>CM077185.1:25764350-26964350 GCA_039654105.1 Coreius guichenoti | reverse complement strand
CACCATAGTGAATACAAAAATCAGAAAGTGCAGTACCATTACATATTTTAGTTTATTATGAGCTTGGTACCAGTACTTTTGACAACCCTACTGATAACTCCGAGATCCCCAATTTCTTCCTTGCATCACATCTATATTGGATATTCCTATACTTCACAGTGTAACCGAATACACAACATATAGGGGTGAACTGTGTGGATGCAGTAAATAATACAGTAGAAAACCCTTAGCAAAGTAACATGGTGCATCAAGTCTGAAGACAGACATGGTGCAGATTAGATCCAACACTACATTATCATCATCTACCATGACTGTCTCCATAATTTACTCAGCATGATGGCTCTGTCCCTCTGATGCGGACCACTGATTTACTACAAAGATCTGGCTCGAATTAAGCTGTCTGGCCTCAGTTCTCTCACTGTATGCTTGATGGTGCTGATCAGTGAGAGTGTGGGGGGAAAGGAAAAGGAAATGGGGTCAGGGGGTGGATCAAATATACTGTTATTGTGAAACAAACCAATAGAGGGCAGCACAAGACACTCATGGTGCTACATGTGTTTTCCACAGCCCAAAATCGAACAAAAAAATCTCCCACAATCTTAATCTTAAACATTTCCTCCCGCCTCCTCCTCCCAGGAGATTCTATATAGCCTTTATATTGGAAATGAAAGCAATTTAGACTGACTGTATCAAGTATCACTCTCATGTCAGAGAATAACAACCCAACAATCCAGATGAATTTGAGTAAGATAAGAGCGAGAAGAAAAAAAATAGCTTTTCATATGTACAGATTGGGAGAGAAAGGCCACATGTTAGCGGTTATACCCATTCTAACTAAACAGATATGAACCAGGAGTCTATGATATCCAGCATGGAAAGGAATAATACTGATCGATTCCCTAAAAAGCCAAAAATGCACTCGAATATACACCACACGCCTCAGTTTATAATATTCTTCTCCATCATTTTGTGTATTCCCTCTGCTGGGCTTGTTTCAGTGAGAATTAGTAATTAAGCCCTCAGTCATTTTGCCTTTGTGACATGAATCAGACACGAGGAGCAAAAAAATCATGAATGCTTCAAGGCATGTGTTGCTCTTAACGCAGAAAATTTTGACCCATTTTCTATCCAAATGAAAAAATAAATGAAGGGAGTGCTGCACAGAGCTCAGAAGCTCCAGAGCTGGATCTCGTTGTCTGAGGCTTTCTGAATTTTGGCGACTACTTGCTGAAAGGTACACAGAGGGCCAGGCCACAATGATCAGGTCTTGACAGAGCCTGTCAAAAATCTCCACATCCTGCCAAGTTTTCAAAATAAGGGCAAAATAACAGATTAGCAATTGTAATTTGTCCTAAGGTTGTAATAGCGCACAAACCATCTCATTATATTAATTTAAATAGCCTTTGTGGTCGGACAACGGGCAACCAAATGCTTTCAATCTCTTAAATACAGCAAAAAGGGCTTTTTGAAGAAGTATGTTTTGATTTTTTCCATACTTTTAACTCTTCTACCTTCCAATCACACCCCACTGAGTTGTTTGACAGCTACAAATAATATTTTGGCAGATTCAAATTTCAAGCAAGTTTGGAAGCGATCGCCTTTTCCAACTGACAGGAATATAGGCTAGAGGCCGACTTTGTTCAGCTTCAATAGCATGAACGTTTCATCCATGGAGAAAAGATCACTGCTACTCATTTAAATCTCTCACATATACACGAACACAAAAGTACAACACAAAAAAGAGGATTCAGATGCACATATGCACCACACCGTAGACAACGTTAGCAAAAATGCACCACCGATAAGCAAAAACAATAGGATTAGGTATCGATACAGATAACCTGATTCTATTAGATTCGATTCTGATTCATTTGAGTATATTTCTGCATTAATGTTCATTTTTCTTACATCTTTCTCTGTTAATATTGTTAATATTTCAGACGGATTCAAATGGTTCATCAGTTTGAGCCATTCATTACAAGAATCAGACTCTACTGCTTGTGCCATATGTTTTTAATTCACTAAAACGAGCCATTTCTGCATAAATAGAACTATAATGTTCACATTATCATGCAGCCACTGACAAAAAGCATAGAAGAAACAAAGAATAAACGAAGATTGTGATTAATCTGAAAATGTATATTTTAAAATTTACATAAAATATTAAAATGTTAAATTTTTAAAGGTGCTATTTCATGCAGTCTGACTTATTTACAGTTAAAGAGTTGGATTCTCATGCTAAACATGGCCAAAATTAAAAAAAAAAAAAACGAGTTGGACGAATGACGGAGTATTTCTGTGCCAAATACACTTCTTCAGGATTCGAACAAGTTTCTAACAAGTTTTTTTTGAGTATGGCCCTGTATGACTTGATAAAGGGCGGAATTGCTTGTATGTGCGCTTCTCCCGGATGAGCGTGTGCGCACATCAACCAGGGGCCCGTTTCAGAAAGGAGGTTAAGTGAAAACTCTGAGTATGTTAATCCTGAAATGAGGGGAACTCTGAGTTTTCTGTTTCAGAATGGGGGGTATGTTAAACCCGAGAAAGCAGGGTCAAGCCTATTTCTGAAAGAGAAGTAACTTATACTCAGGGTCAGTTACCAGGGTAACTTACTCTGTGAACCTAACCTGGTATGGAGCAGGTTTTCTTCGGTAAACCCAGAGTTTCTTTCAGTCTCCTCCCCCTTTTTAAAGTGCCAGCAGTGTTTAAACACATCATTTATTCATTTATTCACGCTGCACAAATGCTTTTCATACTGAGTATTTTTTTCTTACCCTATTGGCATATAATTTGCAAAATAAGAAAAATCCACTTAAATTAGCTTTTTCTTTTGTCCCCCAGGAAACAAGACTAAATACTTATGTAATTTTTCTTATGTAGGCCTAGAAAATGCACATTGATTTAAGAATCTTTAGATATTTTGACTGGAAATTACAAGACAAAAGAAAAGCATTTTTTTTGCAGTGCAGGTACATTCATTCACTGCGAATATTTTCATCAAGAGGACACTGTCAAAATGACACAAATAGCATCCTGTATATGAGGAGGCTGCAGTAATTTGTAGGGAGTTACATTCATGTCAGGAGAGGATTTTTTTGCTTGCTATATCCACATGCATATTTATTTGAGCAGTACCATGTTTTAATGATAGTTTTCTGTATAATATCAGAGATGCAGAGCATATTAGTAAGGCTGCTGTATGCAGAGAGGTAAGGAAAGTTTGCCTCACTCTCACGTGAGCTCTTTCTGAATATGTTTGTGTTGTTTCCTGGGCACAAACCCATGAGAGCATCAAAGAGGAGTTTCACAGGATTTCAGGGCAGCGGTGTAGAAATCAGGTTAAATGATGTTCACTTGATATCTTTTTGCGACCTCTGGAAGAAACCTAATAATTAGAATTTTCGTTTAAGATTTCCAATGTGGTTGGATGCATTGATATGCATATTCCCATCATCGCACCTTTCAAAAATGAAAAATGAAAGATTACTATATGGAATGGAAGAATACCAGAAGGAAGGGTCTGAAATATATGCCATACACCACAGGTGTTAAATAAACACAAATGATTCACAATTTATTTGGTCATCTTTATTTGCTAAATACAAAAGCAACAGTTCTTTTTTTTCCTGTTTTAATATTCTATTAATATTCTTCCTCCATCTCCTCTTCATCTGTCAGTGCTGGTGTTTTGCGAGCCTCTTCCTTCTTTGCTGTTGGCCTGAGTAGAAGTCAAATGTTAATTTGATTACCCCAATTCACAAATGTAACAGGTTGAATTAGAGAACATTATGTGAAAAGAGCATTAGACTATAAGGAAAAAGCTGCTGCACATTGAAATAGACACTGAATGATATTTATTTAATATGTCAAATGTTTGTAAAGTCATGAATCCTACACCCACGAACCTTTTATGCTTAAAGCTTTACCTGATTAAATTATATTTTTATACTTCATTTTTAGCTGCTACCACATTTTTTTTCTTCTTTTTTTGCCCGTGGGATACCATGAAAATGAATATTAGTTCAATAACTTACTGTTCTGCCAGTTTTCACCTCTGATATTATAACAATGATTAAGAATTAAACTTACGTTTTACCCAGAAGTATGCAGACGTCTTTTTGTTGGGTGCTGTTGCCATGGTGAATCGTAATTTCAGAGCTCCATTGATCGTGGCTTTTCATAGTCGTGGTGCACGCGCTTAACTCAGAGTCAGTCTACTCAGAGTTGATTGAACTACCTCAATTTAGCTGTTCTGAAACCCAAAACTCAGAGTTTCCCATCTCAGGGTAGGTCAACTCAGAGTTCAAGTTTAAACTCAAGAGTTGGTTGAACCTCCTTATTGAAACAGGCCCCAGAGCGAGAGCCTAAAGAAGTGTGTTTTCGGTTGTGAGGGAAAGATAACCTTGTTCAGCTTCTCAAATAACGCAGCGTTAAGGGAACAGTGGATGCAGTTTGTTTTTCCGGAGCAGCAACAGAGTTCTGCAAGTGTGTTCCCGGTCATGTTTGTTCCGGTCATAAGTCGAAACCACAGGCGGTGTGTGAAACAGCATCAAATGTCTGTGTTTTGTTGGCAGTCGGCGCGTACGTGCATATAATGTAAACAACACAAACGTATAGTGAATCAAAAGTTATCCAGGGATAATGCCATGAGGTATTGTGTGTGTGTGCGCGCTCATGACTCTTTAGCTCCGCCCACTGCATGCCTGCACAAGCTCAGGTGTTTTCGGAAAGAATCGGTACAGCGTATCTGTCTTTTATAAATATGATAAAACCAAAGACTCTTCGGAGATATGAAGGATGCAATACTACTATATAGGTACTCAAGATTAACATGAGATTGGCAGAAACTGTGTGTGTTATGTACCCTTCAAATATATTGTATAATATGTTATATAAAAAATATTAGATTATGAAATATACAATTTATACCCAGCCCTGAAAAACACAAAGGCCAATTTTAACTACAACAGTTCTGAGGAACATGAGATGAGATTTATCCTCTATAAAGCAGTGAATATGCAGATTTATGAAAATTAAACTGCGGATAACTCAGATCTGAATTAAGTGGGTTAGAATACAATAGCTAAGTCAACTTTGATTTTTGTCAAGCATTTTTGTTATGGAATAATGATATGCGCTATGATATTCTTATCAGTGGTCTGTCATCTTTTTCTTTTGTGTCTTTATTTAATGTTTTGCACAAAACCATACACACTCCTGAGTCCTGAACCTTAGCTAAGAAAAAAAAAACTGCAGTCTTTCACAGAGGCCTCTCGTAAATGAAGGTAGCAAGGCTGAAGTTATATCACAGCCATAATAGGCTGGCTCATTTCCCAGAAAGCATTTCGCATACAGATAGACCACATCAGCGTGTGTACAGCAGACATTCCAGATTATGCTCTGCTCCAGAGTGTGTTTTATGGAAATCACATTATAAAAAAAAACACTACAAAAACCATATGTAAGTTTACTCGGCTGTGCGTGTACACACATAGGTTTTGGGAATCTTGATGGATTCCATTGTGTTTACTGGACAACAGCATGGGTAAATGTGATTAGAGAGGACAACGAGCTGAAAGAACATGTCAATAGTGATGTTGTTCACAATCTGGCGTTCCGAGAATGAACTACGACAGCTTGATGGCGTATTAACATGTCAGAACTGGTATAAGCAGCGATTAGCTGTGCAACAAGAGGATGGTTCTGATTACTCAAGAAAACAAAGTATAGTATTTACATGTGTTTTAAGTAAGCTCTCCAACTACTTCACTGGATCACCGTAACTGCAGGCAAATGCCAAAGATCAATGTCCTCAACACAGTGAAAGCCACTCAGAGGCCTGACAAATGACTTTCACAGGCTCACAGTTGCATGCGAAAGCTAATTTCGGAGAAAGGGAAGCAAGCACCTACCTGCTCAAACTCTCTCAGGCTATGTGCCTGAAGAACAGAGCTCTTCTCGGCGTCATCACTGGAGAAATCTGTAAGAATACAACAAACAGCTGTTAAAAAAATGCTTTATTAATAAGATAGTGGTAAACAGACTAAAATTGTTGGGGGAAAGAGAGGGAAATGGGATGCTGCAGGCCAGACTCAAACAATAAATATATTTATTATATAAATAATATATTATTATTATTAAATTATTTGTTATAAGTCAATTATATTTATTTATTTTTATATAATATAATATAATATAATACATGAGAAAAGAACTGTGCAGAACCATTCCGAAAAAAAATCCAGGAACAGGGCTAAAATTATGTGTTTTTTTCAAGCATGAGAAGAGGAGAACCCCCACAGGACATAATCACAGAAACACTGGTAAGGCCCAATCTTCTTGCAGTTTTTTAAAACCATGGCATGGCCTCATTAAAGCTTATTAAAGGACTTTTATTTAATATGTGCCAGTAATGTGTACTAGAAGTGAGCCAGCCCTGGGGGTGTATTGGAGACGAGTGCATGGCACAGGCCTGTTGCACTACACTTTAACCATGCCAGAGAAATGTCAAACACACTCACAGCGAGGTTTAGTCTGAGAGGGAGTTTTCTGGAACCTTTACTTAAACATAATTAAGCCATTAGCTTTATGTTTTTTACTAGCAACTCATAAATATGTCCAGACATATACTGTATGTGCTTTTATCTGAGGAGAGGAGGAGGGAAAGGATGAGGGAGAGATGATTTAGGGTACGTTTACAAGACAACGATGTACTAAAAACAGAAAGGTTTTTCCTTTGCGTTTTTTGCGTACAGACAACAATATTGTCAAAACGACCCCTGTTCACAGGGATCCACGAAAACGACTAAAAACACTGTATTATTTATGCCAGGCCAGTAGTTGGCGATGTCACTTTGTAGAGAAACACTGCATGGCTATAGACTGAACATGTAATACGCATGTGCATGACGTCACCGTTTTCACAAATTCGAGTTTTTGTAGTTTACATAAAGACGATAACAGTATCGTTTTCAAAAACTTGCACTTTGAAACCCATTTTCAAAAGTTTGCATTTTCATTGACCAGCCAAAACGCATACAAAAGTTTTCCGTTTTTAGTTGAAAACGGTGTCGTGTAAACGCCCCCTTAATCTTTTTGAAAGAGCTTTGTGCCAATTGATATCCAGTAAGAACCATTATAACCAAGCAGAAAGACTCAAAAAGTTTCAACATTTTTCAAAATGTCACTGCCACAGTGTTTTGCACAAGATTAAATGAGTTGTTTTGGCAAAATATGTCCAATAAAAGTCACAAGAGGCCATGCATTCCAGTGATTTTACTGTGGGTAAGAAGTCTTCTTAGGCAAGTCTTGAAGTGGCATGTGTTGTGACAACATTAAAAATAATTGTACATTTGGAAATACTTGCAAAAACTGGTGAGTTCATCCTTTGTGTAAAATGGAAAATCTACCAGTAAAAATATATACTTACCACCCATATTGATCATGCTCTTGGGCCGGGCCGCTTTATGTCCATTATAGTGTCTGAAACATACAAGAAAAGATTACCAATCACTGTCTTGCATCGGTTTAACTTGTTTCTGTACATCATACAGTATTAGATAACTTCAAGTTTTTGAACAGGAAACAATGTTTTTTTGGTTCTAGCTATATTTAAACATTCTCAAATGTCAGATAAATATCCAGTTCACAGACCTTCAGAATTTCCACAATAAAGACTCTGAGAATAAAGAGTCTGTTCATGTTAACCGAGTGACATATGATCAGCACACCTGATCATTTTTAATGCCTAATTTTGGTCTGAATGTCTGTAACCTGCCATCTGCTTCACATTTGTTAATAGATGACAAATAGTCTAGTCTTTATACCACCTTACACAAAACAACAAATAAAGAAAATGTCTATTATCAAACAGACATTATGATGTAAAAATAGACCACAGTGTTAGCAATATTTGGACAGCACAGTCAGTTGTACTACTAATAAACAGGTACTCTTTGGGCACTATGATAATTATAGTGATGTGATTATAATAAGAGGTTATATAATTGCGTAATCATAATGCTGACATGAGCTGTGGGACAACATAACTTAAATAAAGTAGCTTTCCTCTCATTCTACCTCATATACAATATAGCAAATTTCCTAGTGCTCAATCAGGGCAGTTCCCCTAAACATTAATATTTAACCTCCTAAACATTCTTATTGATTAGTGCCCACAGGCTCTAAAACGCTGCTCAGATTACAGATCATCAGCACAAATGGATACAAGGACATTTGAGACAGACTCATCTTTCACATGCACTCAGTGTTTGAGTGCTTGGCTTATATTCGAATGACATTGATTTTGTAATTGTATATTCTAAGAGTCTTCAACCTTTTTCAGGCTAAGGACCCCTTGGTTTTAAGCCAAGCCTCCAGTCTTCAATGTCACATGATCTTTCAGAAATCTGATTTGGAGTTAAAAAAACATTTCTTATCAACGTTGCTTAATATTTTTGTGGAAACTGTGATGCATTTTTAGGATTTTTTGATGAATAGAAAGTTCAAATAAACAGCCTTTATTTGAAATAGAATATTGTGTACATTATAAATGTCTTTATCTTTTTAATGTGTCTTTGCTGAATAAAAGTATTAATTTCTTTCAAAAACGTTTCAAACTTTTGAACAGTAGTGTACATTTATGATGCTTATATTATATAGCCATTCAACTATTACTACAATGTCATATACGTGTACATTTCAGTTTAAATTCTAATTCTAATTTCTATTCTACCACATATTTTCATTTTATCATTAATTGTCAAACCTGCGGTAATGTTGCAGACCGACTTTTGAAGACCCCTAGTATATTCCAACGTATTCAGTAGCATACCACAATTGTCACGAGGCAGCTGTTTGTTGCTGAATCAGTAAATGGCTGATTTAAAGTAAGTGACAGTCTAATAGGGTAATACGGTAAGACAATGCTTTCTCATGCTCACATGTCTCAATAATAGCAAACATCTGACTGCACTGAAAATGGCTAAGTTTGGGGTCAGTAAGATTTTTAGTCTCTAATGCTCACCAAGGCTGCATTTATTTGATCAAAAATAGAGATTCACCGATTGCAATTTTCTTGGCCGATTCCGATTTCCGATTTCCGATTTTTTGTTAGTGTGATCTGCCGATACCGATTCCGATTTTCTTTCTAAGAACTATAATTGACAACATATACAAACAAAAATCTACTTTTCTTCAACGCAAAGTTTTATTTTCATAAAAAAAAAAACATAAGTAAAAAGTCAGTAATACAATATAAACAGCTCAAATAAATGCAATACAATAAAGAGAGCTATGAAACTAAGTTTTTCAGGTTAACTGGGTTTCTATTCAGGTAAGAAATACTACAGAAATTAAAGTAATCAAATGTAAAATAACACATTCAGTGTTATTTTACATTGGTTACCTTAATTTCTGTAGTCTTTATTGTAAATATTAATACAAGAGTCAAGAGCAGAAAGTGATTTTTTTTGTCTTTTGCTCTTTGATTAACATGACAGACAGCAGCAGGAATATTGGACTGCTGTCCCTTTAAGAGTTTATGAACGGTGTTCAACGGAACCAATACTGTTACACACAACATGGGTTCACTTTTTTTTAGCTATTTAACGATTCAAAACTGACTGTTTATCTGAATACTCGCCAAGATTGCCTGTGCCACTGGTTTTGACATACTTTTGTATGTATTTGACAGTTTAAGCACAGTAAGCCACTCATTTTGGTACTTGTGACTCTGTTTGACTTCTGTCTCTGTTTGAGACTGAGCGTGGCTTGTTCGCTTCACTTATATAGATCAGTGGTGCGCATGCTTTTGGTGTGAGCGCGAAACCTGCGGGAATGACTAAAATTATGCGCAATACAAGCACTATTTACCCGGAGCGAATGAGACGAGTGAGAGAGAGGAAGCGCCAGGTCACAGGTTTACCTAAATTGGTATTATCTAATTGTGTACTTAACAGCTGACAGCTGATTGGTTTATTGTAATTCATTACATACCTTTCTATCAAAGTTATCTGACATTATCAAGATGAATTTATTCTGACACAGTTTAACTCTGAGTTCTTGTCATATTTTATTACCATTTTCTAAACTATAGCGAATAAACGAATGTGCGAATGTGATAATGTGAGAAAATGTTTAAGGTGTCTGAATAAATTTTGGTTTGACTATGTTCATTTTATACACTTCAGATGCGCACTGGTCGCCATGATGGTTTTAAATAGCTTGAAATATGATTGGAATCAGTTCAAAAAGGAAAATCATTTTAAAACTGGTTCAAACTAGGCTGTATATGTTTGATGTTGAAGTGCTTGGGAAATGGTGTTTAATGGTGAGACTTTTGTTTCTGTAATCAAGCTCTCAAAAATCATATAAAAATTTGGATTTAGATTTAATCGGCCAATAGATCGGCTTTCAAATATAAAGAATTATCCGTTATCAACCAAAATGTTCATATCGGTGCATCCCTACTAAAATACTTCAAATAATTACTATTACAGTTGGGTACTTGATGTAACAGATGCAATGCAGATAGAATAATCACTGCCTTGGTTTGTCAACAAAACATATATCCAGTGAATGTTCATATAAATGGAGTTAGTCTTCCTCCTGTGATCTTTTCAATACTACTTCCAAACTATATACCCCTGGCCCCTTCCTAAAGGCCCATTAGATGATGACTGTCACACATCAGCTCTTAACACTTATCCGATAAATGGGTTCAGACAATAATAGAGCCTAGACAGTAGTGTGATAGATGGGGCCGTTCAATTGCTTCACTTTGATCTGAGAGACAAAGAATCAGGCGCATAATTTACATGATCCATATCAAACCACTTGAAAGATCTCAGATTCTCCTAAAAGTCAAAGAACATCCATCTCATTATTGCCCCACAGAGAGTGACAGACAGAAGGGTTCAGCAAGCAAAAGGAACATAAACAGATGGTCTTCCACACACAGCTGACCGAGGGTGTCAACAACTTCACCATGCCGGCAACGATCCACCCACTAAGGTGCGCATGTCATGGGGGATGGGCTATGCTAATAAGTTTGTAACGTTCCTCTTTGTTTCTGTAAACAGCCACCATTGCAGTCAGATTTTCCATAGAGAAGGAAAAATTACAATTTAGCTTCATCACATACAAACAAGCTTCAGATGCCAAGAAGATCCCTGAGTCATGACCACCTGCTCTAGGTCACTCAGTCATAATCACGCTGGTGGTCAGCTGAGAAATGAACTCCCCCACACTGACAAATGGTCTGCTCAAACGTGAATGCTGTTTAAACAGTGGTATTGCATAAACAAAGGGGCATAGTTTAGTATTCCCAATCATTCGGAGTCGCATAAACATAAATGGCATTGAAAAAAACGTCTTAATTTACTCATGCAAAGTGTACCAATGTAATGATTTGAGGCAAACCAGACATTGTACTCCCAGATTTTTCAAATTACTGCGAGTTATGCCTGGATTCAAACTCTAACAACAAACAAATCCCAAAGACATGGTGGAACTCACAGCAATATAAAAACAAATTCCTCAAAAACAGAAAGCAAGCTGTTTTCTCTCCTGAAGTATATGTTTCCCGCTCTGTTTTGAGGTGAATACCTTACCTGCCACGATACAGAAATCCACTCATCTTTGCGACATCCAAACCACACGAAAGTTGAAAAAGAACAGACAGGAACAAACTCAGCTCCTAAAGAGGGACACAGCCAGGCTCTCTTCTGTAGCTCTGATCTCAATCCAGTGTTTTAGTGAAGAAATCTTCATTTCCAAAGACCAGGCTGGTCAGGAGTCCAACCAAACACAAGCGCACACACACATGCAGGGCAAAGCTACAATTTCTCTCTGGACGGCAGGCAAGAGACGGTCATTTGACGTGGCAAGGTCAGACCAGAAGTCAGCGAAACACACAGGGTTGTTAAGTGGTAAACAGCACAGAGGTGAGGGTACACACACACAGAGCGCCACTGGCTTGCCCTGAAAGAATGATCTGTTCATGCATGCTCAAATACAGGTTTCTCTTTGTATGTGCGAGGAGGAGGGTGTGTGGTTTCCAACTGGTATAAACCACATTGGGCCTTCCTGCCCAGGCTTGAGGAGCATCCTTTAAATTGTAAATGGGCTATTCGCCCCTAGCTGTTACTGTCTATGAGCTGAGAGGAGGAGGGGCGGTGAGGGACACAGGCTCAGACAGGTCTGTAGGTAAAACACAGCATTAAAGAAGGTTATCTCTTTCAGCTGAAAATGAGGAATCTGATGTTACTAAGTTCAAGAAGCCTTTGAAAGTTAACTCAGCTGTAAAAAAAAAAAAAAAAAAAAAAAAAACAGACAAATATAGCACAGACATAACTGTGAGGTTCTGTCTCACTCCAGGATGATTTATAAAATCCACAGTCTGTGTGACTAAACTCAGGGAGACTAAAATGGAAATTGCATTACATATTTTCCAGGGGAGTGGCTAATGAGTTGCGTAACAGTTTAGTCAGAGAAATATCCACACCATTTTCATACATGCAATCTCACTGAGAAAATGACTGATATAGCGTGCAATTTCATGGAGGTTAGAGTGAATACAGAAACATACACACAATGACATAAAGGTTAACAAATGATGACAGAATTTTCATTTCTGAGTGAACTATCTGGAGCTTAAACAGAGCTTCTCAGAACAGTTATGTCACATTTTTTTTAAAGGTACAGAGCAAGAAATTCTATTCAGGCAAGTTACTTAATTACAAAACCTTCCCCCAGTTAAATAATTGACATTGGAAGAGCCTGCTAGCTATTCATCATCATGTGTTCATAATCAGCTACATTTTATTCCTTATTAAGTCTGCTGTTAGTCTTCTTGCAGGCCTGGGAATTGTCACGCATTACTCTTTCAAGAAAAGCCAGCATGCGACTGTTTTTGAACTCTCTGAGAGGTTTCTCCTCAGCGCAACAGAATGATTAAAGATGCTTTGAGATTTAAAGGGATAGTTCACAGAAAAATGAAAATTATCCTATAATTTACTCACCCTCAAGCCATCCTAGGTGTATATGACATTCTTCTGACATCATCGTCGCGCCAGTTATGCTTTTTCGTAAGTTGAATACGGAAGGTGGTCCGCTGGAAGCTAGATATTTTACATTATGTTAAATATGGATATTTTTCTTACAAAAACCCAACGATTCGATTCAGAAGGCCTTCATCTGGCCCTGGAGCTGTGTGGATTACTTTTATAATGGATGGATGCACTTTTTTGGGCTTCAAATTTTGGGCTGCCATTTACTGCCATTGTAATGCTTGGATAACTCCGATTGTGTTCGTCTGAAAGAAGAATGTCATATACACCTATAGCTTGAGGGTGAGTAAATCATGGGGTAATTTTCATTTTTGGGTGAACGATCCCTTTAAGGAGAAAATAAAACTAAAGTTAGATAGAGAATACATTAAATGTACAGAAAGAATCACACTAAACCTAAGTATATTTCCAATAACAGAGAAAGAGTAGTGTAGTGTATCTAACCCAGGAGCAACGGTGACCCTGTAATTACCACTAAGACTGCACTATGTTCCCACCCTTCAATCTGAAATCCCTGTGTTTGAACAGCTGCCCAGGACCAGCTGCTGGGTGTGCGGCTGACAGAGAACCACAAGTCACACAGGACCCTAACTAACCACAAACAGTCCGTTTTATATCAGAAAAGTGGATTTTTTCATAGTGAGCACTTTGCCTCAGAGCAGGTGATCCTAACAGCTATTACATCACTACATGCAGTATTTTTATAGACCATAAATACATAGCAACTGAGCACCCTTTTATCCCATGTAATATTTTTGAAACATAATGTGGGTGAAATTTTTTCAAGCATTAAGACGTCAATGACCTCACATGTTATGGTTACGTTTACCAACTATTACATGGTATGTGAGCAGGCAGGGTATGGCTATTATTATTTTATCATTTCATTGGTGGAATTGTTCATGCTTCTATGTCTTGTATATAATGAATTCACAGCACTGACAGGGAAATTCTGGGTTGCCATATGTGTAGAATGAATCCCAGGCAATCCCTGCACTGGCTGATTAGAAACAGGGCATGTCCCCTTCATTGTATATATACATCTGCGTGTAAGAGAGAGTGAGGCGATGGACTCCATAATTAACTCTGTCACATTTTTACAAGCTGTTAATGAAGTTGTATAACTCCTAGTACAATTCCTTGCTACGCGTCCATCTGCGACAGTAGAATTAGAAGCAGACACAATATTATGTCAATTACAATTAGAAAGCCATTAAGAAGCAGATGCAATGCTATAGAAAGTCATTATCATAGTCATTTTAACATTCCTACTCATCAAGCACTGAAAGTATAAACAGAAGTAAATGACATTGAGAGCTCATAACATCAAACAGCTGCTCTCACATATGCTGTAGCATTTACCAGAAATCTTGAGAAGAAAATGAATGTGCTCGAACACAAACTTTGAGTATGAACATCAGTAATGTCCTATAACAGCTATGTTTAGATAAATAATCTACTTTAGATGAAATCTAAGGACCTACACAAACAGGAAAACTGACATGACAATAATGAAGGAAGATTGATTCAAATTAACACTAAAACTTAATACGGTTTTACTATTTGAACTAAATCTTAACTTAAAATTAATATTTAACAATATATTATTGTGTATAATATATTATTGCATACAAGTTCCAAGCATTTGAATGATCAAGCAAAGTCGAATTGAATATGATGAAAAATGTCAAATTAAAAAAGATATTATTTGTATATTTGTATTAATTGTCCAACTTGAATGGATGACTTGGAATAATACAAATGCCCAAATTGGAAGTAGGAGCTTCCTAGGTGCATTTTGAAGGAAGATTATGAGGTGGGATGGGCCAAAATTCACCATTGTAAAGAGGCATACAGACATTTGGTGTTCTTAAATGGTTAGTTCACCCAAAAATGAAAATTCTGCCATTAATTACTCACCATCATGTCGTTCCAAACCCGTAAGACCTTCATTCATCTTCGGAACACAAATTAAGATATTTTTGATGAAATCCGAGAGCTCTCTGACCCCTCCATAGGCAGCAACGTCATTGCAACTTTCAAGGTCGAGAATGGTGGTAAAGACATTGTTAAAATAGTCCATGTGACTACAGTGGTTCAACCTTAATTTTATGAAGCGACGAGAATAACGACAAAAATAACTACTTTATTCAACAATTTCTTCTCGTCTGTGTCAGTCTCTTACGCTGTTGACGTGGTGTAAACAGTGCAGCACTTCCGAGTTCTACGTCTCATAGCGGCGGCTACACTACATCAACAGCGTAGAAGTCTGACACAGACGAGAAGAAATTGTTGAATAAATTTGTTATTTTTGTTTGTTTTTGCGCTCAAAAAGTATTCTCATCGCTTCATAAAATTAAGGTTGAACCACTGTAGTCACATGGACTATTTTAACGATGTCTTTACTACCTTCCTGGGCCTTGAAAGTGGTAATTAAATTGCTGTCTATGGAGGGGTCAGAGTCAGAGAGCTCTCCGATTTCATCAAAAATATCTTAATTTGTGTTCCGAAATGAACGAAGGTCTTACGGGTTTAGAACGACATGAGGATGAGTAATTAATGACAGAATTTTCATTTTTGGGAGAACTAACCCTTTAAAACTAGCTATGTTTCATGCCGTATATATTTCATATTTTTCATGTTTTATTTTTACACATAATGGTCTAAAAAAGTAGTGAGACACCAATATTATTGTCTCTAACATTTGGTTACATCCTTGCAAATACATCACTACACCCATAATTGTTCTTATGTCTATTCACTGGGACAGTTTCAGCACCCTAGACAAGCACTTGATAATAAGTGGGATTAGTAGCGTTATCCTAATTATTTTTCACTCATGTGTAGTGGAGAGCAAAACTGGTCAAAGAGCACTAAACCCCATAGGAACAAACACAGACTTACATTTCAACACAGACACAACCTTATAACATCTAAACTGATCAACATGACAGGATACAGATGGACACGTGATTAACAGATACTTGCATTTTCTTTCAACACATGGTCCAGCGTGGTCATTATTTTCGTCATTAACCCTTTGCAGCTTATGAACAAGCCTTGAACTGTGCAATGGACACACACGTGAAAAAAAAATCTTCACCATCACAGACGTTTTAATTAGATTTAAGCAGATAAAAAAGATAAATAAACCAACTCAACCACCGCATTTTAAACTTGTTTTCATACATTGAGGACTCGCAGACATACCTTTCAGCATATCTCCGGTATCGCTCATCGGACGCTGTCCAGTCCATATTAGTCCATCTTTCATGTGCCTCCTTGTATATCCTCAATACCGCGTGTGATCAAACCGTCAAATTAAGGTAAATGCACCTGTCATTGTGTTGCAGATGTCATAAAACCAGTCTCATAGCTTCGAATGCAATATGAGGATGCGCAGTTCTTTGTCATTAGTGTCTGTCGAGTCAGTGCAAGCAAACCCCCCCACGGTCCAGTGCTCCGTGTATCGCACGCGTCAGGAGATGCAGCCATATCTCGTGCTGACTGTATCCTCTTCACTCTACAGTCAAAACAGTCATTCATCGTGTGCTTGTGTTTGCCGTTAATATTATTGAATATTATAGCTTATAGCTAGCCTATTATTTTTTGGTGGATTTGGTGGATGGTGTGGGCAAAATACTGAACTGTTTTTCTTGAAAATTATATAGCTACCGAAGAATAACTACAAAAATTACCATGGCTATGATACGGAAATTTGCGATATTTTTTTCCTTCCCTATTGTGACGTATAATCCGACTGAAATGACTTCTCAAACAAGAAAAAATGTAGGGCGGGACTTCGTGAGTTACAGGTTGTTATTTTTTTTTTTTTTTCATATATATTCAATGTTATTCAAGTTATTTTGATTAAAGATTATGAGAGCTCATTAATTTAAAAAAAAAAAAACGATGCACACAGATAAACTAGCCTATTGATAATAAATATCACAGACAGTATTCCATAACAAAAATAAGAATTTTGATTAAGCCCATTTCGACAATCAACCAATTCCAGTTGATGCCGATAATGGCACAATCTGTTTAAAGGCACAATATGTAGTTTTTCGCCACTAAAGGTCGCCCATTCAAAACAAAGGCGTAGCTTGATGACGCCAAAATTGAGCACGGATTGAAGTCTTCACCTCACAGCCGGTAGAAAAGAACGGGGACGGGACTCGGGCAGAAATCATGTTCATGGATGAGATTAGTAACGTTACTGTAGTAGTCTATGAAGCAGAGCAGGGCCGAGCGCAACGTGGCCGCTGGAGCGATTGCTAATGAGAGACGAGCGCGACACACGGCTGGAAAGCAGCGGAACATTTATTATGCCACAGTCGCCGCTTTTGCTTCTTCCGCTCGAGTGTATGTGGGATAATGCAGCGCTGTTGATTATATTAGATACATTTGAGAGTGTTGAAAATTATGTACTAACGTTACTCTGTGCGTTCGCTCGGTGGCTACTATGAGACACTTGTTGCACACTGCAGTAAGCTAGATCAATATTAGTCATGTTAAAACATGGTACTCACGGTAAATCAAGAAAACGAGATTCAAACAGTAAGACTAAATGTATTGAGCTATATAACAATGATTCGTTTTCTGTTTATAAATTTATCCAAACAGTTGTTCCCATGTCTAATAATCCATATAACATATTAAAGCGTCTCTGGTGTTTCCACGGAAATCGAGGGTAACGCGGGTATGATGTCATTGTTAGGCGACACATGGACATTGTCCATGTCCTGGTAAAAAAGGCTTATTTCTCTGGATTTAAACATTCTTGGAAACATTTGGGATAATGTAAGTACACAAGTCAACAAAATATATAACATTGTTCTAGTGGTTTTTGGATATTTTAATCAAAAAATCTTACACATTGTGCCTTTAAAGGAGAAACCATATTTAGTTTGTTTGTTTTGTTTTTTGTACAGAATGTACAGAATACAGAATCTTGTACAGAATACTGATTGGTCAAATACAGCATTTAGTGGTAAAATATTCCTGAATAATGGCAGCTCATCTGGGAAACTCCTGTTCTGTCTCTAATTATGTCTCTCAAGATGTTACAATGAATTCATGAATTTATTTATTTGGCCGTGTAAAAATAGCATACAGTCCATCATGCGTCATTATTCCATATGTTATTAACATATGCCGTTTTTTATCATAAACTATGGTTACTATGGCACATTTGGGAATGTACAAACTAAAGGAAAAAGTGTGTGTACATTTGCAGGACTATACAGAAAGAGTAAAAAAAAGAAGCATTTTGTCCTTAGTCTTTCATTCACCGTTTATTTAAAGAAAAAAGTACAGCCTGAGGGAAACATCTTTTGAACCAGTCTTTTGGGCCTCTTTTCCTATGGCTGATGAAAAAAGATGTGGATAAATTTAACGTGTTGTTGGTCATTTCAGTGTTTTGAGAATGAAGGACAAAAGCCTAAAATAGAGTTCTATACTCCGAAATTAACTAAAAGGGTAAACATCCTTAAAAAGACTTTGGTTACATAACTAAAGGAACTAAAGCCAAGTCAAGTAATTCTTCTCTCTCTCTCCTCTTATAAATAGAGAGCAAAGAAAGGCAAGGAAGAAGAAAGAAGGGAAAAAAGTAGGAATAGCTCACATTATCAAAAAGGAAATCAGCAAAGTAAAGGTGAGTTAAAGTCACCATGAAATCAAAATTTACTATATTTTTTTTATAAATGGTTTATTATAAATGTATTATAAATGGTTTATTCGTGCAAATCATTATTTTTTAAATTCCTGTTTCCTCATAATCTTTAACCAAAATAACATCCCCTCCCACCTATAGCGACATCTCTTCTTTTCACTGATGATGTGTTTAATGGCATGAGGGCGGGGCAACCTGTCACTCACATGACATCACAGCAATAGTAAACCATAACGATTCAACCATCCAATCAATTCCAAATGGACAAAATCAAGTCCCGTCCTACATTTTTTCTAGTTTGAGAAGCCATTTCACTCGGATATACACCACAATAGGGAAGAAAAGACTATTGCAACTTCCGTTTCATGCTGACTTTAAAGAGTTCAGTTCAGGTCACATCTGGCACTTTTTTTTAAACTTTAGAACATTAGATGTTTAAAGGTGTTAAGACCTCTTTCTAAGATAATTACAGATTGTGGCTTCACATGAGTCAGCTGAACACTGAGAGAAGAGATTTTAGCTGATTTTGGTTCTCTGTTTTTCTTTTCGGTAAGCAAGGAAACAATTTTCGCTACTGGAGCAACACTTGAAAAGCATAATTATGTGTTAGTTACTAGTTCATTTACCAAACAAGCCCAACCTTCAAAATTTACCCACAACAACATGGAAATAAACAAATTGTTGTCAAATGTTTTGGGGTCACAAAAAACTCATGGTATACCTGCCACCCACAGCCCTCTAAGAGCCATGCTTCCTGAGCATTTTAACGCCACCTTGTGGCCAAGACTTGCTAAAGCACATCATTAGATTCACATGGAAACAGCTGCACAAGTCGATTTCATTTATCAGACTCCCTCTTTTAATTACTTCAAATAGTCAATTTGTTGTCACCACATTAGTTTCCAGTATGAGGGAATTATTGTTTGTGACTGTGGAAGAAAAAAAACATCAGTAGAAAATTACCAGTACATTTATGGACAACAAAGTGCAATGCGTAATTCCAAATATTAATTTTAAATAATTTTTGGTATTTTTTAAACCTGGAAATAAACAGCTGGTTTTAGGCCATGAGTGTGTGTGTATATATATATATATATATATATATTAATATAATAATATTATTATTAATATTAGGCCAATTATTACAATTAAGCACATCCAAAAAGAACCTTCAAATCTTAAAATATAAGCGTAATTCCAAATATTAGTTTTTCTCAGACGTTTGACCCTACTGAATTTGTAACAGCCTTACATGGATAAAGAACAATTTATGACTGAATGCATGAGTAAGAGGGGCTTTGTCATTAACTGGCCCCTCCCTGTCTCACCCAGTCATCACTCTGTCCCTCAGTCATCCCCGGGTTTGTTTGGAGCTGTCATAACAGCCTGTGATTCGTCAGCCATTCCTCAATGTCTATGTTAATATTACACTCTGCCCTCCATGTCCACAGGCTCCCAGTTTTGTTTTTCTAATTATCGATCTGCTCGCTGTCATGGTGACCCCTGAGGGAAGAATCCATGTGGAGGCGAAATGGAGCCCAGAGTTGGCAGTGAGCGAACAAGTCCAGCTCACGAAAAGGGGAAATGCACCAAATTCCACTGTGCTCCCCTCAGAGCAGCAGGGCTGGAGCGAAAGCTGCAAGAAAAGCCTTATCTGGACAACAAAGCACATACATAGGCTGTTTTTATTACCATAACATCCACAGGAGTCTGTGACTTTGTCTGCATCAACACGCTAAAACGTTGATTTAATTATAGTACACTGTAAAAAAAAGTTGCTGCCTTAAATTTTTAAGTAGTCAACTTGGATGTTTAAGTCATTTCAAAATAAATTACATTAAACTTACTTAAAAAGTAATTGTAAAAAGTAAAGTTGAATCTTGTATAATTTATAAAATTGTTAAAGCAATGTAAAAACACGTTGTCATAACTTATTGATCATATAATTTTTTACAGTGTATATATAGTGATGATCAGTCATGAAAAATGAATGCCAACCTGCTGTTAATTATTTTGACTTACTTCAAATTACATACATTAATTTTTAAATATCAATATATATTTTTTAATAAATCACAGTCTATTTAGTTTTAATGTCTGATCAGAGGGTGTCTCTCTCTTTCTCTCTTATCATTGGACAGTCTAATTCATTTTAGTGAATCCACTTTTTCATATGTAGAGTTGATAAAATCATTTTTAGTCTTGAGAATCGGTTCGTCCTAAATGATCCTCTCCCTCAAGTAGCATTGGAATTTCATATTCATCATAGTTAATCGGTTCGTTCAAAGAAACAGAGTCGCAAAAGTTATTCACTGTTCAGTTTTTGTTGTATTTAGTATTAATTTGCCTGTTCAGGTTTGATATCACCCAAATTGAGATCATTCAATTGTTCATTCATTTAAAATTCTTCATTGTTTTTGTGCCAGCAAAAATACAGCGATTATGAATATTATTTTTCATTTATAAAAGCAATTGTCAACATTAGAGGGTTTTTTTTATCTTCTGCATCGGAGAACGAATGATTCTAGTACAAGACATGAAAGTTACAGTTGGATTTCCTTTGTTTCTGAAACCAATGATTCTAGGGAAACCTAAGATTTGCTCCATCCCTGGAAGCCAAAACAAGTCCATTGGCCCATAAATCCTGTCTAAAGATATTCTTGAACATTTCAGTGTAATATTTCATTAATTCAAGAGGCGGTGGAATGCTTTTTATTAAATGCAGACAGATGGTTACTAGGTTTTCCCTTAGTGTAAGAGTTGAATATGAACCAAGACGTCATGCTCACCTGTGGCTTTTGGGGCCGCTTGCTTTCAATGAATGCCAATATGAAAACATCAACAAACTGAGTTTTAAATACTTGCACATATCTTTATGAGCCAAATGATTTACAAGCCTCACTGGATGCATTCTTGAAAAATGTTAGAATTTATTCATAGGCCCTTGCAAAGAACTAGTCTTATATAAATATAGGCCTACTTTTGATTAATAATGTTAAACAAAGCCTAATATCTCAAAAGTCACGTCTATACATTTTAAAACAGGCTCCAGATGTGCTGAACATAAGTTAATAAATTATTAATAAACATGTTTGATACAGTATTACAGACTCAAGGAATGTTATGTTCATTAGTGTAAGTGGGAACCCAGTTTTAGCAGTGCAGTTCTGTACATCCGCACTACAATCCATTCAGTCAATCCCTGATTTTACATCAAAGCCTGCAGGCGGATGGCTGAATGTTCTTACAATAACTGTGTTGATCATAAATGATTACTTTGTTTGTTAGACTGCATAAGAAGTGGCAACACTCAAGAAGATGAATATTTCAGCTCAGTGAGAAAGAATTGACTTCTGGGTTAGTTAGAAAATTACATGGACAGGATCCAAAAAAGTTATGCCCTATATAGAGCATGAAACATTCCTCTTCTCTTAAGGATATTTCTTAATGTTATTTAGCGCTGATGTGCGCACTAATATCGTGTAATCCAAAATGAGCCAATTCATTCTGGAATTTAAGTGGCAGCATATACGGGCAAAGAAATAAATGCTCGCTACTTTTCACTTGGGGTTACACAGAACGTGTTTTTGCATTCAATTGCGCTGCTTTTCCATTGTTTTTCTATGTAAACAGTAAAAAGTGATCAGTTGACTTAACTTAATAATTTTAAGGCAACGGATTTCCTCACTTTTTTTAAGTAATAAACTTCATCCATAATTGAAAAAAAATTTAGTTATGTGAACTTGACAATTCCACATAATTTATTCAATTACGCATGAAGTTTATTTACTTAATAATTTTAAGGCAACAGGTTTCCTAACTTTTTTTAAGTTAAGTCAACTGATCACTTTTTACAGTGCATGCTCAAGTCTAGATGGATGGTTTTGATCGTTTTGCTCGGGTCTTTTTCAGTTTCACTCATGACACGGCGTTCTAAAGATGTGGCGCTCTCAAGTTAAAAGATGTTCAACTTTTTTAAAAAAGCATCTCTAGAATTTTTTTCGCATTTAAACGAGAAAACGGGTTCTGTGTGAATGGCCCCATAAACTGTAAAAGGGGCCTGTTCATATATAATGCATTTTGCACTTCACTGCACTGCTTTTTAATTGTTTAATTTTCTACACAAACATGCGATACGTTAAGTTGACACTAGACCATATGTGAAGTTAAAAGTTCAACTCATATTTCATAAACCACAAGAGTGCATTGTGTGTGAACGGCCATTAAAGGGATACTTCGCCCAAAAATGAAAATTCTGTTATCATTTCCTCACCCTCAAGTTATTCCAAACTTAAAGGGATAGTTCACACACAAAAAATGAAAAATTCTGTCATAATTTGCTCACCTGTGAATTTCTTTCTTCTGCTAAACACATATGAAGATATTTTGAAGAATGCTGGAAACCAAACAGTTGATGGGCCCCATTGACTTTCATAGTATTTTTTTTCCATACTATGGGGCCCATTAACTGTTTGTTTACCAACATTCTTCAAAATATCTTCATGTGTTCAGCAGAAGAAAGAAATTCATACAGGTGAGCAAATGATGACAGAATTTTTCATTTTATTTTGTGTGAACTATCCCTTTAAGCTCTTAAAATAGATGAGCGAGGTCTCCCTTAAACACAAAGACCTGGAAGGAAATCAATCTTACCTTTCCTTCATCAAAATGAAACAAAACAGTTGTAGATGATTACTTTTAGGCTATTTTACAGTATTGTCTTGGCATTAATACCTTTAATGTTTAATGAAGTCCCTTTCACTGAGTCTCATGCAGACTTAGGCAACTTAAAACAGACAACTGAGCAGAATAAATGCTTGCACTGCTCTGTTCTGCACTTTCTTCTCCCGTGTCTCTTTCTTCTTCTCTCTTTGCAAGCATCTGTATGTATGTGTGTACATGTGCTGTGTGCGTGCACATGTCAGTGTGTGTGCCAGTAGAGAAAATTAAAGGCAGACTTTCCGTGGCAGGCGTCATCCCCAAATTGCACATTTGGTGGGGAATTTGACCTGGCTCGAGATGTGACAATAATATTCATTTCAGCATGTATACCACTGCACCCTCATTTACACACAGTAGAGATAATTCTGAAATAGAAAACCTACCCCAAACTAACACAGAGAGAAAAGAAGAGTGATTGCGAGAGAGAGAAAATTATTTCTCCCAGTTTTGGAAGATGAAAACCATTGGTAAGCAGATCTAAGCATCGGCTGTTTGGAGAAGATATGATGAATTGAGGCTTTAATAAAGATTAATGACCAGATTACTTCCTCCCTGTAAAGTTAAAAGAATAGACTCTTCTATGTAATATAAAGCGAACTGTTACTTAAAGTGTAGGGGGATTCTTAAAACAAAAGCTCTTGATCTTTTCTTTTGATGCTTATGTTTGCTGAGGGTCTCCAGCTGACCTCATACCTTTCTATATTTCTATAACTTTGATTTCTTTTCCTACACAAGTATGCATTTAAGTCTGAAACTGCATAGCGTTAGTCATCATAATCCTAACGAATGGCTTCCTTACGTAAGACCTTTGATGAAGAACTGATCATATGTCTGAATTAACATCTTAAATTATCCTCTCCAGAAATGACCTTTCTTTTAAAACCTGAGGAAATGGTGTGACACAACCTATTTGCGTTGTCCTGTGGTTTTAACAGGCACTAGGGAGATTCGGGTGAGCGCTGGATGTTGACCTTTGTGTTTGACTCGGGCGCCATTGTCACAGCACTGCTTCCTCTCCAGCAGTCCGGCGCCGCTGGGACTTTCTGTCATCTTGGCCCTGCTGGCAAGAGTAATGAAAGCAGGAAGTTATCCAGCTCAAATTAGTGATAGTTTAAACACCGAGGTCAGCCTAAACAGCCCGTTCCACACTTCTTGAATATATCAGCAAATGACAAGGCCTCAGATCTTGTCAGCAAGGTAAAGTGGGTACTTCAGGTTTGATCTTGTTCAAGAAATGCCTTTTCTTTCCGTTTTGGTAATATGCTAACATTTTATTGAGAACAGCAACTTTTATGTGAAAAGGAAGCATGTATTAGACTAGGTATCTTGGAATGGGCCTTGTAGTTTCCAGTCAAGCTTTCCTCCTGCGGGCGAATCAAAGCATAAATAAATGTTATTTCTAACCACTTCCTTTCAATGAAAGTCTACTCATTCAGTTGAATATTTTTGCTACTGGTATTAAAGGGCAAAGTGCATCTGTAAATACTCCACAGGATGGTGCTCATGAGCTTGTCATCTGTCATGTGGAGAAATTTACATCGGTCAGATAACATTGACATGCCAATCATAAAATCTGAGAAAAATATTAATTTCAGAAAAATATGAATTCTTCATGTGACACCCACTCAATAGTTTATCCTAGGACTTAAAGGGATAGTTCACTCAAAAATGAAAATTCTGTCATTAATTACTCACCCTCATGTCATTCCAAACCCGTAAGACCTTCGTTCATCTTCGGAACACAAAAATCCGAGAGCTCTCAGGCCCCTCCATAGACTTGCAATTTAATCAACACTTTCAAGGCCCAGAAAGGTAGTAAAGACATCGCTAAAATAGTCCATGTGACTCCAGTGGTTCAACCTTAATTTTCTGAAGCTATGAGAATACTTTTTTGGCGCAAAAACAAACAAAAATAATGACGTTATTTAATAATTTCGTTCTGGCATGTGCCAGTCTCCTATGCTGTTTACAATACAGTGCAGCTCCCGCGCATGCGTCGTGGTGCTCACATGAACAACATCGGCTGCGATAGATGAGAGCGCTGCACTATTTTCAACGGAAACTTGTTGCGTAAAGTCGTTATTTTTGTTTGTTTTTGCACACAAAAAGTATTCTCGTCGCTTCATAAAATTAAGGTTTAACCACTGAAGACGCATGGACTATTTTAACAATGTTTTTACTACATTTCTGGGAAATGAAAGTGTTAATTAAATAGCTGTCTATGGAAGGGCCTGAGAGCTCTCGGATTTCATCAAAAATATCTTAATTTGTGTTCCGAAGATGAACGAAGGTCTTATGGGTTTGGAACGACATGAGGGTGAGTAATTAATGACAGAATTTTCATTTTTGGGTGAACTAACCCTTTAAAGGTTGGGTAGGCAATTTCTGACAGACTAGCAATAGCAAGCTAGCTTTGAAAGCATAAGATTCCGCCCTCCCTTCTCCAAAGCCACGCCTCCTTCAAAACACACGAACATGTACAGCACAGTCTGCAAAGTGTCACGAGAGAAGAGATGGCGTTAAATTACCTCATGTCTCAAAGCAAGTAACATTACAATAATAATGAACGTAAACAAGCTCTAGTTGTACCTCCTGACTGCTGCAGGCGTTGATAGGTTTGACATAGAAACACATAAATCCAAGTCTGAGGACATGAACAGCTCCGGGTAGAACATCACGGGTTGCCATCTTCTAATAATGGTAATGATGACATGGCGTGAATGCAGCATAAGCTCGTTGTTTTGGTTCGGGAGGAACTGTAAAAGGCCGCTGTTGTTTGTTTTTGGCGCTCTGTGGCTGTCTGTCTAATACATATGTTGACAGGCTGGTAGGACAACGTATCATTGCATTCGGACCAAATGCAATAATTGGATTAACATTTTTTAGTCCTGTGGATTCCACAGAAGATATATGTACATGTTTTAATATTTAGACCACTTCTATTAATTGATTGCTATCAGGATGTGAAGAGTTTTCAACCAGTAAGTGTTTATGAAACAAATTGCCTACCCTACCTTTAATTTCTAATCACACATTCATGGTAGGCCTGCTGTTATTCATTGACCCCTTCAAGGTCAACTAAATGGTTAACTGTATTCCATTAGGTTTTTTTTTTTTTTTTTTATAAATGCAATGCCAAGCCACACAGAAGGAAAGACAGATTTTTGCTCTGAAGTAATTTGGCAAGAGAGAAAGATGTTTTGGTCTGCATTTCTTCTCCGTTCCTCACTCCAGAACAGAGAGAGTTGAAAGCTGTCACCAGGCTAGGCCAGGGCTCACATGTGTTTTGCTCTGAGCCATGTAAACCCAAACCCCAATCCACTTCTCCATTGCCCCATTTATAAATAAAAGCCTTTTAACAGTGAATATTTTAAATAGTTTAGCTGTTGAGGGAATAGATGTGACTTTTCGTGCCGGGGGAAGCTGAAGTTGATTATATGGTGATGGTGATGAAGACCGATGTCACATCAGCCACCGGACTTGTGTGCGCTGCTGGTTTGTTTAAGAGATAGAAATGAAAATACATATTCATCCGAGCTTGAGATGTCCAAACAGCCAGTTAACATCCCCCAAATGTCTATTGCATAATAATTAGCATCCTTTGAAATTGTAGAGACAACCTGTAATTACAGACACAGTGAAAGCGCAGCAAAATAGAAAGCTATATGGCTGCCGGGGGAGTCGCTCTCTTTGATTTCAGCAAGTTTGCGTGAGGTCAACACTAGAACAGAGTGCCAGCAGTGTTACAAAATATTTTAAAAAAAAATCTTAGATCAAGCAAATAAGGCTAAAAATATAACAACGTTTTTATTCATTATTTTAACCTTCTTCCCAGCATGCACCTGTGTGTTTTAGTAGGCCTATTTTTTTTTTTCTTTTAAGTGTGTAATTCTAAAATCCTTGAATCATATATCACACAGGTATAGACTTTAAGTTAAGTAATAGTTACTTTACTTGGGTTTCACATATTTCCAAAATAATATTATTTACGTAAGAATCATTAAAACAGGAATTACGTTCATAAGTAAATCTGCAAGACAGGAGCGTGCGTCGTTAGGGGGCGCGCGCTGAGTATGGCTTGCTCGTGAAGCTAAAAATGATTTTAAAATGAGCCTTCACTTGCAATCGGAAATGACCTACTTCCCACTTCTGAAGTCGCGATTACTCGCGCGTTCAAGTGCTTTGTTGAAGAAAAAAATGATTCAAGGAGGCCACAAGGTTTGTTCTTGCCTATATATTGGGAAAATCGTATTAAATCCAAAATTATATTTAGCGTCCCATTCACTGACAACCATATAAACATTAACACCGCTATGGAATTTCGATACATGGTATTTTCGTTGTGTATAAAACATACAATACGCTTCAAATAGTAATTTATTTTTTTTATTTTTATTTTTATTTATAATTTATTTGGTAAAATAAATCTGCACTACTTTAACGACAAGACAAGGCTATAGCTGTTGTGGAAAAAAACTAATAGGCCTACAGAATACCAGTCACAGCAATAATCGTTATCCTCCGACATGTTTAAAGTTCATGTATAAAGTTTAAAGCCATGTATAAAGTTTTTAAGTTTCCCCCAATTCGGGAACTTGGATATCAAAATTATCCCCGAGCAAGGAAAATCAGTGAAATCAGCGAAACGTTCTTAACACCGCTGTAAACTGCAAGTTAAAAATGACTCTCTCATCTCAGGCAACACAAGGTAAAAATGTTCCAGATTTTAAATCATGGCAACTTAAGTTCAGTCAAGATATTTAAAATATGTAAATCATTAAAACCCAGAAAAGCCACTGCTGCTTTCATTTTTAAAGCGCTACGAACACCTCATTTTTTATAGTGCAATGTTAACACACAAAGAAAGTAAAACCACACAAGGGAATTTCACCAAGACATGCACATTAAACATACATTTAAAATGCCAATCAATCCATCTGAAAGGCCAAAGTGCTATGTTTTTGTCATAAAGATGATTGTATGTTCCTCTGTAGCTGAACCCAGCAGGTGGATTGTGGTCAGTGAACTCTGCACGGCAGAAACACATTTCATTCAACTCCATTCAGCGTCAGAGGATGTCAACACACAATGCCATCTTGGCATTCGCTTCTACCGCGCACTGTAAACAGCTGGACTTTTACAAAAGACAAGTAACTTTTAGTTTTGTGCAAACCCCAATCTAAGCGCTCGCATTAATAAACTGGCTGTGGCCACATTTTCTCAGCGCCTTAGCCAATAGCCAGAGGGCTGACATGGAAGGCGGTAGATTTATTATGGAGCAAAGGAAAAAAGACAAGAAGGGAGATTCAAGAGACGAAAAAGGTCACAGGAAATAAGTAGACGCATACACGCTCAAATTTACTCCAAACATCTCCACCTTATCATGCATATATTCCTCACACACGCTTCAGACTCTATCCCCCCCATGCTCACTTTGACTGTCTCCTCTGTAATAGGCTCCAGATGTGGTGCTGAGGGGGTGAGGTGTTTGTATGTCATCTGCTCGGGCGGCTGCGCGTACACCATCCGAGGGGGATGCTGTCAGCCCTGATGGAGGGGGCCCGGGCCCCAGGCCTGAGGTGGTGGGGCGAGCGGGTCACAGCCTACGCACATCTGGAAGCACTTCAGGTCAGCAGGGCCTGGCTGCCTGAAAGGTGAGACGCTTCGACCTGACATGAGCACCACAGCATGGAGAGTATGCAATAGTCTGGACGGAGAACAAGGCACTTGCATACACACACACACACACATATACACATGAGTCATGTCGCTAATCAACGCCCGTGGGTGTAAACACGGAGCTCAGAAAGCATTTTCAATAGGTTGGGCTGACAATAATGATGGGAAATAATAACAACCCCGTTCCCTGTCTTTGATTTAGTGAATTTCCCAGAATTTCTAGTGCTTCTAACTTACAGTCTTGCTCATTGTGAAAGTGTTTGACTATATTGAATAGCATTTGCAAGTTTCAATATGTGACATTGCCAGGTGATTAATAAACAAGTAAATCATATAGAGATATAAAGAATATGTCACAAAACACTTTTTGCCATTTCAGGTTTTGCTACACCCACATACATTATATTTTAACTGTTAGAACAATTGATGATGATTATTATATATCAGTACATCATATATATTGCAGTCTTGGTTTATTGAAAAAAAAAATCCCATCAGACTAAATTTAATTTATTTTAGTTAGTATTTTAGTTATTTTAGTAATTAAATCTGCAAAATAAGGCAGGGTTTGAGGGATTCTGCAAGCATATCTTATTTTTCATCACGGATTTTCTTGTATTCATCAACACAGTTTTATTTATTTGAAGAGCAAAAAAAAAAACGTTTTTCTATAAAAACCTCATATTATTGGAAATGTTTCTTTGTTTTCCCGGTAAAACTTTAGTATGGGGACTCATATTCACTATTAATTATGACTTTTCCCTCAATAAACTTCTAATTTACTGCTTATTAATAGTTAGTAAGGTAGTTTTTGTAGCGTTTAAGTTTAGGTATTGGGTAGGATTAAGGGTTGTAGAATAAGGTCATGCAGAATAAGGCATTAATATGTGCTTTGTAAGTACTAATAAACAGCCAATATCCTAGTAATATGCATGCTAATAAGCAACTAGTTAATAGCGAGAATTGAACCCTAAAATGAAGTGTTACCGTTTTGCCCATAGAAATAAAAGGGTAGCCGGGATTCACTTTCCACCATACTCTGTACACAAACATGCTTATGGCTGTCTACTCGTATTATACAGGACAAAATTGGTAGCCGGTCTTAAAACTGAAATGCTCTAAATTTCCCCAAAGTGATTACATTGTACACATGTGCTCATGTAAACAAATATTGAGTCAAAAAGATTCAGGGTTAAAGATCTTTGTGAGTAAACAAAACTGTAATTCAAGCTCAAAAGGTTCATCACATTGTTCACCCACCAAAGTAAAAGTATATCAGATCTAGAATCTAATCAGTATTTAGCATATCGAGTAACCCGTTCAGGACAGATGTTAAGAAAAATAATATAATACTCCATGGAACTAAATGTAATGAGCTTCTGTTAAAAGATTATTTAACTTGCAATTAAATTGAAAATAATCAATTGAAAAAATTGTGCCTAATCTTCACATGCTGCTGCTGCTGCTGCAAAATATATATATATATAAATTTAATTTGATTTGAAATGCTCTAAAAAGTGGGAACATTTTCTAAAACAAAAAGTCCTGAAATGTTCAGGCAGGATTAGCACAACAAGGAATACATAGCTCAGAGGCATTGCATAGTATTGCACAATACTCCAAAATTAGTTTTGAATAACACGGGTGTTGCTTTGTGCATTCCACTGAAAGATTTTACCTGCCAAAAGTTTAAACAGGTCAAAAATATCATAGAATAAATCCAAAAACCCATTATCCTCTCACATTGTATCAGAACCAATTCAAAGAACATTGACAACCATCAAAATCTATAATATGAAACAAAATTCATTTTGGATTATTTATTTTGTAGTGTTGGTGTTTTGACTAACATAAAGCAAGAAATGTTACATGCGGGTATATTTTTTAAGGTCATGTAGTAATACTGTTGCCTGCAACAGTTTCTCAAATGTGAGCATTTAGCAAAAACAGCAAAAAGGTGCATGTCTCTTCAACTGCAGGATTCAACACAATAGTATAAGATTCATTGCTTGAAAATGTTTTATTACTATATGGTTTCCAAATATAAGAAGAAAAAATATGATTGATTAAAAAAAAAATCACCTCCAGAAAAACTGAAACATAATTTTGTTAGTGTACTGTGAGCAGATACATAGGTCACCATGGGGAACAGTATTTACCTTAAACAGTGATGTAATATTCAAGACATTAAAAGATGTAATCCGGCCCCGGCGCTTCCATTAGCACTGATGGTTTTAAACATCTCATGTCTACTGATTTAACACCACAAATGTGTCTTTATTCTACTGGATGTAGACATGGAGACATTTTGGGTCAGTATTTTGCCAAATCTCAGCATTAAACTTCTGGTGTAATTTAAACCATTCAGTGGTGAATGGTAAACAACAGTCCTCCATTGTTTGCCATGAAAGTTTCTTTACTTTCCATCCGGTCGACCCAAAATACAGCCAAAAACAAACAAGGAAAGAACAGCTTACAGCATCCAGACGCTCCGTCTGCCACTTCTCACTGATTTAGCGGAGCCCTGCTCGTTGACTTGTTCTCCAAAGAGCAGACCTTGCGCTGTCTTTACAATCTTCGGATCAGTACAAAATGAGATCGAGTTTCTCAGAAACGTACCTTCATCTGTGATGAAGAAAAAAGCCAAATGAGAGGGATAACAATGCAATTCCATTGGATTAGGAGGGGGTGAAAAGTCATATCCATTCTGCTCTGACACTGCAGGAGGCCAAACTCATCCAGGTCTTCTGAAATCTTCTCTTCTCAACGTCTCTTGCTTCTCTTTGTCCCCTCATCCCGTACCTCTTTTCAGGCTTAGTTGACAGTGGGCGCTTGGTTGAGGCTGTACTCTTTGGCCTTCAGTCTCAGGTTAGCAATGCTGTTGGCCATGTTCATTCCCTGGGTGGAAGTGGTGTTGGCACAAGTGGGTGGGTAGGTTGCCATGGTGCTGAAAATAAGATATGAGAATGATAGTCAATTAAAATTTTAATATGCTAAATGCATTACAATGTCAATTAGCAATGGATAAGAAATGAGCCTCAAATTTAAAATAATTAAATACAAATGAAAAAATTGTACTGTCTTCATGTGAACCCAAAGATAATGCTTAAGTTTTCAATTGAAATGATAAACCATAAATAGAAATTTAAAAAAGTACTTGCTTTCTGTGGGCAGCATTTTCTGTGGCACTCGCATTGGCCCTCCCTCCGGCCTTGGGTACCAGCTTAAGAATATATAAATAGTTAATAATTCTTCATAAATACTGCATTAATATGTATGCATTTTATATGCACAGTAATGCGTTAGGTGTGCGTCGAAATTGTGCAAGCTCGTTTTACTGGCATGGTCGCTGGTCAAATGCGTGTCCATGCCAGAAATAGTTCCCGGTCGAGTTGCATATTTCAGCTGCTGGGAAAAAGGTAGTTGGCCGGAGTGGCAGGGTTAGTTACTCTATACGGCTTTTAAGAATGAAGATTACTGTAAATCACAACCATAGCGTAACTAGAGTCACAAAAAATCCTGCCCAATGGACTTTTCTTCCTCTGAAAGTCAATTTGTATCCTGTGGCCCAAAGGTCATGAGGGTCACAGGCGGATTTAATATGGTTTGTTTTCAGATTATCACTTCATCATCAGGGGATCGGCCCACCATCGCTTCCACAAAAAGAGAGACGGAAGACTCGCTAGCCGGTCATTGTGCTACTTTGGACTATTTTACCTATGCAACGCTGCTGGGAAAAGCAAGGCATTGTCATTTTTTCTTGTTTTGCGGCACGGCCCTCAAATTTTGAAGAAAAATAGAAGAGGTTAAGAATGAAATTGTGCAAAAAATCGAATTTAAAACGTTTGGATGAAGAAAATATGGGCAACTGTAGAAGATGAAGTCACGGCAGGAGAGCAGAAGACACATACAGAAAGGAAATGAAATGGAATCAAAGCGCTCAGATGAGAAGGATTCAGAGGGTTACCTGTACGGGGCTGCGCTCCCCCAGGACAGGTAGTCATTTGGACGGGGTGCAGGACGGGGGACAATAGGCTGCTCCACTGCCGTTACGTCTCCCGAGTAGGATTTGAGAAGTGAAGCGTTCTTACTGGCCAGCATCGCCCGCTCGTTACGTCGAAACTTTGCCCGTCTGTTTTGGAACCACACCTATGAGAACACAAGCCGAAATGACACAGTACAGTGGTTACTCTGGATATTTAGCGCACAGCGATGAAAGACAAATTGCAGAGCAAAGCAGATTCTTAGTCTCAAGACATAACTGGTATAATATTGCCCACATCAAAAACAAAAAAAATATGTTAGAACAAAGCTATAAAGTTTCAGAATTTTCTGTTCCTCATGATTACATGATTCACTGTTCTGCTTGAGATTGTTACTGACATACTGACATTGGCTCAGCTATGATGGGATTCAGAAAATGGAGTGTGAAAATTGATATATCAATCAAAATTCAATCAAAAAAGTCGTTTTTCTCAGTCTCAGCGTTGGCGTAACTGCATTTTGCCTTTGTAAGATAGTATTTTGCTGCGCTTTTTGAAATTCAGCATGATCCTCTGGTGCACACATGTACACCTTTTTTGCAGAGGACACATCAGAGGCTTGAAGAATGAGCAAACACGCTTGTGAAACATGGTTGAAGGCAGAGCGGGGAGCCCAGATCTCGAAGCCTTGGCTGCAGCACCAGGCCTGGTGGAGGCACAGTGTCCGGTTACGCAGCGCCTGAGGAATGAGCTCAAAGTCTCTTTTATCAAAGCATTTCTGTATTGCTCCCTTTCTGGGACACATTAATTGCAGATGTGTTTGTTCTATTTCTTTCCTTTCGTTCTCCCCTTCCTTCTCTTGATCTATAAACGGGAATAATCCCCATCTTTCTACAAAAACAGTCTCATTACAGGAGAATGTGGAGACTGGCTGCGGCCTACAGCATGTGTGCTGAGAGGCAGAGTGATCGGCTGGGGCTTTTTAAACAATCATGCCGAACTCTGGCGATGGGGCCGATGACAGTGGCGGAACAACACAAAGCTTCAGTGTTACCATCACGTTCATCTGTAACTGCATCCTTGCTGAAACCTTGAATTAGGCAACTGTTTAAATCTACTTTTTTGATTTTGACTTCTTTTTTTTATTTCTAACCATCTGTTACTTTTAAAGTAGCTATCAAAATGTATGTATTTTCTAATCAACCAATAAACTAAGGACCTAATAGACTGCAGTTGATGATTGTGAGGTGTGAAGTTTACCTGAACTCTAGCCTCAGTGAGATTGACCCTGCGTGCCAGGTCCTCTCTAACAAAGGCATCTGGGTAGTGTGTCCGCTCAAACACTCGCTCCAGCGCCTGCAGCTGGCTGCTGTTGAATGTGGTTCTATTCCTCCGTTGTTTCCGCTTCTTCTTTTCTTCTGAGTTTAGCTGCTCATCTGGTAAAACACACACATATGATATAGTTATCTCAGGTGCTGCAGCTTTTAGATAATTAATTCAAATTTAATGTCCATCAGCAGGTGTTTAGTTCTCACTGTTATTTTATTATTGCCATTTTTTGTTATCTTTTACGCTGTTGATTTTGGTAACAGATGATAAAATGTGATTATAAAAAGTACAAATAAAATTTGATTTTTCTGGGATTATTATTAAAGGGATTAGAAAAAGTTAAATCTGATCATTTTTGTGCAAGCATAAATCACTAATAAACCTTTTTTTTTTTTTATGATATTTACATATATTTCCTTTTGTAGTGTTTTACAGTGGCATGCAAAATAACATTTAATACTATAAAACTAATTTACACAGCAACCAGTGAAGTCATACCAGTTAATAAACTGATGGACATCCTTCTTCAAATTATCTATTGAAAAATATTTTGTAATAAGACCATAAACCATCAACAGAGGCTTTTTTTGCCCCCCCTGCCAAGTAATTTATAAATATAACTTTTTTTTGTCTCGGGTTTCTTTTGACAGACTTTGTGTGCTATCACAAAAACTGAGATTTTGTTCTAGCTCATGTTTCATCTTCAGTGTGCAGTAAGGATGAAATTTAGAAACTGACCAGAAATGCCTTTGCCGTTCTTTATCCTGAGCAGTAGCATAGCAAAATATCCACTGTTTGTTTAACAGGTACTTTTACAATCAAGCAATAAATAGATGGAAAAAGAGCATGTTAAACAGGCATATTTAGAACATGTTTAAAGAGTCTATTTCCATCCGTGTCCCCACTTTACAGCCAAAAGCACAGAACTTAAACTCTCAGGAGACTTGATAATCATTCGGCTGACAGCACAGACAAACTGCAGTGTTTTTTTGCTCTTCGTGACAACAGTAGTTCCATGATCATAATTTTCCAAAAGGATCACAAGATGAAAATTGACATTTGACCTAGGCATAGCAGGGGGGAGAGTCCCTTTAGGCCTGTTGGAAAGACTGTTAAATGCCAGCATTTTATTGGTTAGAATTTCAGATTCACCAGATTGTAAAGGTCAGTTTAATTACTATTTAAACTTCCTGTTTGTTACATTTAAATGTAAACTCAAGCTGTTTAATGGGGCATGGGCTTGTCATGGGGAATGCTTAAAAATGATTCTATAAAATGAGTCCAAGAGTTTTAGGAAAAACACTTAACAAATAATGAATGAGTGAATTAATTATAACAAAACATAAACGACTATATTACATTTTGTTTGAATACCTAATGCATTCTGATTTCCCTGTATTTGTAATTTCGCAGTAGGCTATCTTGGAACAGTCCTCAAGGTAACAATAAGGCCATTTATTTTAATATACATTTCAATGGGAGTTTGATCATATGGGGGCTAATTTGATTAAAATGTTTATAAAAACATAAATTGTGCTAACCTGTAAATTGTAATAAACCAAACTTACATTCTTACAAGGTTGAAATTAGTTGTGTGAATGATGTGTGAGTAATATTGATTTGTAAAAGAGAACTAACGCATTTATGCTTTTACACGCGCTGGGGAATAAACGAAAAATGAATGTGTCAAACAATGCAATAATAACGACAACCTTTTCCTATCTCATTTTCACTAGGCTAATTAAATGTTTAATTGCGGGATAGAGATGGTCTTAAAAATACAACAGAAACGGTTGTGAAAAAAAGTTTTTAAATTGTGCATTTCACTAAGAACGACAATTTACAAGCCAACGCGATTAGCTTAAATTGTTGCAATAAAAAAAAAAAAAAAGTGCAGGCTAATGTAAAAAACAAGAAATAGGGCCTATCCGTAATAGCCTATAGCCTACTAAATTTTTGACGGAAGTTTAATAATCATCTGTAACCTAAAGATAGCAACAAAATAAAATATTTCAATTTCGGTCAGTAAAACACGGAAAGCACGATTTATATTAGTAGACATAAGTAATGGAAGTTTGCTATTTGATACTATAATCGCATATGTATGTTCTCCGGATGCAGGATAATGATGACAAATTATAGTGTTTAAATGAACTGAAAAGGTCCAGAAAGTAGATTGAGTATTTTGTCTGGGTTTTTTCCAGCGCCCTTTTTATCGTTCCTTGGACCAAACTAAAAAATGACAGATATGTACCAGTTATTCAGTTCCACTAGTTTTTAAATTGAAATTCGTTGCAAATATTCTAATTATTATGTAAAGCATGTATCTAATAAAAGTCAATGTAAGAAAGTAGCTCGCGATGTTTACGGGGCCATGTTTTCATGAATGCATTACGGGCTGGAATGTCAACAATCAAATTATTTACAAAATTAGTTTACGACCCATAAACATATCTCATGCGGAAATCTTTTTTTCTGGTGGACAGAAAATTCGCATCACCTATACACTGCTAATGAAAAACTGTAGTACAATACATATAAAATTAATATTCAATTTAGTGATCGACTCGGAATCGGCTGAAAATAGGGCTATGTGCGGTTCCTACTAAACCATATTTACAGAATCAAATAATTATTGAATGTCAATAAATCTGACAGTATTTTTTAAAGGCTATATGCCAGTATGCTATAGTTTATTGTATATTGTGCTGTTTCTGTTCAGTAGTATTGATTCTATCTACAACAACAACACTTGTTTTTCTTATGGAATTTGAGCAGGCACACTTACTCTCCTGCTGTGTTGTATCACTGCCGCTGGTTAAACCCGGAGATTCCAGCATAGTCCTGCCCGTTTCTCCAACACTTTCATCTGCCTGAGAACCGACCATTTCTCTAGCCTCCTCTAGATCCAACAGGTGGCTCACCGAGAAGTTCTTTTTGGCTTGCAGGTTTTCCAGGTTGGCTGTAATGGGACTCTCCAGTCTGCTGGATATGGTTGCTTGTCTGTCCATTACATGTGCATAGCTAGAAGTCATGACGCAAATACGATACAAGAGGGAAAAAAACTGGGCAAGTGTATTAGGTTAAGCAAACAGGTCCTCCTCGCATATATTTGAAGACAAACTCTTAAGAAACAGCGCCTCCAAACCGATGTCTTAGTTGCCTTTGCTCACTATGATAGCTAGCTACCTATAGGAAAGTTGTTCCCACAGATCCAGGTGGAGCAAAATTACAACCTGGTTTAAAACTTTGTGGCACTTAATATGATTGAAAAGACCACGACGTCTGCTGAATCCGTTCACTCATAGCCATGTAATCTCTTCTGTGCAAAGTACTGTTGGTTCAATAAGAAAAAAAAACTCCCCGAGCTCCACGGAGTTGTTGACTGAGCGCCGATCCAGAAATGCTGATGCCTTTCAGATGCATGTGTGTAAAGCGTCGAGAGGAGGCAGGACACTCCGCCGCCTTCCCGAAGCTGTTGGCTCTCTCCTCTGCTCCACGCCGTGCTCTAATCACTCACACCCACAAGTTCTGGCACTTCAAACGGCGCGCTCACTGGCATGCAGTGGAATGGATTGTAAATGAAGAATTGAGACCCCTGGGAGAGAAGATGGAGCAGAAGGGCTCTCGTAATTACGTGGCAAAAGACTTTGTGCTGTCTTTGACGTTTAACAGTAGGCTACCCCTCCCTCCTCCATCACAGCTTCCTTCTTCGAAGGTTAACCCTCCCCAAACTTTGAATTCCTCATATCTGTTCACCTATTATCATTTCGCTCAACAAAACCGACATAAATAATGTTAAAAGTGAGGGGTAAAGGATGGTTTGTATAGAAACCATCCAAATAATGGGATGGTTTAGTGGAATATAACCTACACCTTCAGTCAGGGGTGACAGCATTTTTAATTTTTCGCAAATGAAAACGAGGTTGTCAGGTAAGCGGTCATGGGCCATTTCACACAGAATGATTTTATGCTTCATTGCAAGACATGGGGCAATGGACTAGGAAAAACAATGTAGAGAAGCATTTATAAAAGTTGAATTTCTTTTAACTTGGGCGCTGCGCAAAAGCGCGAGACGCTGCAAAAACGCTAGACGCGAGCGCAAGTCAAAGATGTCTGTCTAGCGCGTATTTAGCCTACATAAAAAACAACGAAAAGCAATGGAATACAAAAAAACGTTCTATGTCAATAGTATTTTTTCTGGAAAGACAAACGCGTTTAGCGTTTTTGTTCGCTTCCTTGCACAGCCTCTTTTTCATTTGCTATATAGCCCAATGACGTGTCCTCAAATAGGCTAGGCTAGTCGACCTTTAGGCTACTTTATTCAGCAGAAATATCAGAAGTCTATTTAATTTCTCAGCAAACTTTTTCAAAGTTTTATACTTCAACTAAAAGAATATAGGCTAACCTTAAGAATGCGCATTAATGTTTTGACACTAAAACCGACTTTAAACATTTTTGTCTAACGCTTTGGTTGCAGTGGCCTACACATCTCCAGCTGGGACGGGAGTAGTGTCAGGCCATTTGGTGTGTCTTTCACAAGGTAGATGTCCATGTGTTTCAATGGCAAGAGTCTATAGGCTCCTCACTGCCACAGACATCCCGTAGCTTCCAGCCCCAGATCTGGGAAAAGAACACTTGATGCCATCAAAGGAAAACGGATTGAAACCAGATGTGCTGCTTTCGTTCTTTCCATGTATTTAATTAAGCCGCTGTTGGGATGGAGTAGACCTTTTTCATCATTAGTTTTCCCTCTACATTCCCTCAGCTGCCAGCTCCTACAAGCGACTTCTCTCTCTCTCTCTCTCTCTCTCTCTCTCTCTCTCTCTCTCTCTCTCTCTCTCTCTCTCTCTCAAAAACAAAAAAAAAGCTTTCTCGGGGTGATCGTGCAATATAGAAGACAGTTTGTAAAATCGTTCCTTTCAACCACAACCAGCAAAACGTTTTTTATTCAAATGTCAAATCTTTGTGGCACATGTCCATCATCGTTTAAGCACAGACATCTCAGATTAAAAAAGGCATTATGCTACATTTGTTAATGGCCTGTCAAAATCCAACCTTTGAAAGTTTTTTTTTGTTGTTGTTTTGTTTGTTTGTTTGTTTCATGATGACTTCGGGGGGGAAAAGTAGAAATTCCAATTACCAAAAAAGATAATTTGGACACCTGAAAATGTGCTTGGATCAAATTTCTTGCATCATTTCCCTTTTCCATTGATTTAAAATATATTTGACCAATGACGTTCCATGATTTTGTCATTCATTTAAGATTGCTGAGATTGAGATGAAACAAACTAGAAAGAAACTATATTCTCTTATTTTCACCATAACTTACATTTTAAGATTTTATTCATCTCCATGAGTGTTCCAGGCCTGTAAATTACAATCTCGCCGTTTTCCATGACAGTGGAGACCATGTAAAGAGATGGACAGAATAACGAAATTAAAGGCTATTATATTTCACTCTGAGTGAACCTACTTTTTAAAAAACACTAACGGACAAAACATCACTAAATGGATTTTGTAGGCTAAATTTTGTCCTATTTCTTTAAGATATAAAAGATTTTATAACGTACATGTGTGTAATTGAAAACATAACTCACGACTTCTAGCCTAACTGTGGATTTACATAATGACATTCTGATAAACACAGACTCAACAATCCATCTTAACGCATGAATTACAAAAGGAGTTCATTATTTATCGAAATAAAACCCTGAACAACAAGAAAAATGCACTTCACGTCTCAGAAAATATAGGCTATTTTGTATCAACAGAATCGAAAACCCATGAAAACTTATGAATTAAAACCTCGTGTGTTCCGTTTGTTTAAAATTGCCTAATTTACAGTAGTTAAAACAATAGACACAAGATCGTGTTGAACGAAAATAATAATACAAAGGCAATTTGTTATGAGAATTGTAACCACACTTAATTAAAGCAAGACGTAATTTAAATTGTGACTTTGTTTGGTTTGGTAGTAGCAAGTAAAGGCCTAAAATGCAGCACTATCGCATCAGTAGTGATAAATTAGGCTATTATTCACAAACATGTTTTGATATGGCCTAGCCTACGTGTAACTATATATCATTACACCAGCACGGCAATTTTTTCAGACAGTAAGTAAAATAATGTCTTAAAAATGTGCTTTACCATTCAACCCACAACAGAAGTCGTCCTGTTTGGATGGCAAGTTGACCGTTGAGCGACAGGCACTTTTGAATTCCCCTGACACCATGAGAGCGCGCGCGTGTATGTCTGCATGTGTTTCCCGCGCAGGATATGAAGCGCGAGCACAGAAGGAGGCACTTTAATTGTAATTAGGGAAATAAAAGCGTACTGAGCTCGCGGTCGCCTAATCAGCACCAGGGGTCAATGGACAGCACTTGATAGTGTTTAACACTTCAAAACGCTCTCCTAACAGGAGGAATTTGGTCGGACTTGTTAGAGCACAGTTTGAAAAAGACTTGAAAGAGACTGTTTTGTAATAACTCATCCATTTACAAATACAGGCTAACAAAAATATTTTTATGTAATATTGTTATCAGTGTGAAATCTGTCTAATATTTTTTTTCACGAAATTAATGCAGTACCTAGCACTTTGGTTTTGTTTTAAGATTTCTGTTATGATTCTAATAGCTTTCCTTATTTTAATCTGCGTACAATAAAAAACATTTCGCACTTAATTTCCATAACGATTTCGGTCGATTTTGTACAAGGGTTTTTAGACAGTAAATTTATTGTATGGTTACAACGGAAGATGATTTTAATTAATATGAAAAAACGAAGGTAACATTTACGTAGGCTAATTAGTAGCTGATTTTCATTATGTTGCTTGAGGGTAGCCTAATTGTCATTATCAAAACTGGATAACCATTGACTTTACAGAAGGCAGAATGTTTCAATAAAAGTTGATCTTGTGTGCTTTTTTTCTTTTTTCCCTCGAGTTTCTCGAGTTACGGAGTCTGTTCAACCTGTCCCGGCGGACTGAGGGCACATAAATCAGAAATGCGCTCACAAAAATGGGCTTCACAAAATCTCTTTTCCTGTATTTCCTTCCAGGATTTGTCAGTCCTTGTTTTTATACTGTTAAACCAGAATAGAAAATAACATTGTATTTCGTATTGTGGTGATTAGATGACCATATTTAATACATTCATTTTAGGCATCTTAACATAGTACTATTAATATTTTAAAAGTGCTCACTAAGTGTTCAAAAATGTTTTATCAAGAGTTTACATAAATTCGTTTATAAAATATGAAAATATTAAATCAACAGTTTCAACGTTCTTAACAAATAACAAATGCATTACCACTAAACAATGTTTAAAATAAGCAAAAATGTAAACGGGATTTCAAGTGGGTTTCAAAGATGCAGCGGTGTGGAAAAAAAGCACAAAACAGGTTAACTGTATTAAAATATTTTATTCACCAACGGATAATTAAAATATTGAATTCATAGCATACTTCATACCTATTATAATGCACACGAATACGGTTAAATGAATGGTATTCAAAAATATATATTAAAGAAAAGTCAAAAGAAATTTTAATAGCATGTTAAAGATTTTTAGAGTTGGTAAATAGCTCTGCATGGAGTATCTGAGGTTTATTAGAAAGAGCATAAAAATATACATATGTATTTAGAAAAACAGCCATGGTATTCCACTTCCCACACTCCAATAGTTTTTTCCTTTACAGTACAAAATTGTTCTCATCTCTGCCGAACAAACTGTCAGCTTTCTATGATAAAAAAAACCCTGCTGCTATTGATTTGTTAACATTCGCATAAAGTTATTTTTATGAGACAACTGCCATATACAGATAAAAGATTCCACCATTCACTTGTGCAACATCATGTGAAATAAATCACAACTAGAAACTACCACCAGACCATCTGCCACAGTTATGGAACAATCAGTAAAGTTAACAGTGTTTAGTATTTTATAGTGTTTTAAAGATGCACAATGTTTTCAAGAGATTCATAGTCTGTTTTCTTAATTTAAGACAGATTAAAACACACAATGACTGACATCCAGAAGAACCACAATTAAAACATGAAATGACCCAACATTGTTTAGACACTCATTACTGCTCCTAATATTGCATCTGAGCTTAACAGATCATAATCACTATCTGAGCGCCATGATAAAAAGGCATTTTAGTGTTAGTAGTAATGGAATGAGGTTGTCTTTGCGTCTCACAAAATGTCAACATTTCACTCACAAATGCATGGTTATTGCCTTGGTTTGTTCAACAATCTCACAATGAAGAAATGTATAAACCTGGTATTAAAGGGTTAGTTCACCCAAAAATGAAAATGATCCCATGATTTACTCACCCTAGTAGTCATCCTAGGTGTATATGACATTCTTCTTTCAGATGAATAAAATCAGAGTTATATTAAAAATGTCCTGGCTCTTCCAAGCATTATAATGGAAGTGACTGTTGCTCTGTTTTTGAAGTCCATAAAAGTGCATCTATATCCATCATAAAACTGCTCCACACGGCTCCGGGGGGTTAATAAAGGCCTTCTGAAGCGAATCGATGCGTTTGTTCCATATTCAACTTACGGAAAAAGTGTAGCGCCCGCGCCTCTCGCAATTCAAAATGCTACGTCTGACGACATTGCACACCAGTTACGCTCGTCTCGTTTGAACTGCGAGAGGCGCGGGCGCTACACTTTTTCCGTAAGTTGAATACGGAAGGCGATTCGCCGGAAGCTAGATAATTTACTTTATAAAGTTTTAAATATGGATATTTTTCTTACACAAACGCATCGATTCGCTTCAGAAGGCCTTTATTAACCCCCCCGGAGCCGTGTGGAGCAGTTTTATGATGGATATAGATGCACTTTTATGGACTTCAAAAACAGAGCAACAGTCACTGCCATTATAATGCTTGGAAGAGCCAGGCCATTGTTAATATAACTGATTTTATTCGTCTGAAAGAAGAAAGTCATATACACCTAGGATGGCTTGAGGGTGAGTAAATCATGGGCTAATTTTCATTTTTGGGTGAACTAACCCTTTAAATGTTATGTAAACTGTCATACAGCCACTATTAAATTGATGATGCTTGGAAGCTAGCTTAGCCCATCTGCCAAAACATCTGTTGCTTTGCTCTCCTGATTGTCTTGGCTGATCTTTGGTTCTGTAATGGAACAGTCTTTGCTCAGACTTGAGCCATCCATGTCTGTAAGCTGCTCCATGTCTGCTGCGGGACCGTTTTCAGTAACATGCTGGGAGTTGCCCTCCCTCTCTTTGTCCTTTAGATCTGTTTCCTCTGGGCTGGGGACTTCCTCAGCATTAAGCTCTAACTGAAGCATCAACTCATCCAGTTTGCAGGCCTTGCGCAGCTCATTCTGTTGGATGATTGCACACAGGTGCTCCGTCAGCTGCTCTTTCACCTCCGTCTTCCTGTGCAAGTCCATCTTAGCAGCGACATACTCGGCTTCTGCTTTCTCAAAGCGCTTCCTGTCAAGGATAGGAGATTGGCATAGACATTTTAAATACAGATAGTTGAAAACGTGTCCAGAAATAATCCGAATCACAAGGTTAAAAAAGGCATGCAAATGTTCTGCTAGAAGTAATAATTTGGCCGAATTAATATAGTAAAGCTACAGAGGGCAGTATTTTCACCCCTGAGCAAAGTAATTACTCTTTTTTAATGGAAGTAGTAGTTCTTTAAAAGTTGCACACAAACAGATGCTGCTTCCAACAAGAAGCTACTGTGAACTTGGAATAGACCGTAAAAATGTGCCAGAAATGAATAATCACCATGCCAGGGAATAATCCATGCTGGACTGCTCTATCAGTTTTCTGAGAATCCCAATGTCACTGGACACCGAATCATCCAGTGCTTGAAGTTCTCTCTGGATCTTCTTCAATTTCACAGCTTCAGCCTGTGTCTGTTTGGACCTGGGAAATATCATTGAAAATATCATCTTTGGATTTTCATTTAAGGTTATCATACTCCAGACAGACTGATTTTGATAATGGTTTAAAATGAGATTTGCTCTTACTTTTCAGCAATGGTCTTTGTAAGGAGAGCTTTTCTTTTTTTATTCTTCTCTTCCATTATCCGTTGCTCCCACTGCAACTGCTGCAGACGGCTCTTCTCTCGCCTATTATAAGAAAAGTTTGGTGGAGTCTTACATTTGAAGTCATTACAACACAAAAATAACATACATATGGTCATCTACACTGATTCATACAGTTTGTATTTTTTGAGATATGGATATATAAAAGTATCAGTATTAGGACAGGCTATTTTTATATTGGATAATATAAAAGGTGGCCAATTCCACATAAAAAACATGGCGACCCTGCTCACAATGCAAATAAATACACATTATCTTTATTCGGAATATATATTTTTTCTTCTAAATTTGGTGTGAAATATGATCCAAAAATATTCTTGTATAGTAATAAAACACTACTTAATATTCTATAATACAAAATATCTTTACATCAGCATATAAATATCTGAGCCAGTGTTTTGCAAAGGAACTAGACTTACTAACAATTCCACTTCTTGTTTGTCCAGCTCCTTGACGACTGCTGGTTGTACAGACTCCATAGGTGATTCTCGGTCAACAGGTTCTTCCTCATGCTTAACCAGTTGCGACTCCAACGGTTCGGACTCCTCCCGTGATTTAACAGGAGCAGGATGACTGACAACAGGTGGGTCTGGGGGCTTGGTAAGCTGTTGGTCAAGGGGAAGAGAGTGGCTGCCGTCCTTCTGTTTGGCTGCCAGCTGCAGAGCCCTCTCCCGCTGAAGCTGCTGTCTGCTCCGGTTAGTCGGAGCAGGTCTCCGGCCACGACCCAATGTGACAGGCACAGCCTGGTTTACTGGGTGAAGATTAGAGCAGATTTATCAGGATTTACACAACAATTAAAGTCAGTGGCTGCGTATCAAAATATAGTGGACTGCCTACCTAGAAGAGAGCCTAGATACGCTATCTTGAGAAACGGGACATTTTGTGTATTTAATAAAATAAGTTAAGTAAATCGAGTGAACTTTTCAAACATTTGTACTCACTGAGATCACCGTTCTGCTGCAATCTTCGTAGTTCTTCGTCTGAAAATCCAGCCCACGCAGCCATTTTCAGTACACTATAAAGTTACTTGCAAATCGGTTTTATCAAAGACAAATATACGTGGGTTAAAATGTTATTTTTCAACATACACATACGGAAATGAACTTTACGCTCTCATCTGGCCGCCATGTTTGTGTATACTGACTGCCACGTTCAAGACCCTAGAAAGGCCCCCTTTGCGTGTGCCCTCAGGATTTGCCTGTTTGTTTTAGTAAACGTATATGTTCTTTTTACAGTTTATGATATTAGTATAATTTTGCGAATAAAAAAAACACTTATAACTTTTGTATCATGTATTTTTTAATTACAGACAATTTTTCAGTGCTGACATTGACTTGTTAGACTCTTTTTTTCAATTGCTGTACACTTTTTGTAAGTTTTCTTGAAAACACCAACCGATGGAATAGGAAAGCATTCATTAGCCCCACACTTCTGGATCTCAGCAGATGCAGTAAATCTTTTTGTTTGCTTATTGTTTCTAAATAGTGCAAAAAAAAAAAAAAAAAAAAAAAAAAAAGAGAGAAGTAGATGTAATCTGATGCATTACAAATAAGCACACGAAAGGAACAGGTTTATTTTGATATGTGCCCAAAGATATTGTAAATGTCAGTCACAACAACAGCCAAAAATTTAGTTAGGTCCTCAGACAATTTTTCATAATACAAACCCGATTCCAAAAAAGTTGGGACACTGTACAAATTGTGAATAAAAACAGAATGCAATGATGTGGAAGTTTCAAATTTCAATATTTTATTCAGAATACAACAGATGACATATCAAATGTTTAAACTGAGAAAATGTATCATTTTAAGGGAAAAATAAGTTGATTTTAAATTTCATGGCATCAACACATCTCAAAAAAGTTGGGACAAGGCCATGTTTACCACTGTGTGGCATCCCCTCTTCTTTTTATAACAGTCTGCAAACGTCTGGGGACTGAGGAGACAAGTTGCTCAAGTTTAGGAATAGGAATGTTGTCCCATTCTTGTCTAATACAGGCTTCTAGTTGCTCAACTGTCTTAGGTCTTCTTTGTCGGATCTTCCTCTTTATGATGTGCCAAATGTTTTCTATGGGTGAAAGATCTGGACTGCAGGCTGGCTATTTCAGTACCCGGATCCTTCTACGCAGCCATGTTGTAATTGATGCAGTATGTGGTCTGGCATTGTCATGTTGGAAAATGCAAGGTCTTCCCTGAAAGAGACGACGTCTGGATGGAGCATATGTTGTTCTAGAACTTGGATATACCTTTCAGCATTGATGGTGCCTTTCCAGATGTGTAAGCTGCCCATGCCACACGCACTCATGCAACCCCATACCATCAGAGATGCAGGCTTCTGAACTAAGCGCTGATAACAACTTGGGTTGTCCTTGTCCTCTTTAGTCCGGATGACATGGCGTCCCAGTTTTCCAAAAAGAACTTCAAATTTTGATTTGTCTGACCACAGAACAGTTTTCCACTTTTCCACAGTCCATTTTAAATGAGCCTTGGCCCAGAGAAAACGCCTGGGCTTCTGGATCATGTTTAGATATGGCTTCTTTTTTGACCTATAGAGTTTTAGCCGGCAACGGCGAATGGCACGGTGGATTGTGTTCACCGACAATGTTTTCTGGAAGTATTCCTGAGCCCATGTTGTGATTTCCATTACAGTAGCATTCCTGTATGTGATGCAGTGCCGTCTAAGGGCCCGAAGATCACGGGCATCCAGTATGGTTTTCCGGCCTTGACCCTTACACACAAGGCCCTTGTTCCAGATTCTCTGAATCTTTGGATGATATTATGCACTGTAGATGATGATAACTTCAAACTCTTTGCAATTTTTCTCTGAGAAACTCCTTTCTGATATTGCTCCACTATTTTTCGCCGCAGCATTAGGGGAATTGGTGATCCTCTGCCCATCTTGACTTCTAAGAGACATTGCCACTCTGAGAGGCTCTTTTTATACCCAATCATGTTGCCAATTGACCTAATAAGTTGCAAATTGGTCCTCCAGCTGTTCCTTATATGTACATTTAACTTTTCCGGCCTCTTATTGCTACTGTCCCAACTTTTTTGGAATGTGGTTTGTAAATCAAAATATAGATTTAGTCACCTTTTCGATTTATTATGACAAATTGTCTGACATTTACTTTAAATATGTAAAAGAATGTTAATTAATGCTTGTTATTGTTTTATAGAAAACTGTGACATGGTTTGTTATAATTTATTATAATTTTATAATTTAATTATGAAACCATAATGAAACCATGAAACCAAAATAGACAATTCTTTTGGTTTATTTTTATGGAATATTTGCAATATTTAATGTTTTATCCATACACTTTTTTTTTTAAATTTAATGTGCCCTCATAATCTTTAATCAAATAACTATCCCTCCCTCTTGAAGCGACATCTCTTCTCTGATGATGTGTTTACTGGCACGAGGGCGGGACAACCTGTCACTCACATGACATCACAGCAATAGCAAACCACAACCATCCAATCGATTTCCGATGGACAAAATCAAATCCCGCCCTACACCTTTTCTTGAGAACCTGTTTCACTCTGATATACGTCACAATAGGGAAGAAAAGACTATCACAACTTCCATTTTATGGCAACTTTAAAGAATATATGCTTATATGCATAGGCCAGTGAAGTTTTACTGTATTGTTTTGTATAACTATTGCATAAAAAGTGTTATTGTATATTGTACGAAAACTGTTTATTTTTAGCAGTCCTCCAAGAAAACTATACATCAGACTATTGGAGTCAACGGCTAATTTTGTTTATCCTCCTCTTCTTGCTCCAATTACCCTCTTCACATCCACTGAGCCATCCTCCACTCCTAGTGGTAGAGAGGTCATAGGTTAATGAAAGAGCATGCTTGGTGATAAAAAGCATGAAATCCACAGAGAAAGGGAAACGTCAAACAGTTGTATCGAGTTTCACTTTTGCTTTATTGCCAGAAGCACCCATGATTGTGGCAGGAGTAAGTGCTCTGTGTGCGGCTATGGGAGGCCCTGTAATTTGTTTGGATCAACTGCTTATCTGTGTGATCTGGCATGCGCTGCCAAATTAGCCTGAGTTAACTCATGTCTGCTACTTTTGCTGCAACACTGATGTCTGATTTCCCATTATTACCATTAGCAACAGTGGGTATGACCTTCATTTGTGGTGGATGGTTTGGTTGCCTAAGTGTGTTGAGCTGCCAGTGTTGGCAAGTAAAAGTACTTGGTGGTCAAACACTGTCAAGTGTAATTAAAAAAAAAAAAAAATTATATATATATATAGTCACTGAAAGATATACAGTAATTCATTTAGATTTAAAGGGTTTCCCAATTGCACAGGAAAAACAAGGCGACTCTGGCCACAATGCATGAATGAATGAATGAATGAATGAATAAATAATTTATATTATTCATAAATTATCTCTTTTTTATTATTTTGGGGTGAAATATTATCAAACACAGCATATAAATAAAAAATGTCTATGAAATGTTATAATGCTATTTATGTTTAGCATTATAACATTTCATAAATGATATATATATATATACACATATCTCACAAAAGTGAGTACACCCCTCACATTTTTGTAAATATTTTATTATATCTTTTCATGGGACAACATTGAAGAAATGACACTTTGCTACAATGTAAAGTAGTGAGTGTACAGCTTGTATAACAGTGTAAATAACTCAGAATAACCCAACACACAGCCATTAATGTCTAAACCGTTGGCAACAAAAGTGAGTACACCCCTAAGTGAAAATGTCCAGATTGGGCCCAAAGTCTCAATATTTTGTGTGGCCACCATTATTTTCCAGTACTGCCTTAACCCTCTTGGGCATGGAGTTCACCAGAGCTTCACAGGTTGCCACTGGAGCCCTCTTCCACTCCTCCATGACGACATCACGGAGCTGGGGGATGTTAGAGACCTTGCGCTCCTCCACCTTCTGTTTGAGGATGCCCTACAGATGCTCAATAGGGTTTAGGTCTGGAGACATGCTTGGCCAGTCCATCACCTTTACCCTCAGCTTCTTTAGCAAGGCAGTGGTCATTTTGGAGGTGTGTTTGGGGTCGTTATCATGTTGGAATACTGCTCTGCGGCCCAGTTTCCGAAGGGAGGGGATCATGGTCTGCTTCAGTATGTCACAGTACATGTTGGCATTCATGGTTCCCTCAATGAACTGTAGCTCCCCAGTGCCGGCAGCACTCATGCAGCCCCAGACCATGACACTCCCACCGCCATGCTTGACTGTAGGCAAGACAAACTTGTCTTTGTACTCCTCACCTGGTTGCCGCCACACACGCTTGACACCATCTGAACCAAAAAAAAAAAAAAAAAAAAAAAAAAAAAAAAAAGTTTATCTTGGTCTCATCAGACCACAGGACATGGTTCCAGTAATCCATGTCCTTAGTCTGCTTGTCTTCAGCAAACTGTTTGCGGGCTTTCTTGTGCATCATCTTTAGAAGAGGCTTCCTTCTGGGACGACAGCCATGCAGACCAATATGATGCAGTGTGCGGTGTATGGTCTGAGCAATGACAGGCTGACCCTCCTGACCAACCTCTGCAGCAATGCTGGCAGCACTCATACGTATATTTTGCAAAGCCAACCTCTGGATATGATCCTAAGCACATGCACTCAACTTCTTTGGTCGACCATGGCGAGGCCTGTTCTGAGTGGAACCTGTCCTGTTAAACCGCTGTATGGTCTTGGCCACCGTGCTGCAGCTCAGTTTCAGGGTGTTGGCAATCTTCTTATAGTCTAGGCCATCTTTATGTAGAGCAACTATTCTTTTTTTCAGATCCTCAGAGAGTTCTTTGCCATGAGGTGCCATGTTGAACTTCCAGTGACCAGTATGAGAGAGTGTGAGAGCAATAACACCAAACTTAACACACCTGCTCCCCATTCACACCTGAGACCTTGTAACACTAACGAGTCACATGACTCCGGGGAGGGAAAATGGCTAATTGGGTCCAATTTGGACATTTTCACTTAGGGGTGTACTCACTTTTGTTGCCAGCAGTTTAGACATCAATGGCTGTGTGTTGATTTATTTTGAGGGGACAGAAAATTTACACTGTTATACAAGCTGTACACTCACTACTTTACATTGTAGCAAAGTGTCATTTCTTCAGTGTTGTCCCATGAAAAGATATAATAAAATATTTATGTGAGGGGTGTACTCACTTTTGTGAGATACTGTATATACACCGATCAATCATAACATTATGACAGGTGAAGTGAATAACACTGATTATCTCATCATCATGGCACCTGTTAGTGGGTGGGATATATTAGGCAGCAAGTGAACATTTTGTCTCACATTTTGTTGATGTGTTAGAAGCAGGAAAAATGGGCAACTGTAAGGATTTGAGCGATTTTGAGCGAAGGGCCAAATTGTGATGGCTAGACAACTGGGTCAGAGCATCTCCAAACCTGCAGCTCTTGTGGGGTGTTCCCGGTCTGCAGTGGTCAGTATCTATCAAAAGTGGTCCAAGGAAGGAATAGTGGTGAACCGGCAACAGGTTCATGGGTGGCCAAGGCTCATTGATGCACGTGGGGAGCGAAGGCTGGCCTGTGTGGTCCGATCAAACAGACGAGCTACTGTAGCTGAAATTGATCAAGAAGTTAATGCTGGTTCTGATAGAAAGGTGTCAGAATACACAGTGCATTGCAGTTTGTTGCGTATGGGGCTGCATAGCCGCAGACCAATCAGGGTGCCCATGCTGAGCCCTGTCCACCACCGAAAGCGCCAACAGTAGGCATGTGAGCATCAGAACTGGACCACGGAGCAATGGAAGAAGGTGGCCTGGTCTGATGAATCACGTTTTCTTTTACATCACGTGGATGGCCGGGTGCACGTTCGTCGCTTACCTGGGGAACACATGGCACCAGGATGCACTATAGGAAGAAGGCAAGCTGGCGGAGGCAGTGTGATGCTTTGGGCAATGTTCTGCTGGGAAATCTTGGGTCCTGCCATCCATGTGGTTGTTACTTTGACACTTACTACCTACCTAAGCATTGTTGAGACCATGTACACCCTTTCATGGAAACGGTATTCCCTGGTGGCTGTGGCCTCTTTCAGCAGGATAATGCACCCTGCCACAAAGCAAAAATGGTTCAGGAATGGTTTGAGGAGCACAACAATGAGCATCTGTGGGATGTGCTGAACAAACAAGTCCGATCCGTGGGGGCCCCACTTCGCAACTTACAGGACTTAAAGGATCTGCTGCTAACATCTTGGTGCCAGATACCACAGCACACCTTCAGGGGTCTAGTGGAGTCCATGCCTCAACGGGTCAGGGCTGTTTTGGCAGCAAAAGGGGGACCAACACAAATCGGTATATATATACACTCACCTAAAGGATTATTAGGAACACCATACTAATACTGTGTTTGACCCCCTTTCGCCTTCAGAACTGCCTTAATTCTACGTGGCATTGATTCAACAAGGTGCTGAAAGCATTCTTTAGAAATGTTGGCCCATATTGATAGGATAGCATCTTGCAGTTGATGGAGATTTGTGGGATGCACATCCAGGGCACGAAGCTCCCGTTCCACCACATCCCAAAGATGCTCTATTGGGTTGAGATCTGGTGACTGTGGGGGCCATTTTAGTACATTGTCATGTTCAAGAAACCAATTTGAAATGATTCGAGCTTTGTGACATGGTGCATTATCCTGCTGGAAGTAGCCATCAGAGGATGGGTACATGGTGGTCATAAAGGGATGGACATGGTCAGAAACAATGCTCAGGTAGGCCGTGGCATTTAAACAATGCCCAATTGGCACTAAGGGGCCTAAAGTGTGCCAAGAAAACATCCCCCACACCATTACACCACCACCACCAGCCTGCACAGTGGTAACAAGGCATGATGGATCCATGTTCTCATTCTGTTTACGCCAAATTCTGACTCTACCATCTGAATGTCTCAACAGAAATCGAGACTCATCAGACCAGGCAACATTTTTCCAGTCTTCAACTGTCCAATTTTGGTGAGCTCGTGCAAATTGTAGCCTCTTTTTCCTATTTGTAGTGGAGATGAGTGGTACCCGGTGGGGTCTTCTGCTGTTGTAGCCCATCCGCCTCAAGGTTGTGCGTGTTGTGGCTTCACAAATGCTTTGCTGCATACCTCGGTTGTAACGAGTGGTTATTTCAGTCAAAGTTGCTCTTCTATCAGCTTGAATCAGTCGGCCCATTCTCCTCTGACCTCTAGCATCAACAAGGCATTTTCGCCCACAGGACTGCCGCATACTGGATGTTTTTCCCTTTTCACACCATTCTTTGTAAACTCTAGAAATGGTTGTGCGTGAAAATCCCAGTAACTGAGCAGATTGTGAAATACTCAGACCGGCCCGTCTGGCACCAACAACCATGCCACGCTCAAAATTGCTTAAATCACCTTTCTTTCCCATTCTGACATTCAGTTTGGAGTTCAGGAGATTGTCTTGACCAGGACCACACCCCTAAATGCATTGAAGCAACTGCCATGTGATTGGTTGATTAGATAATTGCATTAATGAGAAATTGAACAGGTGTTCCTAATAATCCTTTAGGTGAGTGTATATATATATATATATATATATATATAATTTTAGTGCATAATATAGGGAATAGCCTATATTAGTATTATGACAAGATTTAGAGGGTTTCCTAACTGCACAGGAAATGAATAAATAAATGAATGATATATTGAATGCATGAATTTCTGTTTGAAATTAATTTAAATTGAATCAGTTTTCCTACACTGTACATCTGTCTGATTTAATGTGAAATTGCTAAACTTTTGAGTCTTTTCCATATTGTATGTCAATATGTCAAACACGACACAGTCTAATACTTCACATATTTTTAAATGTCTCTTAATATGCAAGTGATTCTTCACAAATGTCACCTATTAATTTGTTTAAATTGGCAGCCATCTTTGACAGATTTCATGTGTTTGGCCCATTGCCATGATATAACACTTCATCCAGACAGAAAACCATAAATAACAACTTGCAGCTAAGTCACCTTAATTCGCTCTTCTCTCTCTTTTTGTCTTCTGCTCTCTCTTTTTTATACATATCTGGGTCTGTATGTCAACATGCAGAGGACAAATGCTTCTGGCCCCCCAACCATTCCTTAACTGTATTTTGTTAAAAAGTCAAGCACCATTAATTGCCCTACAAAGGGCAACCAAACAATCACTACCACTTTACAACAGCTTTTTAAAGGCAAACTCACATCTTTGATCCATCTGGAATTATTTATGCACTTTAAAGGAGAAACACCTCAGGAAAGGATAAATGTAGACTTTGAGAAGACAGACTGATGCGTGGGCTCCATATGGCAGGGCGAGTGAACGTGAGCTTGTGTTAAATTAAGATGGAAGAGTCTTTGGCACAGGCCTGACTGTATTCCTAGTTACAAGGAAAGCCTGTGAGGAATGTCCACCATGACCCAAAGAACAAGGAGCCTAAATTTGCAGTTTATACTTTCAAACTTCAGAGAAAGAATGGCAGTGTTAGATTGTGTGCCATATACAGCCATATAGGCAGAATAAATCTTGCATTTTTTTGTTCAGATGTGTTGAGTGAAGCTGTGGAGTAACACTCCTACATCTGAATGAATGAATTCAGAATAAATGTTTTTTTATGAGATGCAACCTAGTCCTCTCCATTAATAAAACCATATTTATTGCAGGATTGAAATAACATAATAATCTTGGCATGAGTAATATTAACCATGCATGTCCTAAATGGAGAAATTTGTGCAAGGAACATCACCCAACACCTTGGTAACAAGTTCAGCTTGGCTATCTAAAATTAGACAGATAAAGTTTCTTTTAGACATAATATATGAATGATTTGAAAGAGAGAGAGAAAAAAATGAAGGATTCATTATGTGTTATAGAATAAAATAGAAAAGAATGAAGATTTTGGTCTCCATTCTAATAGAAAACCAGATTAATCACATACAATTGAGTGTTTTAAACCATGTATAAAATAAAACAAATGATGGTAGATTTTAAATCATGGCAACTTAACATTTTTAATTCAGTCAAGACATTTCCTGAAAATAATTAAGTAAATTAATTAAACTTGTAAACACCTTTTTTTAACGCTGCTCTCTTTTCACATGTTCCCTTATATTTACCCCTACCGGCATGATATATTTAACAAAACTACGGCTGCACAGTCCAATATGAAGAGATATTTATTTTGTGCACCAGATAAATTCACACATTAGATCAAGTTTGACATTTCAGACCATGTAAGGGAAACAGGAAGTTTTGCTCTTTCGCTAGTGTGTCCTGGGAAGATAAAACAGAGCAGGCTGTATATACGTTTGACGGCCGTGTAACTTATAGGCAATTAAGTAGGAATCAGCGCAGGAACAGCAAGTGCACATAGTGGCCTCGCTGTGACTTTTAGCCATCAATAAAAATGCACTTCCCTTAATCAGTCAGGGAACGGGTCAAAAAGACAAACAGCCAATTGATGGTTGACCTCAAGGAAGGTTGAGGTCAATATGGGGATGATTAGGGGTCAAAGCTGTCAAAGCAGGCAGATGTAATGGTTTCAAATCCCACATGTTTTGACTCTCCCACATTTGTGTCCGTCACAGAGCGGTCCTTTCTGTTTATGCTGTGAGACAGAGTTTCAGTTTCCAGTTGAGGCCATCTGCAAAGAGTTTAGGGGACCAGAGACATATCTGTGTGATGTCATGCGATGATTAGAAACGACAGAAATTATCCTGTGATCATTTGCTGACTCTTTCACTGTATGTTTATCATAAAATTCTTCCACTTTCTGTCTTTTAACCCATCTCTACCATATCTAGAATGTTTTTCATGCATTGTAAAAAATATTTTGGTCCCACTTTATATTAGGTGTCTTTAACTACTTACATTTAAATTAATCATTTGATACAATGCACTTTTTGTATACATGCTTTTACATTGTACTTATATTTAAAAAAATACTTGGTAACACTTTATTTTACACCGTCATTGTTACATATGTTACATGTAGTTACTATAGTAATAACTATAAATTATGCATAATTACATGCAACAAACCCAAACCAAACCCTAATCCTAACCCTATAGTAAGTACATGTTGTTATAGATAATTACAGTGTAACAAAGACACCTTAAAATAAAGGTCCTTGTAACAAAGACACCGTAAAATAAAGTGTTACACTTTATTTTAAATGAAATGAGTATGTGAACTGAGCATGTTTCCTAAATTATTGCACACATGATTGTATTTTTATGTTTTAGTACAGTCAAAATCTTACATACAGCACCTTTAAACTTTGATTTTCTTAACTTAAAATGTTTGATGTAACTGATTACCTCAATTTTTTGAGTTTTGCCAACTTATTTCGGGTTTACAGTGTGTGATTGTATTATTTGACCATTTTATTCACTTGATTTTTTTGTCGTGTTAAAGGTACACTATGTAACTTTTTTCATTTCAAACACATCTTCATTCATTTTCATATATTAAATCAGCGCTCTCTTTTCACGTTCCCTAATATATTTAGCTCTACTGGCATGATGTGGCATTGATTGACAAATTTGACTTATTTCCTGTGAGTTAAGTTACTAGAGGGCACCAGAACAAGAACATTTTGGCACATTTCCTGAATCGTGTCACCTGAAGCTGACTCCACCTATACATATTTGTGCCAGAACCACTTGAATTAGCAACTTTGCTCTGACCAGTCCAGGCTCTGATCCAGGACTTCTCTGCATGTCTCCTGTTTAGCCACCCACAGCACATCTGGCAGAACCTCAGACATACAGCAAAACAAATTTAAAGATGAAACAAGATTAGTTTATGTTAGAAACTTGAGACAATAAAGACATTTCACAGAAATGCTCTCTAGGCAGAAATCGAGAAATAGTTGAGAAAGGCATGATTTTTTTTTTATTGTGAAAAGGAAGGTATATGTTAGTTTAAGCATAAACTAGTTCAAACGATACAAGCCCCTCCAATGTATTTATGTTCAAATCTTGGTGTATTCATCATTTACTCACCTTCAAACCTGTATAATGTTTTTGCACGGAATACAAAAGAAGAAATGGGTGAGTGTGACTGCAAGATGGAAATGTTTTTTCTTTTTCTTTTCACAAACACACAAGAGTGACTGAATAACCTGAGAAAATAAACCATTTAAGATTATACAGTCTCAAGATTCTACACAACAGATGATTTGAAAAGTTAATGAAAACATTCTAATGCGATCAAATAAGTATTTTGGAGTGAAGTCTGTTATTGTTTAACGTTAAACAGATGCTATATGAATCACGAGTCATTTACTGTTTGCACAGATCGTGTTGCAAGGAATTTAATGATTCTGGTTCCGTTTTCGATTCCTCTTTCTGATTCTGGTTCCTTAACGATTCCATTATAGATTCTTTTGAATGTAAAGATAGTTAGTTAGGCTACTTCACTGATTTCTCATGAACCTTAAGTACAACATAACACATTATCAATTCTTGGTTCATGGAGCCGGACATGACATTATTGACTTGCAGACAGTTCAGTACGCGAGTCAAATTAACTGAGAAACTGCTCCAACTGATTCTTGTGATTCACTAAAAAAAAACTGGCTCAAAAGAGTCTTTTGCTAGGAAATGGGACTTCACTGGTCACACTGAATAGTTGTGTCCCAAATGACATATATGCACTATGCACTTATACTGTGCATTATTTACTCAACGACTAGTGTATACATTTTATAGTGTTATTTTGTCATCCAGCATCGGAGTCTGATAGCCCTCTAGTATGTAATTAAAGCTGCGACAACTGAATGCATGAATAAGTGTCTAACATTACACACTTCGTTTTTTCGATTAATCAAGTGCATCATCAGGGTATTTTAAATGCACTTTTTCTTTTTGGAATTTTCAGGGTGAACACACTACTCGCACTACTACAAAATGGCAAAGAGCATAAGTACGCAAATTGGGATGTACCTAATGTTTTCGATTCACTAAAAAGAATCATTTCATAAGAGACATTAGCTCGGGAATCGGACTTCACTGGTGGTGTTGTACGTTTGGTCTGGAGGAAACGCTTTCAGAGTATTTTGTTATACAATGTTTCGAAAAATGAACCACTTGAAATTTGCTTGGTTTCTCACATTTCTTAAAGACCCCCTGTGGTGAAAATCAAGTTTTTAATGTTGTTTGTATGTCTATGTGGTGTTTTTAAAGTGCTTTCAGACAAACCATGTGCAAATTAATAAGTCAACACCATTGCTGAGTATTTTCTCCCTAAAACTGCAGTTTACCAAAGACAGTCTTAAAAACGTGGTTTGAAATCACTGGTGTTTCTCAAACTACCTTGTATCCAATCACTTTAACGTCTGGGCTGGCTGTAACATATCATCATTACTATGCTGTGAAGCAGGGGAGTCTCAAGAGAAGCCAGGTTACCCCGGTATATTTTTCTGCTGATTTGAAAAATCAGGTACTTTTAGCAATATAGCAGGTGAATTATGTATATGATGTATATTACGATGTTATGATGAACTATATGCCTTTCTTCACTGACATTCTATGAGGTTCAAAGTGTTTCTAAGGATGCTGATTTTTAGAAGGCAGACTGAGAACGAGAACATGGTTTGTGTAACATTAGCAGCACGTTATTAACTTTGATAACGTAGTCAAGCAAAAGGCTAATCATATTAATTACCGCTATGTGTCCGACGTTGTAAAGAGCGATGTGCAGCATTTACTACAGTAACTTGAGTAAAAGTTGACCGAGTGGTTCTCTGAGCTGGTGTAAGTGAGTGGAGGCGGGGATAATTTGCATATTCATGGCTCCGTGTATACTAAGTTAAGCAATGGGTGTAGAGTTACGTTCAAGCTATTTTAAGGCATGAAGAAAAAATTTCACAGGAAAAAAAATTGTCATTTTGGTGATCAAAGATAAGTTTTAAGGGATACAATTTTTGACTACAGGGAGACTTGAACTCGTCTATTTTAGCTGCTAAAAAAGAGATATAGTTTTAAGCACTATTCGCTTTTTGAGCAACATATTTGAAACACTTAAACAACAACTAGTTCTTGCATTTGTTCTCTTTCTCTCCCAGTGGTCTTCTTCGAAAAAAAGCTCATTAATGAACATCTGGTCATAATTCTTGAAGTGTACCCATCAGCAAGATGGAATTGGCCCACCCTGAGCCCCCATCAGCAGCCACTCTGTGCCCGCAGCCCACTCAGCCCACCTCAAGATGCACTCAACACCAGCCGCAAGGCCTAGAATAGTTTATATGGGATTTTTAATGTATTTACTACAGGAGAAACTGGCACAGTCACAGTACAATCCTCAATACAAGCATGCCACTGTTGTGTGCACCCCACCCAATAGCAGCCCCCTAATGTGAAGAACAGTTACTGTAATGCATTTGTTGTGTTGTTATATTACACACACAAATGCACACACACACATGCGCCTGGTTGATTTACTGCCTCTATCTACTTTATGAATGTAATTAAACGTTTACAGTTATTTTGCGTTGGAGGAAAGTGCTGCCTGTGTGTTTTGTGGAAGGTTTACAGCAGCGTGAGATGTTGTTGAGTTTTAACAAGAGGCCACAGGCTTTCTTTGATGTGTCAGCTTGTCCATCGCAAGACAACAGTGTTGATTATGAGTTTGAATTCCTGTTTTTTTACCATCTGAAATCATTTAATTATCCTCACATAGTCAAGTTGGCTTCATATGGGACCAAACAAAGCCATAACCGCTGTAATAAAACACTTGTTTGGTTTAACCTTCAGCAAGGCAAATGAGCTAAACAACAGCTGTGTATGCAGTTTCAAGGCTTACATGTCTGTATGTCAACAGGTTTCCTCTGTCGATGATACTTAGATGTAGTTTATGTTAAGGACTAATATGTTTAACTAAGGACAGAACTGAAGACAGTCCAGACTAAATCGAAACAATAGCAAATGTCAGCTGTGCTTTCTGATTATTGTTTCATTCCTAGTGGTATAGAATGTAATGCTGAACAATATGAGTACATAACGGCTAATATTTTCTACAACACATGCAATGTACAGCATTTTTAGATTGTCAGACAGAGTGGGTTATATGTGGTCATTTTTATATGAAATTATATTTAATTTTTTAATTTTTTTCAGTTTTTTCTTTAATTTTAGTCATTTTTTTTCATTTAGTAAAGTTTTAGTCATTTAGTAAATCTTAGTCATTTTGGTGTGTGTTTTTGTCATTTTATTAGTGTTGGTTTTCATTTCTACGTATATAGTTAGTTTTTATTCATTTTTATTTATTAGTTTTAGGGTACGCTTACACGACAACGATATACTAAAAACAAACGATTTTCCTTTGCGTTTTTGAAAAGTTTCGCATATAGACGACAAAGTTGTCAAAATGATCCCTATTCACACGGATCTGCAAAAACAACTAAAGAATGCTGTATTATATGTGCCAGGCCAGTAGTTGGCGATGTAACTTTGTAAAGAAACACTATGCGGCTATAGACTTGCGCATGACGTCACCCTTTTCACAAATTTGCGTTTTTGTAGTTTACATTGGCTGCATCTGAAAACCTAGGTAGCTGAGTCCCTTGTTGCCCCGCTGCCTTATCAGGCAATGACTTGTAAGGCAGCGTAAGCACAAGGCACCTCACGAAACTGATTTCGGACAGACTTCTGAAGCAGCGTAACAGTTTAATGATCTACAGCAAAATAAAGCGAGCTTTGGTGAGAACTAAACAAATATTTAATTACTACAGTAGTAATTTCTCGCTAGAAATGACATCAGAAGTGGAAAACGTTGGTCGAAAACATTACACACAAACTGACCAGCAACCGCAACTTTCAGACGCCATCTTTTTTTTTCTAGCTCAACTGTCACCAAATGGAACACATAGGATTGTGGGATATCAGTGAAGGATACATTTATGCTGCCTTCAAAAATCAATCAGATGATGGTATCTCAGGAGGCAGGAAGTGAAGCTAACATTGGATTCGGACGTGCCTTGATGCCTTCCTACCTTGAAATGTGTCCTCCGAAGGCAGCATTTTCCAGTTTTCGGACGCAGCCATAGAGAACACTCCAGACACGTCGGCGTGCCCACCATCTTGGAAAGATAACAGTGTCGTCACTCACAGTAAGAATGAATGATGCCACAACATTGCGCAGCTTCTGGTTGTGAAACCACAGAGATTTAGATTTACTTTTACTATGGTAAGTTTTTAATGCCGTGTTAGTCTTGTTGTATTGTGTTAGTTTAGCTAAATCTATTGCAGATATAGATATTCATACATGCTTCTAATGGTTGCAGACGCTCAGTCAACTTGCTCTTGAATGTTCACGGACCGGATTTGGCTGTTCCAATATGGAGGACGGCTTACATATAGTCGATGCAAATATAGTTGTTTTGACATATGACATGTATGACATGTTTTCATCAGTGCATGGTACAGTGTGGAGGATACACGTCAATCAGCCTCCAACCTATGGCAGTTCTCATTACGTACATTAGCCTGACACTGTCAAGAGACTTTGTGAAGGTAAACTAGTTTTTTCCCCCTTCATAGATACTGGAGAGTTGAAACGACATGCAGAGGGACCCTGAAAATGTGGTTTTGCTTTAGCTCAGCTGAATTCGAAGAGAAGGGAAACGAATCTCATCTGTCTTTATTTTAGTGTAAGTTATATGTATACAGAACATGCCTAACTTCACCAATTTTCCTGTGACGTCCTTAACTGGTTTAATTTGCTACATATTTATGGTGTGGTGTTGTAGCCGTATGTTTAGTGTATGATGTCTAGCAGGACTATAAAAGTACCAGAGTCTAGTAAAATCTCTCTGGTGATGACAATATTGATGCTGTTATGGGAGTTTCATACAGTCTAGATAAATAAAAAGAAACATAGGTTAAAAAACATAATAAATATGTAAAAGAAAAACATCCTAAACACATAAAACTATAGGGCTGTCAATCAATTATTTTTTATTATATATTTTTTATTTAATATTTAATTTATTTATTTTTACTATTATGTTTTTATTTTAAACTACAAATTCATTATTGAGAGAAAAGAGAAAGAAAGAAAGCATTTTAATCAGATTAACTGCAAAATAATATTTGCTGAGAGTCCCAAATGAAGATAATTCAGACAAAAACATTAAATAATATATTAATAAAGGCATGATTCATTTTGTTAATTTTTCATGTTATTTTCTATATAATTAAGCACACTATTTTGATGTTTTGAACTGATTTATATTAATCAAACATTTATTGCATGCTAGCACCATATTTTCAAAGATACATAGCCTATGCTTTGAAATGGCCTAATATTGCAACATCTACGAACTGCAACAGCACAAATATGTTAATACTGAAAATGGCAAATGAAGCCCGCTCAGAAACACATGCATTCAGTAAACACATTTTGACTCTAAATAGGTAAATCATTTCAAAACTGACAGTGTGCCCTGAGGGTCCCGTCTATGACGATTCACTTGGAAAAACTTCATTTAGGCACTAATGGGAAACAAACCTCTCACGAAGTTAATGAGGTTAAGTCACTATTTTCCTTGTTCATTCAGTCTAAATGAAAAATAACTGAGAGTGACAGAAACAGATGGAATCAGATCTCAGTGGCCTGCTGATGAACTGTCACTCAGGGAAAAAAACACTCAGTTTTCACTTCCCGCACTTCATTTTTCTTCCCTGATGGAGATCTGTCTGTTTGCTTGAGTTTGCAGAGCGTGTCATACGTGTGTTTTCAGTTACAAGTGAACCAAAGCATGCATGTCCACGGTGCGCTATTCAAGAGGAGAAATATTCTCATTGTTTGCCATGTGCGACTACGTCAACGCAAACTTTAGAGTCACTCGAGAGCTTTGAAGAGTATTTTTTTAAATGTCTGTCCCTTGAGATGTCAGATTGAATAAGATGTCTCTCTGTTGCCTCCACCACAACAGGAAGGATATAGTGTGCTTTTGCTTCATGTTCATGGGAAAATACTGAGAGAGCCCTAGAGCCCCAGCAACCCACTGCTTTCACACTGCATCTCTTTGACAGCTGCATTGTATTAACTGATTGACTCATAACTGCTGACACAGCTCTCTGGAATACTTGATTCTGATTGGTCAATCATACCGTCCAGTGTTCTGATATTTCTTATTAATTTCACATTCGCCCATGACAACACTGTATATCAGACCGCTCATCCGGGCAAATGAAACCGGCGCTACTTTCACATAGTGATGGGAGAAACAAAGCATTTAAAAACTCTGCATCTGAAATCGCATACTCGCTTAGCAGGTACTTCTTCTGAATAAGTAATTTACCGTACTTCACAGCTACTAAAAAGTATGTTCTATAAAGTATGAATGTGTGTATTATGAATGTCATCTGGATGTATTACGTTTGTCATGTTGCCATTGTCATGTGACCTACCAGTATCAGTTTCCTCTTCTGTGGCCTAATGGGATAGTAACGTGACCATTGGATGTGCACTACTATATTTCGCCTACTATATAGGCTCTGTCCCAAATGGCACTTCATATGCACGTATGGTCTTGTGGACTATGGCCGCCATGTGCGCATGATTGTGAAGTCCACGATAATGTCCTGTTCCAAATGGCACCATAAACACTTGCGTCTTCCTATGAGTCCGCACTTTTGTGACTTATATAATACCGCTTTGACTGTCGGAAGAAGTCTGCTGCGGAGCTCTTCACAAGCACTAAAAAATATGTTCTATATAGGAAGGGTGTGTGCAGTATGAATGTAATCCGGACGTACTACATTTGCCATTTTGTTATTATCATGTGACTTACCAGCATCAGTTACGTCGATTCACTGCCATTCACAAATCCTCTCCCGTGGCCTCATGGGATAGTAATGTGTCCATCGTATGCACACTTCAGAATCTTGCCGAAAGTAGTAGGTCATCCGCATGCTTTTTGCCTACTCTTTTACGAGTACTGTGAATTCAGACACACTTCTTTTGTCACATACAGTTTTTCTCCTACTACATAGTAGGGAAGTATGTGATTTCGGATGAAGCTTCTGAGATGCGCTTAGGACTGCACATGTGCTTTGGCTGGTCTAGCCTGAAAAATGCATTTTTTTGGGGTCATAATTTAAGCATTTATAAACAAAATTTATGAGACAGTTGTTGTCAGATTTCATTGGTGATTTCAAATATGGAATTTAATCGTAAGATTGGTGAACAGCTTTGAAAAATGTGATTTTTTCCACATTCAAAGAGATAGGAGCTGTACTTGCATGACTGAAATAGCTAGCTGCCCGAGAAGCGTTTCAAAGATGGCTGCCAATGGAAATGACTTGCCTTAAAGGGACTTTGCTTCTGATGTCAGCTGCTTCCATTTTAGATGTACAAAAGCAGTCCATTATGCTGCTTAATAAAACTGGTATGTGATAGAGACCCGAGTGGTCACCAGGTAAATCACACCAGGAAAAATGGGGCGATGTTGGTGTCCAAAAGGATGTTTATTAACAGCTGATGTGCAAAAATGTGCAAATAAATATGGTTAAGAGAAATAAAAACAGGTTATCAATAAAAACAGTCTAAAAACTAGAAATGCTGTGTACTAATACAGTACAAACTCTCCTCTGCATTTGAGGACAGAGTTTCAGTGCGCTTAAGCAGCGTTTCAGTAACCTAGTTAAAATCTCGAAACCATGATCCGTCCTCCCATCCTCTAGTGACGGCTGCCTTACATACACACACATTTTCCCTTTTGATAATTGGAACATACCGAACAAACTTTCAATAAATAGCTAAAATGAGCTCTCCCCTTCAGTTCATGTTCTTTAAAGCCACGCCCACTCAGCTAAAACAGGAAATATAAAAGGGCAAACCCCACGTAAATATTTTAAAATGCACAGGAACAGTAAGAACACAAAAACATTGATGGAAGACAAATTCAGTGTCTCTCCATCACAGGTATTTTATTTTAATAAATGATCGTAATCATAAACACACTTGTTTGTAGCAGGGCCGTAACCACTATTGACATTGAGGGGGACAAATAACGCCCACCCCACCCCACCCCACCCCACCCCAACCCAACCCAATATTTGATTTTTGATGCTGCTCTGCTGCACTACGCACCGCACTCTTTGTTGTTAGGATGACAAAATGTTTTAAAAGTTACGTTTTTAGGCTGGACTGCCTCAGCGGTCTAACAGCGCTCGTCAATGGCTCTGTCCCAAATGGAACCCTAAGGCCTCGCAATCTTTCTCAGAGTATACACTTACGTGACTTAATGCCGCTTTGCCTGGCGGGTAGAAGTCCGTTGCAGAGTTTGCAGGCTTCCGGGATTGTTGCATCATGGCCATTGTAAGTCTATGAGACCACAAGTGCACATGAAGACCAAACATTGGTCCCCCCAATGGTTACGGCCTTAGTTTGTAGTGGAAATAGTTTTACCGTTTACTGCACTTTGTTCATTTTTTTAGTTATTTACCTAGAGGCTAATGATCTCGCACATTCACAGAAAATCGCTTTCTTATGCGTTGCAAAATAAGGTGGAAAACGAGAAGGTCACAGAAGAGTGATATCCTTGGAATCACTTTCAGAACTATTTTTTACAGCTGATGAACAGTAAAACACCAGACTTTAAGCATTTAAAGCAGCATCTACGACATAACTGCAGCCCGCGCATATAATAAACAACTTTATCGTCTGTTGGTGTGGATGCTATAGTTATAGTTTTTTGTGTGAACGAGCCATTTTTACTTTTACCCTAACAATCTCTTTTCATCAACATGTACTAGCTCCATTTAAACACAGCGTGATACCGTGTAACTCAGATGTGTTTGTTTCTGTCAGCTTTGCTTTGCAGTGATGACTCAGGGATGTCTTTGTCACAATTTACCCTCAACAGTACTAAATGATGAGTAATAAAAATATTTTCTCCTAACACAAGGAGGCTGCCCAGTCGCTGTTTGAAAGGTTTAATATTTTCCAACCCATATGTCCGGCACTTTTTACAGTTGGCGTCAGTGCATGGAGAAGGTCTAAGTGCAGGCACTTTGAAGTGTTTGTGGTGTCGCCACATCTGCCAACAAGATGTGTTTGCGTGGGATATGGAGCTGAGTTAAAGCCAGGGGATTCAGGAGTTGTCGGTATTCTTTAGCGTCATGTGACAATGAACAACATATCTTTCCTGGTGAGAGAAACCATCTATGTTAAGAATCTTCAGGATGTCTACATTTTAATTTGTGCCTATTAAACTATAGGAGTTAATATGGTCACTGAACAAGGGTTTAAGAATAGATAATAAGGATTACAAGGAAGTCATTGATGGAAAGTGACTGCATCCATTTTCCTGACATCATTTGGATTAGCTTAATACATCCCGAGTAATAAAACTAAAATTGTTCCTGTCAAATTGTCCTAAAACGTGGGCATGGAAAATGCGGAGAGCTGTCAGCGCAATTTCTCCTGCCAGTGCATGTCCTAATCCTTTCACACATTCCAAATTTGGTGTAGGAATAGCAAAGAAACCGATTTCTAGGCTGTTTTAAAAACTCCAAATGCTTTAAAAATAGTAACTGCTCGAGACCATGTCTGAGGTTCATAGCGCCAGGCAGAGCCATCTCCGTATTTCTGTTAACCTCTGCACCCACAATTATGACTACAACAGAGCCTGTAACACAGTTAAATGATGGCAAAGCCACAGAAACTGTAGTTTAATCAGGAGTTTATAGAGCCAGTTTCTGCGGTGCCCATATCTGACACACTGCAAAGTATTTTCACAGTTCATTAGAATGACTTTGCCAAAAGTGGTTGGCCTTGGGGTGTTATTTTCCTCTATAGCTTCAGTCTCGCTACCATGTGCCAATCCCGACAGCAGCGCTGCCATTTGTTACCATTATTAAAGTCATATTTCTCAGCTCGGTTCATAAATCGCACTTGAAATTGATGATCGAGCTGCCTGCTTTCTCATTAGCAGGGGCTTTGCTGTGGCCGAGAAACGGCTGTTTGCTTAGGAAAATTCAGCATTCTTTGGTTGAAGCCAACCAATGTGAAATAAATGAAAGTGAATCAACATGTTCTGAGCAGTAAATGTAATTGCATTAGGCATAAATGTATTCAATGATTATGGTGGTTGTTTAACAGATTTTTTGTTGTTGTTCTAAGTGACTTGCAATACATTATAAGCACTGAAGGGCACAGTGGTGAAAGGGCAAGAGGTGTATCTCATTCAAAAGTCCCCTTAAGTCAGGTCACTTAGCGGCCATCTTGTTTATGTTCTTATATATATTGGATATGTAAACAATTAATTGTCTGTTTCTGAAATGTGTCTACACCTGAGAAAATAAAACATGAGCAGGTTTGACTAACATACTGTATAATTTTTTCTACTGTTTACTGTGCCGAATGTAAGGGTATCCATACATATCACAGGAATTTCTTAACCAGTAACCTTGAGTTTAAATGTATAAATCCAACATATATTTACATATTGCAATCAAGATGATACACAGATCACCAGCCATATTTCAAGCCATGTCATTTTTTCCTCCAAACTATTCTCCTCCCAAAGAAAAATGAATAATAGTCTGTTGGCATTATCCCACAAGTTATTATACAAACCAAGCCTGAACCCCCAGTGGGGAAAAATGAGCTCAACTTCAGAAGATCAAGAAGCAGGAAATACCTGCCGCTTCGTCCACTCTTTTTTTGGTCCAGTTAGATTTAATGGCTCTCTCAGGCTCTCTCTATATTTTACCCTCTTATTTATTTTCGTTCATGGTGATCTGCTCTCACGAGCCAAGCTGCAGTTCACCACAGAACAATCTGAAATGGAAGAGATTGTTCTTAACAACAAAAACATCTTCCCCCTCTTGCTGTGGAAACCAATTGTGAATCATGAACCTAAATGGCTTTGGTGGAAAACGGTTCGGGCAGGCTCAGTGTGCATGTGAGAGTTATTTTGGCTCATTATGATGTGATCTGAAAGGTTAGTGAATTGAAACCAGCATGAGGAATGATTCTTCCAAAGCCTGAGAGGAAAAGAAAATGCCTACAAGGTGATTATACAAGTTTTTCACAAAGAGCAAAACCAACAGATTACAAGAGACAGATTGTGTTATGTCACCCACTCCTTTGAATCTAATTGGGTGGGTTTACAATTAAACTTTGTACAACGTCATTAAATTAGGTGCTAGCTGTAGCTAATTAGCTTGCGTTAGTTAATGGGCTTGCACACATAATTTTCTTCCCTTCTTTGGCATCTAATTGTGCTAGAAGACAGTAATGAAACAGCAATGTTTTCCTCTCGCTTAAACTGGGATATGGCATACGAAACAAGCTTCTGGCTTAGTTGTGGCAGAACTAACACGTGTTACTTGTCAGGTTGATAGCTGAGGCTGCGCTAATTAGGAAAACAGGCATCGAATCTAAAGGCAACTATGTTTGCTGTTTATGCCAGTGTGGTCAATTTGAATCCCCCGCACTGTAAAAGCCCAATCCAGTCACAAGGACAAATGTCTGACCTCAGCAACCAATCAACCACATCAGGCCAGGCCAAACAAGGTCACATAATTGTTGATGGGGCAGCCGTGGTTTGCGGTTGACGTTTTAAGGTGACTGTGGCCATAACTGCATTCTCCTCAATAGTACTAGTCTGACCGCATTGAGGAACCAGACAATTCTGAAGTAGTATGGTGCGGAACATCTGAACATCCATTTCAAAACCTGATGATCTAACCTTTTTGTCAGCCAAACCCTTTGACCTAAAATATTTACTTGAAATAATATTTCAATAATTTATCAACACATTTCCATGTTCATGGTTCTTGGTCACATGGCATGCTGGTAAACATAAAAATATTTCATTTTTCCACCCTCAAACATGGAAAATATTCACTTTGAATGGTGTATCTGTTTTCTTCTCACTTGTTAGATGTAAAAACCTTTACAAAATATATTTACAATGACTGTCAGTGGAATAATATAATCACAGTACAAAAAAAGTATTAATATTGAATTCGCTAAACGTGTTTAAAAAATACCGTGGCTGTCTCGATTGAATACTGGATTATGTAATAGCGCCATCCAGAGTTATGGCCATGAAATCAAAATAGGCAATTCTTATTTTTTATGGAATCTTATTTATTTATTGTAAATGATTTATCCATACATATTTTTTTATTTTTATTTTAATCAAAATAACTTCTCCTTCCTCTTGCAATGACATCTCTTCTCTGATGACGTGTTTACTGGCCCGAGGGCGGGACAGCGATGTCCAAAACGATGGACCCATGAAAAAAATCCCGCTCTACGTTTGTTCCTGTTCGAGAAGCCATTTCACTTCGATAAACATCACAATAGGGACAAAAAAAAAAAAAACTATTGCAACTATGGCAACTTCATGATGGCTTTGACAATCTATATTTTAAACGTTTTTAAAGCATTCCCCATTGGTCACCCAACCCAATAGCCCTGTCCCAAGATTTGACAGTGTCAAAGAGCCACAATGTTTGCAGGGGAATCAACCACTCATAATAGTTTCTGCATATTAAACTGTGATACTAGATGGCATTTTGACATTTTAGAAATGATATTCCCTTTAAAACCTTCATGTTGCTGTAATTTGTCAGAGTTTGAACAGTTTGGAGATCAAATTGATGTTATCAGCAGTACATGATGGGGGTAGTGCATAACAGAATAAACTATTGAATATCAGCATGACCTATAAAAAGTAGGTGTAACTGAGCTCTGTCCTTTGAGCTGACATGTAGAATAAGGTTGAGAGCCCGTACCAGAAAACAAGCTGTGAACGTTTATGGTTATAACTCTGTCACTCTCCTGGCAGGAGCCAGCCCCAAATCATCACAATACTTCATAACGATTTAAAGGGAATATTTTTGGATTTAAATACTTTTTTAAATTATTTTTCTTTCCCTAACACCAAACCATAATATGTCAATTGGTTGTATCAGATTTCAAAACTCTGAGGACCAATTTTCTCAGTATCAAGAATGTAGTTATTAGACTTTGGGGTAAAACTCTAGTAATGAAAAGCATAAATTCTTATTAAATTTGATTAGAATTAGATTTGAAGCAATGAACTTTGACACCACAAATGAGCATTTATCTTTTTTGAAAAATGAGAAATAATAATTAAATAAACCTGAATTTTGATGTCGCTGTCCACTGCCAGGTCTAGGCACAAGATCATTTGTCTATAATTACCTGTGTCAGTGCAACACTCCCAGTTGTCTGTCAATGTTATGTTTGACTCTCTGTGCCTGGAGCCTGGCCCAATTCAGCTCTAATATGACCATATTTATTAATGTTATTTCTGCTAATACAGACCATTAGCTGCCAGACTGCCTGTGAAGGAAACAAGAAAGATTAGACTTGATAGGAGAAACTGCCAGGTACGCTAACCATTTCTGAATAGTCGAATAGACATTTGGCTGCTATTTACATAGATTTATGAAAGAAATACGACTGCAGCCTGAGGGTGTTTGGAACTTTGAAAAATGTATTTAGCAAAATCCTGTGAGTACAAGGAATTCGCTTGGTAAAGAACCAGCGTAGATCACTCAAAAACAGAACAGCCTGCATTGCGTGCTGTGAGTGTTTTCGTTTTTTTCTTGACAAACCATCTATTCATGGTGAAAAGGACCTGCTTGAATTTGCACCGCTCAAGACATCTTTGTGAGGCTTACATGCTGAATATTTGAGGTGACTTGGTGATGCTCTTTATGCAGACACGTTCTGACAGATTTGGACAGAGCCCAAGGCAGATACAAAAGAGTAGTCTGTCAAAACCAGGGATAATTCCCTTCCTCTCTACAAAGACACCATCTGAGAGCCATTTACCTAAACAGTGTGGGTTTTCATGGTTTGAGGAATACAATGAAGTTTTGAACTTGTTGACATCGTTTATCCGTCTTCCTTTATAAAATGTGAAGAGAAGATCTGCTTTCAGAGACACCAATAATACTTTAATAACATGGAAATATCCAACAAATACTCATTATCTTATTTTCTTATTTCTTATTATAAGATCCTCTAGTGCTATAAGTTATTTTATATTTAATGAAGGCTTTGTCGTTTTAAGGAAATAAATCTCCCATAACATCTCAAAGCATTGATTAACATTTCTGTACTCTAAATCACACAAAAATACATAGACATAGACAAAAGCATTATTTTTTTTGTAAAAAAAAAAAAAAAGAAAAGTTTTACTTTACTACAGTAAATGTACAAAATATTTTGGAAAGGGCAATACAATTATATACACCTATCTGTTCCATTTCAACAAAAATGGAAATTATATTTTACAAAATCTACACTAAAGATTTCTGTCAAAGCCAAAAATAACGTTTGCACTTTTACACGATTTTAAATGGGTAAAAATGTATACGCTATATATGTTATATAAGTAAACATATAATATAAGTAGAAACTACACTGTACAAAGCTACTGGAAAAATATAACTGGAAAAAAAAACACTGAAATTACTACATTCTGACATGTTAGCTGGTGCATGGAATAAAACATACTATGCATTTAAAATATATACTGTACATAAGTGCATGTACAACACATCCATCTGAAAGCGTTCTCTGCTTCTAACCCACGTCTTTCATTTAGTGCATGGCGATCATCCATACAGGCACGATGGCCTCAGGAAAGCCTTCCTGCTTTTCCACGTCCAGTACGGTGAGGCCTGCTTTCTGAATGATGCCCTTCATGATGTCCAGGTGGCGAATGATGCTGCTGTCAATCGGGTCCAGCTTGCAGCCCTGCCGTGCCATGTTATCCTTAATGATAATCACACCGTTGGGCCTCAAGCTCGCCTTAGCACGCATTAAAAATTCCATCAGGTCCTTATCAGTAAGATGACCTGAGAAATGTAAAATGGCTCATGAATTATGTAATACTTGACAAAAACAGAGAGTGTGTAAATTTCAAATGTCCACAGTCCAGTTTAGCAGGCACTTTTCATGCAAAACTAAGCAACAGCAGTATTGTCCATATATATACAGTGGGGAAAACAAGTATTTGATACACTGCCAATTTTGCAGGTTTTCCTACTTACAAAGCATGTAGAGGTCTGTAATTTTTATCATAGGTACACTTCAACTGTGAGAGACGGAATCTAAAACAAAAATCCATAAAATCACATTGTATGATTTTTAAATAATTTGCATTTTATTGCATGACATAAGTATTTGATCACCTACCAACCAGTAAGAATTCCGGCTCTCACAAACCTGTTAGTTTTTCTTTAAGAAGCCCTCCTGTTCTACACTTATTACCTGTATTAACTGCACCTGTTTGAACTCATTACCTGTATAAAAGACACCTGTCCACACACTCAATCAAACAGACTCCAACCTCTCCACAATGGCCAAGACCAGAGAGCTGTGTAAGGACATCAGGGATAAAATTGTAGACCTGCACAAGGCTGGGATGGGCTACAGGACAATAGGCAAGCAGCTTGGTGAGAAGGCAACAACCCCAAGAACACCATCCCAACCGTGAAGCATGGAGGTGGAAACATCATTCTTTGGGGATGCTTTTCTGCAAAGGGGACAGGACGACTGCACCGTATTGAGGGGAGGATGGATGGGGCCATGTATCACGAGATCTTGGCCAACAACCTCCTTCCCTCAGTAAGAGCATTGAAGATGGGTCGTGGCTGGGTCTTCCAGCATGACAACGAGCCGAAACACACAGCCAGGGCAACTTAGGAGTGGCTCCGTAAGAAGCATCTCAAGGTCCTGGAGTGGCCTAGCCAGTCTCCAGACCTGAACCCAATAGAAAATCTTTGGAGGGAGCATGAATGTCCGTATTGCCCAGCGACAGCCCCGAAACCTGAAGGATCTGGAGAAGGTCTGTATGGAGGAGTGGGCCAAAATCCCTGCTGCAGTGTGTGCAAACCTGGTCAAGAACTACAGGAAACGTATGATCTCTGTAATTGCAAATGAAGGTTTCTGTACCAAATATTAAGTTCTGCTTTTCTGATGTATCAAATACTTATGTCATGCAATAAAATGCAAATTAATTACTTAAAAATCATACAATGTGATTTTCTGGATTTCTGTTTTAGATTCCGTCACTCATAGTTGAAGAGTACCTATGATCAAAATTACAGACTTCTACATGCTTTGTAAGTGGGCAAACCTGCAAAATCGGCAGTGTATCAAATACTTGTTCTCCCCACTGTATATATATATATATATATATATATATATATATATATATAAACACACATCACCCACTTTATTAGGTACACCTGTTCAACTGCTTGTCAACGCAAATATCTACTCAGCCAATCACATGGCAGCAACTGCATTTAGGTGTGTAGGCATGGTCAAGACATTCTGCTGAAGTTCAAACTGAGCATCAGAACGGGGAAGAAAGATGATTTAAGTGACTTTGAATGTGGCATGGTTGTTGGTGCCAGACGGGCTGGTCTGAGTATTTCAGAAACTGCTGATCCTCTGGGATTTTCATGCACAACCATCTCTAGGGTTTACAGAGAATGGTCTGAAAAAGAGAAAATATCCAGCGAGCGGCAGTCCTGTGGGCGAAAATGCCTTAATGCCAGAGGTCGGAGGAGAATGGCCAGACTGGTTTGGGCTGATAGAAAGGCTACAGTAACTCAAATAACCACTTGTTACAACCAAGGTCTGCAGAAGAGCATCTCTGAACGCACAACATGTCGAACCTTGAAGTAGATGGGCTACAGCAGCAGAAGACCATGCCGGGTGCCACTCCTGTCAGTTAATACCAGGAAACTGAGGCTACAATTCGCATGGACTCACCAAAATTAGACAATAGAAGATTGGAAAAAACGTTGTCTGGTCTGATGAGTCTCGATTTCTGCTGTGACATTCAGATTGTAGGGTCAGAATTTGGTATAAACACCATGAAAGCATGGATCCATCCTGCATTGTATTAATGGTTCAGGTAGTGTAATGGTGTGGGGATATTTTCTTGGCACACTTTGGGTCCCTTAGTAACAACTGAGCATTGTTTAAATGCCACCACCAATACCTGAGTATTGAGTACTGAGTATTGGACCATGTCCATCTCTTTATGACCACAGGCTTAGGGTACTTCCAGCAGGATAACGTGCTATATCACAAACCTCAAATTATCTCAAACTGGATTCTTGAATGTGCCAATGAGTTCACTATACTCAAATGGCCTCCACAGTCGATCTCAATCCAATAGAGCACCTTTGGGATATGGTGGAACGGGAGATTTGCATCATGGATATGCAGCCGACAAATCTTCAGCAACTGCATGATGCTATCATGTCAATATGGACTTAAATCTCAGAATGTTTCCAGCACCTTGTTGAATCTATGCCACGAAGAATTACGGCAGTTCTGAAGGAAAAAGGGGGCCAACCTGGTACTAGCAAGATGTACCTAATAAAGTGGCCAGTGAGTGTATATGCACACCCGTCAAAACAATCTGAACAATCTACTGCTGTAGCTTGTATACAGTTTATAATTTATTTATTTATTACTTTTTCTTCTTGGATGGCCATTTGAGTCATATGCTTAACCACTAGGCTACAGACAGTTCCTGGTATACATATTGATTGTGAGTTGCTTCAGTTAGGTCTTTAAAAAAATCTGTCATCACAAAGAGTTCATGTACTATCTCAAGTCTTTATATGGTTTTAAGCCATTTCATATCGATATCTCTGTCACTGGTGTCAAATATACACATAGGCTGCAGTCAGGGAGATGAAACTTTATACTGCAACAAAAGACCCTGACTAGCATACAGTTGCTCTCATTACAGAACATGGAAAAGGATAGCCTGCACCTAAAATAAGATGTAGGCAGGCAGAAAATGGGTAAAATTAAAGGAGTAAATGCAGGTAACACATTACTGCAGAATATATGATATAACAAATGAATGGTCAAAGGCAACCCACTCACAGGCAATCCACTGCATCCAGATGACATCGTATTTCTTTGTAGCTGGGGTGAATTCCTGCAGATTGTAAAGGTAGTAGGCCTCCACCCGGTCTGCGTAATCTCCCAGGTAACACTCATGAGCGTGGAGGATGAAATCTTCCACCATGTCAAGCATCTCCATGGATTCAAACACAGGAAACAGAACTCCCTTAGAAACTCTCCCGATTCCACAGCCACAGTCTAGTGCTCGCTTGGTGCCAGCCTTTCCTGGACCCTATTAGGATCATAAATAATGAATAATAAAAAAAATGTATGTTCAAAAAAGTAATAATGAGTGCTATAACACAAGAAATTAATAAGTCAAATAGCATACTTTTTTTGTTGAGATGTAAATCTAAAGACTACAAATCCAGGTTCATCAAAGTTTTAGCAGAACAGCTGAACACTATTTAAGAAGCTAATGCTATTTGTCAACTTGGATGTGTTATATTAATCACATGTTCAAAAAAAGTTGTAGAGACGTGCTTGCTTGGTCATTTTGATCTTTAGGTCATGCTATCTAAAGAGTAGGCTATGCTTGAGCAAAAGGCAATATGCAATTGAAAAGAATTGTCTGCTGTCATAGGCTGTGTCTGTCTGATATTTATAAACTGTTGTACTCCTTTCAACTGATTAACAATTTTTTTTTCAGTGTATTTCAGTATGTTTCATGTATATACAATCACTACTAGGTACACTGAATAAGCATTCAGCATGAATGAGAAAGGTGAAATTTCATACAACAAACTTCTTCAAGAACTGTCTTGAGCCTTCAAGGTCAACCTCCGATATCTCCACAAAATCTCCCATCATGCCCTCCTCTGATGCCGGGACGTCCTTGTAGAAGTTCTGTGCCCTGTAGTAAAACTGCTTCTCCCCTTTAATGTACTCACAAGTCACTGCATAGAGTTTCACTGCAAGGCAAAAAACATATAAACAGTCACTTAGTAAAAAATGCACAACAGTTCTTAGTTTATTGTGAGTATTTTTAATCTTTACAAGTTAGAGAGGAAAATTATGCATTCATTTAGCTAGTAGAAATCTAATATAACAATGTTAATATTCAATATTTATATAATATCGACATACTCTATATTACCAAAAGTATTGGGACACCCCTCCAAATAATTTAATTCAGGTGTTCCAATCACTTCCATGGCCACAGGTGTATAAAATCAAGCACCTAGGCATGCAGACTGCTTCTACAAACATTTGTGAAAGAATGGGTTGCTCTCAGGAGCTCAGTGAATTCAAGCGTGGTACCGTGATAGGTCGCCATCTGTGCAATAAGTCCATTCGTGAAATTTCCTCACTACTAAATATTCTACGGTCAACTGTTAGTGGTATTATAACAAAGTGGAAGTAATTGGAAACAACAGCAACTCAGCCAAGAAGTGGTAGGCCATGTAAAATCACAGAGCGGGGTCAGGGTATGCTGAGGCGCAGTGTGCAGAAGTTGCCAACTTTCTGCAGAGTCATTAGCTACAGACCTCCAAACTTCGTGTGGCCTTCAGATTAGCTCAAGAACAGTGCATAGAGAGCTTCATGGAATGGGTTTCCATGGCTGAGCAGCTGCATCCAAGCTTTACATCACCAAGTGCAATGCAAAGCGTCAGATGCAGTGGCGTAAAGCACGCCGCCACTGGACTCTAGAGCAGTGGAGACGTGTAGAGTGATGAATCACGCTTCTCTGTCTGGCAATCCGATGGACGAGTCTGGGTTTGGCAGTTGCCAGGAGAACGGTACTTGTCTGACTGCATTGTGCCAAGTGTAAAGTTTGGTTGAGGGGGCATTATGGTGTGGGGTTGTTTTTCAGGGGTTGGTCTTGGCCCCTTAGTTCCAGTGAAAGGAACTCTTAATGCTTCAGCATACCAAGACATTTTGGACAATTTCATGCTCCCAACTTTGTGGGAACAGTTTGGGGATGGCCCCTTACTGTTCCAACATGACTGTGCACCAGCACAAAGCAAGGTCCATAAAGACATGGATGAGTGAGTCTGTTGTGGAAGAACTTGACTGGCCTGCACAGAGTCCTGACCTCAACCCAATAGAACACCTTTGGGATAAATTAGAGCGGAGACTGCGAGCCAGGCCTTCTCGTCCAACATCAGTGCCTGACCTCACAAATGCACTTCTAGAAGAATGGTCAAAAATTCCCATAAACACACTCCTAAACCTTGTAGAAAGCCTTCCCAGAAGAGTTGAAGCTGTTATAGCTGCAAAGGGTGGGCCAACTCCATATTAAACCCTACAGATTAAGAATGGGATGTCATTAAAGTTCATGTGCATGTAAAGGCAGGCGTCCCAAAACTTGCGGCAATATAGTGTATAAAGGTCATCTGTGGGGTCAAAGCATCTCAAGGGAAAGTGTACAGTTATGCGATAAAGTTTCAATGCAATTCTCATTCACTTCTCACAACACTATTTAGTCATAATTAGTTCTTTGAAAGGTAGTTATTAATAGCATCAAGAATGTTTTCATTCAGTTCATGTTGTAACATCTTCCAAGTTCCCTGTTTTCTTTCAGCAAATATTGAAATATTGACAGTGTTGTATACTACAGCGCAAAGGAATGCTTTATTGTAGGCACATTTAGGGGTTTAAATGATTTGAAGCAACTCAACGTGCAAAACTCTGTCAGCATCAGTATAATGTCACATTATTAAGTTCAGCTGGAACATCTGCTCCCTCAAATGGCTGGTCACTTAAAGGACAGACCAGTCATTAAGTCAATACATGCTTAGAAAATTCGAGTCAAACATCAGATCACCAGGTGATTAGCGGGAAGACCTTGCTGAAGTGCTATAAGTGAGAGAACTGGCAGGGCGAATGAACTGTGATCCTGAAATTGTGAGCAGGCCAGGGTTTGTCATGTGAATCACAAGTTTCAAGGCCGAAAATAGTAACACTGGGCAATGTTTCCTTGTAGACTATTTTATTTTGGTCCTGTATATTTTTTATTGGTCCTCAATATAGCTTAACCTGCTTTACCTTATTGGTCAAGAGGCAACATTAAAACAACCCACTAAAGTCCAAAACAGACATTAATATTAATTTTTCTTTTAAGCTCTCACAAAACACTTTCTGAGTTCATTTTAACAGGCCCTTCAAAAGTATGAATGATTGTCTTTCCTTTTGGTCAAAAAGCTGATCTCATATGTACTATCTATATGTACATATTTTTGCTCCTTGCTTAATTTACATAACGAATCATAAAATGATTTAGCGCGATTAATTTAATTAAAAGCTTAATTTAGTTATATAAAAGCTATTTTAATTTGTAAAATAGAAGTTTGCTTAATATTTAGCATTGAGACTATTAATAATTTCCACTTGCATTAATGTAGCTTTGCTGAAAGTACTTGGCAGGGGATTTACAGTTCCCATCATGCTTTGCATGGGCCAGGGAAAACAAACATTGAAATTGTTATTTTAGGTTTCTTCCTTATGCTTCCCACTAACACAATACATAAAAAATGGTTTAAAAAAGTTACTTTTAGCATGATAACAGCAAGCACTATTGCTAGTATTTACCTATAGGAGATTCAGTTGGGTTACTGTTTATGCTATACAAAGAAGAAAAAAAAAACCCTTTCCAATATTTTGAACTTATTTTCACCTCATATATCCCATTGTTCCTTTACATATAATTTAGTATCAACTGTCAATTTTAGAGTTTATCTGAAGACTTCTTTACGGTCATACATTTATTAAAATGTGCTGTCTCATATTTTAATAGTAAATGAAGCTCATCAGTAACAATACAAGTTAGTATGGATGTGTGTGTTGAAAGAAATCTGGCCTCTGAATCCAACCAACAACTCACAGTAACACTGACAGTCTGGATTAACAGCTTCCACAGTTTACACTAGCACCTGATTAATGTGAACCAGTGAAAACACAAGCACAATCATCAGACAAAGACTACTGTCAACAACACAACAAAACAAAATTGTTCAAATCATTGCATAATATTCATCGTTGCTTAAAGGTGAGTATTATATCGTTTGGCAAGTTTTTTTTGTAATGTTTCACAAACCTTAACTTTTATCCACCATCTCCAAAGCCTGTAAAGTCAGCTGTCATTGCTGCTAACACACCAATCAAGTCTACTTTATATTCAGTGGAATGTAAAGATTGCAGCATGCATACACGGTTATTCCATAGTCCCTGTGGCTCTGTACATTGATTGCTTGAATTAACTGTTTGTAGGCCTATACTGTACAGTCATTATCGGTTGGATATTGAGGTTTAAGCATAGTTGTTCACCAGGGTAAATGTAATTTTGATAGAGACATGCCAATACCATAAATATTAACAGATGCAGATTGAAAAATCTTTGTACAATGTGGCTTTGGACTGACACAACTCCATAATTCAAATGTCTGCCTTACAGTTCTTATCACAACAAGTTTTGCAGTGAATATCAGGAAACTTCAAAGGCTCATAATTCATACAAAATTATTTTACAGTCCTGTTCCACATGTATTATAGCAATTACAATAACTGGGCTATAACTAGTACTAACCCTGAACCTATCCCTATCCCTAAACCTAACCTTAACCCATGTTACCTTATATTACCAGTACCTTCTTGGGTAACTACACTGTAAGTACACCGTAAGAACACGTACTGTAAAATAAAGTGTAACCAAAATCTCTTACCCAGAGGAATCTGCTCCAGGAGGTACAGGTAGCTGGCGAAGAACTCCTTCCTCAGAGTATTGTGCAAGTGGAAAGACATACTGTGTTTGCACATTGCATCATCTGTCTTCGCCCAGCGGTCTCGAAAGGCTTGATGTGTCCCGCTAAACTCCCTGACGGCGGTGGAATCAGACATGCTGAATCTTCTATAAAGTGACTCAAAGCGTATGTGTTAACGTGTGACTCAAAGAAATGTGTCTCTGGAAGAAATGCTGAAGACACCACAGGGCTGCTATAATTGTAGGAAACCTCTGGCAGAGGAGCTGCAACTGACCAGTTAAGCGGAGTGCTTAAAACTACCACATCTTATCAGATCACCTGCTTTAGGCCTGGGGTGGATGAATGAGAAAGGGAGATTGCCTCAGAATAGGGGTGGTGCCTTCTTCTCCAGTTCCAGAAGAAGCTCCTTCTCCTAAATTCCACAAACACATCTAGAATGACATATTAGTGCATACCAACACATGAACCAGAAGGTTGTGCATTCATTCACAGCTTGCGACAAGTGGCTTATGTAGTAGCTATTCTTAGCACTGCCTTCTCATGTTTGTATACACAGTACTGGTGACAAGTTTAAGGTGGTGAGGAAAGATCAAAGACAGATCTAATCTGAACATGCTGTTGCTGCTTACAATCTGTATGCATTGACATTGTAACCATATGTTACAATAGCAACATACAATTGATAAAATGCAGTGTTTTTTAGTTATACATGCAAATCCTATGAGAAAGCAGAGAGAAGTAGAGCGCAAGAGAGAAATAAGATGGATAAGATATCAGACATCTTATGTTTAGTCATGTCAGCTCATGAGCCATGTGTTACTTATGATTTCAGTTTGAAATTTGGATAAATTGCAAATGATCATCACCTTAGTGTATGACATTCAGTGAACCAAAACTGAACCAGTGCTTAAAATGGAAATGCATACTCAGTGCAATTAGAGAACACTGTTTATAAATAATGTTGATCGTACAAAGTCAGTCCACAAACCCCAACCCAACATTGTCATATTTAGTTTTATGGCTTTTTAAGATTAATATTAATATTGTAAATGAAATTTACAGATACAAATATGTAAGGTGTAATAAAATAAACACTTAAATGTGCATCATGGATGTTTTCTTTCCACTAGTCTGGTTATGGAAGTAAAATAGCCCAAAATTTCAAAATGGATCATTCCATGAAAAAACAATGTAGTGTCCTGCCTTAATTACCCCATGATTTACTCACCCTCAAGCCATCCTACGTTTATATGACTTTCTTCTTTCTGATGAACACAATCAGAGTTATATTAATAAATATCCTGATGCTTCCAAGCTTTATAATGGCAGTGACTGGGTCCATTGAGATTGAAGCTCAAAAAAGTGTATCCATCCATCATAAACACAGCTCTGGGGGGTTAATAAAGGCCTTCTGAAGTGAATCGATTGAGTTTTGTAAGAAAAATATCCATATTTAAAACTTCATAAAGTAAATTATCTAGCTTTTGCCTTCCGTATTCAACTTACACAGAAAGTGTAACGCCTCTCGCAGTTTAAAATGCTTACGCTACGTCCGACGTCATACGTCGCGCCAGTTAAGCTTTTTACGTAAGTTGAATACGGAAGGCGATCTGGCAGAAGCTACATATTTTAGTTTATAAAGTTTTAAATATGGATATTTTTCTTACAAAACCCCACCAATTTGTTTCAGAAGGCCTTTATTAAGCACTTTTATGATGGATGGATGCACTTTTTTGAGCTTCAAACTCAATGGACCCCATCACTGCCATTATAAAGCTTGGACGTGTCAGGATATTTATTAATATAACTCTGATTGTGTTCATCAGAAAGAAGAAAGTCATATACACTTAGGATGGCTTGAGGGTGAGTAAATCATGGGGTAATTTTCATTTTAAAGTGAACTAATCCTTTAACTGGCTTTTTAGCAAGAGATTTGTTAGTCCAGCAATTGTATAAAAATTATACAATTTTTATACAATTGTAAATATCACCAAAAAGGTTGGTGGTAAAAAAGTATTATTTGTCTTAATAGAACTGTTCTGACAGCAATACTTTGCACAAGCTAGTACAGAGGCTAAGTCAGTAACTCACTTCGAATTGTAAATGGTATGATAATTAAAACGGTGAGCTTCAAATTAATACATTCAGCAATATTTCTAAAGTTTTCGCATGCACTTAATGCGTCCAGGAAAGGACATCTCCATCTAACTACATTAAAAACAAATCAAATCCAACAAAAGTCTAGCAGGCATATGTAGCCTATTTCAACTGAGCGATACATACCTCCACGTATACAGGTGGCGCTAGAGGTTCTTTCGCGTATTTCTACTTCATCGCTCTTTCAAGAAAAGAGTACACACCCATAGCAACACAAACATCAGCATCCTGTCAGAGTTGAAACGATGAAGCAGTCCAGACATTAGACACACGTCAAAACATCTGAAGGAAATCAACAGCACAGGTCTATTTACTTTAACATACGGGCAGCGATGCAAGCGGACGACGCCAGATATTTAAAACGGTGAGTGTTTGTGTGATGTACTCGCGAGCTCTATCTGATACAATCATTAGCTGATACGAGCTTGAGCTAACACAATATAAAACACCATATGTGCCTGTAAATGTTGTTTTCTAAAATGTAACATTTATTTTTGCTGTATATGTACAGCTGTCAGGCTGTTCTTTAACATTATGGTCTGAAACTGATTATTATGTGGTCATATTCCGCCATCATATCATTACCTTAATTAAATAAATAAAATACACAATAAACACATTAAATAAATAAATAAAATGTACTGTTGTGGCACCATGATGGTAATACGACAGTACGTTTAATTTACCACGAGATTTTCATTTTACTCTGTGTCCAAGGTACTGTGAAGGATATTGAACATATCTGGAAAAACATAACAAAAACATGATTGTTTTTACTAGTAAATATTATGGTACTATTGTTAGCATAATAGGCTTTATGTATAGAGCATCTTTCACAAGTAACTAAATGTGTTTTTGAAACAAGTTGAAAAAAATACACAAGATTATCAATAATCTGTAATGTTTTGTGTTCAGGAAATATAAGGGTGGCAGTTTAGATGTCCACCCAACAGAAAAAGCCCTCGTTGTCCAGTATGAAGTAGAAGCCACAATACTGGGCGAGATGGGAGACCCAATGCTAGGAGAACGCAAGGAGTGCCAGAAGATGTAAGACCATTCATGTATATGGAGTGCAGTGCTTGTGATAGTAGGCAAATTCATTGTGTTTACAACAGCGGTAGAATTTATTTATTTGCGATGTTTTCCTCCGTTTGCAGAATCCGTCTGAAAAGCCTAAATTCCAGCACAGACATTGCGTCTTTAGCACGGAAGGTAGTGGAGGAATGCAGACTCATTTCCCCTTCCAGACTTCCGGAGGTGGAACAGTTATTGTTCTACCTGCAGAACCGCAAGAAATCTGTTGGTAAGAGATGAAGAATTGGGTAAAAATACTATAAATAATGCCTTAGAGCTTTAGATACTGAGTCTTTTTTTTTTGTTTACTCAGAAAAGAAGGAGAAGAAACAGATCAAGCCAAGAGACCTGACTCCTTTTGAAGGCATGGAGGTATAGCCGTGTCACTCTTGTTATCTTGGCACTTAATAGTTTTTCTTTTTTTATATACATTTTGTTTGAGTTTTTGGTTGAAGACTCATTTTTGACTCAACTAATGCCTTATCTTACATGTTATTCCTTGTAGCTGGATGAGGAGGCCAACATTAATAGCATAGATGACTATGTTGAGCTCCTGTATGAGGACATCCCTGAGAAGATCAGAGGAGCTACACTTATCCTCCACTTGGCCCGTAACCCTGACAACCTGGAGGAGTTGCTGCAGAATGGTGCGACACACATTGGAATGAGTCATTTTTACACATTTTAGGATTTTATCTTTAAACCTTCCACAAAAGCCTTACCTTTGGAGTTCAAATGCATTTACATTACCATATAGTTATAAAGTTTTCCAGAGCCTTTGAACAAAGGTTTGATTTGCTCTCATGTAAGACTGTTGCCCCGTTTACACAAGTGCGTTTTCGTTTTAAAACCTTTGAAACCTTGTCTACACTGGTGTTTCCATCAGAAACGATCTATGTCTACACTGCAGTGACTGCACTACTGAAAACGAATGTCACATGACCGTTCATGCACACTGGGCATGCGCGAACAAGTGTTAACAGTTGCATTTTGCGCATGTAGACAGCTGCAGTATTATACAGTACAGCGTTTAACTGCACAACGGCTGCTAAAAAGGACCACAAAGTCAGCAAAGCATGCAGTTCCGTCTCCGTGTTATTGTTTACACGGCTGTGTGGCTGATATGTTACAGAGCCTTTGAGAGAGGCGGCTCTGGGCTGCGTTTCCTAAAAGCATTGTAATACAATAGCCACCAACGGTCTCTATGATCAACTTAGGTGTACAATGCTTTTGGGAAACGCAGCCCTGGTCTGTTATTGTCGTCTTCTGGTAGCGTAATGTGGGCAACCACGCTATCTTTTTTAAAAGTCTCCGTTTTGGTCCATTTACACTGAAACGCAACCCCAGAGTTTTCAAACTAAAACGGGGTCTGCAGTGTTTTCAGAAGTCGTAGTGTAGACGACAGGCGTAACCGTAGCAAAAGTTATGCGTTTTAAAACTAAAACGCACTAATGTAAACAGGGCCACACTATCATTAATGGATAGTTCCCCCAAAATGAAAATTCTGTCATCATTTACTCACCCTCATGTTGTTCTAAACCAGTATGACTTACCAAATCACCATATTAGAATGATTCCTGATGGATCACGTGACTCTGAAGTCTGGAGTAATGGCTGCTGAAAATTCATCACAGGAATATATTACATTTTAAAATGTATTAAAATAGAAAACAGTTATTGTAACAATATTTTACAATATTACTGTTTTTACTGTATTTTTGAGTAGTTAAATGCAGACTTGGTAAACATAAGTCTTCTTTCAAAACCATTAAAAAATCTTACCGACCCCAAATTAAACATTAAAAGAACACTAAATTTAATGTCACTCCTAGTAAACAGGATTAGAAAGAGGGTCCATTTGGAAAAAAGGAATTCTTTGCCATCTCCACTCTCTCTCATGTGTCCGATCTCTTTGACCCCTTTGGTCTCTGTAACTTTATCCATATTTGCAGTACTACAGCCTGTTTTCCGTCACTTTCCTCCAACTATTTGCCCTTTAACATCTACCATAGTGCCCTTTGAGTTTACCCACATGCCACAATGCATTTTTCCTTCAAAAGTGTGTTCTTTTTTTTCCCATCAGTCCTTACGGATCAGAACATACTCTCCACATTCAAAAGCAGTCACATATTTCAAGCTGTTTACACTTTGTATTCACAACATGAGTTATTTTCATTAGCAATGAAAGCATTTACTGTTTTGTCTGCTCTCCCACAGAGACAGCTCTGGGCGCGCTGGCCCGGGTCCTGAGGGAAGACTGGAAGCAGAGTGTCGATTTGGCAACCACCATCATCTATGTCTTCTTCTGCTTCTCCAGGTACACAAGCTACACATCTGCACGCTCTAGCCAAGACTCACTATTCCGTTTGATGGGTGTTGTGCACAGAGCTGAGATACAACAATGGCAATGTGCCGTGAGGAGAACATATTTTCTTTCTTAAGAATCATAATACTAAATACTCCTGTCATAATATGACACATCACCTGCTGTCAGAACACATTTGAAAAGCGAGGCCGTAGGTAAATGTGAAAGCTAGAATCGTTCTTGAATCTGTGCCCTTCCAATGTTATTCTGCTGAAGTCTGCAACGGTTTTGTTAACATTCATCATACTCTCGGTGAGCGTCCGTGTTTGACATGGGTTGAGGCATTATTTTGGCATGGTTGGATACATGGTGAAGGTTAGACAAACAAGCTTTTTATCTCCAGTTTCTCCCAGTTCCACGGCCTGATCACTCACTACAAGATCGGCGCGCTGTGCATGAGCATAATTGAGCATGAGCTGAAGCGCTACGACCTATGGCAGGACGAACTGCAGAAGAAAAAGAAGGCTGATATCCTTTCAATGTAAGAGGGGGGTCGTAGGTGAAAGGGTGACTTGATGTCAGAGAAAGGGCAAAGGTAAAGTCAAGCCAAGGGTCAGGGGGCATGGGTGTTATGTTTTAATTAAAATGTTGCCCTTTAATTACTGCTCTGAACACAAGGGTTTAATAGAAAAGGTCCTTGACTTTTTGAACGGGACGATGACCCAGACAATCAGAACCTGAAGAAGGAGTACGAGAAAGCCCTGAAGAAGTACCATGGACTGCTGGCCAAACAGGAACAGCTTTTAAGAGGTAGAAGACATTATTACCCACATATCCACAAAATAACAAGGCTCATTTTGCATCTTAAAGATGTGTTTTGTCTAGACAGGCTCAGATGGAAATTTTGGCTGATACTGATAGCTGAAAATCATTGTTATGGCTGATGTCATAAATATGTACTTGGGGAGTGACAAAGGGAGTGTTCAGGAAATTATTTTGAAAATAATTATTTTACAATTCTGTTGGTGAGACCTCAAATGAGACCTCAAAATATTATAAGATAAGATGCAGAAGATGATGGGCCCAATCACACACCCCGCGCAATGCGACGCCAGACGTGACGCAAGTGTTTTTTGCTAGTTTCAGCCCGACGCAGTTATTATTTTCACGTCCAGCGTCACGTTGTTTAAATAGCAAATGCACTCGCGCCCATCTGTTCGCCCATGTGCGTGCTGGTCTGAAAACCAGGTGTGTTCAGGCGCATTGTTGGCGCGTTGCTATTTTGAGGCAACTGAAATTGACAGCGCCACTGACCAACAAAAACCTGGTCTAAAGTCAATAGCGCAGTATTTTTTGTGTTATTTAACGGGTGCATTAGTAATATGTGCATATAGGCAGGTGCACATCGAGCATACACTCTGCTTATTACACACACAGGGACGTGCAGCAGCACACAAACATTTTTAAATATTAAAAATAAAAGGATTCCTCTCTGGAGAAGCATTCAGTCTTTCTGCTCGCAAATTCCGCCATGTAAATAGCAAATCCGCCATGGTGCAAGCGCAACTGGCTTTTAAAGGGAATGGGAGATGGGACTCTGATTGGTTTATTGCACGTTAAGCCCAAAACACACCCATGACTTTGAACCATGCGCCATGCGCGCCGACCGTTTTTTTGGTCGTTAAACTAGCAAAAGTGGATTTGCACCATGCGCTTCAAACGATGTGCTCAGATCGTTAAAATAGGGCCCGATGTCTCTTTTGCTCACCAAGACTTTATTTATTTGATCAAAAACACAGTAAAAACAGTAATATTGTGAAATATTATGACAATTTAAAATAACTGTTTTATACTGTAATATACAGTGGGGAGAACAAGTATTTGATACACTGCCGATTTTGCAGGTTTGCCCACTTACAAAGCATGTAGAAGTCTGTAATTTTTATCATAGGTACTCTTCAACGGTGAGAGACGGAATCTAAAACAAAAATCCAGAAAATCACATTGTATGATTAAGTAATTAATTTGCATTTTATTGCATGACATAAGTATTTCATACATCAGAAAAGCAGAACTTAATATTTGGTACAGAAACCTTTGTTTGCAATTACAGAGATCATACATTTCCTGTAGTTCTTGACCAGGTTTGCACACACTGCAGCAGGGATTTTGGACCACTCCTCCATACAGACCTTCTCCAGATCCTTCAGGTTTCGGGGCTGTCGCTGGGCAATACGGACTTTTAGCTCCCTCCAAAGATTTTCTATTGGGTTCAGGTCTGGAGACTGGCTAGGCCACTCCAGGACCTTGAGATGCTTCTTACGGAGCCACTCCTTAGTTGCCCTGGTTGTGTGTTTCAGGTCGTTGTCATGCTGGAAGACCCAGCCACGACCCATCTTCAATGCTCTTACTGAGGGAAGGAGGTTGTTGGCCAAGATTTCGCGATACATGGCCCCATCCATCCTCCCCTCAATACGGTGCAGTCGTCCTGTCCCCTTTGCAGAAAAGCATCCCCAAAGAATGATGTTTCCACCTCCATGCTTCATGGTTGGGATGGTATTCTTGTGGTTGTACTCATCCTTCTTCTTCCTCCAAACACGGCGAGTGGAGTTTAGACCAAAAAGCTCTATTTTTGTCTCATCAGACCACATGACCTTCTCCCATTCCTCCTCTGGATCATCCACATGGTCATTGGCAAACTTCAGACGGGCCTGGACATGCGCTGGCTTGAGCAGGGGGACCTTGTGTGCGCTGCAGGATTTTAATCCATGACGGCCTAGTGTGTTACTAATGGTTTTCTTTGAGACTGTGGTCCCAGCTCTCTTCAGGTCATTGACCAGGTCCTGCTGTGTAGTTCTGGGCTGATCCCTCACCTTCCTCATGATCATTGATGCCCCACAAGGTGAGATCTTGCATGGTGCCCCAGACCGAGGGAGATTGACCGCCATCTTGAACTTCTTCCATTTTCTAATAATTGCACCAACAGTTGTTGCCTTCTCACCAAGCTGCTTGCCTATTGTCCTGTAGCCCATCCCAGCCTTGTGCAGGTCTACAATTTTATCCCTGATGTCCTTACACAGCTCTCTGGTCTTGGCCATTGTGGAGAGGTTGGAGTCTGTTTGATTGAGTGTGTGGACAGGTGTCTTTTATACAGGTAACGAGTTCAAACAGGTGCAGTTAATACAGGTAATGAGTGGAGAACAGGAGGGCTTCTTTAAAAAAAACTAACAGGTCTGTGAGAGGCGGAATTCTTACTGGTTGGTAAGTGATCAAATACTTATGTCATGCAATAAAATGCAAATTAATTATTTAACATACAATACATACAATGTGATTTTCTTAGATTCCGTCTCTCACAGTTGAAGTGTACCTATGATAAAAATTACAGACCTCTACATGCTTTGTAAGTAGGAAAACCTGCAAAATCGGCAGTGTATCAAATACTTGTTCTCCCCACTGTATTTCAAAATGTAATTTTTCATGTGATGGCAAAACAGCCATTACTCCAGTCTTCAGTGTCACATGATTCTTCAGAAATTATTCAAAAATTCTGATTTGGTGCTTAACAAACATTTCTTATTAACAATGTTGAAAACTGTTGTGCTGCTTCATTTTTTTTTTTTTGGAAACAGTGATACATTTTTTCAGGATTCTTTGAATATAAAGTTCAAAAGAAATTAGAACAACAGCATTTATTTGAAGTAGAAAACTATTGGAACATTTTACTGTCTTTACTGTCACTTTTGATCAATTTAATGCATTGTTGTTGAATAAAAGTATTAATTTTTTTACTGAACTGAAAAAAATAGCACTGTATTTACTTACAATATTGTCCACTTTAAATACAGATTTGAAAATGGCTGACCATGCCAAGCTGTTATGTTTCTATGTCATCAGTGGCTCTGTACCTGCTGCTGAATCTGTCTGAGGACACCCGCACAGAGTTGAAGATGAGGAACAAGAACATTGTCCACCTTCTGGTGAAAACGCTGGACAGAGACAGTGAGGAGCTACTGGTGCTGGTGGTGTCCTTCCTCAAGAAGCTCAGTATCTTCTTAGAGAATAAGAATGACATGGTGAGCAATACTTTCATATCAAAATCAGAAAAGAGCTTTACACACATATAAATATAACAAGACACGCTCTTATCCAAAGTGACTCACATATTTTGTTAACTTTAGGAGTATGCTTGTGTCCTTAATGCCCTCAAAGCTTACCAACATGGACTAATAAGCCACAAAACTCCAATTTTGATTTCATGGGGTGTTTAAATGTGGTGCTCAAAGATTGCAACCCGAAAGGTTGCAGGTTCAAACCCCACAAGACTACACCACCCCAAGTTGTTACTTTCTTATTATTACTCTCTCCTTCCTAAATCAGCCACACCTGTTCTCATAACTCGTTGCTTATATAGTGTTCTGTACTACTTCAAGACAGTTTAGCTGTACTGTTTAGTCGACCACTTATCCCACACTTCCTCCACCTGTAACCAATCACACACTTAACCCTAGAACGAAGGTTATCTCGGCAATCATTTATTTGGATTCATTAATCAGCTAATTTCTCATCTTGTAAATTAAACACATTTGTCAAGGCAGCCAAGCAAAGATTGTTCTGATTTTGACAAATGCTATACAATAACACACTCTTGAATGATTAATTTAACACTTTCGATCCGTTGCACAATCGTCCCTCACGTTGTTTGACACTGACTGTGAATGTAAGGTTGTGGATGTAGGCAGTTATTAACACTGAAGGCTTGATTTGAAAACTGGTTCCAGGCTGTGAACAGTGCCTTTAATGGGGATCACATTTCTGCTGGGCTGTCCGTCTTTGGCTGTGTTTGTCCACAGCTGGAGCAGGCAGATGTGTTAACAAGCAAAGCCACAGGCACATGACTAAGAGAACTAAATGGCTGACCTTACAACAGTCTCTGACATCACTCCATCACAATAATCTCTCTCTTTTTGATAGGCTGAGATAGATACAGTAGAGAAGCTGGCAAAACTTGTGCCCTGTGAACATGAAGATCTTTTGAACGTCACACTTCGCCTCCTCCTTAATCTCTCCTTTGACACTGGCCTCCGCAGCAAGATGGTGCAGGTGGACCTTCTGCCCAGACTCACCGCATTGTTAGGTAAGATTCCTGCAGGTATTTTAGATGCACACATTTTATTTTATTTTATTTTATTATTTTTTAATAAAACGTGTTATTTTATTATTTAAAATTTTCTTTATGTAGATAGTAGAGAGAGACAATTTTTAATCTGCTTTTTTTCTGCTTTTTTATTATTATATTATTGACATTTTATTTTATGTTATTTTATTAAAAAAGTATTATTATTTTATATATATGAATAGTAGAGAGAGGACAGGTCATGAAGGGAATAAATTGAGAATTATATTAGGAAATTTTGCACGCTGGATTCAATCCCACGTTGGTCCTTGGCCCTATTTTATTACTTGATTATGATTTCAATTATTGTCCAGACAAATTAATTGCCCATTTGACAGACTTGTAGAAGCCCAGTTACAACCATTGAGACGGCAGAAGTCATGGTCAGTCTACCAGTCGTTTATGTTGTGTTTGAGGATGCAAGCGTTTCTCAGCCTCATAAAGCAGTTACAGCCTGGCTCTGTTCTGTCTTTCAAAGACTACTTCCTGAGATGAAACAAAACACACGATTCGTGCATGGATACATATAGAGGCGTGGTTGACTTTGGCACCAACAATATGTTTTTTGCTAGGCCTCAGGGGGGTGTCGTGTGTCCCATGCAATTGAAGTAATATATTTGTTAAAAAAACAGCTTCAGTTCTAAAGTAAATGTTGTTCTTCCAGCACGAGGGAAGTCCACATTTAGCAGCTTATGGAGATTTTCTCTCTCCGTCAGACACATACAACTACTCATTCTTTATGGCCACTTTGGACTGGCTGCCAACAGCTAATGGTTCTTTGCACTAGTGTGGATGATATAATGTTTTTGTAAGTGTTTTTTTTTTTTTTTTTTTTTTTTGAAGAGGAAGGTGTGTGTAACCTCTGCTTTTATCTGGTCTGCTTTGTAAGAATGCGATGTCCAGTCCTGTCAGAATATTGCAGATGCCTCATGAATCTTCAGAGTGCACAGAGGAAAGCTCCTATCTGCTCTTCCAAGAAGATTCTTTGAGGGTCATGGCTTTGCTGATAAGATGAAAGTGAAGCTTGGTATCCTCTCGAACCTCGTTGATGATTTATTTCAAAACCAAAACCCACTAATCGACAAATCACTCCACACTGCAACACAACACTCCACACTCTTGTTTTCCAGTACAAATATCTAAACATTCTTAAATCAAGATATATTTACTTGAGAAGCAAAATTACTTAAGATATTAAGTCTTTTGTCTGCTTTTTTCTGAAAAAGAATGATCAAAATGAAGTGAGATTATGTTTAAAACCAAAAAATATCTGCTTAATGTGGTGAGAATTTTTTTCTAATCCCATTTGCAGATATTTTTCTTGTTTTAAGCAAAAACTTATTTTGCTTTTTAAAGGTAATAAGTATGTAAGATTTTATGTTAAAATAGATTCTCTTAACCCAGTTTGTTTATTGACTACTATTAGTATGCCATTCATGGGTTTATCCGGTCCGCTCAGATCTCTCAATCTCTTCCCAGCTCAACCAATAGCGAGAGTTTGGGGGCGTAGCTACTGTTGCAGGCAGAGCCAGAGGGTGTTAAGTCGCTGTGGGACCATGGCTGATGCGTTACATGGGAAAAGACATTTCAGCTTCAGCTACAAGAGTGCAAGCCAAATTTCGCTTCAAAGATTAAACATGTCAGGAACATGTTAAAGTGAAATGCTATTACAATTAATGCTATTACTAATGCTTGCTACATTAATGGATGCTTCAATACAACAACATCATGCACCCATTCAGAAAGACAAATATTCCAGTTTAATGTTTTCTTTGATGTGTCCAGTGTAAACAGCCTCAAATAGTTACAGCATGCCATGTTAGAAAATGCTTCCGCAGATACTTTGGATGGGTTTATTATAAGTGAGACACTTGCTTTTGTTCAAAACAGAGTGTTATTCTACTCAGTTGTTTACTCGAGACACAGCAACACAGCTAAAAGTATTCCTAATACGTTGGACCTTTTATTCACAAGCACCTGTAAGAGCTGTAGGCCTATCTGTGATGTTCGAGTTGGTGGTGGTGCGGCACGAGACACACGAAAGGGGCGTTTACAAAATATAATATTTTTGGTAATATTTTTGCCTCTAGTTTCGCAGAAACTACATACTTCACCTTTAAGTAAATGCATTTTGATTTAAGAATGTTTCACATATTTGTAATGGAAAACAACACAAAAATACTTTTTTTGCTGTGTAGGTGTCTAAATCCAAGAACAGAGAAGAAATCATCATATGGGCTGTCACACAGCACACTGCTGCTGAAATAACTCTTATATTTGTCACTTTGAGTTGAATTTAATAGTAAACACCTACAAATACCACCCACTGCCAATTTTATGCTTAGCAAACCTTAGAGGCAAGCAATAGCAAGCAGGCTTTGAAAGCATGAGATCCCGTCCTCCAAAACACATGAACGTGCACTGCAGAGTCTGTAAAGCGTCACGAGAGAGCTCAAAGCACATAACATTTACAATAATAATGAACATAACTTAAAGAGCTCTGACTTGTACCACCTGACTGCTGCAGATTCATTTCGGCATTGATAGTGTTGCCAATGAAACAAATAAAGTCTGAGGACATGAACAGCTCTGAGTAGAATATCACGGGTTGTCATCTGTAAAAGGTGGTTTCTCTTTGTTTGTGGCGCTCTGTGATTGTCTACAACTCTGCATAGCCAAAGACTTTAGATATACATAGCCTCATGGAACACGCTGATGATGTGTGATGTCTGTGCGAACAGGGTGCGCAGAGGTATGGAAATACGTACAGTGGGGAGAACAAGTATTTGATACACTGCCGATGTTGCAGGTTTGCCCACTTACAAAGCATGTAGAAGTCTGTAATTTTTATCATAGGTACTCTTCTGCTGTGAGTGACGGAATCTAAAACAAAAATCCAGAAAATCACATTGTATGATTTTTAAGTAATTAATTTGCATTTTATTGCATGACATAAGTATTTGATACATCAGAAAAGCAGAACTTAATATTTGGTACAGAAACCTTTGTTTGCAATTACAGAGATCATACGTTTCCTGTAGTTCTTGACCAGGTTTGCACACACTGCAGCAGGGATTTTGGCCCACTCCTCCATACAGACCTTCTCCAGATCCTTCAGGTTTCGGGGCTGTCGCTGGGCAATACGGACTTTCAGCTCCCTCCAAAGATTTTCTATTGGGTTCAGGTCTGGAGACTGGCTAGGCCACTCTAGGACCTTGAGATGCTTCTTACGGAGCCACTCCTTAGTTGCCCTGACTGTGTGTTTCGGGTCATTGTCATGCTGGAAGACCCAGCCACGACCCATCTTCAATGCTCTTACTGAGGGAAGGAGGTTGTTGGCCAAGATCTCGCGATACATGGCCCCATCCATCCTCCCCTCAATACGGTGCAGTCGTCCTGTCCCCTTTGCAGAAAAGCATCCCCAAAGAATGATGTTTCCACCTCCATGCTTCACGGTTGGGATGGTGTTCTTGTGGTTGTACTCATCCTTCTTCTTCCTCCAAACACGGCGAGTGGAGTTTAGACCAAAAAGCTCTATTTTTGTCTCATCAGACCACATGACCTTCTCCCATTCCTCCTCTGGATCATCCAGATGGTCATTGGCAAACTTCAGACGGGCCTGGACATGCGCTGGCTTGAGCAGGGGGACCTTGTGTGAGCTGCAGGATTTTAATCCATGACGGCGTAGTGTGTTACTAATGGTTTTCTTTGAGACTGTGGTCCCAGCTCTCTTCAGGTCATTGACCAGGTCCTGCCGTGTAGTTCTGGGCTGATCCCTCACCTTCCTCATGATTATTGATGCCCCACAAGGTGAGATCTTGCATGGTTCCCCTAGACCGAGGGAGATTGACTATCATCTTGAACTTCTTCCATTTTCTAATAATTGCGCCAACAGTTGTTGCCTTCTCACCAAGCTGCTTGCCTATTGTCCTGTAGCCCATCCCAGCCTTGTGCATGTCTACAATTTTATCCCTGATGTCCTTACACAGCTCTCTGGTCTTGGCCATTGTGGAGAGGTTGGAGTCTGTTTGATTGAGTGTGTGGACAGGTGTCTTTTATACAGGTAACAAGTTCAAACAGGTGCAGTTAATACAGGTAATGAGTGGAGAACAGGAGGGCTTCTTTAAGAAAAACTAACAGGTCTGTGAGAGGCGGAATTCTTACTGGTTGGTAGGTGATAAAATACTTATGTCATGCAATAAAATGCAAATTAATTATTGGCCCGGTGGCTAGAGCCAATGCCCCTCTGCCCTCATCGGCTGAGGTGCCCCTCTTATCTTCCTTCCCTCCCTCACCCCCAGAGGTTTCCCATAAAAGCGTTCTGTTCCGCTAAAGATCCACTAATTCCGCTAATCCGCTCCGTGTTTTCCCACTCGATCCGCAGCATCGCTCACAGTCTGTGCTGTGCCCGCTCTGTCGTGGAGACGACAGTTCCAGAATGTCGTCCCAATAACAGGTAGATTACAAACTACAATCCACATTACAGACAGTGGTTGATCTGCGGAATTAGTCATTTGGTAGTTTGTTTTTGTATTTCTGTCGGTAATGTTTTGCGCCTGGTCTTCTAATAGTGCTAACAACTTGTGCAAAATATAATATCCACGTTCTTGGAAGATAATGAATTGTCTAATCAAATTATTGTACCTGATCTAATATAAATAACATCAAATTTGCTGTTGTCGGCACACTTTGTAGACAAAAAACAATGACTTCACAAAAAAGAAGACAGAGTGAGAAAGAGCAAATGCCCGTTCAAAATATGGATTCAAAGCTCCAGCCAACCAGTGGGTAAATCATCATGTAGAATATTTAGCAGACAGATTTTCACACTTTATAGCCTACTGTCATTAAAATATGTTAATGTACAAACATATTTTAAAAATATAGTAACAAAAATTATTTAAAAAAGTAAAGATACTGAAAGCATTGAATGAGATCCCATAATAATTTAATAAAGCTTTACAGTAATAACAAATAAATATATTTTATTATATGATATGACTAATATCATATTTTTTAATATGATGGTTTCATTATAAATATGGTGATTATCTCTAAGTCTGAATCTAATCATGTCATGTCAACAAATGTTAAAGTCAGCCGGCTGTTTATTATCATGTTAATTATTGTGTCTTTTACCCCAAATACCATACTTTTACATATTCTCCCATTATTGAAAAACTGTTGCTTTATTTACTTTGAACAAAACTGAAAATCATTAAGACATTTGTCTCAAAATATATTCAATAATTTTAGCAATTCTCATTTGCTACATAAATCTACAACCTTTAAAAAAACATTAAATATTAGCTCAAATTAGCACAGAATCAACTTTTTGGAAGATTAATTACAAAAACATAAATTGAATTCGCACTAAAGCCTAACAATTGTATTTACAATATGATTGTAAAAGGTTTGTTATTCATTCTCTATATTAAGATGATACACAACCCCCTTAGTGCCCCTTTTTTGGTTTGGGCCCCTGCCCCTTAAAATGTCTGTGCACGGCCCTGAACATATATGTATGTATATATATGTATATATGTGTATGTACAGTTCAACCTCACTAATCAGTTGCTGGATGACTGGTCTTGACCCATCCCTACTGTTTACCATTAGTGTGTGCTCAATGTCTCGATCCACTCTGAAGGACATGGGCGTTTAGGGTTGTAGTGGTCGCCTGAAGGCCTGGCTGCCGTGGCTTTTATGGCAGTTGGGTGTTTTAAATCTTACTGGGGTGTAATTGAAGTTTAGCTCTCCTGCTCTCCCACTAAATGCACCCTGAACAGGATAATGAATTTTTAATGGGCTTTTTTCTCCCAGGCTCCAGGGCTGTTTTGAACATTTTTACAGGCCCTTCTCCTCCATCCTAATAAAGGATCCCCCGTTTTCCTCTCCCAACGTGCAGGCCGAGGCGTTAACTCAGAGTCTGCGTGTGTGTGTTTGCGCTTGACCTCTGAGTGTGCGCTAGAGCTCGTTTGTACGCTCGTGTGTGTCTTTCACTAATGAGAAGCACATGTTGGGCCAATCGTGGCGCTAGCGGTGCAGAGCAGCTTGGCTTGAAGTTATTAATGGCAGTAAAATTTATGCTTCCTCCTTTTTTTCCCCAATTAAATGGAGAAGCCCTTCTCTTTTCAGGGGTCTCTAGGAGCACATCTGGCTCCAATAGGCTGAGATAACCTTGCCTAAAGGGTGCGTGGCCGGCTCCGACCCGTCCCCGCCCCCTGTTCCCTCTCTCGGGGTCTGTGTCTGTCTGTTTGATTAAGTCAGAGGCTCAGGTTCTTACCAGGTCCAGGTTTCGGTCTGCTTTGTAAAGGGAAACTGTGCTTTCTCAGGGTCAGAATTACTTGGGTCTGAAATACAGGCCTAAAAAAATCCTGAGATTAACAAAGTAATTCTTGCAAATTTGCTTTCACTATATATACACACTACCATTCAAAGTTAAGTTTGGTAAAATATTTGATGTTTTTAAAAGAAGTCTCTTATGCTTACCAAGGCTGCATTTATTTGCTAAAAAAAACAGTAGAAACAGTAATATTGTGAAATATTATTACATTTTAAAATAACTGTTTTCTATTTTAAATGTAATTTATTCCTGTGATGGCAAAGCTAAATTTTCAGAACCCATTACTCCAGTCTTCAGTTTCACATGATCCTTCAGAAAATCATTCTAATGTGCTGATTTGGTGCTCAAGAAACATTTCTTATTGTTAACAGTTGCTGCTTAATATTTTTGAGGAATTTCTTCAGGATTCTTTGATGAATAGTAAGTCCAAAAGAACAGCATTTATTTGAAACATAAATTTTTGTAACTTTTGATCAGTTTAATGCATTCTAAATTAAACTATTAGTTTCTTTCAAAAATAAAAAAAAACTGACCCCAAACGTTTGAACGCTTGTGTAGGTCCACATTTATAGCCAAAATGTCTATGGTTGTGTCCCATTCCACTCTTTAGTTCCCTGTGACATGAATCAGTGAATCTTGAACACTGGCACTAGCAAGGGCCATGATCCACTAAATATTGGGATTCTCGTGACTCAAATCAGAAATCAAATACTCCAGAGAGCATGATCAGCATCCTGCTGCTGTCCTGTCCTGCTGTATGTTTCTGTTAAAGGAGGTGTAATTCTGGTTACCTTGAATACTCAGGAGTGTGTTTCTGTCTATTCATGGCTTGTGTGTTTGTGTTTCAGGAGACGAAGCGCAGAGACAGATCGCCATGTGCATTCTGTACCATATCAGCATGGACGATCGTTTCAAGTCCATGTTTGCCTACACGGACTGCATTCCACAGGTGAGAGGTCAGCCTGCATTAGCATGAGCTTATAGCAGGGGACAGGAGAGCTCTTTAACCACTCTCTCAAACAGTGTCTACACCGGGCGCGACCGTTGTTCCTCTGTGTCATGCCATTCCGCAACAGCTTGAGGCTGTGTACTTTGAACACGTCAAAGCGAAAGTTCCAAATTCACTGTTATTGGAAGTAGCGCAAGCTTGTGGAGTACGTCAGAAATAGAACAGTTTACTCTGTGTCTCATTTTGTTGCATTCAGTGTAGATAGTATCGCTGCTTATAATGGGATTTCTTTTATTGTAACGCGATGCATCGCTCGCATACGGTGTAGATATTATTTCACTGGCCCTTTCAACATTTCCTGTCTCTGATCACAGTGATTAATGTAGTACTTATAGGTGAGAAAAATAAAATTTTCTTGCTACTTTTTGCTATGTTAATTTCTATAAATCAGATTATTAATGGTAATGTTTGTTGACAGTTTTTTTCTGATAAGACAAAAATATGCATCATGACAGTAACAAAATGATTTTCATTATAGCACTGTTGATGAGATTTTTGATTTTTTTGAATATTTTTTTGTCAAATAAAATGTTATAGTTTTTGTAAACTAAAGTTATATGCCATGTCAACAATTTAAAAAGGACTGCAATTAACAATAAAACAAAATTATTAACACTGATTGAAAAATGTCTAGGTTCCCATGGTCATGAAAAATCCAGACCTTTTCCAGACCTGGGAAAGTTATTGAAATTTCTTTATTAAATTAAAGTTTGTCTACTTATTTTCACCTCTAAAATAGTTTAGAATTTGCTCTTTGTATGTGATCTTTATATTATTATTTTTTTTTAATCTCTGTCCATTGATCACACATACTGTAACTGGAAAAGTCATGAAAATTCATTTGTCAAAAAGTGTGAGAACTCTGTACAGTAGAGAGTTTTTCCTTGTCACTTTCAAAATTGGCTTTCTAATAGAATTCTGCTTTGTATTCAGTATTTATTGTGAAAAAAGCAGGTTAGAGATTAGAGTTATCATTCAGTTATACAGAATAGGGAACCAATAGACATTAAAGTTTAAGTAAAGAGGAAATAGAAGGGCCCTTCATGGACAAATTGGGTGACTAGAGAAATGGAAATATGGTGACTGCAGGCTGGGGGTTACCAAGGTTTTGGTAGGGCGACTGGATGTTGCATGTGAAAGCAGGGCAGGTGCCAGTAAGTCTAGCCACAGTGATTTAGGCTGCAGGGCGGCTGCTATGTGATACTCAGTATGGGACTGTATGCTTTGCATACTCACCGCTGCCTCCTCACGGACCAAGCTTTCTCTCTGGGCCTCCTGCTTATCGTTAGCGTCAGGGGGCAATGTTGACAACCCTTGACCACTTCAACCCAGGCCTGGACTTCTGCCCAGTCCCCTTCCCCCGTACTCCCTTCCTGGACCCCTACCGTCCCCTCAGGTAGCAGAGTCCGGTCCTCTGTTCCGCCCGGGGTGTGGTGACGTTACCCGAGCTAATGCAGAGTGACATGTAAGGTTTGTGTCTAAAGTTAGGATCTGCTTGAGAAAATCAGGAACCCCTGGATGTCTGGGAAACTTACAAATTGGGTGCGGGAGTTTGGAAAGAATGTTTCAGGTCTGTCAGCTTTTTTGTGGGACAAAGGCGGGTTTGATTAAAGTTCTAGGTGGGTCAGGACTTCTAGCCGTTTGCTGACTTTGTTGAGTTGGATCTTTTAGGAAAGAAGGGCACACTTGGGGCCTGAAGCTTTTAAGTGGGTAATGAGGTAACTGGACTGAAACTTGCTTACTGTCTTGGAAGATTGTGATGTCTGCAAACAAAATGAAGCATTTCTCTTTACCATCTGAACACAGGAGCATAAGTAATATTAGATTTTATATATATAAAATAAGTACATTTAAAAAAAAAAAAGAAAAAAGAAATTATCACTTTTATTGAGCAAGTATGCATTAAATTGATCAGTAAAGTAACAGAGTAAAGACATTTATAATTTTACAAAAGATTTCTATTTCAAATAAAGTTGTTCTTTTGAACTTTATAATCATCAATGAATCCTGAAAACTCTGTTTTCAACATTGATAATGAGAAATGTTGCTTTAGCACCAAATCAGCATATTAGAATGATTTCTAAGGGATCATGTGATACTTACAACTGGATTAATGGCTGCTGAAAATACAGCTTTAAAACAATAAATAACATATTATAATCCCTATCTCTAATTGTAATAATATTTCTCTTAGACAGCAGACATAACTAACTAGGTTGGGTACCGGGACAGCCACAGTCCATTGTAACCCCCAAACAAATGCTTTGATTGCTTTTCTGCTATTTTATGGTGTATTGTTTGGCAGGTAATGAAGATGCTGTTTGATTGTGGTGAAGAGAGGATTGACGCTGAGCTCATTTCCTTCTGCATCAACCTGGCTGCCAACAAAAGGAATGCCCAGATTATGTGTGAAGGTCAGAATACATACAAAAGCACAACCCAAAAACAGAGAAAAGAGCAGACTTGGTGCTTACGTTAATGTTTCTATTCAAGGCAATGGTCTGAAGATGCTGATGAAGAGAGCACTAAAGCTAAAAGATCCTCTAATGATGAAGATGATCCGAAATATATCTCAGCATGACGGACCATCTAAAAATCTTTTCATTGTGAGTTTCAGAGATAAAAAGAATACACTCGCCTATACAAATAATGTTTGCTAATTTGTTGTAGATATGTACATTGATGCTTACTCAATTGAAGACTAATAAGCATGTGATGTGTTTGAGGACTATGTTGGAGACCTGGCGGCTCAGATCGGACTGAAGGAAGAGGAGGAGTTTGTGATTGAGTGCTTGGGCACTCTTTCCAATCTTACCATTCCTGATCTTGACTGGGAACTTGTGCTAAAGGAGTACAACCTGGTGCCTTATCTTAAAGACCACCTTAAACCAGGTATATCTCATTCAACTTTACTTTTCTACGTGACAACAGAAAATACATGAGAATATTAGTTTCAAGATCTTGTGATATGTGACTTGCCCTTATTTACTTCCTGTAGGCTCTGCAGAGGATGACCTCATTCTGGAGGTAGTGATTATGATTGGCACTGTCTCCATGGACGACTCCTGTGCCGTAATGTTGGCTAAATCAGGCATCATTCCTGCTCTAATAGAACTATTAAACGGTAGGACACATTTAGATGCTTGGAATGCTTTTAAAGTGCCTGTTTCAAAGTTGTTGTTTTTTTGTGACATGTTTGTTGAAGTAGAAAATGGTCATCTCTTTCTTCTTTCCATCTTCAGCCCAGCAAGAAGATGATGAGTTTGTCTGTCAGATTGTGTACGTCTTTTACCAAATGGTGTTTCACCAGGCCACTCGAGATGTCATTATAAAAGAAACCCGTATCCTTCATCTTGAAAAACCTGCAATTGCATGATCATGATGATGTTTTTCAGTCAACAGGTTTCTCTTTCAGAGTTTTTCTCTTTGACTGTCATCTTATCAGAGGCTCCAGCATATCTCATTGACCTTATGCATGACAAAAATGCAGAAATACGCAAAGTGTGTGACAATACATTGGACATCATTGCTGTGAGTATAAATCTGCTGTACCTTAAGCTAGTGATCTGCTGTTTTTTCACCAATTTCAAGCTGCTTGTTTCATTTACAAACTTTTGTTTGTGAAGAGAGTTGGTGTGGGTGTCAGTGGGTGAAGGGACCTGATAATGATTGAATGACTGGACATAACCCAGGACATACATACGTCCAACTCATGTTGAAGAACCAGTGTAATTTTTAGTATAATTTCTATATGATTTAGTTCAAATTTTAGTAACTCTTTTATGTGCTTTTGCCATTTGTATTATTATTATTTTTTTTAAGTTCTATTTAGCTTTGTTTAATTTATATTTATTTCAGTTTTTACCATTTTAGCTGAAACTTTCAACTTAAAATTATTTTATTTCCAAGGCAACATTTCTCATTTTTGTTTCTTTTTTAAAAGTTTTTATTTTATTATTTTATTATTTTTATTTTATTTTATTTCAGCTTTATTTCAATTGACAAAAATAGTTTTTAATAGTTTTAGTTAACAATAACATTGAATAAATAGTCCAAGATTTTTGGCACATCTTGTTCCTCTTTTCTTTTGTTTTGAGTAAGTCAAGAGGGAAACCATCAGAATTTCTATTCAACGCTACTTGGTAAAACCAGCACTTCATTTTTAACTATAAATATGGCACATACGGTTTGTAGTCAGGGTCAGTTAACGTAAAAGACTATTGGGTGAACACCGTTGCTAGCGGGTTAAATGTATAAGCTGTTCTGAAGCTGCTCTGTCACGTGTGATCTGTCCCAGGCCTCAGATTAATGTAATTAGGGCTGGTCTTGAGGCCAAGGGAAGTGTTCCATACATCTGATCGGAAAGGGCCATTAAAGCAAGGAGCCACATCAAAGAGAGAGGAGAGAGCAGGAGACGGCTGCTTAGTGTCGCGTGGAGATGGTGGACAGAACACAGATCTGCTGAATAGCACACATTCACATACACGTTGTTGGTCATCTTCCCCTTTTTCTTCTTCTGTGTGATACAAATCTGTTTCTGTGATGAATATTGTTGAATTTTTTTTTCTGAACAGTTTTTCTTATTTTGTCTTTTCATACCCAAGCGTTTTGCTTTTGTAGCAGTGGTTTTTAACCGAGACCAGCGAAGTCATTCATAATTCATTTTTACATGCTATTTCTGGATACGCTTAAAGATTTTTTCACCACGTTTATTTATAAAACACCCTAACCTACTCCGGATCCAAATGTTCAGTAACGTCATGAGCTCAGCTACATGAAGATTGATTAGCCAGTGTATCAGACCACATTCTTTGCTCTGATTGGCCATGGGAGTGCAGCATGTGGAGCCTTTAATGCTTAATGATGAATTTGTGCCCTGGCAAAAAGTGTCACTGTGCATGCCGGTGGGGCCGGACTGGTGACAATGAGGCCTGTTTGAGGCGTAAGCCTCAGGTGGCCACCAAAGCCCCAGGCCTTCCACCCCGTGTGGGGATGATTAATCAGAGGACCGGGTTGCTTAGCTTAGCTATTTCCACCAACCTCAAAGAGGTTTTATTGCGCTCAGTCCCTGTAGAGTTAAAATAAACAGCTACCATGTTATCCGTCTGCCAAGCAACACAGCTCACCTGATTCCTCCAACATCGTCCGTATGGCACATGCAGCGAGGCGATACAGGCAGAGCCTTTCTGTGTCCTACGCTAATACTTGGCTGTTCTCTCTGTCTCCGTCTGTAGGAATATGATGTGGAGTGGGGCAAGAAGATCCAGACCGAGAAGTTCCGCTGGCATAACTCTCAGTGGCTGGAGATGGTGGAGAACCGGCAAATGGATGAGGCAGAGCCTTACATGTATGGAGACGATGGAGAACCTTTTCTTCAAAATGGTGACATCCTGGAACGGCCAGACCTCTTCTACAGTGCAGGTTATATTGGGCAGCGATTTTAAGAAATATAGCAGTTGTTATGAATACGGTGTTTGAATTTTTGTAGTTTTTATACACTACATTCAATAGTTTGAGGTCAGTAAGATTTTTTTGTTTTTTTGAAAGAAATCTTATTCAGCAAGGATGCATTAAATTGATCAAAAGTGACTGTAAAGACAAAAGATTTTTATTTATTTATTATATTTATTATAAAAAATGTATCACGCTTTCCACAAAAATATTAAGCAGCACAACCGTTTTCAACACTGGTAATAATCATAAATGTTTCTTGAGCACTAAATCATCATATTAGAATGATTTCTGAAGGATCATGTGACACTGAAGACTGCAGTAATGATGCTGAAAATGTTGTTTATCTATTTAGCTTTATTTAATTTATATTTATTTCAGTTTTTCACAATTTTAGCTAAAACTTGTTTTATTTCCAAGGCAACATTTCTCATTTTTGTTTATTTTTTAAAAGTTTTTATTTTATTTTATTATTTTTTTAGGATCACGTGACACTGAAGACTGGAGTAATGATACTGAAAATTTTGCTTTACCATCACAGGAATAAATTACATTTTGAAATGTATTAAAAACATACTTTTATTTACTTTTTATTTTTTTATAATAATGTTAATAATTATAAATTAGTTCGAATTTAATTTAATGTAAAATATATATATTTTTTTATTCTAATTTTATTTTAAAAATAACTGCTGATGACTGTGAGAAATTGGAATAGTTCTGATTTGTCTTTGTATTTTCCTGGCTGTAATGCATTAGCACAATGTGCCAATGACAATCGGTTTCTTTGTGATTCCTGCAGATGGAATAATCCCAGCAGATGGTGCCATTAGTCCAGAGTTCTTCACAGACTTCCAGAATGGAGACCTGTTAGGACCACAGGGTTTCCCCAGCAGGTACATTTAAATGTGATGAATCAGTCAGACTGGCTGCAGCGGATCTGTTGGTTTTGTTATTGCTGCATCACACACACACATCCTTGTCTGCCAGTTTTGTTGCTTTTAGCAGGGAAGGGCCCAAAAGTACTGCGTCAAAGGGTCCTACGGCATCCCAGCAGGCCGCAGCACTCCTCCAAAAGTAATACCCTCAGTTTTGAGAGTAAACACAGCTCCCTCTATTCAGCTTTTTCCAAATCTGCTTCAGTTGCCATATACCTACTGTTTAGGGGTTTCAGAAAAGCACTTATGTGATGACTTGATGCAGTGATTTATGGTGTGGGCCACTTTGTGTTATGGGACTGTGCAAAATATCTGAGCTCTTTTCCAAATATTCCAATCATTGATCGCAGAAGGGATTATTTGATATGGGGCCATTAATGATAATTCAATGACCCCTTCAAATGAGTAGACCCACTTTTAGAAAGACTTTCTCATTTAGGATTGTATGTCTTTACTCATAGGTTGCCAGTGGTCTAAAAAAAATATAAAGAAAAGAGATGGGTCCAACAACAGAGAGCTCTCTAAATTATACATCAGTCTTTGAGAAAAAGGTGGTTGTCTTGAAGTCAGAGAAGAGGTGCTGAAAAATAAGGAGCAAGTGAATACGAGCGGGAGGGGGGCAGCAGAGGAAGCCATGTTTTTTTTCACAGCTCTTTGTAAGCGATACCTGTAGAATACACTGAGAGTGCACAGGGAATTGGGCGGCCTGAAAGTGTGGTTTTCATTTTGTCCGTGTGGTGTTAGAGATCCAGGTTAACACAATAATGAAATCCAGCCTCAGTTCCCCTGCGCCGAGCCAGGAGCCAGACACACTGGGAACGGCTCTTTTAAAAGCCCTTTAATAGAATTGCATTTATTTATAGAATAGCACAGTGCAATCTTTAATTTAGCACATAAAAATGCAGATGAGTTATTCCAGATGAAAAACACACATTCTTGGCTGCATTGTTTGAAAAAAGGGAGTTCCTCATTTTGAATGTTATGATTAGACAAAAATCACATTAAGGTAATGAATAAAATATTTTAAAGTAAAATTAAATGATTTCAAAGCAGTCAAGTGCAACACACAAACGTTATTTGAGTAAAACATTATTGTCAGGACCAACCTGGAAATGTACAGTGGCCCCAAAATGTATTTGGACTTTTAAGCCACACAAAATGTTTAAATGTCATTGTGTTAGAAAGTGTTGAACCAAGTGGCATTTATTTATTTTACTTTCTTTGGATACTTTCTGTTGGCAAATGTTATGTAACATGTCCACAGTTAATGTGATGAACTACACCTGTGGTTACTCTGCTGGGACACCTGTGTGAACTTGAGGGGAACTGACTTCATATATTCACTAATAGAGACCAGTTGGTTTAAAGTAATAGAACAAATGGCTAAATAATTAAAGTCAGCTCTGAGAAAACGTCTAGCATCATTAGTTTGCAGATAACACTTGGTTTGATAAACTACTGTTCACATTTTGGGGAAAGAAATTAATACTTTTATTTAGCAAGGAGGCATTAAATGTATCGAAAGTAACAGTAAAGACATTTATAATGTTACAAAAGTTTTCTATTTTAAATAAATGCTGTTCTTTTGAACTTTATATTCATCAAAGAATCCTGAAAAAAATATTAGTTTCCACAAAAATAAGCTGTCTATAAAACTATATTCAACACTGATAATAATAAGAAATGTTTCTTGAGCAACAAATCAGCATATTAGAATGATTTCTGAAGGATCATGTGACACTGAAGACTGGAGTAATGATGCTGAAAATTCAGCTTTGCCATCACAGGAATAAATTACGTGAAATTTATATTCAAATACATTCAAATAGAAAACTCTTTTTAAATTGCAATAATATTTCAGAATAATACAGTTTTTACTGCATATAATTGCAGCCTTGGTGAGCATAAGAGATTTTTAAAACACTGAAAAATCATACTTATCCCAAACTTTTGAACAGTAGAGTATGTTGTATTTAATGCAATAAAACTAATACATTTTTAAGTGTGGCTTAGAGGGATAGTCCACCCAAAAAGATATTTGATCACCCTTGTGTCATTTCAAAAAAGTAAATACTTTCAAACACATTTTTAGTGTCCTCATTCATTGTAATTTCATGGGGAAAAAAGCATCTTCTTTTATCCCTTTGTGTTTCATGAGGGTGAGTAAATTTAACAGAATTATCATTTTTGGCCACCAGAGGAAGGAAAGACGAAATACTGGTAACATTGACTCTTAGCTGTTTCAAGGTTTCCGGGTGTTTTTTACAGGATCTCACCTCAGTGTTAACTCTCAGGGTCCACTGGGGCCAGACATTGGGATATTTTCCAGCCTCAGATCTTCAGATTATCACCAAGCACAGTGTGTCTGTGGCCCTCGAGTGTAAAGGGCCAACGGCTGTGTTTCATAAGAAAGTAGAAGGATAAACAGTATCTCCTCCTCTAATGATTTGGTTTAGATTAAATGATTAGACGAATGGAAAAAAGGTTGGTTTTAGTCTTTTGTAACATCATTCTTTGCGAAACCTTACAGAAAATGCGATCATTTCTACTTTCCTGGAAAGGATGACAGCATTCCTTTGGGATGAATGATTCACTGGTAGAATGATCGTAACACACACAAACACACACTTTTTAGGCCTGTCTCTTACCTGGACAATCTTTGGATTAATCATCTGACCTACAATGCACAGCCTTATCCTTCCCATCAACCCTTTTCATTTGAACTTATTCTGTTAGTTATATGCTTTGGTTTCACCCAAACTCTTTGACATCCATTTTTTTCTCTTCAAACCTTTTAACAAAGTCTGAAATTTCCCCAGACAGCAGAGGTGTTCCTCAGAGGATAAAGACAGGCTTGATGCCCGGAGAGGGCGGGTGTTCTGGTAACGCATGTAACCGATCACTGGAAGTTTTTTTTGTCTAAAAACAACACCGCATTATGGGAGCTGGAAGGGGCAAAGCAAACAACCCATATTTTAAGATGACAGGCCAGAGACGGGTGGGTGTTGTTAATTAAGAGGCAGATTATACTAGTCCATTCCAGTTGACATAATTCTGTTGGCCAGTGCCATTTGCCTTAAAGAATTCTTATAATTTTATTGGTTTTAAAATCTAATTTTTTTTATCTGTGAACACTCCTGGTGTGCATAACATATAACATAACATAACATATAGCATATAACACAACAACATATAACATATAACACAACAACATATAACATAACAACATATAATATAACAACATTAGATACAACATACAACAATAACAACATATATAACAACATATAACATATAACATACAACATAACATACAACATATACAACATATAACATACAACATAACAACATATAACATAATAACATAACATATAACATAACATGTAATAACATAACATATAACAACATATAACATAATAGCATAACATATAACATAACAACATAACATAACATATAACAACATATAACATAACATATAACATAATAACATAGCATATAATATAATATATAACATAATACAATTTAACATAATTGAATATAATGTGACATGATCCCATTGGTTTGGAAGCCCATTAACTGCCACATAAAAGAATCATGCTCTGGCAAGTCATAATTATGACATAAAAAATCATTATGATTTAGTCAAAATCATGACTTGAATCGAAATTATGAGATTAAAAAAATCTAAATTATGACACTAATTTGAAATTTTGATTTAGTATGTCATAATTATGATAAATCATAATGAGATTTACTGATTTTTCTGTCATAATCTTGATTTATGTCATAATTGACTTTTTAATCTCATAATTTCATCGTAATTTCAATTTAGTATGTCATAATTTTGACTTCTTGAATCTAACAATTTAAATGTTTTAAGTCATAATTTAGATTTTTTTTTTTTTTATCTCATAATTTTGATTTCAACTTTTCATCTCATAATAACTTAGTATGTCATAATTTTTGACATAATTATGACTTTCCAGAGCATGATTTTTTTTTTCTTATGTGGTGGGAATGGGCTTCCATACATTTACCCATTTGCCTTGAGGAATTAATATAATTCTACTGGTTTAAAAATCAAATCTTTAATTTATGAACACTCCTGGTCTGAATAATTAGTAAGCAGTTCTGTTTTAATCTCAGTAGCTCTGTTTTGCAGAATCAGAGCGCCATCTAGTGATGCTTATAACCTTTATCTAACCTTTATACAAGTGATTGTCTATTAAATACACATTAACATGATTTATGTAAGCTTTTTGTGATTAATCTCAACTCTCATGTATTTCAGCAGTTATATGACTGGCTGACAGATGGCTGTGTCTCTTTTCCGCCAGTTCTTTGACAGACGGATACGGACAGACGGGTGTGACTCCAGCACGTCCTGCCACGGCTTACGGCTTTCGGCCTGATGAGCAGTTTTATTACGGTTACACAGCGTCACGGTAGGAGAGTATCAGGGAAGCCCTTCGAAAACCCTCGCAAACTCTGAAAACCCATTAAATGGATCTCAAATAATGTTAGTTAGGTATGGTCTCTTTATCATTTCACATGAAAGCAACACTACTGATTTTCTTCATTGTCAGTATTTCTTTCTATATTTATTACATTCCACGTGAATCTCAGTCTGAATGTGTTTTAAACAGAATGTTCTCAGTGAAGCTTTGATTTTGGGCTAGATCATGTAGTTTCAGTGAATACTTTAGCCTACTGTGTATTGCTTGTCAACACTGAAGAAACTAATGGCACCACATTGCCTTTTCTGTGCAATATAGCAAAAGTAGGCGTTTAGTTGCATGCTATTTCAGTGGTGTAGGCGAGTTAAGTTTTGAGGGATGAAAACACCTACTCTTTATACATTACAACAATCATGTCAGTTTAACTGCAAGATAGTGGTTCAGATTTAGGTTTTTGGAAACAAAATAGTGTGAAGCTTCAGCTGCAACTATTAATAATTAATAGTCAATCATTGTTGTTCATTATAGGATTTCAGTCAATTTTGCATGTTTACATAAAGCAACTGACTGTAAGGGTCATTTTAAAGATTGTGGTGCCCCCCTGTGGACTCACCTATGAAGTGACATATGCTCAAATTACATTACATACATGACTATTGTCTTTAAATACTCTACAGCACAGTGCCCATGTTCTTAATATCTACACTACTCACTAATATGATAGTGTGAAACAATGTTACTTTGCCTTTGATACTCTAGTACAAATATTACAACACATATTTGCTTTTTATGGTGCACTGCTAACAACTTCTTATGTATTTTCTAATGTAGCCAAACTCAAGTGTTCTTGTCTTTTGGTGTGTTTTAGTATTTATGAAACTTCATTGGTGCCTGGGGATTGTCTTAATCACTGTTTTATATAAAATGCCTTTTTATTTAATGTGGTGCAATATGAAATACATAAATTGATGTGCAAAAGCTTTCCTTGTGTTTACTTTGATTGAAATCTTTTGTGTCTTTTAGAGTTTTAGAACAGCAGAAGCTCAGCTCTTGTTTACTCTCACTTGATTGTGATGAAATGCCATACGTCCCATACATATTTAATCATTCACTCCCATCATTCCAACATTCCTTTAAAGGGTGGTTATGCTTATTCAAAGATGTATTGATGGACTGTATTATTGTTTATGTGGATCTCAGATATATAGCCAAGTGCCCAGAGCAGAATCTGTAGTAGTGACCGTCTCCATATATAGACAGATCTCAGTGGTTCTATGTATCTGCAGTGCACATGTGGCAAATCTATTTGTGTCACTCAATACAGATTCATGACATCAAATGGCACTGTGCTGTAGATATGTCACAGAGCCGGATTCCATGGCAAACAAACCCGTCAGGCCTGCATTATGGGTCCAAAATAAACAGTCAGCCGTGGTTCATGGCAGGCTCTGTCACAGCTTTGCATTTTGGGTGAATGTGCAAGATCCTTAATGTTTACTCATGTTGTGAATGTGTCGTTTAAAGATTGGAAACCACCTTGAAGCATAAACTTTCACAAAGGATATTATTTCCAAGTACAATATTTATGTTACAATTTGGATTTCATATATTATTCAAATGCTAACATAGCAATTCATTTGTACATATTAGCTTAAAACAAAATTGAAATAAGATTATCTATGTGACCATTTAAAAACATATATTACTTTCTTAAAATAGTCCTTATTAGATTGAGAAACATTTTATACTCTTTAACTCTTTAACAACACAATATATACACTACCATTCAAAAGTTAGGGGTTGGTAAGATTTTTTTTAAAATTTACATTTAAAATGTAATGTTAATATACTGAAATATTATTACAATTTATACTACGGGGGCTGTTGAATGCTTGAATCTGATTGGTTGGCGAACGTTCTAAGGTGCGCAATTATTTTCAGGGAAACGCACGGCGAAAGTAGTTCCAGGCAGGTCTTGACCGCATTACAGTTCCATATCACTTTGCCAAATGATTTCGGTTATTTCAAATATACAGCCGACAACAGCAAAAGATAAGAACCAAAACCCACAATGACACTTAACAAGCAAATAAATATAGTAAACAATAGAATAAAAACGACAAATTATTTACAGGTTTTTGCCACAAAATTACGTTTTATTATGTACAGAAGCACATTCTCTGCTCTTCCACTCAAACGCGCACACACACATACGGTGCGGACACACACTCGCACAGAAAGGTGTTGTCAGCGAGGCTTTGACGATTTTGTCAGTAAAATAGTTTAGCAACTAAAAGCTACATGACATTTCTCACTAGCGAGGTAATAAAGGCGCTGTTCTTACAGTTTCGTATTAGTATACGCTGCTGCCAAACACTGTTGAAAGAGACGCACTGACTGAGGTAATTCACATACGCTCTCTCTCTCAATTCAATTCAATTCAGCTGTGCTTTATTGGCATGACAATTGTTGCAATGTATTGCCAAAGCATTTCTAATTTCACAGATAATCAACATACATGTACATACATTAAATAAAAAAATAATAAAAAAAATAAAAATAGTCATAAGTTGAACAATCAATAAACATTTAGAATTCTATGAACAATTTAGAATTCTGTGTGTGTGTGAGTTTATGAGTGCGTTTGTGTGAGCGCATCACTGATTGGTCGACTCCTCCCTCTTTTTGTGACAGGCATCAATGTATCTTGCTGCTAGTAGGATACAAACTCTTTTTTCACCTAATAAATGTTGAAGTTGTGTTTTATTGTTTAATTTTATGAAGTCAGGGCACAGTATTTCGAATTTTGGATAAAATGTGTTTCTGATTTGCTCATAGTTAGGGCAGCTGGTGAGGAAGTGTGTCTCTGACGCCACTTCTCCAGCAGTACAGTACGGGCAGATGCGGCTCTCTCTGGGCAGCCAGTTCTGTCTGTATCTGCCCGTCTCTACGGTCAGTGTGTGATTGCTCAGTCTGTACCTCGTCATTCTTCTTCTGAACTCAGTCTTTTCTCTCTCTCTCTCTCTCTCTCTCTCTCTCTCTCTAATAACTCACTTCATTAATAACTGCATTATTAGTCTATTAGTCTGTTACTAGCTCTAAAATGACCTTTTGGAATTAGCAACGGAGGCTTGGGTTTAGATGCGTAAGAAATTAGTCCTGCACACAAGAGCGTTTTAAGGACAAAACCTGACAAATGTCTAGAAATAAATCATCTGAACAATGTTTTGAGGTGTGGTAACCGTAGTATAAGCGGAATAATTGACTCCGGGCCGTTGAATTATTCGAAAAATAATGCACACCCGAGGTGATACTGCGGTCACGACGCGAAGCGGTCCGTCGTCAATTATTCCTTACTTAAAATAAAGTTTTTCTATTTTATTATATTTAAAAAATGTAATTTTACAGTTTAACTCCTTAATATTTTTGAAACATGCATTTTTTCAAGATTATTTGATGAATAGAACAGCATTTATTTGAAATAGAATTTTTATAAATGTTGTTAGTGTCACTTTTCATCAATATAATACATCCTTGCTGAATTAAAGTATAAAATTTTTTTAAAATGTATATATATAAAATATATATATATTACTATAGTAATAGTAATATATATTACTACAGTAAACTATAATTACCTTCTGCACAAAGAAGAAACCGACTTCACACAGAAAAATGGAGGTGTGAACAAGTATCAAGTAAAGAACTGACACAGTCGTTGAAACTTAAACTATAGCTTCTGGTTCCTCCAACATTTGAACTTTTTCTCCATTGTCTTTGCAAGGCTGAAGCACCTCCTCGACTTCAATAACCTCCATTACCAGGTCACGGATCTCCTTCACACACCCCAGGGGCCTGGTTTCATCCTCTAGGTATGAAGACTGGGATTCTGATGCTTTTTCTGGAAGATTCATGACTTGTTTGTCTGTGAACTCTTTATCGATATCTCCAGCTTCTGCGTCTTCAATAGATAAGCAAACGGCTATTGGATATGTGCTTTCATCGCGTATCGGTGCTTTAATCTGGGCTGGATCATCTGACGAAACCGCTGCCTTGCTGTTGTCCTCCGTTTCAGCAGGGCCACCACCAGAGCCAGAGGTTTTCATGCAGATCGGACTGATTGCTATTGTGGGCTTATTAGCAAAGTCTGAAAAAGTTGCATCACCTTCTTTTGGTGAACTAGAAGTCCCAGAACTTTCTGTGGCTTCTGTTACCTTAATAACAGGGGTGTGAATGACATCCATGGCGATTGTGGTAGTTATGAGTTCTGGTTTAGTCTCAGCTGACGTATTCAAGGTTGATGTTTCATCAGTGGCAAATACATCATCATTGCTCTCCTCTAAGAGTGTCTTGTTTTCTCCCTCATTGATTTTTTCCATGACAGGCAGAGCTTGGCTCAGTGTGCTACTTTCTGACCTTAGTGAGTGTACAGTCACAGATTTGTTTGTTGTCATGCCGTTGCCCAGCAGCGGGGAGGGCGGCAGGGGCGTACGCGGGCTCTGGGAGGTATTTAAGTGTCCTGGGCTGCTGGGTGCAGATCCTGGGGGAGTGAAGGACAGGCTGGACACACTGAAGTTGTATCTGCTCTCTGTCATCAGGTTGAATTTCTTCATGCTGGCTGCCTCCTTGACCACTGCCAATCAAAAACACAAATCAGATTTGAGAATATTTTAGGCAAATCTAAATGAGTAATAATTTCTTGTTCTTTGGCATTGTAATATATATGGTGGCCCTAAAATGTATTATGACACTCTTCTGAGCCTTTTTTGAAATATCTTTTAACCAATGGGGATTAAGGGGATTTAAACACTACCATTCAAAAGTTCTGATTTGATTTTTTTAAAATATATTTTTGAAAGTTTCTTATGCTCACCAAGACTACATTTACTTTTACATTTTTAAATATTACCATTTAAAATAATCGTATTATTTGGATATATTTTTAAATGTAAATTACTCCTGTGATGTAAAGCTAGTATTACTCCAGTCTTCAGTCACATGATCCTTCAGAAATCATGCTAATATGCTGATTTGGTGCTCAAGAAACATTTCTTCTTATTATTATCAATGTTGAAAACAGCTGTGCTGCTTAATATTTTTTTGTGGAAACCATCATACATTTGTTTTCAGGATTCTATAATAGAAATCTTTTTTAATAATGTAAAAGTCTTGAGTCTGTCACTTTTGATCAATTTAATGAATCCTCGCTGAATAAAAGTATTAATTTCATTAAAAAAAAGTATCTTACTGATCCCAAATTTTTGAGCATTTGTTATATTTATTTAAAAAATGTAATTTGATTTGACTTTTTGTTATATAGACATTTATATTTTAAGTGTCTACCTCATTTTGCGGCCACTGTATGTGAATGTGCTAACATCATACTCGTGCAAAAAATTTGAATGAATTTTATTTTAATACTTTTAAAACAGTGCTTTATACTAAATAATGCCTAATATCAATAACATCTTTGCAAGACAAAGTCTTGTTGTGATCATGTGACATACCCATGCTGATGTCCTTTTCCAGTATCTGCTGGATAATGTCCTCATACACGTTTTCCACACTGATGAAGTTTGAATAATCTGCGAATATGTATTGCTCAAATTTTGGAAGTTCCTAAAAGATTTTGAGAAAAGACATGTCTATTAGGAGATATCAAACATGTATGGCATGTATATTTAAGCTGTTAATGCTCGTATTCATCTGTCATTATGCGACTGATCTCAAATGTACCTCTTTGAAGCATGGGGCCAGATGCTTCTTGATGCTGGGTAGAGTGATGTTGATCAAAGCCTCCTGGAGGATCCTCTTTCTCACTGTGCTGCTGTCATAGTCAAATTGCTGTAGGACAAAGGTAAACTAATTTAAGCAATCTGACACAGCCATTTGTGTTTGTAAATGAAAAGTTATATGCTTACCTTCAGAACCCTGTTTGAAGCCTTTTGCATAGCCATCTTAAGGTTGATCGATGGGTCCTCCAGAGCCTTTCGCACGAGCAGCTCAAAGGTGTACTCTAGATTCTCCATCAGCTAAAACAATCACACAAGAGACACGTTTGAAATCAATCACAGTAAGACTATCAAGTGTATACAAGAAATTTAGAAAGGAGTTGGTTTTGCAGTTTTGGGTACCTGTTTTAAGTCAATCTCTGTGTTGTTCGCCAAACCTTTGATGCAATAGTTGAAGGTTTGCTGTAGCTCTTGGATGTGATCTGCCAGCCCACTCACTTTCTCATAACAGCACTGGAAATTAGCCTTACTCATCCTAAACATAGCCTTAAGAAAGAGAGCAACAGAAGCAGAGCTGTTTTACTATAAAGGCTAGTATTAACATTTAAAAACATAAATAAATAATTTGGTTTAAGACATGGAATATAATGCACAAGTTGTAGGGACTTTCGTTTTCTTAGCTCCTCTCACCTGTCGGAGTTCCTCCTTCTGGTCAGCATCCTCGAAGTCCTGACAAAGCTGTTCCATCATGCCCTCGCTCAAGTCCCGGGCCTCTGTGAAGCCCAGGCTGATGGGCCCCATCACTTCCTCCAAGACGGCCGGCAGGTAAGGCTGCACCTGCTCTGTGCAGTATTTGGTTGCTGGCTCAGCTACCATAGCTACCCAGATTGAGAGAGTAAAAATATGGTTCAGTACATAGACTCAGATATGAGCAACTATGGTAAACACCCACATATACTGTAATTATTTTCACAACAGTAACAGAGGCCAAAAGACATCTTGCGGTAACACTTTATTTTAGTGTGTTCGTTACACATGTACTTACTGTTGTAATAACACTAAATTATGCATAATTACATGCAACTAACCTTAAACCAAACCATACTCCTAACCCTATAGTAAGTACATGCTGTTAATTAATATTACTCCGTACTTAGATGTATAATTACACTGCAACAAGGACGCCTTAAAATAAAGTGTAGCCCATCTTGCTTTACTGATGGCCATTCAAATTAAATATACATTTTGTGAGATTGTTTTGTATATTTATATATACATACACTACCGTTCAAAAGTTTGGGGTCGATAAGATGTCTTTTATGCTCTCTTGTGTTCACCAAAGTCTTCATTTATAAGATCAAAAATACAGTAAAATTGTAATACTGTGAAATTACAATTTTTACTAAACTTACAAATATTTATTAAAATTACTATTTTCTATTTTAATATATTTTTAAATATAAATCATTCCTGTGATTGTTCCTTTACTCCAGTCTTTAGTGTCACATGATCCTTCAGAAATCATTCTAATATGCTGGCTTGGTGCTCAAGAAACATTTCTTCTTATTATCAATGCTGACAACATTTGTGCTTCTTTATATTTTTGTGGAAAGCATACATCTTTTTCAGGATTAATTTGATCATAAAGTGAATTGCTTCATAAAAGTATTAATTTCTTTAAAAAAAAAATGTGAACGGTAGTGTACACTATGTTATAGTCAATGTTTGGCAAGTGACAGTTTTCAATTTCAAGGCTCTTAAAACCTTGAAATTGACAGATATTTAGTGTACCTCTGAGTTTGCCCTCCAGAAAAGCTCTTGAGCTGGTGATCTGGTCCATGTCAGAGCGCATGAGTGCCTCCTGCTGTTTCACCATGTCTTTGCACTCCTCCTTCAGTGCGGTCAGCCTTTGCATTAGATGCTCTTGCAGCAGGAAATAAGCAGTTTCAACTGTCTATGAGACAAATGGCAGGGGTAAATTATTTAATAATTTTTACACAAGTGTCCTATTAATCATTCTTTGCTTCTCAGTGATGAATTTGTCAGTCCATAATCACAGCTATGGAATGCAATGTGTTTCTGGTATGTTTCTGCTGTGTTCCACCCTTTAGGAAACACCAAAGGGACATTTCTGGCCTCCCTGGCCTAAAGCTATTTGGGTGTAAGGCATCCTACATGCACGTCAATATCACACACCCAAGTTTCAAGTATCCAGGGCAGGTTCTAGAAAAAAAAAATGCCATAACAATCTGTACAATCACTATTGTGGAAAAACAGGACAGGAAAGAGACACACCGCAAACCACACTCTTCTCTTGTCTGCCCTCCTGCTCTTCATACATGACTGCAGTTCTTTTTCCAGATAGGGCATTAAGTCCTCCATGAATAGATTAGCAAGACCCTAAACACACACAAATACAGATTCAGAAATATTACACATACATCTATAGCTAAACAAGACTTAATAAACATTGAGCGCAAACACTGCAGTGCTAAACCGCCACGTGGCATGGTTTATGTAAACTTAAACCACAGACTAGACTGAATCTGTTTACCTAAAACCACAAAATCAATCATAGACCTGCCTTCAGTCATTTCTCAAACACGATCCAAATAATATTTAAAGGATTAGTTCACTTTAAAATGAAATGATTCACTCACCCTCAAGCCATCCTAGGTGTATATGACTTTCTGATGAACACAATCTGAGTTATATTAATAAATATCCTGACGGATCTCCCAGCCTCTCGCTTTTCAAAACGTTTACGCTACGTTCTAGTGATATGTTGCGGCAGTTATGCTTTTTTCATAAGTTGAATACGGAAGGCGGTCTGGCGGAAGCTAGATATTTTACTTTATAAAGTTTTAAATATGGATATTTTTCTTACACAAACCCATCGATTTGCTTCAGAAGGCCTTTATTAACCCCCCGGAGCCGTGTGGAGTACGTTTATGATGGATGGATGCATTTTTTTGAGCTTCAAACTCAATGGACCCCGTCACTGCCATTATAAAGCTTGGAAGCGTCAGGATATTTATTAATATAACTCTGATTGTGTTCATCAGAAAGAAGAAAGTCATGTACACCTAGGATGGCTTAAGGGTGAGTAAATCATGGGATAATTTTCATTTTAAAGTGAATTACTCTTTTAACTGAACAGACTAATGTAATATAAGGTAACAATATTAATAATGAAATACTAAAGCAATAAGCCACTCAAAGCCAAGTGTTACAATGATTTTACCCCCTTATCCTTGATCAAGCACTGAAATATATCAAATAGTTTTAGGAAACTGATAAAAGAAACCAAATAATTAATTGTTAAATGTATTATAAATATAGAGAATGTAACATTTATATATTAAAATGTATATAATATACTAATTTATATAATATATATAATGTATAATACATAATGATAATGTAATAATGTAAAATATTAAAATACATTTTTGTTTTACTTTTTTAATTACTTTAATTTGTACAAAAATAAGCAATTAAAAAAGAAATAATAACTCCAACTATATGCTGTTTATGTTTGCCAAGCACCATTAATATTGATTAATGATGTCCCATGCAGAATTATCCATTTTATTCACGTACTGATGTGTAGAGTATATACCACCGAAAATATTTTACAGTGTTCATACTGTGAGCTTCAGGACACTTCATGGCACATGTTGCTCTCTCAGAACTACCTTCTTCTAACAGAAAGTTATATAATATGTGTGAAATGCACTGACAAATGTGGTGTATTGATAGTTCATTGTCACGTTGGCTTTAACAGGTGAAACTACAGAGTGAAACTGCCTGTGTGCAGCATTATTCAGATTCCTCGCATTCTCTGCCCTGATGTAACAGCGTGTGACTTGGGGTTTTGGAGACTGAGTACAGATAATACATGTAAGACTGTGTGTATTATATAACAGGAAAAAATATTCAAATCTACCATTTAGTGAGGAAAACATTAAATTATTTGGGATAAATGCCTAATTATACTAGACTGGGTAAACCCAGCCCGATCTGCCGGCGATTTGATTTCGCCCTGCAGCTCAGGCTGGAAACCTGTACATTTTTCTATCCTGCTTCCGTTACAAATCTGCGGGGAGCAATCACAAACTGGCTTATCCACCTGGCGCGCTATTGGCGGGTTTAACACGATGACAATAGAGAAGCGGCGGATCGTTGGTCTGATTGGTTGAAGGACTATCCAATTGCGTACAGAGTCATTTGAACTATGCCCGTTGATCACGCCTCTTGTGCAGTAGAAAATACAGAGCAGACTCCCCAGACTAATGTTCAATCTTAAAAGATTGAGCTTGGTCTGGTGATAGCCAGACAATAATTATACCAAAAAAGGGCAAGTTTTGCAACTTGGTTCCGCCCATTTAGAAATGCTAAAGATTGTCATAACTGTCACATTAAATTACAAAACGTGTCAATTACCTTACCTAGGATTTTGTTTTAGAACAATGTTCTACATTTCAAAAGCTAGAACATTCCATACCACACTAGAAAAATGAAAGCTATCTATTTTGAACAAAAAATAGTTTGGGTTTCTGACAACATGCTGTCAGTGTGAACCAGCACGAATGTGGAAGGACACCTACCCGCACATCACTGCCTATGAGCATATCCCATGATTCATACTGGCCATTCTCCTGCCTATAGAGCTGAAAGGCTTTGAGGAAAGCTTTAACCTTGCACGTCTTCTTCTTGAGAAAATCTGTTGAATAGACCAAATGTTTTCCATTCAAGTATAAGCTGATATATTTCTTTACACCACAGCTTCCACTGGGTTACACCTTTGTAAACTCCTACTATGATTTTATTACAGTGAAAGTGATACCTTTGTTCTGGTGGCGAATGCAGTCAGATAAGATGGAGATGAATTCAGTTTGAGAGTTTTCATCTCGGAAACAGAAATAGGAATCTCGGCGATATGGAAGTCTAAGATAAACTGGGAACTCCCCCGGCATGTCCGCCACAGAGGGTGCGAAATCCTCCTGGACATCTGCATCACAACACACACAATCACATTTTACTCCATTATGTCAATATACCATTATGTTTATGTATAAAACTTATATATTATGTTCTTCATAAACCTTTTTAGTAAATAAATGAGGATCAAAAACAGAACTCTTAAGTAATGCATGGATGACTTGTTAACAATAATAAAGGGTCAAAGAATAAAAGGGTCAATTTTGATTGTATGCTAAATTTAAATGGGTTTTAAAAGACAATATTCAGTAATATTCTAGATTCAACTGCACTGAGACTATTGCATATAGCAGATATAGTATATTATCCGCTATAAAAATAAATTCCTATTTCTGCTATATAAATAAATGTGACGACTTAAAGGGATAGTTCACCCAAAAATTAAAATTCTGTCATCATTTACTCACCCTCAAGTTGTTTCATACAGGTTAATACCTGTATGGAACAACTTGAGGGTGAGTAAATGATGACAGAATTGTCATTTTTGGATGAACTATCCCTTTAACAACAAGTACATTTATGCTACATAGCATGTGTGGTTGAGCCCCACACTAATAACGAAAAGACTGTCTACCCAGCTAACAGGGAATGCTTTCAGAAATTTGGTCTGGCTGGAAAGGTTCTCTCAAAACAATGAACAAATGTTATTCCAGTAACATTAATAGAATGTTTGTTCAAAGTTATCTGGTCTTTAATAATGTTTTCAAAACGTTTGCACAAAAACATTATTTATAGAACATTATTTAGTTGGACATTGGTCTAACATTTTTAAATGTTACCACTTGTTTCAGAATGTTCAGAGAACATTGAAAAGTAACTGCCATAATGTTTGCAAAATGATAAAATGGAATGTTCCCTTAATGTTTTTAAACATTAACATTTTTAAAAACACTAAAGAAAACAAAACTGGATGTTTTGAATGTTCAGAGACCATTCAGATAACATTTTGTATAAGTTAAAGGGATAGTTCACCCAAAAATGAAAATTTTGTCATAATTTACTCACCCTCAAGTTGTTCCAAACCTGCATGAGTTCCTTTCTTCTTCAAAACATGTTGGTAATCAAACAGTTGACGGCACCCATTGACTTCCATAGTAGAAAAAGTCTATAGTTACCAACGTTTTTTAAAATATCTTCTTTTGTGTTCAGCAGAAACTCATACGGGTTTGGAACAACTTGAGGGTGAGTAATGACAAAATTTTCATTTTGGGGTGAACTATCCCTTTAACAGAACAGGACAGTACACTCACCTGGAGTTTATTAGCTTTGTGCCTGAATAAGTGTAAAATTAGCTCACTTAAAAATGCATGCCTGTATGATACTCGTTTAATTTTACTCACTGTTAGTGCAAGGGCAGGCCTGGTCAATCATTTCCATATATTTATCTTCTGTAGTCAGAATGGTGCCTCCTGTAGGGATCAGCCTGTGTAGTGGAGGAGCACCTTTCACAAACGCCTGCAGAAAAGCAAATTATAGATGCTGAGGTTGAAAATGTTATCATTACCTCAGTCAGCAAATGTTCATGGTGGATAATGGCTCATACCTTGTAGTTTTCGTGGCACTCCAAGACGTGACAGGCACGCATCACAATATATCTCTCCTTCCACTTCCTGCCGTCATCAAAGTAACGGACATTCTCCTCATACAGCACCTTCCCGGGCTCTGGAGGGGCCTGGGCAATTAAATATAATGTGTCCATTTTATAAGAATAAATGAATACAGATATGTTTTTGTTAATTCCATAGGCCTATCCGAGATCTGATTCCTACCCGTTGTTTGAGGAACTGTGTGTGTTCCTTTTTGCGTTGCTCAAGTTCATCTTGGATCTTGGACAGGTAAGCCAGAGAATATTGTTTCCTATAAATAGGTGCGAACTTCTTAAATTTCTCGTCCACTTGCCCTGCAAGACATCACAATGCTGAGGTCATTACAATGTAGAAGTCTAACAGAAGTCTATTTATTCTCAAATAATTACAGACAACAACTACTTGCTCGACACGAATTCAAATGGCATGCGTTGATCTAACATTTACTTAGTCATACTTTACTATCTATCATATAATAATAGCATAATAGCTTTGTAAGCATGCAACATCGGCTCAACCAATGCAGTCACGTGAGATTCAGTCATTGTCCAGTTCCATAGGTGACGCTAGTGCTGCAAAATCACACTTCACCTTTAATTAACAAAACCCAACTTTGTTATACATCTTTTTTATGTTATTTATTATTATTATTATATGACATGCTACATTACAGCTGGAAGAATCAAAAGGACATAAACTGAATAGATATTTCAGGTAGACTACATTCGCCAAACTACATTTCCCTCCACTTCTCTTTGCTGTTTTTCCGCTGTCATACAGTGTTTTTTTAATTAGTAAAACTTTACAATAATGTCCCATTAGTTAATGTTCATTAATGCATTAACTATCATTAACTAACAATGAGCAATACATTTGTTACTTATTTATTCATCTTTTTTACTGTTCATTGTTATTCATATTAGCTTAGGTCCATTAAATAATATTAACAGATAGGCCTACAACTTTTTTAAATGAATGATCATTTCAGCATTTACTAATATATTAACTTGATAATTTAAAAAATCTCTCTTTAAAAGATCAAAAATCTCTCTTTAATTCCACTTAGCGTTTCACCAGGAGAAGAATGCACTATCAATGTGTCCAAATGTATAAAAACAGATTGCAGTACATCACCCAAAATAACATCTGATACAAAATAGGCACAGGTCAAAAGTGAGTGGAGAGGAAATTTACAGCGTATTGTCTAAATGGGTTAATTGTGTTTTTCCTAGTACCACATACACAATTAGCTGAACAATATTGCAGTGAACAGAGGATATTAATGTGTGTTTACAGCCAATCAGACTGCTTCCTCCCTGCCTGAACATTTCAACATTCTTGTCAGTACCATACTTTCAAACCTCATAGATGTAATATGGAATCATACACGTTTAAATTCCATTTTGGAGGCATGAGACACATAAACATGACTTTAATAAGGCATGGTATATGTATAATCACCAGGCTAGTTATTACTATTAGTGTTATTATATCACTGGAAATGGAAAGTTCCAGTTCTGTGTGCTGATTGGTTAGTACAGCATGCTAAAATACACATACACAATAGTAACAGCTATGATTTAAAACACTTAACGAAATATCTATATCACTGCGTCCACATAATTACCCACAGAAGTGTTCTGTTATTGTTTACATGTCAGAGACTATATATTCTTATATATATGATTCTTATCCAAGAGGACTTAGGGGCCTCAGCAAACTTCAAAGGGGACTTGGTAAAGATTAATATGATTAAAATAATTTATTTTATTAAAATATTTAGTTATTAAAATAATGAATTAATATCTATTTAAAATGCTTTAAAACTGGTCAGGTCTGCAAAATGTAAACCAACATATTTATCAACAAATTTTAACTATTTTTTACTTTTGGCTGAAGACTGTGTCTCATGACTAACATTCTGCCTATATTTGCAATACAGCACAACTTCTCCTACTTAATTGTTTAAATAGTTTCCCTGAAACAGACTGAACTTTTAAATTTAACACCCAAACCAGAATGACCACTTGTAGAGGGTGTTTCTACTTTCTTAATTTCCTCATGTTTAAATTTTTCATACGTTTTCAGAGTTTTACATTACGTAACAGCTAAAGTTAGATTAAAACTGAGAGCAACGGCATTCACTTCCATCATATTTCACGATGGCGTGAAAGTAACAAGCCGCTCTGTCATTATTTTCACTCACTCGCCAGTGTACATTACTTAACGCAGTCTTCTTAAAACTATTGTTTTGTGTGTACGAGAGAGATTCATTGTTTTGGAAGGAACTGTAGTTTGAGATGTCTTGAATTCTTGAGCTCTGACATGTGAGATACTTTGCCTACCGTAGACGTTTGTGACATGGCATGACCTGCAAAGCCAGTTCTATATGAACATACCTCAACACAGACATCATCACACTTCACAAACACGTCAACAAGAGTACAAGGTTGACAAGGGAATGTTCGTAAACACTTTTACATGTGTTTGTGAGAGTTAATCCTTGACAATGAGCAGCTGTTGACCACACACTCTCTTTTTACCTTAGGTGTGAAATGACAGCGCTTGAGTTTACTGTCTGCTCAGTCTCAGTGATCCCATTTGTGATCCCATTTGTTCCCATGACATAATTAACAGGATACTAAACCTAAAGTCACATTATCTGATTGATTTAAAGGGATAGTTCACCCAAAAATGAAAATTCTGTCATCATTTCCTCACCCTCAAGTTGTTCCAAACCTGTATGAATTTCTTTCTTCTGCTGAACACAAAAGAAGATATTTTGAAGAATGTCGGTAACCGAACAGTTGATAGGACCCCATTGACTGACTAGTATTTGTTTCCCATACTATGGAAGTCAATGAGGCCCATCAACAGTTTGGTTACCCATATTCTTCGTTATACTTACTAGGGTTGTGCCGATAGACGATAGTATCGTGATAGCCAGAGATATCGACGATTACGATATTACCAAGACGATAATTGGCTATGTATTGCCAATGTTTTAAATTATTATTATTATTATTTTAAGGCTAGTATTATTATTAAATTAATATTAGGACCTACAATTAATTTTCCTTCCCTAATTTTTTACAACGAAATCACCACATTACCACACGTGCGACATCACCGACACGTGCATATGAGGATTGAGGACTCCTCAATGAAAATATTTTTAAAAACTACTACAAAAGTACATCCCACATCAAAATTAAATTGCAAGGTAATCTATTCACAAATTTTCAAGAGCTTGTTATAAAAAGAGATGCATCATTCTTATACAGTTGTTTAAGCCAAGATGAAAACGGCATAGATGTTCGTCAGGATTTTGTTTCCATAGCACATTACCAAAACATTTAATGACACTAATAACACTAAAAACAATAAAATTGCAAATTAACCATAATAATAATAATAATAATAACACTAAAATTATATAGGCCTAATAACAGTCTTAGGTCCGAACACAGCACAAATCTGGCATCTGTGAAAATAAAAAGGAGCTCAAACACCGACTTAAAAAAACAACGTATTTAACAAGCAATATATTGATTCTTCTCATTTATCAGCTTTTGTTGAGGTAGATCGTCGTCATGAGAGAATGCGCTGTTAATGCAGCGACAGAAAAGCTCGGACAGTTTTGTTTCACTTTCAAGGAAAAAGTGAGCGCGTTTACATGCACGATCTTAAGCATAAACCGATCGACTCGGCTAGATTTTTGCCCCTTACCCCGATTTCTGCCGGCATGTAAACACATTAACCTGCATTATTTGGGCTTATTGAAGTGCGCATATGCGATAGGATGTATAAAGCGTCCTTATTAAGCGCATCCAGACAGAGCGAGCTTTTCGCGGTAAAACGCAGACTCATGTGTTCTCATCTCGTGCAGAAGTCAAAATGCTGCATTTGTGACGGCATGAGAGGATAAAAATATTATGTGTCCGTAAATTTCCCACTGACATGTTGAAATACTCTTGTTTTTAATTTTTATTTAACATCACACCAGACATAACAAATGGAATACTCGGTGTCATACAGGCTATTATGTCTAATAAGCAAATTAATGAGTAAAGAAATAAGCAAATAAATAAGCAAGTTAATGATCAAATAAGTAAGCCCCGCCCCCACGATAGTATCGTGTGTCGCCGATCTCACAGGCTGATGATAGGACGATATGAAAATGGAGCATATCGCCCAACACTATTACTTACATTGACCTTGTCAAGCTCCCAAAAAGGCATATTTTTTCTGTGTGTGATTGTTGAACTAAAACTGTAAAAATTGACTGTGGTGTCATGTGACAATATTTCCTAGTTAAAGCCATTGTTGGTTTGTAACAGAAACTATGATACTATTAGAACTTACATTTATTCTAACAATATGTTTAAAAGTTTATGTAGCTCAACTGATTTATGTAGCTCAATTCAACGTATTGTGATACTGTAATGCTTTTACATTAGGTTATGCACATCAAAATACTATTGGAATTTTGCAAGTCTTTAACCACATGTTCAGGAATTAGGGTTATAGTTTCAAAAAAATTTCATTAAAAAATAAAAAAAAAACACTAAGTGCTGTAATGCTCTTTTAGCATGTTTTGCCAACTAACATCACTCATTCTTTACTATGTGAATTGCAAACACTGATGGGTGTTTTTCAATTTGAGCAAATAGCAGAGCTGCTTGTAATCCTTTAATCTCCAAAACACACCAAAAACCTCCACCCATATAGTTTGCAATGGCAAGAAGAAGAAAACAAACAGGTTTCTGCCTCTCACTTTTCAGGTGTGTGGGTTGAGTGACTACAGTGATCTAATGGACACCAATGATAGTCATTGACCAATGAGGCATTTACAAGTCCAAATTCAACTATTTTTGTAACACTGAATACCCATGTAATTTAGGACAATGCACCATCTTTCTCTGCCCATATTCCCAGTATAGGGAAACATTTCATCAACCTATTATTATTATTTAAAAGCATAAGGAAACAAAGTGTCAATATACAAACAAACATAACTGCTATTTCCACACTAATAAACTATGCCAAACTACTTCATGACTTAGAATGAATGACCACAAAGTTCCTATACACATACCTTTTATGTAGTTGGATTTTTTTTCACCCAGTAAGCTGGACGATGTTCCCATACTGCTCTGCTTAGTTCAGGTGAGCTCTCTTCTGCTCTGGTGAAGTTGATTCAATGTCACTGTATTCACTACTGAGGGAGAATCTGAAAGTAGGTGTTATATTTCAGGACTGTGGGAGTGGCATGAATGAAACAGCTGCACCGGGACACTCGGGGGCTGTCTTTTGAAAGGAGCGGCTTACCTAGACAACCTGTGATACCCAAAGTGCTGTCTAGGGAGGCAGCTCACTGAGTTTTGACATAGCCTATGATTTCACGAAAATAACATGCTATATGATATGTGTTTTATAAATCAGGCTTCTCTGTGGATATGTATCTGAGCTGTGATCAAAGCTATCAGAGTTACCGTGGAAGAGACTCCAGAGAACTTCAAAGAAGAACTATGGTATGTTTTGTTTGTGAATTACAATACATGTGTGACATACTAGACAGACTTGATTCCATTAAGGTCTATTACCAGTTTCTATTCAAATTATCATACCAGTAAGTTAATTTTAGTGCATTTCAGGGAGGTCTAGACATGTATGCAAATAAAGCTGGTGTGGCTTTGTGTGTAACTATTTCCCAAGTCACATTCAAGCTGATGAATCATATAAAACCTGTGTGAACACATTCAAGTCTTATTAAAATAAAAAAAGCCTATTTGTACCATGATTTGCTTTTGCATTGACATTTTCATAACAATAAAGCACATTTCTGTAAATTCTAATTGCTGCTAAAAATCTAATTCTATAATATACTACAATACACTATATATTTTTACGAATAAAGTTAAGAATGCATTATAATAATGAGAATTCTAGGGGAAAATTTGCTTAATTTTTATGATGCTTTTGAGGTAAAATATGGCCTGGACATGTTTTTTGTCAATGTTCTCAAATTATAATATGTAATATTATAATTATATAATATAAATTATAATATACACATATGATTTAAAATGTTTTATTGATGTTATACAGCACAACTGTTAGCAATCTGGAAAAAAAAACTGAAGCAAAAATTAAGTGAAATAGAAAATCAGATCAGGTAAGTTCAATATAAACCTTTGACAAAGTCTTTATAAATATTTTTAGAAATTAAAAATTAAAAAAACAACAGTCAATACTGCATCACCGTCAATACAGACTGATTAAGCAAACAAACACTATGAAGCCCTTAATGGGTCAAAGCCTCATCAACAAAATTGAAACAGCCCCTTTTATTTAGATGAAACTGTTGTTTATTATCCAGAATTTACTCAAGTTGTCATTGAAAATTTCTAACATAAACAATAAAACTCTCAAGTGCACGCCCACACGGGAAGTCAGAGAGTTTGACGTCGGTCTAAGCTGACAGGGCTGCTTTGAGGGGCAGATGAGTAGGTAGGCACGCTGTATTTTGTAAGCACTTCTTTAAACTGTGCCAGGGTAGCGTCGGTCCGCACACCTGTTGGGTCAAAGTGTGTGCGGCTCACTCTGAACCCAGCCTCCGTGAGATACTGCAGGAACTTATTCAGCCTGAAAGAGAGAGGAACAAACCTCAGTGTCAGATTCTGCTTGCATTATGACATTTGTATGTACATCAATACATGTCTATGGAGAAGTTTGCGCTGACTAACTTAGGCATGTTCATGCCACGGATGCTGTGACGATGGATGCTGTAGTAGAACGCTGGATGTTCCAAAGATGTGTCTGATTTGACTTTCTTCAGCACATTCCCACAGTCTTCCCCTGTGGTCTTTCTTTTCCCTGAACACAAAAAGTAAAAGAAAATACACTTTATTTCCTATGCAATTAATCCATTTCAGTTTTTATTCTACCATAAACCCTACTTAATCTGGGATAACCTAGGAACAGTTAAATCCCTGAGAACAGCAGATAAAAGACAAAGCAACAAATACCTGACTGGTCAGATGTATCCGCCTCTTCAACCTTCTGTAAAGTTTTTATGACCACACCACACTCCACTAAAGACAGAAATGTGTCAAATTAATTGACAAATACAAGGCAAAAATCAAGGTAAAGGGTTAGTTCACCCAAAAATGAAAATTCTGTCATTATTTACTCATCCTCATGTTGTTCCAAACCCGTAAGACTTTCGTTCATCTTCGGAACACAAATGAAGATCTTTTTGATGAAATCTGAGAGCTCCATAGACAGCCTACGCCACTGAAACTTTGACGCTTCAAAATGTTCATAAAGAGATCGGAAAACTAATCCATATGAATTGAGTGGTTTAGTCCAAATGTTTTGAAGAGACTCGATCGCTTTTTATGATGAACAGATTTAATTTAGGCTTTTACTCCCATATAAACATTGATCAGCAAACGAACAGAAGCTCAACCGAACTTGAATGACGCGCAAGAAGTTTGGTTGAGCTTCTGTTTATGTTCGCTGATCAATGAACTTTTTGAAGCGTCAAAGTTGCAGTGGCGTTGGCTGTCTATGGAGGGGTCAGAGAGCTCTCAGATTTGATCAAAAAGATAATAATTTGTCTTCCGAAGATGAACGAAAGTCTTACGGGTTTGGAACGACATGAGGGTGAGTAAATTATGACAGAATTTTTGGGTGAACTAACCCTTTAAGACCCCGTTGCGATGGGAAAAAACTTGCACACCCAAACACACCTTGGTTGGAGAAGGCAGAGAATCCCGGGACAGGGAAAGGTTTGAGAGTGGTGCAGTCAGCTTCACAGATGAGTGTCTTCACCAGAGGTTGGATGTCTTCCATATTGTGCTGCACTGTTGCCACCAACATCCGCCTCAGAAATCCAGTGTTAAACAGAGGACCAGCCCTGGTGAATGGAAAAACAAAGACAAAGGGGTAAAAAAAATTAATGAAGGAATTAATCTCTTTATGAACAAAAAAAAAATCAATGACATCATCTCACCATAGTGGTCCAAGCTCTACTGCCGTTTTTCCTGGCATACTGCCATGGCACTGGCAGGGCAGCTGTCTGTATAGGTTTTCTATACCAGAAGCAGGAACATGTATTTACATTTATGAATTTGTCAGTTATACATTTGATCAGTTCATGCATTCTCTGGAAATCAAACCCATGACTTTGTCATTACTAGTGCCATGCTCGACTATTTGGGCTACACAGGAACGCTATCAAGATGCAGCTATTTGTTTGTACAAGTGCTTTCTCACCTTCCACCATGCTTCCTGGCTTGAGGAACACCCTTTCTTCACACCACTGGCAGTGCAACAGCTGCCGCAGTTTCTTAGCGGACTCGTCTGCCTGGGTGGGCCCTCTAAGAACTCGCACCACCACGAGGACAAAGTGCTCAAGAGCCACAGCCAACAGCACTTCAATCCCTTTGTTGCAGCGTGCGGCCGCCCTGAAAGTATATGCAATAACAAGATGGTTTGCAAACTGTCTGTCTAATAAAATAAAAAAAAACCTGTATGCTGATTCATTTGAGAAAGACCTGCCTACCTGGCCACTGATGCCAATACCATACGTGCTGCGAGTTCCCTGTAATACTCAGTTCGGACTATCTGGCAACCGTAATGTCGAAGCGTCACATTCAGGGATTTAGAGTAAAGTGAACCGGTGTCTGTTGACGTCACAGAGACTATTCCCAGGTTCCGAACATTACGAAAAGCAGCGTCCAGATAGTTTACAGACGTTCCAAATGGGTCAAGGTGTCTGATTTAAAAACAAGAATGCAATAAATAATCATGTTTTTAGTCATTATGACTAACAATTCATCCATCTCTCACTCACATGTAATCAAAGGGTCTCAGGTGCATGATGACATTGGCGTCCATCTTCACCACCTCCACGGAGGCAATGGGCGAGTCTGCATCTCCCGCTCCGTCTAGCTGCCGGCCCGTACGAACGCCCTCTACTCGGATGTGGTTCAGATGACAATTCTCCTTAATCATCTTCACGCAAGCTTCGCTTATGTCATTTATTGTAACCTTTACAGAGTTACGCAGATGCTTTGCCCACTGTAAACCCATGATACCTACAAAAAGGATCAATATGTTTCATTTTTATCAAATCATTCCGAGCAAAAACTGAGCAGTGCTATTTATTATTATCATGAGCTATTAGCTCTGTACAGTAAATATCCTACCAGTCGCTCCAAAGGCATCGAGACATTCGAGTGGATTCCTCTCCTCAGCAAGAACAGCAAGAGAGCAGAACACCAGCTGCCTACAACAATCACATAGAGATTATGTCTATTATGTTTTAGTTAACAATTAAATAATCAGCACAATGAGAGTATGAAGGATTATTTGAGGGGCATTTTTTGACTTTTTTAACAGGGTGTCCATGACCCATAGGTAGGCCAATTTTTTTTAATTATTTGTCTAAATATTATATATTTATATAAACAGAAATAATATTAAGTATATTATTAAGTATATGTAATATAATTTCAGCCAAAGTTACATTTAAGATGCTAAAGTACAAATACATATTTTATTGTAATGTGGGAGAGAAAAGGTACACATTGAAATCTCATAATGAGCCGTTAAAAATAAACGAGTCAAATAAAAATAACTGTCAAACCTGTTTGTCTTCATCTTGCGGCTGAAGTAGGTGTCTGTCTTCTGGGGTGTGGTGTGGTTGGGCAGGAGCTGGACATTGGTGCCCAATTCTTTCATAATCTCATAAGCCTGTCCACCTGGGACTGGGAAAAACAGAGAATCAATGCAGACAAATAATTTGGTAAAATTAACTTTGACTACATATTGACTAAATGCATAGGAATAGCATCCTTAAAAAGCTGGCTGAGGAGTACAACGCTCTTGCTGCCTACATACACCGATCAGGCATAACATTATGACAGATGAAGTGAATAACATTGATTATCTCTTCATCACGGCACCTGTTAGTGGGTGGGATATATTAGGCAGCAAGTGAACATTTTGTCCTCAAAAAATGATGTGTTAGAAGCAGGAAAAATGGGCAAGCGTAAGGATTTGAGTGAGTTTGACAAGGGCCAAATTGTGACGGCTAGACGACTGGGTCAGAGCATCTCCAAAACTGCTGCTGCAGTGGTCAGTATCTATTAAAAGTGGTCCAAGGAAGGAACAGTGGTGAACCGACGACAGGGTCATGGGCAGCCAAGGCTCATTGATGCACGTGGGGAACGAAGGCTGGCCCGTGTGGTCCGATCAAACAGACGAGCTACTGTAGCTCAAGTTGCTCAAGAAGTTTATGCTGGTTCTGATAGAAAGGTGTCAGAATACAAAGTGCATTGCAGTTTGTTGTGTATGAGGCTGCATAGCCGCAGACCAGTCAGGGTGCCCATGCTGACCCCTCTCCACTGCGAAAAGCAGCAACAGTGGGCACGTGAGCATCAGAACTGGACCACGGAGCAATGGAGGAAGGTGGCCTGGTCTGATGAATCACGTTTTCTTTTACATCACGTGGATGGCCGGGTGTGCGTCGCTTACCTGGGGAACACATGGCACCAGGATGCACTATGGGAAGAAGGCAAGCCAGCGGAGGCAGTGTGATGCTTTGGGCAATGTTCTACTGGGAAACCTTGGGTGCTGCCATCCATGTGGATATTACTTTGACACGTACCACCTACCTAAGCGTTGTTGCAGACCATGTACACCCTTTCATGGAAACGGTATTCCCTGGTGGCTGTGGCCCTGCCACAAAGCAAAAATGGTTCAGGAATGGTTTGAGGAGCACAACAACGAGTTTGAGGTGTTGACTTGGCCTCCAAATTCCCCAGATCTCAATCCAATCGAGCATCTGTGGGATGTGCTGAACAAACAAGTCCGATCCACGGAGGCCCCACCTCGCAACTTACAGGACTTAAAGGATCTGCTGCTAACATTTTGGTGCCAGATACCACAGCACACCTTCAGGAGTCTAGTGGAGTCCATGCCTCGACGGGTCAGGGCTGTTTTGACAGCAAAAGGGGGACCAACACAATATTAGGTCATAATGTTATGCCTGATCGGTGTAAATACCCTAATGAGTGGATTTAAATACGCAGTTGAATGAATTAACTGCTTAATACTATAGCGAATTAAAGCATTTTATTGTTACAACCGCCTCCTGTGAGACTTACTTTACACTAAAAGGCCAAGGCATAAAAATGAACCACAAGGGGATATTTCATATCACTCCTGAAGAACTTCATCCTGTGACTGGCTGAGTGCTGTATGGTTTAGGTTAGATTTACCTATTCTCAGCCTACCTGAAAAATCAATTGGTTAAAGGCACAAGATAAAAGGACATACCACAAAAAAGAAACGTGAATGGAGCTATTATTTTCATGAAAACAATCCCAACATCTACATTATTCCACATCAACAAACTGGCATCCTGTTCATGCAGTTCTCTTTTAATGGCTATCATCTCACCCTCTGAGGAAGCATATAAACTTTGTAAATATCATTAGAGTAAAGGCTCACCAGGTTCTTCAAAGGGTACATCTGAGCTGCCTGAATAGCTGGCCTCTGTCTCACCCTTGTTGAAGTGGCGTTTGAGATGACTGATCATGTCTGTCTTGCGAGCAATAGTGACAGAGCAAACCACACAGTGATAGTGAGCCACAAGTCTGCCTTGAGTCTGGAGATGAAGGGAAAAAAATACATAAATATATTCATTCAAGAGGATGTAATTTTGTAAAATATACTTTTTCCTGAAAGGCACAGATAAAAGCTTCTTGATCAATATGTACTGCCCAACTACAGGCAAACAGGGCGACAGGTGTATATTTATACACACACTACCATTTAAAAGTTTGGGGTCAGTCAGATATTTTTCTTCTATTCAGCAAGGATGCATTCAGTTAATCAAAAGAGACAGTAAAGACATTAATAATGATTTATATTCCAAATAAATGCTGTCCTTTTGAACTTTCTATTCATCAAAAGAATCCTGAAAAAATATTTCACAGTTTCAACTAAAATATTAAGCAGCACAACTGTTTGAAACATTGAAAACTAAACCAAATCAGCATATTAGAATGATTTATGAAGGATCATGTGACACTGAAGACTGGAGTAATGGCTGCTGAAAATTCAACTTTGCATCACAAGAATAAATTACATTTCAACAGTTAATAATATTTCAGAATATTACTGTTTTACTGTATATTGAATGTAGCACGTCATCTTACCTGGTCAGAGCCTAGACTGGACTTGAGTTGTCGGCAAGGCAGATGGCAGATGCACATCCTTTGGCCTGCAGGAGAGCAAACAAAGTTAATTTACCCTAGCAAAATTTCCATGCATGTATTAGCTGCTAACCCGAGGAAACAGCTTTCAAATGCGTGTTGGAAAGAAAAATAGGGAACCTTTTACCTTCAAATTCCACATAAACTTTCCAGTGCAAGTTCTGCAGGTGTCGTCTAAGTTTATGACTGTAACAGGCCTTAAATTTCTCTTCTGGACACAATGGACAAGACTTCCTCCCGGCTGTCAAAATCAATGAACAGAGATATTTATTATCTTCAGATTCAAGTGGTCTGCTGGTGGTTTTAATAAACGGACAGAATAAACAGGTACTTCTGGTTTAAGTACCTCCATTTAAATCCACAAGCATTTCGAGCCCTTCCAGTGTGGTTTGGATAGACACATGTTTTTCTGAAACAGAGACAGATGATTTCAATTCAGTGATTTAACAATGCTGAGAGACATCCTGTCTGAGGAGTGTGATAATCATCATATACTGTTGAATATTTACCTGACACGACAGTGGAGGATGTTTGTCCATTTTTGTCCTCTGTTTTCACTGGATTAGTAGTTGCTGATTGAGTGGGAATTTGCTCATGCTCCACAGATTCAGAAAGGATCTTACTAGTATCAGTCCCAGTGTCTGTTAAAATATCATCAATTAAATATTTAATACATTTTTGAAAATTAGTTGCATTCAACTGCTCTTACTGTACAATTACAATCAATTGGGTGTTTCTTCAACTAACAGTCATTTTTATGTCCTGGGGTTGATTTTTTTTTATAACTTCTTTCTTTTTGTTACATTAAAATTGCCTTGGTGCAATGTCTTAATTTTTTTAAAGCCTTTTTAATATAGATTTTATTGTTTCACCATTGTTCCAGACCATGACTTTCAATTTTAATATTGTAAAATACATCAGGAAAATAATACACATTAAAATCTATGATATTTTAAATTAGGAAAGAAATAATTTATTGTGTGAACAATTTGGATTGGTTAAATTTGGTCACATTAAAAAAGAAATCATGGTAAATCATGATTATAAAAAAGTAAAACATTATGAGATGAAGTTAAAATTATTACATAAAAAGTCCATTTTTTTATTTAATAATTAAGACTTTTATCATAATTATATTGTCTTAATTTCGACTTTTTATATCATAATGACTTTTTATCTCATAATTATGACTTACTATGTCATAATGTTGACTTTTTAATCTCATAATTAGGACAAAGTAAACGGTTAAACAACATGAATGAATTACGTTTAGCTACGTTGTGGCTGAGTTTGGCAGAAAAGTCTCAGGACGTATGATGGATTTCAGTGCACCTCTCTTATTGCAGACACTGTAATGAACAAAACTATAAAAATACAACAATACTGGAGCGCCCTCATATGTTAGCCCATGTACATTTCCATGGAGTAACCAATCCCTCTTTCTGAGGCTGATGTTTCCAAGCAGAACGGCCCTAGTGCGGAGCTCCGCGGTAAGACCATTACTACATTTATACATTACTGTTATTCACAATTTATTGTTTAACTCGGAGAATGCATCGATTGATTTAAAGTTTTTGCAACCTATTAACATGTCAGTTCTTTGCCGATATGCGCTGAGATATGGAGACGTTTTGAACATTTACATTATTTAAACCTAGGTCCTATGGTGGAGCTCCGTGAGGAGGCCTATATTTACTTCAGCAGTTTTTTGAAGTCGCATTAAAAATAAATTGCATAAAAATACAACATTTCTAAATGCTGAGTGTTATTTAAGGAACCTACAAAATAGGTTTGAGTAAATTTATCATTATTAATTCAATTATTTTGCCTTTTATATTGGCGTCCTCCTGGTGAAGTTGCTCAGTGTCCCCTTCCTTGAGCTCCGCCATTTTCCCAAACTAGCTTAAGTAGAATGCGTAGTATATCCGTACGCATTGCGCGTTGTGGGGCCTCGCACCAATCGTGTTCCCGTAAACTACGCAAACTAAAAGAGCGGAAGTGAATTCAGCAAGGCAACTGTAAGCAAGTGGTGAAGTGAACAACAGCTCTTATTACTTTCTTCGTTCTGTCATTCGGTGTCGTATTCAACAACATTCCTCCCGCTTGTGATAGGTAAAACTCTTCCACACTGAAGCTGTAGAAAATAAAACAAAAACTTGAATTCCATGTTTCTCAAGATTGTATAAATTTAGGAAGGTCAGGAAATATGTGCTGCAATGTAAATATTCGTTTGACATTTCTGTCAAAATTGTATTTCTGTATGACCTAAAGTTGCCATATTCACAAGTTCTTACATATTTACTGACGCGGTTTTATTGAGAGGTTTCAGCTCACTGGGTTTACATTGGCGTTATCTGTTTCTCAAGGATGAACAGGATTTTTGTTTGGATTCGCTGATATGCAGCTCTTGGGAGAAAAACGGTTTTGTTTTAGCTTGTATTTTTATATTTTCAGGTTTCATCTTAATTTTAGTAATTTTATGTGTTTTTATTTGTAATTTTTCCATTTAGCTTTAATTTATTATTATTTTACTTAAACTTACTTCATTTAGTTACTAGAGTGACATTTCAAATTTTGGTCTACACTTTTTAAGTGAAAGTATTTAATCTAATGTTTATATTACATTTTATTTCAGCTTTATTTTAATTAAAGAAAATGACTTTTTAAATAATAACAACACTGGCACAATTCAAGCCAAGTTGTAACTTCCATTCAGCTGTCCTCTTAAAAAGTAACAAACAACCAACCTGTGGATTTTTTTTTAACATTAGACACTATTTTTTTATGTAATGTAAGGGACTGAAATTGTTTTTGAAAAAATGTTCTTTCGCAGGGTTTTGACGATGTCTAGCAAGTCAAAGAAGAAGAAACACAAAAAGGATGAAAGAATATCATCAAGCTCTTCGCGTGAGGATGAGAAGAAGGTGAGGAATCTGCAACAATCTTTGTTGCAATGTGCAGATTTTAATCTAGTTATTCTTAACATGGTTTATTCTCATTTTTTTCTCTTATTTATAATTTATTATCAAATGTTTTGAGGTGTTCATTCTCATTCAAATTAGCATTAAATTATTAATATTAATTCTTGTTTGTACGTAAATCACAAGCTTTTGGTAAAAGAGTGAATGTTTTTGGTCATAGGAGAAAGGCATAAAGAGATTCAGCAGCCCAAAGAGCAAACACAAACATCGTCATCGGCGTGTAAGGTGGGTCTCAGGGTGTAAAATATTTGTAGAATTTAGAATAAAATACATTTTTGAGTGTTTGTATATATTGTATATACAATATAGTATAATGTATACAACTGACAATGTGTAAGCAAAACATTCTGCCATCTTTACCATGTCTGTGATTTATTTAAGGGTCAATGACAGATAAGAACTACAAACCCGATTCCAAAAAAGTTGGGACACTGTACAAATTGTGAATAAAAAAGGAATGCAATAATTTACAAATCTCATAAACTTATATTTTATTCACAATAGAATATAGATAACATATCAAATGTTGAAAGTGAGACATTTTGAAATGTCATGCCAAATACTGGCTCATTTTGGATTTCATGAGAGCTACACATTCCAAAAAAGTTGGGACAGGTAGCAATAAGAGGCCGGAAAAGTTAAATGTACATATAAGGAACAGCTGGAGGACCAATTTGCAATTTATTAGGTCAATTGGCAACATGATTGGGTATAAAAAGAGTCTCTCAGAGTGGCAGTGTCTCTCAGAAGTCAAGCTGGGCAGAGGATCACCAATTCCCCCAATGCTGCGGCGAAAAATAGTGGAGCAATATCAGAAAGGAGTTTCTCAGAGAAAAGTTTGAAGTTATCATCATCTACAGTTCATAATATCATCCAAAGATTCAGAGAATCTGGAACAATCTCTGTGCGTAAGGGTCAAGGCCGGAAAACCATACTGGATGCCCGTGATCTTCGGGCCCTTAGACGGCACTGCATCACATACAGGAATGCTACTGTAATGGAAATCACAACATGGGCTCAGGAATACTTCCAGAAAACATTGTCGGTGAACACAATCCACCGTGCCATTCGCCGTTGCCGGCTAAAACTCTATAGGTCAAAAACGAAGCCATATCTAAACATGATCCAGAAGCGCAGGTGTTTTCTCTGGGCCAAGGCTCAGTTAAAATGGACTGTGGCAAAGTGGAAAACTGTTCTGTGGTCAGACGAATCAAAATTTGAAGTTCTTTTTGGAAAACTGGGACGCCATGTCATCCGGACTAAAGAAGACAAGGACAACCCAAGTTGTTATCAGCGCTCAGTTCAGAAGCCTGCATCTCTGATGGTATGGGGTTGCATGAGTGCGTGTGGCATGGGCAGCTTACACATCTGGAAAGGCACCATCAATGCTGAAAGGTATATCCAAGTTCTAGAACAACATATGCTCCCATCCAGACGTCGTCTCTTTCAGGGAAGACCTTGCATTTTCCAACATGACAATGCCAGACCACATACTGCATCAATTACAACATCATGGCTGCGTAGAAGAAGGATCCGGGTACTGAAATGACCAGCCTGCAGATCTTTCACCCATAGAAAACATTTGGCGCATCATAAAGAGGAAGATGCAACGAAGAAGACCTAAGACAGTTGAGCAACTAGAAGCCTGTATTAGACAAGAATGGGACAACATTCCTATTCCTAAACTTGAGCAACTTGTCTCCTCAGTCCCCAGACGTTTGCAGACTGTTATAAAAAGAAGAGGGGATGCCACACAGTGGTAAACATGGCCTTGTCCCAACTTTTTTGAGAAGTGTTGATGCCATGAAATTTAAAATCAACTTATTTTTCCCTTAAAATGATACATTTTCTCAGTTTAAACATTTGATATGTCATCTATGTTGTATTCTGAATAAAATATTGAAATTTGAAACTTCCACATCATTGCATTCTGTTTTTATTCACAATTTGTACAGTGTCCCAACTTTTTTGGAATCGGGTTTGTAGATGTTCTAACCGCAAGTTCATCACATACATGTCCCATCAGCATGCATTATGGGAAGGTCACGAGTTAGCATTATTGTGGTTAGAGCCTTTTACCCTGCTTCAGCTTCCTGAGCTTAAGCAAACTTTTTGGGAACTAAGAGCAATATATGCATATACAAAATAAAGAAGAACTTAATAAAGGCACCTAATGTAAAGAACGTAATTAAAGAAAGTGTTTTCTTTTCCAATATTTCCTTATTTACCTCTATTCAATAACTTTTCATTGATTTACAGTTCTGACAAACATGAAGCTAAAGGGAGGAGGGCCACTGACTCACCATCAACAAGAGGATTTGATAAAAAATTAAAGAAGACCGATTCTGGAGACAGCAAGAGGAAGAAAGACAGATCCCAAGAAAGCAAGGCAACTGAGAATTCCAGGCCAGTTTTCAAGTCACCTGTCACAAATGATAAAGAGCAAGTGAATCCCAAAGGGAAGCATGAAAATGCAAGCACCCATGTCTCAGGGAAAAGCTCCAGCAGGGATTCAGGATCAAACCAGCCTCCTTCAAAGGATTTGGAGAAGAAGAGACAGGAGCTAGTCTCGAGGAGATCTGCACTAGAGGATCCCAGGAGGACACCTGCAAAGGATAATTGTTCCCCTGAGAAACTCCAGGAGAAAAAGAGGAAACCCATGAAGAGGACTTTGTCACCAGAGCTTCATGCTGAACCAAAACGAAGAGACGTCAATAATATGAAAAATGTAGCACATGCAGACTGTAATTCTGAAGTTCAAAAAGAAATGAGGAAGAAATTGGTGGGCAGGAAGAAGTTTGAACAAACTGTTGGTGCACAGAGTTCATGTGGTAAAACGGTGAACGACAACTCCAAAGAAGCTTTGCCAGTAGTGAAACCTGTAAATTCTGGATCTAAACTGAAATTACTAGAGGATATTTCACCCAAGAAGCAAGACCATGTACAGTTGGGTAATGCACCTGGTGTAATCTTAGGAGAAAAAAGGCCATCCTTTGGTGGTCCCACAGCAAGCATCAGTTTCAAGATCCCAATGAAGGCCACTGCTGTTAAAGTTCGGACAAACACAGATTTTTCAGATAGCAGTACTCAGTGTTCCACTCAGTCTCCTCTTCCTGTTTCTACTACATCTAAACGCAAATTTTTTATCTCACAGCAGCAAGTACAGAGGCCTCAAGAGGCTTTCTCTCAAACCTCTCATAAACCCTCTTCTCTTTGCTCATCACGTCCTTCATATGTTTCTCACCAAGTCCAGCAGGTGCACACTGACAAAACAAGAGAGGTCTCGATTCCAAGCAATACTTCCTGCAAGGCACAAAATGTAAGTGTCTTGTGTTTGGACCATCTTCATCTGAATCAGTGGTACAAGACATTTCTCTTACGGTTTGATGACTAACACTGCATCCTGTGTTATTTTGCTGATTTGTGAATTGAGCCCTCTTTCAGTGTCTCAAGAAGACTGAGTACTTAGTGGCTTTACTGAGGGAAATAACTACAATCCCATGAAGCATTGTGAATGACATAATCAAAATAAAAGCGAGGGAGAAGAATAAAACTAATGATTTAAAAATGTGTGTGTATATATATATATATATATATATATACTAGTTAACATTATAATAGTCCTCACAGCATTTAAGAAAATGTTAGACAATATTTAAGAGGAAACGTCAGTGAATTAGAAAAATTCCATTAAAAAAACATGATTAATTCCATTAAATTAAACGCAACTTTAACAGTTGTTTTATACCGTTTCAGATAACTCCCCAAGAAGCAGAAGAGACCTTTGACTGCGACCATGAGGTTAAAAATCTGCCTCTGTTTTCAGGATAAAATCTTGTGTGTTTGTGTGTTCCTCATTCTGTTTCATTCATTATTTAGATGCAGCTGGTGGAGGAGCTTCATCTGGCACGTTCTGAGAGGAGACTGGAGGTGAACTTGGTGGAGAACTGTGGAGAGCTCACCTGCATGGACATTGACCCTCCAGAAGAGGGAGCCAGCTCAATGCTAAGTAAAGTCACCTGTGAAAAGTTCAAAATAACTAATTATTACTGGAATGACTAAGTAATGTCCTACAGTAGGCACTTTGTTAAAAGGTTTTTGTATTTGAATCATGGTCTGTCTGTTTGATGGATAGTTGTGCTTTGTGTCTGTGTGTGTGTTTATACATGTAGATCAACATAAACAGGCCCTTCTTATAGTCCTGGATACCAATGTGCTGCTCAGCCACCTGGAGTTTGTGAAGAAGATCAGGTCACATGGTCTCAGTGGTAAGATAAAAAGAGAGGGAACTCTAGTCTTAAAGGAATAATTAAAGGAAGTCACTAGCTTTCAATTCTTTCAAACATTTGGAGAATAATGTTGGTGCAGCCTTTCACTCTGAGCACCCCTCATCACAGGACTGGGGTTTCCCACTTTGCTCATCCCATGGGTGGTGCTGCAGGAGTTGGACTATCTGAAGAGTGGTAAACTCTCCTGCAAGGTGGAGGACAAAGCCAGGCCAGCTGTCCACTACATCTACAGCTGCTTGAAAAACCAGGAGCCCAGACTCATGGGCCAGTCAATGCAGCAAGCCTCCCAAGCTGTCTGTGAGTGATTCTTATCCTGAGTTGCAAGTGATGTGCCTGCACTGTATGTTTGAGACATGTAAAAAGAAGCACATTTTGGCCACATCCACACGAAGCCAGAGCTTTCCCTATCCAATCTTTTTTTCCCCTCGTCTCAAGAAATATCTGCGTACACACAAAACCACTGAAACCGACTCAAAACGATGTAGTATACATGCCAGACCAGTATGTGGCGCTGTAATTCTTCCCCAGAGATACACTAAAAACGGAGAAGACTTGGAGCATGTGCTAGATCTGTGGTGATGACATCATCATTTCACAAAATATTAAAAAATAGCGGTTTCAGGCTCCCAAAACGCCAGATCCGTCTGGACGAAACGGCGATACGATACAACACAACATTTTTACGTATACAGCTACAGCTCCATGTGTACAGGGCCTCTGTCAGGTGGCAATAAAATCAACTTACAGATTCATTTAAATTAATAATAATAATAAATATTAAATTGAATAAAAAACTAAGACTATTAAAAATCTTTTTCGTTAATCGAAATAAAGCTGAAATAAAATATAAAAAATGTTAGATTCAAAACTTAAGTGAAAATGATATGAAAATTACAAATGTTGCATTGGCAACTAATTGAAACAAGTTCAAGTTGAAGTACTAAAATGACTAAAACTATAAATTATAGCTAAATAGGAAATATTAAAAAAATGACAAAAAAAAACATTTTTTATAATAACTTTTATTTTGCTACGACCTGGAAAAAAATTACCACTGAGCTGCATTATGGAAGTGTTGTTATTGTTGACTAAAACTAGAACTATTAAAAAAATGTGTTGATTTAAATTAAAGCTGAAATAAAAGAAAAGAAATATTAGATTAAACACTTAAAAATTTTATATGGATATTAGAAATGTTGCATTGGCAACACATTGAAATAAAATAAGTTTAAGTTGAATTACTAAAATTATAAACTAAAATTTAATAAAAAAAATTTAAATTAAATCTGAAAATATAAAAATAAAAGCTAATTAAAAAATATTAAGAAATACTATAATAGTACAGTGGGAAGAACAAGTATTTGATACACTGCCGATTTTGCAGGTTTGCCCACTTACAAAGCATGTAGAAGTCTGTAATTTGTATCATAGGTACTCTTCAACTGTGAGTGATGGAATCTAAAACAAAAATCCAGAAAATCACATTGTATGATTTTTAAGTAATTAATTTGCATTTTATTGCATGACATAAGTATTTGATACATCAGAAAAGCAGACCTTAATATTTGGTACAGAAACTTTTGTTTGCAATTACAGAGATCATACGTTTCCTGTAGTTCTTGACCAGGTTTGCACACACTGCAGCAGGGATTTTGGCCCACTCCTCCACACAGACCTTCTCCAGAACCTTTAGGTTTCGGGGCTGTCGCTGGGCAATACGGACTTTCAGCTCCCTCCAAAGATTTTCTATTGGGTTCAGGTCTGGAGACTGGCTAGGCCACTCCAGGACCTTGAGATGCTTCTTACGGAGCCACTCCTTAGTTGCCCTGGCTGTGTGTTTTGGGTCGTTGTCATGCTGGAAGACCCAGCCACGACCCATCTTCAATGCTCTTACTGAGGGAAAGAGGTTGTTGGCCAAGATCTCGCGATACATGGCCCCATCCATCCTCCCCTCAATACGGTGCAGTTGTCCTGTCCCCTTTGCAGAAAAGCATCCCCAAAGAATGATGTTTCCACCTCCATGCTTCACGGTTGGGATGGTGTTCTTGGGGTTGTACTCATCCTTCTTCTTCCTCCAAACACAGCGAGTGGAGTTTAGACCAAAAAGCTCTATTTTTGTCTCATCAGACCACATGACCTTCTCCCATTCCTCCTCTGGATCATCCAGATGGTCACTGGCAAACTTCAGACGGGCCTGGACATGCACTGGCTTGAGCAGGGGGACCTTGCGTGCGCTGCAGGATTTTAATCCATGACGGCGTAGTGTGTTACTAATGGTTTTCTTTGAGACTGTGGTCCCAGCTCTCTTCAGGTCATTGACCAGGTCCTGCCGTGTAGTTCTGGGCTGATCCCTCACCTTCCTCATGATCATTGATGCCCCATGAGGTGAGATCTTGCATGGTGCCCCAGACCGAGGGAGACTGACCGTCATCTTGAACTTCTTCCATTTTCTAATAATTGCACCAACAGTTGTTGCCTTCTCACCAAGCTGCTTGCCTATTGTCCTGTAGCCCATCCCAGCCTTGTGCAGGTCTACAATTTGATCCCTGATGTCCTTACACAGCTCTCTGGTCTTGGCCATTGTGGAGAGGTTGGAGTCTGTTTGATTGAGTGTGTGGACAGGTGTCTTTTATACAGGTAACGAGTTCAAACAGGTGCAGTTAATACAGGTAATGAGTGGAGAACAGGAGGGCTTCTTAAAGAAAAACTAACAGGTCTGTGAGAGCTGGAATTCTTACTGGTTGGTAGGTGATCAAATACTTATGTCATGCAATAAAATGCAAATTAATTATTTAAAAATCATACAATGTGATTTTCTGGATTTTTGTTTTAGATTCCGTCTCTCACAGTTGAAGAGTACCTATGATAAAAATTACAGACTTCTACATGCTTTGTAAGTGGGCAAACCTGCAAAATCGGCAGTGTATCAAATACTTGCTCTCCCCACTGTATATAAATATTACTCAAATAACACTGCATTATTGAGCACTGACATATTTTCATTCTCTAAGAAACTTTTTAAATGTAAAATAATTAAAAATTTAGACCATATGTATGATGATCCAAAGTAGAGATGAAAGTGTTTTAAAACTTAGATGGTTTTCTATAGGAATTGTGTACATTGTAAAACATCACCAATAAATGAGTAACACATTACCAATAAATGCTGTATTACTGTAAACTGGTTGAGTCCCACACTGAAAGTATGCACTGTGCTGGTCATGGTAAACTGCATACTTTGAGTGTGTAGTAAGCTCTTTGAAAACTCAAGCTCTTCGTAGTTCAAGGGATTTTGGGCAGTATTAGCTCTAAAAGCATGTATGAATCATAGGCGGAGCGTGTGTAATGCTGGGTAAGGCTTAGCCTTCCTTAGCGTGGAATTTTCTTACTCAAACCACTGATTGCTTTCAGAGGGGAAAGCTGCCCATAACTGCTGGTCTAGGATCAGTGGCAAACGATCCAGTGCGTATGTGTTTGCGCTCTAAAGAGTGTCAAAGGTTTCTGTTTACAGCGTGTTTTGCAGAGATAAGCAATGTAGCCAATCACAAACATATCTGTTTTGTATCTGATTTCTTGAACGCAATGGCCAATCAGAGGTGTTTAAGTTAGCACTGAACAAAAACTCTGGCGTTTTGAGCGGTGACTAGATTCTAAATTCTGCACGCTCGCAAATCCTCTCATTATAATAAACAAAGTAGACATTATGTACATAAGATATTCATTGTGCATTCAGCTTCAATAATAACAATAATAACTTTGTCGTGACAAACTAAGATGAATGAAAGCTTTTTAGTGATTTCAAAGGCAGCGCTCTTTGCTCGCTTTCTGCCATGCCAAATCCCGCAAACAGTATGAACACTTAAAATGAAGTGTTTTGTGAACTTTAATAACAAAAAAATTATCGGGAGCGTTTATGCTGGGATGTGTAGGTTGTGCGGCGACATGTAAATTGAAAGTACAAGGAAATGTATGTGTTTTTAAAGGGGAAGCGCATCTCATTAGCCTCACTTTAGAGTTGGTTTACCCTCTGCCTATGGTATGAATGCATACTTCAAAAATCCAGTGGAAACATTATGCCATACAGACTCCTTTGGCATTGTATTGTCAGGTTGCACTACTCCTAATCTGGCAAACTACTGTGTATAACATGGATTGTATGACTTTGTCTTTTCTCTCCCTTAGGTGGGCCTGGTGTGAATAATGATGACAGAGTGTTGGAGTGCTGTTTGCAGTACCAGGCTCTGTACCCAGAGGGAGCTCTAGTTCTTTGCACGTAAGTACATGCACTCATACCTCTGTTTCACCTCTAGGCATGTCTGCACTACATTAAGGACATTCCCATTTGTTTGATGTCTTGTCATTTGACATTAGCTAATGAAATGCAAGGAGGCCATGTGTTTGCTTTATGAATGAACGTTATGTGATTTACTGATAATATTTCAGCCATTAGTGTCACCCTGAAGAATGTTCATATTGAAGGTAGAGGACATTACTTCCTACTGCTTACATTTATATTCTCTCTCTTTCACTCTGGTTTCTTTTTGTAGCAATGATAAGAACTTGTGCAGCAAGGCTCTGCTCAGTGGGGTGAAGGCCCTGAGTAAGGCAGACTTGGTAAAAGAGGTGGAGGGAACAAGATCTACAATCCTAAACTACTTTCATGCTCACCCTGCTGTGCAGCCCCCAGCTGGACCTGTAGATAAAGGTCCGCTACTGACACTTGCGTTATCAATATCACTGTTTTTGCTTCAGTAGTGTTTTTCTCAAAGGCCTTAGTAAAGTTTGTTGCCACCTCCCTAAGTGAACGAAGCAGAGAAGGAAGGACTGCAAAATAATAGGAGCAGCGATGCAGTGGAGGAGCGACAGTTGAGTGAATGTGTATCTTTGCTGGAGTCCTGCCTCCAGGGGGCGCTCTCTGAGGTGCTGGAGGAGGAGATGAAGGCAGTTTATGGAGACCTGTGGACTGAGGTATCAGCCATTGATAGTTCATTCATCTATAAATGTTATATGAAGCTAATCTTTAAAGCTGCTTCTCATTCATGTAAATGCATTAGTCTCCTCTAAAATGTGATTCAGGGCTCAGATTCTTTTTTTTGACATTCATCTGCTGTAGCCCCATTCTCTGTGACCTTATCTGTTTGTGTATGCAGATCGTGTACGTGAAGCCTCCGTGGAGTCTGGACGGGCTGCTCAAGTGTTTTAAGAAGCACTGGATCGCTGTCTTCGGAAGCATTATTAAGAGGAGCCTACTCAGCTCTGTGGAGATGCTGAGTGACTGTCTCTGTTCAGGTATGTGTGTCTCACTACTTTAGTGTCATACTTTGTAACTTCAATTTGACTACATTTAAATAAAATAAAAATATATAATAAATGTGAATTCTGCTTTACATTAGAATTCTGATGTTTTGCTTTAATTGTATTCTTATTTTAGAATCCTTTTGTCTTATTGTGTTCTGTCACATTTTAGAAATGTATTCTATTTAATTCTATTCCGTTCAAAAGTTTGGGTCAATTGTCAGTAAGACTTTTATTCAGCAAGGATGCAAAAAATTTCAAACATGACCGTAAAGACATTTATAATGTTATAGATTTTTATTTCAAATAAATGCTGGTCTTTTGAATTTTCTATTCATCAAAGAATCCTAAAAAAATGTATCACTGTTTTCACAAACATATTAAGCAGAACAACTGTTTTCAACATTGATAATAATAAGAAATGTTTCTTGAGCACCAAATCAGCATATTAGAATGATTTCTGAAGGATCATGTGACACTGAAGACTGGACTGAATTCAGCTTTGCTTTCACAGGAATAAAGTGCATTTTACAATATATTAAATTAGAAAAATATTTTAAATTGTAATATTTCACAATATTACAGTTTTACTGTATTTTTTTAAGAAAATACAGTCTTGGTTAGCACGAGACTTCTTTCAAAAACGTTTTTAAAAGTCTTACAGACTTTTTTTACTCATAATTATGAGTTTAATCATGCATTTACTTATTTATTATTTATCTTTGTCAAACTAATATTTATTTTTTTATTTGTTGGAATCTCTGAATTTTGTGGAACCTCAAAATCTCTGATTTGTCACCTTGTAATTACATTAGTGCTGTCAAAATTAGCACGTTAACGCATGTGATTTATTTTTTTTTAGTTCAACGCTTTCAAAATATTTAACGCAATCAACGCAGCATCCGTTTTTTCTGGCTAGCGTTACATTATATGATCACACTCTTATTCATGCAAATGCTTTTAAACCATTCAAGCGCGATAAAATAGAATGCCAGAATCAAGTTCTCTTTCACGTTTGAACGAACAATAACACGCAATTATGCCAAAATGCCCGTTTTGTCGAGTATTCTCATAAGAGCAGTCTTAAATGAGTTAAATAAGATCTTAAAGTGACAGCAGCGACTAATGCTGTCTGTCTTTTAATGTTAATTAAACAAAGGTAACAGAGAAAATTGTAGCTTTAATAAGGATTAATCTATATTTAATTTATAATTTATGCAGTGCAGACTGTTTGATAATTTATTCAATTTCTGTATATTTCCTACCTGTTAGACAGGTAGGAAGGCCACAGGTAAATATGACATTTATTATAATGGGTTTATGTGAATAGGTTTATGTTAAGTTCACTTAAATTAAAAGTTATTTTTTTTTAAAGCCTAATAAATGTTAAAATTGATATAGCTTTCAATTATACAGTAATGTTGAATGTCTACTATTAATGTTTAAAAAAAATCTATTTCATAGAGACTTCAATAGCTGTATTAGTATCAGTGATACTGGCCTTCATTCATAAAAAGATGCCATTGCAGCAAATATTTAAAAATTAGTCTTTAAGTTTTAAATTTGGAGAGTAACTGTGAAATTATTACATTATAAAAATATTAAAAACTATTAAAATATTAAATATTAAAAATGTTTTTAATCGCGATTGATTACAGAAAAAATGTGCAATTAATTCGTTAATTTTTTTTATCGATTGACATCACTAAATTACATTAATTTAAACATCATGTTTATATAGCAATGGCATTCTATTCTATTGTCAAACTTTGTTTCCTCAAAGTAGTTATCTCTTTCACATAAACTAGGCTAATTTTTAGAAATATAATAAAAGTAAAAACACATATTTTAGGGCTGCTCTGCCTGCTATTTTGTATGTCCTTCAGTTGCTCATTATGTCATTAAATGTGTAAATTAAACACCAGTATAATTGGTGTTTGTGTGTATGTATGCCCATCCCTCAGTTTGTGGTTTTGAACCACACTCGTGCACACTCTCTTCTCATGTTGTGTGTGTAGTTATGAGTTTGACCTCATTCTGCCAATCACTGCAGCAGGAGTATGACTGTGCCTTTCTTCTCTGCTGCCTTTGGCCATGAGCCCAGCCCGACAGAGGGGAGGAAGGGAGTTTGTCCGGGAGTGGAGGGGTGGAAAAGTACCAGGGGCCTCCTGTTCTCGCCTAAATGTGATTTACTGCACTTTATGGAGTTGAGGGAGTGTCCTTCGCTCATTTTGTGACTTTTTTGTTAGTGGGTTAGTGATGTGGCCAAGAGGCAATGACCTTTTATAAGCGGAACTCCTCCCGCTTATATCTATCTATCTCTCTATCTATCTATCTATCTATCTATCTAGCTATCTATCTATCTAGCTATCCATCTATCTATCTTCCTTCTAATCTCAGTTATATTATGTTGTGTCTGTGTGTAGACAGGTCCATACAGCACAGATCTGTTCTCAGTGCTGTGAGATTGGCTGCAGAGCTGCTGTCGGCACTGGCTGGCAGATCTCAGTACAACGGTCATGTAGCTCACGCTCTCTCTACCCTTCATATACTACAGCAAAGACTACAGGTCGGTCTCATTAAGATTTAGCAATGGATAATTATTTTTATTCTAATTACTCATAAATTGTATTGTGTGTGCGTGTGTGACAGTCTCCGAAAGCTCCAGCAGAGGATGATGACTCTAATAATGAGGACTCTCTAATGACAGAGATAGAGGAGGATGTTGCTCCACCTCCTCTGACATCCCATCAGGAAGTTTGGGCATTGTTTGAGAACATCTGGAACAACGTGTGCCAGATTAGGTGAGAGAGACCATGACAAAGATAGAAGTGTATTTATTTCTCAACATACACTACCATTCAAAATTTTTTTTTTTTTTTTTTAAAGACATGAAAAGTTTTATTCAGCATGGACTGAATTGATCAAAATTAACAGTAAAGAAACTGTTAATTCAAAAAAAAAAAAAAAATTCAATTTGAAATAAATGCTGTTAAATAAATACTTACTATATATATATATATATATATATATATATATAAACACAATATAAAGCAATATAAAACATTTGTTTTTAACATTTGTTAATAAAAATAAATGTTTCTTGAGCACCAAATCAACATATTAGAATGATTTCTGAAGCATCATGTGACACTGAAAACTGGAGCCTGAAAATTCTGATTTGCCTTTACAGGAATAAATTACATTTTAAAATATATGAAAAAAAGAAATGGTTGTTTTAAATTTTAATACAGTTTAAACAACTTTACTGTTCACAACATGAATTTTTGATTAAATTTTGATCAAAGCCTTTGTGACTTCTTTCAAAACCATTAGTTGTTTTCTTGTGTATGTGTGTTTTGTATTCAATACAGGTTTCATAAACATGCTTTGCTAAAATATTAATCTTTTTAAAGAAATGCTGATTAGGTTTTACACTGTCTACTGAGGCTATACCGACAACAAACAAAACAGAAACTTGACTGCATTACAGTTTTGTTTAATGTTTTTTTTGTTTGTTTGTTTGTTTCTCTCTCTTTAGTTCAGCTTTGTTCTCAGCACTCCACTACACTCCAGGAACCACCGAGCCCAGTCTGCGATCTACCTCACCCCTGCCTCAGGACGCCCTCTCCTGCCTGCAAAGGCTCTCCACTGCACTGAAACAGCTACTGGAGGCTCTTCAGAGGTACACACACATACACACACACACACACAGTCTTAGCAGGGTCTATTACCATTCCAGTCATGCGCCTCCTAAAAGAATTTTCTCAGTGTGTGCCCTTAGTCACCTGAGCATGTAGAGGACAGAGATAGGTGGGTGTCACACGTGAAAGGGGAAGGGGGGCAGTCTTTATTCTCATAATCGTCAGTACATACTCATTATCAAACCCTCCCCTGATCCTGTGTGAGTGTGTCTGTGTGACTCACTTCCGTTGCTCAACATTGCTTTATGGCTTATAGCAGTAGGCAGACGGATTGTACTGTGACATGGCAATTTTTCCTCTAAATTAAGATCTCTGCATCCCGCGAGCAGAAACCGCGGTGCGTGTCATAGCTGTAGTTATACAGAGACAGCTCTTTATGTTGCAGTGTAATAGCAGACATGACTTGCCTCGCTGGCATATTAAACTGCCTGATCGTATCATTCACAGCCTCTTAATAAATATAAATCTCAAATAAATATTAAGGTCTCTAATAAATCTAAACTCTGGGAATGTAGCATGTATGAAGATCTTGTTTTTGGGTTGTAAGAAAGCTCAGTTCTGGTTGTCAAAAGTTAACGAAGTCATGAAGTTAATTATTATTTTTGCACTATAAATTATTTTGTCAGTGCATTAAATGCTATACTGTGCAGTTTTTGTTCGACAGAGAGAGAAGTTAAAAGCATACACTTCATTTAGCACTGCAAATGAATGATGTGTCATGTGAAACTTGTCCGTTTAATTTATTATATGCTCCTTTTTTCTCACACAAAACACCACGCTTAGTGCATCAGTGCATGAAAATTAATTTACACACCAACTTGTTCATTTTTTTCTAGACATTGACTTTAATAATGACAGAGTATTATTATATTGTTTGTGTTTGGAGGACAATGCAAAAGAAAATAAATTCCAAATGTCCTCCCTAAACGAAGTCAAGCACTTTAAACTTTTAAGTGTTCTCCTTTCCAGTTACATGATCAGATATAACCATATGCCTTTCCACTATATTAGTCATCTGTCTGGCAATAATGTCACCCTTTACCCATCAACCCTATATACTTATTCACTCATGCTGATGACCTCACTGATTGACGGTGTGTACTCAATGTCATAGTGTTCATCTGAGATTCAGGTTTCCTGTAGGTTTGTTTTTACTGCATTTTATTGTTATGCATTTAAGTCCACTCTTGTTCTCTATTGATTGTTTTTGAGAAGGCAGGATGACAAGGTTTGAAGGGAGATTAGGTGCTGTCTCCATGGATACAGCTAGACTCATTTTTATGTGCAGAAAGCAGACAGATGAGTCATCAGAGCTAACACATGCACACCAATGTGCAGCGTTATTCCTTTCCTTCCCTCTGTGCCCATGAATGAGGAAAAGCATGCATAATTCAGGCTTTCTTGCTGAAATAGCTTTTTCTTTCTGCTCCCTGCTTCGTCTTGCCCCTTGAATTACTCTACATTTCTTCTCCTCCTTCCCTCTACCTCCCTTTTGAGTCTATGCTGTTTCATTCTTGCGTTAAAGGGGTAGTTCACCCAAAAATGAAAATTCTGTTATCATTTACTCACCATCAAGTTGTTCCAAACCTGTGTGATTTCTTTCTTCTGCTGAACACAAAAGAATATATTTAAGATATTTTGTAGAATATGGTCTCTTTTGTTTATTCTCCCATTTTTGCCATTTTTTTTCTCTGTTTCTCCACCAGCTTCTCTATCTTAGCTCTCTCTGGATCTTTCAAAGGTTATCCAGGTTATTTGAAGGTTATATTTTCTGTTTTCTGTCAGAGATTTCACATGGCCATGTTAACAAGTTGCAGTTTTCACAGTGAACACAGAGGCAGCACAGTGCTGCGTAGCAGAAGGAACACTGCAAGGAGGGTTTGGGTCTAAGTCTGTTTTTACTACGTGACGCTCTGAACTCATTTGAAATTACAGTGTGAAATTACAAATCACAGTGTGCACTGTGAACCTGTGTCAACTTTATTTTATTTTATTTTATATTTTTCATGGAAACAAAGCAATGAGATGTAACCTACAAGAAATGATGAAGTTTGACTACACAGTATTTTATCTATTCAGTGTTCTAGTGGTAACCCATAAATCACTTTATTTTCTATATATACCATTCAAAAGTTTTGGGGTCAGTAAGACTTTTTTCACATAAATACTTTTATTCAGCAAGGACGCATTACATTTATCAGACATTTATAATGTTACAAAACTTTTCTATTTCAAATAAATTCTGTTCTCAACATTGATTATAAGAAATGTTACTTCAGCACCAAATCAGCATATTACAATGATTTCTGAAGAATCATGTGACACTGAGTAATGGCTGCTGAAAATTCAGCTTTGCCATTTCTGGAATAAATTACATTTTGAAATATATTAAAATAGACAGTTATTTTTAATTGTAATATTTCACAATATTACTGTTTTTACTGTATTTTTGATCAAATAAATGCAGCCTTGGTGAGCATAAGAAATCTTTAAACATTAAAAAAAATCTTACCGACCCTAAACTTTTAAAAGGTTGTGTACATGTAGTACAGCTTTTTTTATGTAGCTATGTTACGTAGCAGAAACATCTTCTGCTGTGGCAGAAACAGAAACATGTCAATTCCCTCTGACGCTTTTGTGTTTGTGTCTGTCCAAATTTCCATCTTTTCTAACATCACACAGATTATTAATGAGTAAATGTGGTGATTTTACTAATTTACAATTTTTGTGATCCAAACACAATTACAGGCTCCGTAAACCCTAGAAAACACTACCCTGCATATGATTTGTCTGATAGATTTAGTGATTCATCTGATACATTGATTCATTGTAATCTTAAGCTGCCTCTTTACTTGTGGTTAATATTAAATGCAGAAATGTGCTCAGGGACACTGATGCATTTTAAAGTCACACACAGGATTCTTAATTCTATATCAGGCAATATCCACAGTTATTATGCAGGTGGGATGTTATACCTGTTATTCAGTATGTGATAGAAACATTAAAGTTTTCCCCTCCCACAGGCTGTTATCTGCGGACAGCAATGTTCAGGATGCACAGTCACTTCTCTCCTTCATTCAGTCCAGTGAGGTAAGAACAAAACAGCCATTAAAGGTCGTATCCACCTTTTGACTAGTCCTGCCCCATAGTTAAACAATAGTTAGTCTAAGAATGAAAATTCTGTCATTATTAAGCTGAATTTTCAGCAGCCATTACTCCAGTCTTCAGTGTCACATGATCCTTCAGAAATTATTCTAATGTGATGATTTGATGCTCAAGAAACATTTCTTATCATTATCAATGTTAAAAAACAGTTGTGCTGCTTAATATTTTTTGTGAAAACCGTTATTCATTTTTTAAAGATTCTTTGATGAATAGAAAGGTCTAAAGAACAGCATTTATTTGAAATAGAAATCTTTTTGTAACAGTCACTTTTGATCAATTTAATGCATCCTTTCTGAATAAAAGTATAGTAAATTTACAGTAAGTTCCCATTAGTTATTGTTAGTTAATGCATTAACTAACAATGAGCAACACATGTGTTATTTATTTATGAATCTTTTTTGGCATTAGTTAATAAAAAACAACTGTTCAGTGTTAATTCATGTTAGCTCAGGTCCATTAAATATTAACAGATATACATTTTGATTTTAATAATGTATTATTTAATGTTAAAATGAACATAAACTATGTTTAATAAAGTATTTTTCAATGTTAGTTCACGTTATCTAATGTTGACAAATTAAACTTTTTTGTAAAGTGTTACCAAGAGGATTGATTAAAAAAAATCTTACAGGCCCTAAAGTTTTGAACTGTAGTCTATATATATTTTGTTTTAGACATGAATTACCATTTATCTTGTTTAGATCAGATCAAATAACCACCAAGAGGTCTAAGATCAACTATACATGCAGCAATACTTGTCGTACAGTGATAATGCAGGACGTGTGCGTTGAGCTGTACACTGTGTACTTTTTGTTAACAGATGTGCTTTCTACTTTCAGATTGCTGCAATGGAGCCACGTTTCACTGCCAGGGACCTGTTTGATTGCGTGTCTCAACAGGAATACTGGTTAGTTAAGAGCTTGAGGGATAGTGAGGCTCATTAGCTTATCTGCTAGTCATACACACAGCTTGCATTGCTTTCATTAACCCTGCTACATGCATGATGCGGTATGTTCTATTTTAATCGTTTTAACACCACCCACCTTCAGCAGAGAGGCTGTTCTCAAGTCAGCGCTTGCTTCGACAGGCCTCAGCAGCTATCTACTGTCTCGTAGGACCATCTCGTTTCTGCTTTAAGGGTGTTATTGCATTATAAGCCTTCCCAAACCTCAGAAGACAATTCTGTGAATCCTCGACATCATGCCTGCCATGGTTAAATGCCATAGTGAAACATCGCCTCTGTTTGTTGTTTACATGCCGCATTTAAATTCTATATGGTGATCTGTTCAAAAGTTTGGGGCCAGTAAGTTTTTTTTTTTTTAAAGGTAAATTAATACTTTTATTCAGCAAGGAAGCATTAAATTGAACATTTTGATGTTTGTTTTGGATCATTGTTCTGATGGAAGATCCAACCATGGCCCATTATAAGATTTCTAGCAGAGGACATCAGGTTTAGATTTTTTTATCTGTTGGTATTTGCTAGAATCCATGATACCATGTATCTGAACAAGATGTCCAGGACCTCCAGCAAAAAAATAGGCCCACAACATTAAAGATCCAGCGGTATTTTTAACCGTGAACATGGGGTACTTTTTATCCCTGTTTGCACCAAACCCATCTGGTGGGTTTGCTGGTGTGATCCTTGGAGAGTCTTTGGCCACTCAAACTTTCCTCTTCGCCGTGCATTAAGACAATATAGACACACATCCTCTTCAGATTCGTAACATCTTTAGTTGATTGGAACTTCTTAATTATTGCCCTGATGGTGGAAATGGGAATTTTCAATGCTTTAGCTATTTTCTTACAGCCACTTTCTATTTTGTGAAGCTCAACAATCTTTTGCTGCACATCAGAACTATATTCTTTGGTTTTACTCATTGTGATGAATGATTAAGGGAATTTGGCCTTTGTGTTTCCTCGTATTTATACTACTGTGGAACAAGACATCATAGCTGGACAATTTCATGTTCCTAGTCACCCTGGTGTGCTAAAAAATGTAAATATTAATGGGAATATACTTCAGAGATATTTTACTCATAAAAAATTTTAGTGGTGCCAATAATTGTGGCCAACGTGTTTTGGAGAAAAACCTTTATCTCATAATGTGATTTTCCCCCGACTTTGCATTCTTTTACTTTAATGAAAGGTTAGGTTTTTGTGAATTTTTTGAATGAAAGATCAAAAGGATAAACAATGCAGATTTATTTTTACAGCCATCTTTGACCATATTTACCATATTTACCAATAATTCTGACCACAACTGTACAGTATGTGTACTGAGTTTAGGTCCTTATGTTGAATAGATCTAGAGCGCTGACATTGCGTTGCATTCTGTGCAATAACTCTCACTAATGTGGCACCTGTGCAATAACACGTTATGCTATAAACTGTCCTCTTGTGCACTCTAAATCACACTTTTGCACTGAGGAAGGCATTAATGATACATAGAGCACATTTAATGATACATCACCTCTTCCCCTTGAGTCGTTAGCCAGAATACACATTCCTGGTAAAGATATTTCACAATTTATTCCCAGCAGTGTACAAAGGTGTTTGTGGAACTTGTCCTAACTGGAAAATAGAACATACGCATATTTTATCGTGTCTCAAAGATTTTCACACGGATGTGCTAATTTTGATGATGATGGTTAAGCCCCAGGCTAATGAGGAAGGCTGAATAATACTACAAATTAATGAGAATTATTCAATATATAAAGACTCTAATGTGATTGCGGTTTTAAATATTTAGATTTACAGTAGGATGTGGTTTTATGTTGTGTTACTTAAGGAGAGACTAATTATATGGGAGGAGCTTAAGACCTCAGGCTATTTGATGACACCGTTTCTTGATAACTGAAAAATTCCTGACTATACAACCAATTTTTTTAATGAATTGTTCCCATGAAAAGGGGAGAGAGGGATTAAATAGCAGTTGTCACTGCAATATTATATAATTTAATAAAATAATAATTTTATTTTTATATCTAGTACTGTAGGCAGGAACTTATTGGGGTGTGTACTAATCAACTCACTAACTACTAATCCTACTATGGTGAAAGTATGGCTTATGAATATGTATGTTAAGTTATTTGACTGGGTGCTCCAGAGCAAAGTCTTAATTACTAATTAATATTCACCATAATTAATTTAATGATTAATATTCGCACAGTATAACTTTTTTTTTTTATTATTGGGCTGTATTTGCATGTTAAAAAAAATGTATGCATGAATTTCATCAGGTGTCATGTTCACTGTTACTTGCTTTTTCTTAGTGTGTCTCACATTTGTAATGATTTATTAAGCAGGATTGCCATTTTCAAACTTTTCATGTGCTTGCCAAGGCTCTGTTGGGATAGGTCTTCAGGGCCGGAGAGAACATTCATTGATTAACCTTATCAGTCAAGTGTAGCTACACGCTCGCACACACATTTGTGGAGCGGTTGACAGCTGATCTTTAGCTCACTTACCTCAGCAGGGTCAATGAGCCGTGACACCCAAGAACTCAGTGACCTCATTTTATGCACTAATCCACGTGTGTCAAATGCATGCTTTAATCATTAACCCTTGTGCATCCTTATGGACATTTTCGGCTTTTTCAGTTTTGTTTTTTTGATAACTTTGTGTTAATTCTATCTGCATAAAATTTGCCACAGGTGTGTATTTTTATTGGAATATTTTTATTTCACCCCCATTTCCTTGGGGGAAACTATTTTGCACTAGGTACACAAAATACTTCCTCTCAGCGCCTTTTGGACAAAAATGTCCCCATTGAAACCCATTAAAACTGCAATTTTTAATCCCATTGCCATTTAACTATAAAATGTTGCAATCTTTGTTAATAGGCTTTTATTCTCTTGGCAAGGCTTCAAAATTTAAATTTTTACTATTTTTTACCAGATGGTGCCATTTTTTTTTTTTTTTCAGGTTTGGCGTATAAAGCAAATACTCACTTTATTCCTGTTTTCTGTTTATGCATATTATAAAGACAATTGGATAAATTATGTGGGTATTAACAGATATCAGAGTATCAGATTATGTTGGTATGGATATCAGAGTGTGGTGTGTATGTATGTAATAAAAAAAATTGTGTGTGCATGTGTGTGCTTGTAATATGAGAGAGAAAAACTCAGCTGCAAATAACAAATCCAACCGCTGTGTGCACCAGTGGAGTTTTGCTGGCATCTAATGGGGAAAAAGTTGGCACTGCGCCCAAACAAAATCTTACTGAGAGCTCATTTTTTGAGATATCAACCTCAAATTTGGAACACAGCTTGTTTAGATTTATGGCTTTGATTTTCTAGCAGTTTTAGAGTTCAACATGTTTCATAAAATATATTTTTTTATAAAATATTATTCATAAATCATTTTCATAAACTTAAACCTCTATAACTTTTTTTTTGGTTTCACTTTTTAAACTTTTTTGACTTCAACAATAATCTGCCAAGGGTCTTCTTTAAAATAACTCTGTGCTCCCAATATTCATTTTTTAATGACAGTTTTTTGACATGGACATTTTTGTCCTGTATGGACCTATGTGTAACTTTTTTTTAATTGATGCACAAGGGTTAAGTACTGTCAGGTACTGTATGCTAATGCACAGAGACAAAATGATCTGATCATGTACACAAACTGCAGTGGCATGATTGAATAACAGCCATACATTATTAGTAGCATCAATGTGACCTGTCACAGATCACACTGGTCTCAGTACTATATCAGGCTTGCTTTGGCTACCTTGAAAATGTTATATCTTTAGAAAGATGGGGTCAGTTGGGCTGTCATCTCATAAGATATTGATTTGTAGGCTAAAGATTCCTTAAAATGATCCCTTAATAATCTAAAATGGAAAGCTACAGTATATGTTTTGTGAAACAAGAAAGACTTTGTTCATGAACATCTTGTCTCTAGGTTCTAAATCTCTCAGCAGGGATTGATACCTAAGCAACCAGGCACCGCACTGACGCTGTCAACTCACAACGGCTGTGACGCTGCTGCAGCTTTTGTCTGATGTTCAGTGTTGCATGCTTGTTTTCGAGCGAGCACCGTCACTGCGGTGTTATGTTCTGTTTTGTTGATTTAAGTATTGGCTTCATAAAGCATTCACTCCGCTTTCTGGTGAAGGGGAGCTGCCCACATGTTGTACGGTTGCCATGGCAGCACTGTTGTGAAGCGTATAATTGCAAGGCTGAAGGAATGGAGTCCTTTTATGTGTTCACTACAAACGGCAACTGAGCCAACACTCCCAACACTTTTTAGTGATATATATTTTTTTTTTTTGGGTTTCTTGCTTATACCGGTTAGCCCACTTTTGCCTTCAGAACTGCCTTAATTCTTCGTGGCATAGATTCAACAAGGTGCTGGAAAAATTCCTCCGAGATCCATATTGACATGCTAGCATCACGCAGTTGCTGAAGATTTGTCGGCTACACATCCATGATGCAAATCTACCGATCCACCATATCCCAAAGGTGCTCTGTTGGATTGAGATCTGGTGACTGTGGAGGCCATTTGAGTATAGTGAACTCATTGTTAAACCAGTTTGAGATCATTTGAGCTTTATGACATGTCACGTTATCCTGCTGGAAGTAGCCATCAGAAGATGTGGTCATAAAGGGATGGACATGGTCAGCAACGATACTCAGGTATAGGCTGTGGCATTTAAACGTTGCATTTAAATGTATAGGCAGTTTTGGCCTAATGGTTAGAGAGTCAGACATGTAACCCAAAGGTCGTGGGCTTGAGTCTCAGTACCAGCAGGAAATGTAGGTGGTGGGAGTGAATGAACATCGCTCTTTTCTGGTCTCATTACCCACAGCTGAGGTGCCCTTGAGCAAGGCACCTAACCCCAATCGCTCCCCAAGGGCCGCAGCAAAAAATGGCTGCCCACTGCTTCAGGTGTGTGTGTGTGTTCAATACTCACGGCTGTCTGTGTGCACTTGGATGGGTGAAATTCCGAGTATGGGACATCATACTTGGCTACACATACTTTCACTTTTTCACTTACTCAATTGGTAATATGGGGCCCAAAGTGTGCCATGAAAATATCCCCCACACCATTACACCATCACCACCAGCCTGAACTATTGATAAAAGGCAAGATAGATCCATGCTTTCATGTTGTTTACACCAAATTCTGACCCTACCATCTGAATGTCACAGCAGAAATCGAGACTCATCAGACCAGGCAAAGTTTTTCCATTCTTCTATTGTCCAATTTTGGTTGAGTTGTCTGTGGCTACAATTCTGCAGTCCTCGGTTGTAACTGGCATCAACAAGGCATTTTCGCCCACAGAACTGCTGCTTGCTGGATATTTTCTTTTTTTTCAGACCATTGTCTGTAACCCTAGAGATGGTTGTGCATGAAAAGTGCATGAAAAATGAAATACTCAGACCAGCCCGTCTGGCACCAACAATCTTGTCACATTCAAAGTCACTTAAATCACCTTTCTTCCCTGTTCTGATGCTCAGTTTGAACTTCAGCAGATCGTCTTGACCATGACTGAATCCGAAATCACCCTCTAAACCCTCAATCACTATTCCATACGTTAGTCCACTAATACAGTTCACTTGAAGAAGTGAATGAAAACGAGTGAGCGAATTCGGACAGCCATTGAGCGTACATCAGCTGTACACTCATTATAGCGGTGCAATGTGGGATTGATTGAGTGCACTCGATAACATCCACTATGGTTTCGGACACCACTACAAATGGCAAATAATTCCCTATTTGAGGGTACAGTATAGGGGGCGATTTCGGATTCAGCCCACGTCTACATGCCTAAATGCATTGAGTTGCTGCCATGTGATTGGCTTATTAGATATTTGCATTAATGAGCAGTTTCACAGGTGTACCTAATAAAGTTGCCGGTGAGTGTATCCACCTTTTTCCTTCGCCCCATGACGCTTTACGCAAATTATGGGAATAACTTCCGTTAAACTGTAAACAATCAGTGAAAGGTTCATTCTATGAATGCAATAATAAGGATTTTCAAAAACTGGGTACAATGAAGTGACATTATTCTACTCACCCTTTAACCATTAAACATTAAAAGGACATTTAAAAGTGTAAAAGTATTACTAACACAGACCATGAATAAACCCTGATTATTTCCTCAGCAATATTATGGACGTGTTAAATATCACTGTAGTAATATGTCTGTATTATGTAACGCGTTGCCTTAATCAAAAAAGTTGAGTGATGATATTTCACTCAATTTCAGTGATTTCCGTCATTTTGACAGACAATAAATATTATATTTACCTGCTTTAGAAACATTCCAGTAAACACCGCTAATAGGGATTAGAAGTGAAAAGGGAGACAGTTACATTTTAAAGCATCCGTGTGAAAACAAGCCTGGAAAGAGACGCGAGGATTTGGGGAGAAAAACAAGAGATTCTTTGTGCATTGCAGTAAATTATTAATTGGATATATTGTAAATTAAATCAGGAGAGCAGCCCACAAATGCGCAGTATATGTTGTCCTTTTTCATATTGTTACAGCAGAAAACACAAGAAAGAAAAGAAAATAATCAGGAGGAAAAGAATGCAGTGACTGAAAAGAGCTTTTGCCATAGATATTCTTGTTATGCCACAAGTGCTACGTTATATAAGTGTGAACATGAGAACATGAAGGAAATTTTACAGCTCATTCTTTAAGTGTAGCTTCCCCAAACCGAAAGTGCCTCCCATAATCTGAATCGCACTAGGCCTGTTAGGAAAAAGGTGGATATATAACCTAGCTTTTCAGATGGATCAAACTGCATCGTCAGAACTGTAATTTTTGATGAAATGAGCAAAGACAACATTCCAAGTCCAGATCTGCTCTTCATTTCCACCATACCCTTCATTACCTAAATCAGCTCGGTTAGGGTTTGCACTGAGGAAAAACAAGTGCACGCATTCCTTTGTTTTTTCTTTCTGTCCTTTTTTTTGGTAGTTAGTTATATAACATCCATTGGGGAACACAATATGCAAACAAACTAAGGCAACAAGCAGCAACAGGTTGCAAGAAAGAGAGGGAGGAGATAGAGAATGAGAGAGATAAAGAAACACAATAATGGTCTTCATTCAAGTCAGTCATAAACCACAGTACCAGGGAGAGAGAGCGGGCGGCCTGTGTGACTGTGACTCAGAGATTTTGGCAATTGTTTAAATGCTTTTCCTTTCCCATGAACCACGCTAGTATAAAACATTGACAACAACTTTGTTTTAGTCAGTCAAGCATTTCCTGTAGATATATGAAGTTCATGGCACACTGGAGTGAGATTGCCTTGTATTAAAGAGGTCACAAATTCCTTTTTTTTTTATTCTATAATGTTGTTATAGAATATGTCTGCAAAGTCATTTCTTCAGCCACCTTCTCTTGACCTCTTTCGCTTCCTGCGTACGAGACATCCACTTCCTGTTTGGAAGTTAAGGCAGTGTAGCGGAAGTTATTCCGTGTGAAGTGAAACAGCAGGGACAATCAGGGACACTTCACAACTGTTTACGCAGACCAAAGCTTGCTCTGCTTACCATTCTGACCTATCTGCTTCTATTTCTATCAAATGCTTTCCGATGTTCCAATGTTATCCTTATAATATCTATGTGTGTGTGTATAATGTGTGTCTGTTTGTCCTCAGGGAGAAGCTGTGTGTGGGTGGTGCGCAGCTGTCTGAGCTGTGTGCAAATCTAGATCACTGTGCTGCTTCTCTGAGCTCTTGGCCCTGATTTAACACCCTACTTTCCACGTTTGGACCCAGCCAACTGTCTACTTACTACTGGTCCAGACTCTTTTGGACCGACCTGGTTTTGGTAGCAGAGTCATAATCTGCTGGAACCAAAGCCGTACCAACCTACTGATCCTCTGTCCTTATACCATCCTGTAGCTGAGTCAGTGTCTCAGTCACGTGACCCTGACATATGCAAAAGCATCAAGGGCTAACAGTCTATATAGACCAGGATTCCTCAAGTTACACCGTGTTCTAGTTCATGTTTTTTTTTTAAAGCTTGTATTAAATTATTTGAATTATCCATTTACCTTACTGTATAGGTAACGTGTCCCCTTTTGGAAAAAATAGACTGTTTTAGTGATGATTAAAAAATTGTTTTTTATAGATTTGTTGGTGGTTTGGTGTTGTATAGCGCATAGAATAAGGTAGAGTTGCCAAATGTTCAATTTCTGATGTGCTACTTTAAAAAAAAAAAGTGGCGTCTTTCTGACGTCCACAAGCTGTTGTGGTAACAGGTTTATTATGTGTTCAGAGAGAAACGGAGGTATTACTTCATGACACTGTCTGACACCACATTCATTGCTCCAAGGCTCTCTGTAATTAGAGTGGTACATTGAGCCACGTGCTGAAAGCCAATTTTCTTGGGCATCAGTCTAGCCACCCTTCTGGAAACTATTCTGAAATCCACTCATTTGTTCCATGATTCTAAGAAGGTACATTTTGTTACAAAATCAGTTAATTGCGATACTTAAGATGGTTTATGTCTGATAAGCTGCTATATTTTCTTATTCTCAGCATAAATTTTTAGTTCTGTCATTTCACATGCAATACCAGCACCGACATGAACCTCAGTAGTATAATTTATGATAGATTTTTATTATTAATGTTCTCTGATTTAGTTTGGTGCATGTTTTGATATTGTACTATTTGTATTATATTGTGAATAGTTCAAAAATAATATATTTTTTCCTTTACATCTATTTGCATTTTGATTAAAACATTTGGTCATCAATGACATGTCATCCTTTTTTTCCTCACTTATAACCCAAGGGAGGTAATCTGGGTTTCTGGTTTGTAAGGCAGAGCTGTGACATCACAGTTTGAGAGGCCTTACAGGATTATGGGAACAGTGATAATATCCGTTTTGAGATTACACCAACGTTCAATGACGTGAGCAAGATAATGGCTGTGTTCATAGGTCATTGAGGTCAAAAGACATAATGACAATATGGACAAGAAAAAAAGATTGCTAACACTTGACTTAAAGGTAGTCATAATGTACGTCATAATGCATTATATATTTTCATAAATTATTGTAACAAGTTAAAATGCATTATAATATTTGCAGATTACCGGTTACATCTAAAAAATTGATTGTCATGTTTTAATGCATTAAAAGTAGGTGTTACAATTATTCTTGAGACCATACAATGCATTATAAGGTGCATTACAAGGCATAATTAATGCATAAAAAACTTTTATATGGCATTATATATAAAGGCTATAAGTAGTAAATTCCTAATCCTACTGAAAATGCTTGCAGACTACCACGTTGTCCTGTACGGTTCCGTTCACACAGCACAGATCTGCCGAAATTACTGTTGTGCTTCCTAAAAATCTACAAGTATGAGTCCGGTTATAGAATGCGTTTGTCACTCCAGTATATAACCAAACTGTGTGTGAACATAACTGTATAAAGGACTCAAATACAGGACTGACAATCGTATCCTGCATCGCAACGGTCAAACATGTCTGTCTAGTCTGTGCATTCTTAAATAGGGAAATAATGGAAAAGCAGTGCAGTGTAATGCAAAAACTCACATTAAGTGTGTAGTTGTTTTGGTAAATATTTAACACTTTGAGACATTTCGGAGTTCCTCGTTTTTTCAATCTCAGTAGAAATCACAGGTAAGTACTAGGTTATTGCAGTAACTTCATGAGTATTAAGTGCCGGAAAAGACCTATAAACCCTCCTGTAGACCTTGTGATTGTGGCCTACTTCCTGCCAGCACGACTAATGTGATTTGTCTAGGATTAAGACAGGTTAGTATTTGTGAATGAAGGGAGTGTGGGAGCAGGATCGTTGGATAAGAGTCTAAAAATCAACTTGAGAAATAAATTATCCAATTTTCTTCTGCCTTGTTTCCCTTCATCTGATCCTAAACCCATTTATAAACTAAACACTAGTGTAATCCAACCTGAATAATGTAACAATGAAGTCAAACCAGAATTCAGTTCTTTAGATAAAATGTGCAAAACATCTCAATGCACAATCCATATAAATGAGACCTTCTCAATAGAGACACAAGCAGAAATAATTTCACAGGCTGAAATGGTTTATTAGTAAGGAATTATCAGCTCATAATAAATGTAGTACAGAATTCTCTCTGCCAAATAATCCAGAAAAAAACAAAACCATGGAACCAAAAAACTCTTTCGTTGCTTCCAATTGCTAAACACAGAAAATATTAAAAAGAGAAGATATCAGTAAGTATATGAGCATCGTCTCACTTGTTTGAATCTGTCAAATAAAAGAAATGGTAACAAAAGATCTAATGAGCAGGAGCATTGAAGCGTGGTCAACTATACGCATGTGAGTGTAACTAAACTGGCACTGTTTAAAGTTCATAACCTCGTGGGTGTTTTGTGCCTGCTAGCTCATCCATCTATCTGTTGGTTACGTTGCAGTGTATCAAAAATATAAAAAAGGCCATCTTTAAAGATTGGTACAGTAATTCTACGTCATGGCTAATGATACAAAAAGGAAAGCCATGTGTTTGAATGTTTTGTAAAATAAGGCTTTGTATAAGCATGGAGCTTCAAATGAAGTGAGCTATAAAAAAAATAAAATAAAAAAAAGCTAACAAATTCAACCTGAATCACTTCCTTACTGGGTTCAACCAATTAATCCTGTCTTGACTCAAACTCGCCAAAAATTCAGAAATTCAAAACAACTAAACTCAAAAAGGTACACTCAGTGTGCAAAAAATGTTGGCATTCTTCTTAAAATGGAAAAAGAGAAACAACAATATATACAACAACAAAAAAATAAAGTATGCAATATGCAAAGGCTTACTGTTGCTTTCAGCAACCCCCAACGGACCACCCCCACCCAAACGCTGTAAGAAAAATCAGCCTCATGGGTGTCTCCTGTGAATAAGAACCCAACGAGACCACCCTCACGCCTCAAAAAACCCACCCGCCCACCCTCCCGCATACATACAGGACATCACAAAGCACGATTACGTCACTAAGCCTGTTAGTTTGAGTGAGATAACCCCCCGCCCCCATTTGGTTTCCCGTCCCCTGGCTCTTAGGAATTGCTGAAGGCATCAGCACAGGGGCTCCACTCGTCTGTTTTAGGGTTGTAGGCCTCAACTGAGTTGAGGAAGTCATTTCCATCGAAGCCACCAACGGCGTAGATGACATCGTTGAGCACGGCCGCACCAGCATTGCTGCGTGGCGAGTTCATGCTCCCCAGCATCCTCCATTCGTTGCGGGCGGGGTCATACATTTCAACGCAACGCAGGGCATGAGAGCCATCGAAGCCGCCCACCACGAAGAGTTTACCTGAGAGAGACAAAAAAAAAAATTCAGTCATCTTATGCAAGCTTTATGGTCATATACTGGCAATTGGTCCTTTGCTTACCTTCATGGACAGCCACTCCAGCTCCTCTGCGGGCTATGTTCATTGGGGCAATGAGGGTCCAAGTGTTGTTTTCTGGGTTGTAGCGTTCCACACTGTTCAGACAGTTCCATGATTCTGCTCCTCCGATCACGTACATGAAGCCATCCAACTCACACACGGCGGCCTGATGCCTCCCTGTAGATGCATGAAAATAACATTGAGAACCGTTTCTGCAGATCCATCTGGCTTTTTATCAGTGTAATCCCTGCTGTACACTTAAGATGTGATCTCTTAAGTGCCTGAAACCCCTGTGGAAGCAATTATAGGGATATTTTTTTAACGTCAACATGACTTACTGATGTTTAAAGGGGCACAGCTGGTCCAGGCCTTGCTCACGGGGTCAAAAACGTCACAGTTCTTCAGACCTTTCTGTCCGCAAGGATCTGATCCCCCAACAACATACAGCTTGTTGTTCAGAGAGCAGACGCCTAAAGAAAGTAAACAATTGATGAATCTAAATCTACTGTATTCTCGGTGCTGAATGGACAAATTCAAAATCTCTTGAAGGGATGCACAGATTCTGGCTAAAACCAATAGATAATTGTTTTCATGTTATGGCCAATAAGCTATAGTATTTTATCTACATAAATGAAAAACATTTTAAATGTTACAATTGAAGTTAAGTTTTTACCTGCATTGCACCGATTGGTCCTGAGCTCGGGCACTTGAGTCCATTCGTCAGCACTAGGGTTGTACGTCTCCCCACAACTCAGTTCATCGGAATGGCCGTTGGACCCACCCATCACGTAAAGCTGACCCTGATTGGATAAAAACAAGGGTTTTTTCACAGCGCTTTCAAAGGCTGTATTTCTTAATACACATTTGACCATGTACACACCATGAGCACGGCCATCTGAAATCGAGCACGTGGAGTCCTCATTGGAGCAATGAAAGTCCAGCTGTCGGTCTTCATGTCGTAACATTCCACAGTCCTCAAGCACTCCTCTCGATTGTAGCCTCCTGAATAACAGATCAGAGTTGCTTAACAAAAGCAAGAGAGATGATCAGAAGTTTCTTTGTCTTGCCTACTAACCTGCAGCGATGAGTCGGCCGCTCAAAGCAGCGATGCCCAGGCCGGAGCGAGCGTAGCGCATGGGGGCCAGCAGCTTTTCCGGTTCCTCTTCCAGCGGCTGGCCCTCAAAACTCAGACTCTTAGTTAGGCAAGGTGTGGCCGAGGGTGAGGCCTGGGGACTGCTGCGCCCATGCAGAAATATCACGCACAAAATGCCGTTCAACACAGCCAGACACAGGTATGTATTGTCTGTGGGGAGAGAAAGAGGAAGAAGATTACTTGATGGGACCGCAGAAAAGTCTTGACAATCTGATGAAGAAATCAAAGGTGCAAACGTACTGGTGGTCTTCTCAGAAGCTATGTATTTCCACTCTTGCTTCCAGGAATGTTTGGCAGATCCGGGGGAGAGGCTGCCAGAGGAGCTGGTGCTCAGCTGTCGGTGTACGTTCTCACGTAGGGGCTTCTTCTGCAAAGGCACAGTGCAGCTACAGACTCCGAGCCCATGGTCCACACACATACAACTTCACACAGTCCCAGACCCGTCTAGGCGTAAGCCCGACTCAACAATTTATCAGAGCAGACTACATCAGGTTAAAGGAATATTCCCGGTTCAATGAAAGTTAAGCTCGGTCGTCTGCATTTGTGGCATAATGTTGATTTACCACAAAAAATCATTTTGACTCATGCCTCTTTTAAAAAGCAAAAAATTGGGTTTTGGTAAGGTACTTACAATAGGAGTGAATGGGGACAATGTTTGGAGGATTTAAAACAGAAATATGAAGCTTATAACTTTCTAAAAGACGTACATTAATTCTTCTGTTAAAACGTGTATTATTTGAGCTGTAATGTGGTTTAAATCTTCATTTTTACAGGCATTTTAGCCGTTACTTTGTCATGGCAACAGGGTTGGATATAACTACGAAGATTAGTATTTAAAATAGAACTTTTAAAGATTAGTAATACATGCATTTTGTGACTATACTATTGGAACAGTGAGTATTTTAACATTTACAAATTGGCCCATTCACTTCCATTTTTGCTTCTCTTTTTGGGGAAATTAATGGAAATTAGTTTTTGTGATAATCAACATCATGCCACAAATGCTTTTGATTGAGCTTGTACTGAACCTTGGAATATTGTTTAGATTTTATATCTACATTAATCTAATCCCAATATAAAGCCACACTATAAAGCAGCACTAAAACCCAATCCACACACTCATCACGCACACACCGTGATCTCTTCAGCTCAAAACGCTCAGACTCAACAGCCCAGCACAACAAAGCAGCTGCTCTGCTAGCATTACACTTAAATCCTGCGTTTGCTACGGGTCTGCTTCGGCCCAGCCTGAGAAGAGCTCGGCGCTGGTTGTGTACCTGCACAAACTGGATGTGGTCATCCTCAGTGCCGAACACCTCAGCCTGCCCGTCAAGCAGGCTCCCATCGAGCAGCTTGTGATCGGCCGAATAGTACAGCGTTTGCACCTGCAAAACACACAACGACAACAGAACCCATGTGGCTGTCTCCATGACAACAGAGCACCCAACTACGTGGGTCAGGGAAGGAAGAAAAGTTAAGAAGGGAAGGGCCAATGCGCTCGTTCGCTGCAAGATGCTGGTAAAAAAGCTTCTTTAAGAACACGAACACAGTGTTGCTGTGGATCATTTCAGAAGATCTTCGGGACTTTTCACTGCACTGAAAACAGCAGAATGTGGATCACAATACTTTTCGCCACAAAGCATCTTGGGAACCTTCATTTGTCAACAAGTTTGGAGAAGGAAACAAACAAGCTTCATCAGTGCATGTTCAGCGGTCATCCTGCGGCCATCTTCTCAGCTGAGGGGGTTAGTCAAATCAGACGTCATCACATAAACCCCAGTACAACACTGGTTAGCTGTTTTTAACTTTTACAGCTCAAAAAAATGAGTCCCTCATTTAAAAAAAAAAATCTTGGATCATCTTCAAGCTTAAGGAAAAGTGAATTCAAAACCAAATAAAATACAAAATTCAGTTCAAATAACTGAAAAAAATCCACTGAAATTGAATAAGTAGTACAATAAATTGGAACAAGTAAAAAAAAAATAAATAAATAAATCTGTGCGTCGGTTTTAATTAGGGATGGGCATTTTGTTATTTTTGTCTATGCGTACTCGATATATTAACTGAGTACATATGTGGCAAACACACAGTTGCAGAGTTTTTAAGTGTCTTGCACCATGAGTATCACATTTTTAAGGAGGTGTCTCAAGATTTAAGATGCCCTTTACCGACTGTCTACAGTGCTGGCGCCAACTGATTAGGACTAGTGGGTAACGCTGAAAATCAAAAAAAAAAAAATTACAAATGAGGCCATTTGTGTATAGCTATAGTAGCTTCTTGTAGTTTACTGAATATTGATTGGTATGAAATGTTCAGAAATTAGAAAAAAAAAAGTCACGTAATGCAATTATTGCTGCTGTCACTTCAGAGTATGTGTGCCCATCCCTGCTGGGAATGTGTCTAAAGGAACTAGGAACTGAGAGCAACTTGAGAACATCCAGTTTCACTCAGTTTCCACTTCCTTTATTTAGGCTGAAACACACTGTAGGTGCCATTATCAAGCCTTTCATGAAGCCGATGCCTCTCTTCTTTTACTTTCATCGGTACTTAATCAGTATTCAGGTGTATACTGTGTAAATGTAAAATGCCCTCGTGGCATAAACCATACATATTAGTGTCAGCCATCTGAATATCCTGTGTTTGCATGAACAACTGTGTGACACGCTTTGATTTACTTTGCTATAAGCAATGCATGCATATGTGAGTTAGACTTGTGTGAGGTGTCATATGTGAGGTGGAATTAATATGCGAATATCTTGAAGTGTTCAACACACTGATACTTGGAGATCTGAAGTGTCATTTTATATGAACTGTGTACTGTAGGTGAGTGCATTTGATTAACAGACAGGAGCCTAGCACTCGTTTCACCATGGCTCCCTCTCGTTCTTTTGTTATTTTCTTTCATTCACTGACTCATTACCCTGGAGGGCCCCAGTCTTGGCTTCTTCAGTCTTGTGAGAATCCTGCTGATGTTTGCTCTAATAAACCTAAGGAGAGATAAATCAGTGGGGAGGAAGAACTGTTAGTGCTGGTTCCCAAAGATCGCACACTCACTCACACACTCACACACCTGCTTAGAGAAGAGAGAGATGTCATTTGGACGGCAACATGCCATGTCACTCTCTGCGAGCAGACAGAGTAGCTGCAGTTACTGCACAGCACTGAGCATTCAGGAGGCTTTTAGTTTGGCTCACCTCACCTTTGCGGAGGGTGTAACAGCCCCGTTCTGTACCTAAATGTATATTCTTAAAGGCTCGGGGTGATTTGTGGGTCAAGGGGGAGAGAAAACAAAAAAAAAATATATATATGGAAGGCAGAGAGAACAAACAAAACCGACCTCTACCGTTAAGATGGCTGGTGTGAACGGACCTGTTAAATCTGTGAATGGGATGAATTACGAGGGGGAAGAAGTGAGGGAAGAGAGAGGAGCTCACTGTGGAGCGCAGTACTGACCTCCTCCATCAGTCGCTCCAGGGGTTCGCCACTGTCCCACAGGCTGCGTTGCACCCAGCCAATCACCTTGGAGTACAGCTTGCCGTTACTAGGCAAGGTCAAGTTATCCTCCAGCATCACCTCCAACTATAAAGCGGACCAAAAGGAAGTGCATGTTTAGCATAAGCATGCAATCAAGAATGGTACATGACCCGAAAGGTTAAAGGTCAGCTCACTTTAAGGCGTGGCAGCTTGAGGAAATCCTCTTGCTCAGACACGTCCAAAAGATGTTCCTGGATATAGCTGTCGATCTTGCCCAGCAGACGCCCGTCTCCCATACAGCTGGCAAAATTGCGATAGGAGATGGCACTCTGGGAATCCATCTTGGAGAGAAGGTAGTCACCACAGATCTGGGAGAATGTACAAAAGTGTCAGTAAGGGCTTCATCTAAAGTAAACCTGTCACAAACACATGCTTAATATACCTACCTGTTTCACTCTGTCCATTTTGAGCCGTTTGGCTGCAGAGTAAACCTCCTTAACCAGCTCTTTATCTGCCTTCAACCTGCAGAAAGCAACATTATATATCAGAAATCATTGATCGCCACAAATGGCAATCCATTTATATGGTAGAAAAAGTGCCCTATGATGGCCCTGATTGGTTGATTGCATGTTGTGTGTCTCTTACTGAGCAGTGTAAGCGTAGTTGAGAAGGATCTCTACAGCCTCAGGGTCCAGATCCTCAAACTTCACATGGGAGACTCCGTGAGGTTCCAGGTCGCTGTTAAAGATCTCAAACAGGTATGGACTGCAACAAGCCAGTACTGCCCGGTGAGCCATCAATTCATGGCCGCATACCTGCAGAGGTAAAAAGGGCAAAGGTTAAGTCTACGATGGCATTGTAACAAAGAAATAGGCACCATTTGTTTTCATTTACAAACCTGAAGAAAATATGGATTTTCAGAAATGTTTGGCCACTCAAATGTTGCTAAGGTGTTCTGTGTGGTTTTTGCTATGTTGCCATGCAGTTTCTAAGGTGTTCCTTGTGGTTTTTAGTATGTTGCTATATGCGGATTTGAAAAAAAAATCCCAAACATTTATTAGCAATAGTAATAGCTTATCGGCATCATTAAATACCAAAAGAAATATCTAGATACCACTTACAATATTTCTATTTGGAAAAAGCGAGTCTTTTAGGAAATTAATCTTGATAATTAACTTTTAAATCTCGTTTAAGCTTCCATTCAGTCTAATACTGTGAACACAGAGGGTTTGGCTTTGTCTGTTAATGAACGTCACACAGCTAAAGGCCATTCAAAGATCCAGGACCTGCGTCTAATGAAACACACTCTTCCCTGAGTCATGTTTCAGTCTTCTCGTAATGACACCAAGAATAATAAGGTTAAAAAAAAAAGAAAAAAAAAGGGTGTGTTACCTGAAGTCTCACATCACAGAACTGTCCGTTTTTTCTAAGGGCGTTCATCTTGGCCACGGTGGAATCCAGGAAACTTTCGTCCTCAAAGATCAAATATCCATTGGGAATCATTTTGGAAATTAAGCCTTTGCAAAAGTGAAACAATAATATACTTGAGTCAATTTTAGGATTTTACCTCAAAATATCTATCCCACACAATGTATCTTACATAAACACTTCACCCACGCACACAAATACAATGTATCACTCATTTTAGCTGGTGGCTAAAAAGTTATCTATAACCACTATAAATCCATCCTATTGTGCACACATAACACTAAGTCTCATGTATAAGTCATGCGCTTACCTAATACCGAATGACGTTTGTCTGGGAGAGATAGATTACTTGGGAAAGCCGTAAAAAGGCACGAGTGAAGAAGAACCAGGAATGGGAGTGCCTAAATCTTCCTTCACTTCGAAGTGGATGGAAAAGGCAATGCCAGGCAACCAGTGGGCACGGCAGGGGGTCAGAGGTGACTCAAACTCTCAGGCTTAGAGTGACTGCAATCAAGTCCTCGGGTGTCCCGTTGGCTATAGACTCAAACCTTTTCTGTGTTGATCGTGCATTATAACCTGCAGGACAAATAACAAACAAACAAGGGGTTGTAATGACGTCTACTTAGCAGGATTATATCATGAACACTGATCACATCAATGGCTATTTCTAGAACGTCAATGGCCACAACATCTAATACTGATATAGAAAGAACCAACGAAATTGAAAGGTTCAGGCATCGCTCAAGGGCAGAAACGCTGTCGATCATAGACTGACCCAGCTTTGCACTATTGGTTGCCTCATACAGACTTAGTTCAAGAAGCTGCCCAACCCCTCCCTTGGTCAGACCATTTCTACAACACCCAAACACAAATTCTCTCCATATCCTTCCCCGTTAACCACATGGCTCTACCACACCCGCATGATTCCGGAAATTTCCACAGGTCTTTCAAAGCCCTTTCAGCCAGCAGATGGCCCAACTTTATGGGCGGAGGATGGTCACATAACCAAGAAATCACTCGGTCAGGAATTTTGATGGATTAATCACATTCCCACAATGATGTGGCTTCAGCTGTGTGGGGATGGAAAAATGCTAAGCGGAAAACAAATGAGCTCCAGTGTGTGGAATCCTTGTGTTTTGCATGAAAACCTGCTGGTATTTTTCCACTCATGTCCTTTTATCCACTTCAGCCTCAGTCGGCGCAAATGCTACGAGCAGGCAGTGGAGGATCTGCTTTTGAATAATCTGCTCATCCTCTCCTGCTCTATCCTCCGCAGGGGCTGATTATTGAAAACAGCAATCGGAAAACTCTAGGCCTTAATTTACCTCATCATAGACATGCTTCCTCTTGAAGATAATTGGGGACACTTGAGGAGGAGTAAAAAGATGGAAGCATTAAATAGTGATTTATTATAAGTTTTCACCAAAGCCCTTTTTGTTTCAATTGTCTGATCTTCAACACTGAAGTTTATGCCACTTAATCTCATCTAAAGTTAATCCAAACTCTTTCCTGCTATAAAAAAACGCCAAGAGATCTTAATAAAATCAATAAAGGGTCATAAGATTATCCACAATAAAGGAAAGCTCTATTTTAAATAAAATTAAATAAATAAATATAACGTGATAAGTGGATTTTTTTAAACTTTCATATAATTTCAAGAAAAGAACCATTGAACATATGCAAGTATTTTTAAAGTATGTTTTAATATATTTATATATACACTATTTAATTTGGGGATTTGGTTTTTTGGGAGTACACCTCATTTTACAACCTGAATTAACCTTTTCCTGTCAGTCAAAGGTCAAATTATCTGATATTTTAAGATATTGATCTTGGCACAAAGTCATGACTCATAAGGGTCTGCCAACTGCTACTGAAATTTTTAGGACAAAAATCATTGATAAGTCTGAACTGTCCAGTTTCAAGCTAGTGACCTTAATCTGAGAGCCGTTGGTCCACTTGGAGAGGAATCAGGAACTGATACTTTAAACCATTTACGGGTCAGACAACAGAAAAAGCCTACGGTGACGTCGCAGCTTCAGATGGATTCACAAATCTGTTCATTGTGTGCCGACAACCACAGCATTCTCATACAATTACTGAGAGCAGAGAGGGTAAAAAGACAAAAAGACGGAGCGATATTGAAATGCGTGGTGGCACAAAAACACTTTGAAAGATCATTTTGTGCATATAATCTTTTTTGTCCCCTCTGGCATGCAGAGAACAGCACGCTCAGTCAGTAAGCGTGGGACAAACGGCGAGAGAGAAAGAGGAGAATGGGTTGAAACACACAGCAACAGTTGTTCTATTGACTCTGCAGAAGTACTCAACAGATAACCCAGATTGAGCAACAACTTAATGCATCGCTGAAGGCCATGCAACAAAATAAAACTGAGGCTAAAGGAGGACATTGTGTTCCTTGCATGCAATTGTAGATAGCTCAACCCGCTCTGAGTTTACCCATGACCACAAGCAGCACATACAATTATATTGGTCTCCATCATGAAACCCCTTTCTTGCAAGTCACGCTTTCTCTGGGAACTCTGCAGGCTCTGAGAAAAAGGTTAACTACATCAGTGTCAGAAACACACAGGCTTGCTATCATTTAGATTTATTCATTTGCCAGAATTTTCTAAGCAAAGTGATTCACAGCGAATTTTACCAGGAATCAAGACCATGACCTTGTTAGTGCTATACAAATAATAATGATTTTAAAGAATGGCCCAGGACATCTAGAGTAGCTAATAAGCTCCAACATGCATCTTTTACTGAGTCGACAAATCCCACGATGTACCTTTGAGCTCATGAATGGCTTGCACAACAGTGATAAACTTATGTAGAATCTGCATAAAATGCGTAGAAAGGGCACTGGGTGTGCAACTAAAGAAATGACATTATGGTTGTGCAAGATCATAAGAGGCTGTGGAAGAAGCATGGTGAAAATGTATATCATAAAATCATATTCAGATGTGCACTAAAGTCTGAGCTGCATTTCCAGGGGTTACATAACACCTGCCAAAATCTGTGATTTACTCTCTCTCAGCCTAAACTAAAACACACTGCAACTCTTTCCATAAACCCACAGGCAGCAGAAGAGCTTATGAAATTTAAACTCCTAATTATAAAGATGGAAAGGACACACATTATCTCCATCATAATAATTACAGTGCAGTACTTTTGTAGAAATAATTTTAATTGTTTTTTTTATTTATTTAATTACTTTGTGAATGAATAGATTACATTCTGAGGGCGAAGGGCAGCAAAGCTGCGGTTTTTATTATAGCCTTTTTATTTATATCTGCCCCTCTCTAATGAAATGCTAACCTTTATGGAAAAAGGTTAATGGGAGAACACAATTAAAGGAGTGAGCTAACAGAGCCACCGGCAGATCTCACGCACGAGAACAGGCTGGAAAATTGAATAATCCTTCACCACGTATGGAAAGAATGTTTGGAAAGGAGAGAGACAGAACACTGATTTTATTCACAGTGACAGACACAGAAAATGTCTTCTGGTGATTCACATTAACCACAACATGCAATGGATGAAAAGGCTGTTAAATAGCGAAGTAATTCTCTAAAAAGAAATACAAAATAATTATTATATACAAAAAAAAAAAAAAAAACAGCCTTTTATCTCTACTCTCTGAATCTATGCTTCAAATTGCACAAGCAAAGGTTGTAGTTTAAGGAGAACAGCATTTGCTGCATATATTTCCCTTACAAATGAAGCACTGCGGTGACAATTAGGTCACCCATAGGCAGATGTGGAGTTAAGGAACGGAAACGGCTTTATGCGAAGTGAAACTGCTGCTTCCTGTGACTTGTAAATGGGAATGTTAAATATGACTGGAGATTTTATGTGTACAACACAGTAAATGAGATGTAGGCCTACTGTGGTAGTGGGAACACAATGTTAGGTTGTGAAAATGATTACAGGTATGGAGAAATATTCTTTCTACATACCCGTAGAGAGAGAAAACAAGCAAATAATAATAATAATAATAATAATAATAATAATAATAATAATAATACCTACAACACCCATAACCAGACAAAGTGAAATTCCACAGCATTTGCCAAACCTACAATTGTTTTTTCTATATACTGTAGGCCTAAATCACTTAAACAAATAGGTACCTTAAAGGGATATTTCGCCCAGTTTTGCCTAACATCTCCTTTCATCTTTGCCAGAAGAAATGAAGTCATATTTTGAACAACATGAGGATGAGCAAATTACAGAATTTTAAACCTCCATAAACGCATTTTAAAGAAATGCTGCTTAATAAAACTATGCAGGAAAATGTGTAAATAATTTAAACTCTACATAAATACATAGTTTACATTTATTTTCAAAAATCTAGTAAAATGCATGAGACCGTATGTTACATTCGGTGAAAATATCGATGCAAAATTGCAAACGATAAAACATGCAGGGACAAATTTCTGTGGTTACGCCCCATCACATCCACGAATCCTGATAGGCCAAAACGTATGATTCTGAGCGATACGATTGGCCAGATGACGTGTCCATCAACACGCCTCGTACCCACGTTTCCCGCACAATGAAGCTTGCATCATACGGAATCCAGAACGTTTCTTTGCCCCTCGACCAAGCCTACAGTTAAAATCCAAAACTAGGTCAGTAGGATCTGGTCGTTATTTTAACATCTTCCTGACAAAAGATCAACGATGAGGTAAAATGTATGTTCTGCGTCAAAATACACGAGCACTGCTTTCAATGAACCACACCGGTCACTCTTTTTAACCTTGACAGATCGTCCCGTTCCTGGTTTTCATAAATTTCATCCATGTGTTCGTCAACATTTACTGTTCTTTTTTTAATGATGCAGGATAAAGAATTATTTCATTTTAAGAATGGCAAAATATTAAAATTGTGAGCAGACAACAGTATAATCATGGTTTGCATAAACAGGACAATAGCACAATCAAATTTTACAGGGCAAAGCAGCTGAATGTGAAAGTGTATTAAGCCATTTTTATAATGAAACGAACAAAATGACATGAATGTAGTGGGTGTAAATGAGCTGGTTGACCAATGTATAATAAATTGGATGTGCAATATTTCAGCACCCGCAATACTATAAATGCCAATTGGTGACGTTACACTTGCTGCAACTATAAAACCGCCAGTTCATTTTGTAGGCCAGTATTATTTACTTTATTTCGTTAATTTAATCGTTACTGCTAATAAGCACTTATTTATTTTAATGAACAGTGCTTCGTTGCAGGCTGGCTTTATTTCCACAACTATTTAATCAATGTACAAATCAATTTAAAAAAAACGTTTGAAAAAAAAAATTCACACGTTGATCTCACGCGAGCATTTCTATCTCTGAGGAGAGCAACGGATGCAGTTGCCGATTGCACACCAGATTACAACACACCATATGGCAATCGCGTGAGTACATACAAGTGTCTGTACGTGTAACACAAAATAACAGCGTAGAAGGAAATCATTTTCAGTTGTAGAGCTTTAAAAAAACACGTAGTATGAAAAAATCCTGGGAGGACAGGAAAGGCATGAAGCTTCACACATTACTGATAAGATTGATTCTTACCTGATCTGTTTGCCGGTAGACGATGGTAGACATATTTAAGGTCAATTAAAAGCTGTTGGTTGTGGATATTGCAAAAGCAATAGATATGGCACGTTTCTGCGTCCGTACAACCCTGTCGTTCCGGACCTTGAGACTGTTAGATCGGTGAACGAGCTTTGACAGCGACTCTGGAGCACGCGCTTAACAAAAGCCACGGAGCTGTATCACGCGTGACGTCACGCTAGAGCTCCGCCTGCGGAAAAGTACCGACGGACAGTGAGGTGAGGGCAGGCTAGTAAAACTAGTCTGGGTTGATGCAAGGTTTTTTTTTTTTTTTTTTTTTTAAAAACCTTTTGCAGAAATTACCTGCGTTCTCTGCATATATCTCATTTGCTTTAGGCATTTCGTGCTCAGTCTGTCTTTTAGTTCTCAAACAAGGGGCGTGATCCACTAGGTGACCTCAGTAAACTTCTTAAAATTATTTAAAATAGGTGGCCTCAGTAAACGACTTAAACTCATTAAAAATAGGTTATATTCAAATTAAAGTGCTTAAAATACTGAAAATCAAGATGAGGTTCTAAAAAAACAGGTAAATTGAACTTGTGTGAAAACATGCATAAATTTTAAAGTAATTTTTTGTCCTCTCAGACACTCTCAGTTGTTTTTAATGAAGAACATACAGTTTTAACTTATGAAATGAATTGTTATTTTTTATTTTAATTTATTGACACTACTAGTTTTGGAGGACGAGCCCTTTAAAAAATTTTTTAGAGGGCCTTAAAGGATTGGTTCACTTTAAAATGAAAATCACCCCATGATTTACTCACCCTCAAGCCATCCTTATGACTTTCTTCTTTCTGATGAACACAATCGGAGTTATATTAATAAATATCCTGATGCTTCCAAGCTTTATAATGGCAGTGACGGGGTCTATTGAGTTTGAAGCTCAAAAAAGTGCATCCATCCGGGGGGTTAATAAAGGCCTACTGAAGCGAATTGATGGAGTTTTGGTAGAAAAATATCCATATTTAAAACTTCATAAAGTAAAATATCTAGCTTCCGCCAGACCGCCTTCCGTATTCAACTTACGCAGAAAGTGTAAGGCCTCTCGCCGTTCGAAATGCTTACGCTACGTCGAACATCATCCGCCAATTACACATCCGCCAGATTTTTTTTATGCCAGTTAATTTGCACTTTTTTGGGCTTCAAAGTCAATGGACCCCGTCACTGCCATTGTAAAGCTTGGAAGCGTCAGGATATTTATTAATATAACTCTGATTGTGTTCATCAGAAAGAAGAAAATCATATACACCTAGGATGGCTTGAGGGTGAGTAAACCATGGGGTAATTTTCATTTTACAAGTGAACTAATCCTTTAAAGGCAAAATGTTTGAAAACCACATGCTTTTGAAGCAAACATTTTCTGCATTTTTACAGGCATTTTTGTTATGCTTTAGGCTTTACACACCAAATGTCAGTGATTGTCAGGGGATTATAATCTTTGAATGTGGTCACTGGTCAGTGCATATGGTCACAAATGAGAGAATGATGAGTGTACTGATTATGGCTATCGAGACTTCAAATACCCATATCAGATATTGCACTCCTTCACCTCCCCATGTGTAAAGAAGCTTAGCTTCTTCTGTGATGCAGGAGTGCATGACGTCAGAGCCAATTTTTTTCAAATGATCCTCTCTCCTGCACAGGTAAAACTCTCTGTCTTAGCCAGCATTGTAAATCCTAATTGGATTAATGGATCAGCGGCACGACTATAGACACATGAGCCCAAGGCAGTGCTAAGCTGCCCATTCTGTAACGGCCAGCCAGTGTAATGCACTGACCGCACAATGCTAGTAACAGAGGCTCTAGAAACATCCTGGCCTTTGTTCGCAAATCCTCGCCAACAACCGACGCGGATCAGGTTTTTTAAAACAAAGTTGTGGGCACAACTGAAGGACAGGATTTAACTGGAGATCCTGTTTACACGCAAAGCCAGTGTGGCCCTTTCAGGGGGCCAGATCATTGTCCATCCAGGGGGCCAGAGATTGGGCTTGTTCTCTTTGTTGAGATGTAATTATTGTAATTTGTGGTTGTAAAGTGTTGACCGGACCATTCCTAAGCAACATGACTGCTCATTTGTCCAGAGTAATGGTGTGTTTTGCATCACATAATGTAGGATCTTAAAATATATAGTTTAGATTTATTATATTATTTCAGATGCACACTGTAACAGAAGTAACTGAATAGTTTTATATTGTTATATATTTTATATTTGCAATATATCAAAAAGTTCAGATCAGATACCTCTATATTTTATATATGTGAATTTGGAATAATAAATCTAATATATATAGTATATAGTTCATGAGAGCAGTAATGAAGCATATGTAGCGCCCTCCAAAACTTTACTGTTTTGTACTGTCAGTTTTGACCCAGCGCCATGTTCCTGTCCCCTCGAGTTAAAACATGACCAATCTGAATCCTCATGCATAATTAGATCATTTAATCACATTGTTGTGTGTGTGTGTGTGTGTGTGCGTGCACGTGGATAGTTGTGTGGTTAGCTCGTTTGAAATCCTCAGGCTCAGTCTACTGGCACAGATGTGTTCTGACAGCAGCAGTATTAATATTTCAGGTGAGAGGCAATGTCTCACAACTGCAACACGTGAGGCGTTTAGGGAATGTTCTCAGCAGGACGTTTGAATCAGCTCAGCGCCAAAAAAAAAAAACACACACACACCAAATGAACAAAAGAAAACTTCAGCAGAAGGAACGTTCTAAAAGGGAATATGACTGTAGAATAGAAAACCAATGCAGGTCATTGTCACTATAGCATGTTTGAGTGATTTTTCATTTATACATAATAGTGGTTTTATGAACCATTACTTGTTTTTCTTGTTTACTTGTTTTGGATTTGCCATAATAATGACTGTTTTCAAACATGTTTCCCGAACGCTCCCTCTGTCTTCCTTTAGTCGGAAAAACATGAACTTGCCCCAAAATCATGCTGTTAGTTCAGTCAGTGTTGGTATGTTGGGCTTGCCATGATGCTCAGACAAATAGCAGTGTTTGATAGTGCCACAAAGCCAGTGTTCATACTTTTTTGGGAAATCAACCTATGAGTCGCTTAGTTTTTGTTGTCTCTGCATATTAATGGGAGAAAATGTTAAAATAATTATTATATTAAATAATTGTTATAATTAATAATTTAAGATTTTATTTTTAAAAAAGAATTATTATTTGTTAAGAGTGAGTGCAGATACCAAATGGATATGCTCATATATATTTAAACTAGACAACTAGGTCACAGAGTGTACAGTATGAACATATAATACATAATTAATGCATGCTTACATACTGTATATGGCCTTATGTTCCGTAGGGAACTATGAGGCGTAAGTAAGTACATACTGTATACTCCACTGTACTCTTAGAGAAGCTGGCTTATCTGTCTTTCTGTGGTGAAAGGTAATGGTATCAAAAACTTGAGTAAATAAGTAAATCACTATCAGGTGAGTTAAAGAGGATCCTGGGGAATTTAAATGATGTCATGATGTCTTTATGAGTCATTCCTGTTGAGTAAACCTCCATGTTTTCCTCTCACACTCATGGCTTACATTATTGTAATTTTGTCCCCATTAAAGTCCCTTTTTTTCTTTTTTTAAATTAACACTTAAGGTTAATACACTATGGGTGGCATCCTAAATGGAACGTAATAACTATCCAGGGTGCATTAAAGGCATCATCCATGTCTATAATATCCCTATGGATCTAAAAGCATTACATAACATGTTTTTAACAGTCTCCCTTGAGTACATCATCATAATACTCTGTAGTTTTACATCCATTCCAGCCAATGGTTTGCAACCAGTATTCTATGTGCTTATTATATTCCAACTGAATGAGCTATGCCCATGTGTTAATTTAAAACACCACCAATTGATGCTAGAACCACAAATAAATCAGCAATGAATTAAGAACTATCCCTGTTTATTTACACCTTAAAATGGCTGATTAGACTTATGAGTTGCAGGCATCTTGCCTCCTAGCATTTAACACTGCAGTTTGGACATTAATTCGGCAGCAATCGTTATCTGACACATATATTGTTTATATTGAGCAGTTGAATGTAGCGCATCTAATTTCATTATTCTGCAGGGCTGGTCATTATTCAGTTGGGGTTTTATTGAAGATATCACAGTAATCATAACAAAATACAGAGTGTCAGTTTTGACTTGACACTTTCTCCCTCACAATGAAATCAGATCTTAACATCATTATTTGCAGATGAACAATTTCTCTTTTTTTATAGTCTATAAGAATATAGCATTTGTTTTTACTATTTAAAAAAAGTTAATATAGGATAAGCACAGCATATTTAGTGACTAGCCTTAAAGGGGTCATATGATGCTATTTTAAAAGTTAATTATTTTGATTATTAGGTGTAATAGAATAGGGTAACATGCTTTAATGTTCAAAAAACACATTATTGTAGCTCCTCTATTCCCAGTCTGGAATGCGCTGATTTCTACAATGCCCCTCCTTCCGAAAAGTTCAGAGTGCTCTGATTGGCCAAACACCTTATGCCCTGTTTACACCTGGTATTAAGATGCATTTTGGTTGTCTGGCTATCACCAGACCAAGCTCAATCTTTTAAGATTGAACATTGGTCTGGGGAGTCTGCTATGTATTTTCTACTGCACAAGAGGCGTGATCAACGATCATAATTTAAATGACTCTGTACGCAATTGGATAGTCCTTCAACCAATCAGACCACAAGAGGCGTGATCAATGGGCATCGATCCATCGCTTCTCTATCCGTCATTGTGTTAAACCCGCCAATAGCGCGCCAGGTGGATAAGCCAGTCTGTGATTGGTTCCCGCAAATGTGTAACAGAAGCAGGATAAATTAATGTACAGGTTGCCAGCCTGAGCTGCAGGGCGAAATCAAATCGCTGGCAGATCAGGCTGGGTTTACCCAGTCTAGCATTTTGGTTGATCGGATCACAAGTAGACGAGGGAGACACATACCCATTTACACCTCGTATTTTAATCCGTCTCTTTTGTCCACTTTCAACCACTTCTGTCCTGATTTCTTTGAGAGGAGGGTCTATTGGCGGTATGGGCTTTTTCAGATCTTTCGATCTAATGGACGAAATAAGCTCACGCAATCTACATATGAACGCGCTTGGAGACGACGGAAAAACATACAGAGAGCATCAGCTTTCCTTTTCGTATAGTTTCTATCAATGCTCCAAATGATCGGCCACTTATCTGAAAATGTTGACAATTACTTCCTTTGGATTCTATACATGATCTCTCAGCTTGCCGATCACATACGCGAGCTTGCTCACACCAGCTGTGAGAGGTGCGGCAAAGATGAAAAGATCAGCAGCGGCTGCATCTCCGGGCTAGAGTACAATAATAATGCATTAAAAAAAGGAGTGTATGGTTCAAACTACTTTATTTTTAAAAAAATTCAATTCCAGAATTCTTCCACTCTCTTCTGAACTCTTTCCCACACACGGTAGCATGTTCTCCTAGGGTTGCCAGTAGTAGAGATGCACCGGTCTACCGAGCATCAATCAGAATCGGCCAGTTCCGTTTTTTGCTTTATTTCGCCCGGTCTCTGTCCCGGACTTGCACACAAAATGCATTGCAATCATTTCCCCAAATGTAATTTGCGTGGACGTTAACAGAGGCCAGAGACGGGACACGCTGAAGATGGACACAAAGAGAATAGCAGAGAAAATACTGTACCAGGCAGAGCAAGCTCACAGTTGCGATGCTTGGAATAGTGGAAGAAAATTCTACACATTAAAGTGGGGTGGGGGTTTATATTTATATGCATTTCTGAAGGGAACTGACTTACTTCACAAAAGTTTCGATGACATTTTCTTTTAATCGTACCTCCGTATGATGCCTATTAAAGTAATGTTTATATAAGCACAGCGCTGGTGTTGCTTTGTTTACAGAGGTAACCAAGGAAACTCTATACACTGCAAAAATGCTTTTCTTATTTAGTATTTTTTGTCTTGTTTCCAGTCTAAATATCTAAGAATTCTTAAATCAAGATGCTTTTACTAGATAGTAAAACTAGATATTTTTTCTTGTTTTCTGGAAAATAAAATGAAAATGAAGTGAGTTTTTGCTTAAAACAAGCACAATTATCTGCCAATGGGGTAAGAAAAATAATCTTGTTTCTGTTTGAAATCTTGTTTCTAGATAACTCAGCAGATAACTGTGCTTGTTTTAAGCAAAAACTTGCTTCATTTAGAATTTTTTTTATTTTTCAGAAAACAATAAAAAATATCTTATGTCATTTTACTTATCTAGTAATAGCATCTGGATTCAAGAATTCTTAGTTATTTAGACTGGAAACAAGACACAAAATACTAAGTAAGAAAAGCATTTTTTGCAGTGTATTGCTGCTGTTCCATAAGTGCCACCTTCTGGTAGAGAGTGAATTTGTTTGTTTTTTTGGGGTTCGGAGTCCTCAGGGTTTCTTATATGTAAGGAGGGGGGCTTCATGGACAAAAGGTTGGGAACCACTGGTCTACACCACAAAAGCAATCCGGTCGAATGCGTTTTCGACTAACTCTGGAAGTGGTTGAACATGGACACGCCCAAAAGGTTTTAGACCCTGTTTACACCTGTATTTAGCGTTTAGCTAATGATCCGATCAAACAAACGCATCTTAATACCAGGTGTAAACAGGGCCTTAAGCGTGTGTCGGTAATGTAATAACGTCCCGACCCTTACCAAAATCATGAGCTTCAGCTTCTAAGGCTTCTAAAGCATTTGTAAACATACAGTTAATAATAATGTTGTCGGTTTTACCGTATCCGTTCAAGCCTGAGTCAGATTCTGAAAATGATCAAGCCGATCGATCAGATCCAACTTTGCAAGCACGACTTGAGCAGAACGTTTCATAGTGGTAAGTAGTCTTTGTATATAGCCTGCGTTGTACTCTCCCAGGTTCAGGAAGCTGTCCTTTGTAAAATGGGCTGTGCACAAGGAAACTTTTGGGATGTACTGCCTAGGAACAGCTTTATAGGTAAATCTTAACTTCTGATTAGCCTCTGAAAGCAAAAACAGTTTTGCATCCAAACACACAGCATCTCCGTGACATGACGACAACCGTTCAGTTAATTGAAACCTGGCCATCTTTCTTTGCATATGCCTTTAGCAGGCATTATGTTAATATTTCACATGCAGAAACTAAAGAGGGAGGAGCCATGGTGAAGCTAGGAGACCGACCAACTGAGGTGGAAACGAGGGTGGTAAAGACCCAGGGCGACACAGCTGTACTGGAGGGCTGAGGCCGAACCGGAAGGTGCAAGGAAAACGGTGGGACAGGTGGGAAGGAAGAGCCCGATTGAGCCAAAGGGGTGGAGGGACGAGGTGTAACCGGAGAGACCGAAGACTGTGGTGCAACTAGGGTGATGATTGACCAAGGTGGAGCTTAAGGGATGACTAGCCACGGTGGAGGCGAGGGAGCATGGAGTCAAGGTGAAGCTGAAAGGTTGACAGGGCAAGGTGGAGTCCGAGGCTCAGAGGCTTTAGTTGGAGCCTGGAAATTGACACACTTTGGCAAAGCTAGTGAACTGGGAGCTCAAGGCGAGTTGTTAGATGAAGTCAACAAAGGAGGAGCCAAAGGGCTGGACGGAGCCAGCGGAAACATGGGTGAACAACTGTATGGCATAGGCAAATGAGCTGGGAGGCTGGGTGGGTGCATCATCAAGAACAGACTTGATGAGCAATGAAAGAGACTTTGTGATGGGTGACGAAACAGACTTAGTGCTGAGCAGCAGCATCAGCGTAGAAGGAGGCTTGGAACTGGATGACAAAGGTGGCTTGGAACAGGGCAATGAAGGAGACTTGGAACTGGACAACAAAAGAAACTTGGAACTGGATAAAAAAGGAGACTTGGAACTAGATGACAAATGAGACTTGAAACGGATCCTTTCACATTCTTCAATTATAACACTAGGGTACGAGTTCACCAGGTCTGCTCATGCACCTGGTCAGACTTGGCTCTCCTAGGCACTGGGTCTGCAGTGGGTTTTGGCTTTACATCCTCACTGGGCTTCGGCTAAGTTGTCGTGGTGGGCTCAGGCTCGAGGTGGACGAGGTGGAGCAGGTCTAAGAAGTTGTGTGTGTTCCTTGAGGGAACAATACCCCTGTGAGAGGAGGAGAATTTGTACCGCTGCTAGATCCATTTTCTTCGGTTCCGTCTTTGTCATGGTTGGCTGACACAGTCCGATAAGATCAGCACCTCTATGCTTTAATATGGTATATTTGCTGTGTTTGCAGAATGCAGATATTTCTAAAGCCTTTGTGTGTTTCCGCCTGACAAAAAGAGAGGGACCTTTACAGAGATGACTTTTGTCAAACTAGAAATCATACCAGTAACCTGCAGTAGTACTGTAACCATGCTATTTTCGGTCTGAGCTGATTTGATTGCACTATGGAGGATTCAGTCTGTAGCTACTGCTGCTCTCTCTCAAGACAATACCTTCCCCTTCAGGAATACTGCAGTGAAACATACTGTGAGTGTTTGTGTATCTGTGCTGAATCTAGTCTCTCCGTCTCTCTATTGCAGGAAGTGATTGTGCCATATTACATTTGCTTGCTCATTTGAGGTGATGCTGCATTACTGAAATTATAAAGAAAAACTCGTTATGTGTAGAAATTGTTGGCTTCACAGGCATTGCAGTATAGAGCTAGCAAGACATATACTGTTTTAATAAATGACTTCTTTTGGTTGGAATTTGCAGGCAGCATAGTAGATGTCCCTTTTTCTTCAGCAAAATAAGCATTGTAATCACAAAATTTTTACTAGGTTGTTTTTAAAGCTGTAATTTGTTTAGGGTTATTAGACATTAAGTTGTGGTGCCTTGTAAGTCTGTTTGCAATGTCTTAACGTTGTAACTACAACGTTGATTGATCGTAGTTTCTTTTGCACTTCATTTATAATCAAGTGATATACAGCGTGTGCCACCGCATTCACGTTTGTATTTAAAGAGAAGACGCTACGAGCATAGTATAATGTCTGGCAGGACAGGGAAGTTAGTTTTTCTAAGGTGAGAGACTTTTTATTTTCGTAACAAGCTACGAAAATAACGTTTGAACAATGACACTGACATACAGCCTGACATCTCATCTGACCGCAGATACTGAATCAGGACAACACGTTTTTCTCAGTCACTCTTTACTTAAACTGCGTCTGACAAAAGAATCAACAGCTTTCGCGCACATCTTTGAAAATAAAAGTCTTGCATCAGAAAAACGTTTAGAATTACATTTTTGTTGTAGATGCTGTTTCTTTGAGGGCACACTCCACGACCCACTCAGAACGATCTTGCGACCCACTTTTGGGTTAGGGTTAGGGTCCCACCAGTTGAGAAACACTGGCCTAAAGTACATAAAACACGGTCTGTTTAGTCATTCACTGACTGGGAAGCAATTCAGCTTCTTTAGGATTCAGACAGAGCCTGTGTCTGTGTTTCTCCCTCTTTTGTGGTTATTTGTCTAGTTTATTGTGTCCCCCTTCCCTCGGATGCCCTTGGTCCAGCCAGCATCCTTGTTCTACTCAACCCCTCCCTTTTCCATTGACTGTAGTAAGTAGGTCAGAAATTTGCTCACACACTTTAGAACTGTGCTGCTCGTTGTTGGCCTTAAGCCACCAGACGTGTATATTTTACCAGACCACTATAGTAGTATTAGAGAACCTTCACTCACAGAAAAACATTGAGGCGAGCAGTGTCTGATTCCCAAGAAGAGCTCCGTATCTCCATGACGATAGGACTTTCTTTTTTTTGCTATTTAGGTTTAGTTCTACTCATTAAATCAGAGAACGCACACAGCCACCCAGCTTTTAATTAAATTACATTAAATCTCTCGCCTCCCATCTTTATTCTTTTCGTACTTTCTCCCTCTCTTTCTTCCCACATTCACTCACTCACCCCTTTTGTGGATGTTCCATGTTGTTTTTGAACTACTTGAACTTGAAATTCATTAACGTTAACATGGCAATATCATTAAATGCCCATCATGGGATTTTTCAAAGGATTCGTTATTCATTTAACTCGTATTACATTTCTCCATTCACATGTCCTAACATGACAGGATTTTGGATAGGAATAGATTTTGTATTTTCATATTTACCAAACTGACATAGCAATGAGATTGTTGGTGCGGCATTATTTATTTGTCTTAGCCCGTGTTAATGTTTTGCAGTTTTTCTTGCAGTTTGTTTTCTTGTTTTTGTGTTATTGTCTTTTGACGGAAATCATTTATAAATTTCTCAATATTTTGTCATGTTATATTCATTAATTCTGCCTAAAATGGCATCTAATTTTAGTCAGCAAACCGTTTAACATTTTAATTGACTAAAATTGCAAAATTAATATTAAATATAATAATATAATTGAATATATTAATATAATAAATCCTTCAGTAATTAACGTTTTGGTCAATAGTTTTGTTACAAGTTTAACACTAGTCCCAGAAATGGCAGTGTTTGGGAAAACAATAAGTGACAATTATCGATTGTGACATTCTTCATCTTTAAAGAACAAATGCAACGGATGTTACACGATCTAAGCCTTATTGTCCCTGTTCTAAATTATTAGAAAACTGACAAAGCCTTGGATTATTTGTTTGTCCAAATCTCAGTGGTGTGTTCAGATTTCATGTCCAATTGAATCAGTGTTCAAAGCAATTCTTAAGACCAAATTGGCTCTTAAACAAACTGTGATAAATCAATCAAGCCAATGCTGATTGTAGAAATTGCACACTCAGGGAAACTAGAAATCAACCATCCATTGGACACACTTGCGCTTGTGATCAGGCATTTACGCAATATGTTACAGCATTGGTCACATCCTATCCAACCAAATAAATCAATATTCAATAGGAGGAACAGCCATTTCTATAGTTACCCAATATAGATGTCATTCCCTGAGAGGGTTATCTCTGAGAGAGTGAGATTACATCATGTGGTGAGTGGTTATGTAATTCAGGATGCCATGTGCACAAACACAGGAAATGCTTTATCAGATGTGGATTGGCGTTCCATTGCCCGGAGTACATTCATTTAGCACATTGATTCAAAGAAATACATTTTTTATTAAGCACATGTTTTATTAAGCTACAGTAAATCTACCACATTGTATCAGCATTCATTTTAAAACACTGGAAGAGCAATAACACACCATAAATACAATCATAATTCTAGTGAAATATAAAATAGCAAATGGAGCTATGGGCTATATTCAACACAGACAGACACCCGTGGAAAAAAGCTATAGTGTGCCAATGTAAATGAATGAAAATACTGTATAATCATTTTCTGCTGTCCCATCATATGGCAGTTAGCAGGCACTTCTCTCAAAGCACTTTCACCACCTCTTAGTCCTTCTCTCCTTTAATGAATCCTATCCCTGAACATTCACTTGATATGAGAGCCTCCAAATTAGCTTGTGTCTGTGAATAGGTCTAGTTTAGTGAGTTGAAAATGGAGAAGGAAATAATAGCTGTACTCTTCAATAGCCCTGAATTTTGATGAAGAGCGAGGCTACACTCAAATGCATTCTGGTCTTTACTGTTTGCACACCCTTGCCAGAGAACAAGGATGTTGGTAGCTGAAAACAACTAGGTAGTTGCATGCTGGCAAAGTAAAAAAAAAGTTTTTTCATACATTGTAAATCACATTATTCTTCAACAAACAGCACAATGTAAGATATAAAATAATGTTCATAAATGTCATGAACCACTGAATTGTAATATTTACACTGTATTCTAGCAAGGGTGACATGATAAAGCAGCAAGCAATAAAAGTGCCTCCATGTAAATTGTGTTTCTATATCAGTGATGTAGTGGGTAGCCCCGCCTACTGAGAAATCTCGTTGGTCCAAAATCCTGCTCCTCAAATTTACATTAAACATCAAATATCGTCTGACTGGCTGTGGTTGTGTCACTTTGAACAGCAATTTTGCAATCATATAAATTTCTTGTTACCTCCTGGTTAGGACATGGTATTCTAATTCTAACAAGTCCAATAATAATAATAAAGTTTGCCTTTACAAAACCCACAAATTACTTACAGTACACAGGAAGTGGTTTTAAAGAGTTGGTAATGATGACTACTTCTGTAATGAAATTTGTGGCCTTCATGCACGACCCAGCATTCAAAGGCGTCAGCTGATCTCATACAGGTAATGTGAACATTTAACAGCAAACTGGTAATTGTTCATTGTCACTGAAGCAGAGTTATGAATGAGACCTAAAGTCTGGAAGTGCTTGAAGCCTGCGGCTCAGAGTAATCTCTGTGCAACACGCGAGTCCCTTTGTCTGATCCGGCTCTAGACTAACAGCAAATAGTGGGCACTGTGTCAATAAATAGTTTAACTTTTAACCAGAATTCGACTAGTTGAGTAGCTGCCACGTCTCTGTGACCCCTTATATCTCTTGTTGAGTCAGGGGAACTTCTGAGTTTGATAGTTACATGCACTGATGGCAAGAGGCCAGCCTTGGTTTGGCCAAACTAACTGTGATTGGGTGAGTGCTGTGGAACCGTGTTTTAGCAATGGAAAATCCTGTTCATTTGCTTAAAGGCTTTGTGAATATGTAAAGCTACTACTTTGAAAAAGGACCAGAAAAATAACTTCTGTTTATGAATGCACTGCTTAGTGGTAGAAGGGAGGTATCGGATATCTGAACAAGATAACTTCTTATGCTCCCATGATCATATTATGTGTTTTCTGAGAACTGAATGTCCAGTAACACATTAAGATTGACTAGAGATTCAATTTTCTTTTTCTAAATTTTATTGACAGACCATGGGCCCTATTTTAACGATCCAAACTCATGGTCTAAAGCGCACGGCGCAAGTGCACTTAGGGCGTGTTTGAGTCCACTTTTGCTAGTTTAACGACGGGAAAAATGGTTGGCACGCCCCTCTAAAAGGGTTGTCCCTGTTTTCTTAGTGAGTCATGGGTGTGTTTTGGGCGAAACGTGCAATAAACCAATCAGAGTCTGATCTCCCATTTCCTTTAAAAGACAGTTGCGCTTGCACCATGGCAGATTCGCTATTTACAAATGGCGGAATTTGCAAGTGGAAAGACTGAATGCTTCTCCAGAGAGGAATCCTTTTTTATTTTTTTTCAATATTTAAAAATGTTTGTGTGGTGCTGCGCGGCCCTGTGTGTAACAAGCAGAGTGTACGCACGTTGAGCACCCGCCTATAGGTGAATATTACTAATGCGCCCTTTAAATAACACAAAAAATACTGCGCAATTGACTTTAGACCAGGTTTTTGTTGGTCAGTGGCGCAGTCGATTTCCGTTGCCTCAAAATTGCAACGAGCCAACAATGTGCCTGAACCCATGGGCGCACAAATGGTCGCAAATGCATTTGCTATTAAACAATGTGGCGCAGGATGTGAAAATGATGACTGCGTCAGGCTGAAATTAGCCAAAAACACTGGCGTCGTGCATTGCGCCGGGTGTATGATAGGGCCCTATATATGTGGAGTTCAAAAGTTTACATTTAAAATCTGCAATAAAACAACAAAACCTGGAAATAAACAGTATTTTTTATTCGGATTTTGAAAACATGTAAGACAAAGAAACATTATGATGTAAAATGAAATTAGCGAAATGAATTTTAGAATTTGTTGGTATTTTTTATGTCCCCCTTCAGTGACCTAGAACTAGTAAAAAAAAATCTAAAAATATTTATATCTCAGATTTTCTAGTAGTAATGATGACATAACAAACAGTAAGACATTTAAAAAAATGCTGAGTACTTGGACTTTTGGACCTTGCTGTTCACTTTTGGATTATTGGATTGTTTTTAAAAGATAATGCCACTCAGTTGTTGTGCGCATTTGCACATACTCAGTGCAGACTGGCATTATAGGCAATCAATATGCTCCTTTAGCATTAGTGACTCTCTTTAAGCTGAGCTAACCCAGCTTTATCATTTGAAAATAATTTCATCTGATGTCTTTCTCTCTCTCTTAATGGAGTTATTTTTGTCAGATGTTAAAGTACTGTTTAAATGTAATTTTGCGCACATGAGGAAATTTGAATACTGTACATTTATACAGTGGCCTCCTTTAACCATGATCAACCCAAATCTATTTCAGTGCTTTGTTATGTCTACCTCCACACTCTGTGTTGCAAAAACACAGCATATTTCTTGGAACACTGACTACGCTCACGTTTCCCACTGTTGTTGCCTCTGAATGTTGGTGTAGGTGTTATCTGTTGTTGTTTTGCAGTGCTGATATGTGAACATCTCCCCTCAGCTTCTTCATGGTCTTGCTGCCCTTTCCCTCAGCTGCCCACATGCACTCCAAGGTGCCATTATGACTTCCTCACATGCTCATACCAAGAAAACATTAAATTTCTCCTAAAGATATTAAGAATAACCTTCATCTAGACATGATGTCTTTTTCTCATCCTGTCTGCCTTCTTGACTGACAGCAAAGAGCTGTGTGTATTTTATGGACATGAAAGTATAATTTCCGTGATGTCTTATATTTCTCCTTTTCATTTGAAAATGCATGTGCAGCACAGACGTAGAAGGTCATTGATTTCATATGGAAAAGAGAAATAGCAAGAGAGAGGAAGCAATAGGATGATGCATATTCTGAATCTATCTATCTGTCTGTCTATCAACTCACCTAGTTTACATATCCTTCAAGATATAAAGTCAGTTAGACAGATATTCTGACACAGGGTTGTATTCTTGCCTTCAGGAAGGAGTCACATGGTGGAGCTCTTGAAAGCCACGTGCTGACTGCTGCTCACACTCCGAATACAAATACAGCACGCATAAAATTCACAGATGCATTAAAAGACACGCACACAAAGTCACTTTGCCAAGGACACAAAGGATAGGCCAGAAATGAGTTATGAACGGTTAGGTATTTGCATGTAATTGTAAAATTACAGCATTCCCTGAAATTGTACAGTGTAGATTCAGCTGACTTGCTTTGTGTTGAAAGTATTAACTTGAAGAGTCTATAGATTGTGTGCTGTTACTGTGTTCTAGTGAATTGTAATAAGTGGTTAGAGGAAAACGAGCTGAATCTCCACTGTAAAATTTCAGAGAATGCAGTAAATTTATAATTACATGTAAATATATCTTCATGTCAAGCAGATCCAAAGAAAATCAGGAAATTAAGTAGGGAATGAGAAATTGAAAGTTATTTTAAAGAATTGAGGGCTTAACCAAAAAGGAGGGTGAGAAAGTTGGAAAAAAGAGTTTATTCAAGGACACATGAGAAAAGAAAGAAAGAGGTTAAGTTAATCAATGTCAGTCCTCTCTTGTGTCAAGATGTTCAGCTTTTAAATGGACCTGGTTTTGAACTCCATGTTGTTCTATTAAATATTAAGCCAATTCATGCTGTGAGAATCTCAACCTGCAGTTTGTATTTCAGGCATATAGTGCTGCCAGAGGACATCTGCACCAGCTCTGCACAGTCTCACACATACACAAAGCTGCCAGTACTTCTTGGACTTAAAATACTGAACCACTATGTAGTCTTATTTTTTTCTTGAATTGTCGATTATTGTAAATTATCTTATTCTGGGTTGAGAAAACTGCGGCTTGGTTAGAGCTTATAAATGCAATTTATTTCCTTAAGTCCACCCTGAACCTACAAACCGGTTGATATCAGTAGATTTAAACCAAAATTATTTGTGAGCTTTTCTTGTGATGAGAAACACTTCATATGTCCTTACAAGTCAGTTTTCAATTTGATCAAGTACAGAAAATCCTTTAACTTTTCACTTTGTATAGGATTTCAGAAGTCATTCTGTATAAATACATTTCACATGATTTCTATTTACTCTGATAATGAATGACCTCAATTTGATAAAGACTTTTTATCCAAACACATCATCTCTGCTTACAGTAAAAACATGACTCTAATCTATAAAAAAATAGAGTTAATCAGAGAAGATTATCATGTTCTGTATGCTTGTGTTGTAAATGAGTACCGTGTGACCCACAGGCACTTGTTAGGAAGGAAATGGTATCTCTTTCCCAATTTGTTTTTACCTTGTGCTTAATCCCTTGTTGTCAAGAATAGTGTGAGTCTGGTGGAAACAGTATTGTTCCCACATATGCAGTATTCCTGTTTGACATTCCAGTCATTCATGGTCACCCAATCAGCTGAACCTGGAGTCTTATGCAATGTATGAGCCCGGACAAGATACTTGGGATGTGGGAAAGTATTTTACAGCAGGATATGCTAATCAGTTTGCACCTCTGATCACTGAAGAATGGGGATTCCCAAACTTTTTGTCAGCTGACCCCGTTTGACCAAAAATATTCACTTGAAATTTAAATAATGTATAAATTTAACAACACATTCACACGTTTATGGTTCTCTGATGCCAGTTAATAGTCACATGACATGCAGGTAGACAAAATATTTCATTGTAATATGCTAGTCTTCTGATTACTCTTTCCAACACTACATTGTAAACCCTAACACTCAAAATACTTAATTGGTTTGAGTAGGACAAACTTAAATTAAACTATTAGTTCAGTTAAATTCACTGTAATAAGTATTTAGAACTTTCTTTTTCTTTTGAGTTCACAGCACTGACATATTTCAAGTGAACTGAACTGTTTCATTGTTTTGAGTTGTATGAAATCATTTCCTTTATTTTAGAGTAACTGAAACTGGGCTGGGATTTTTTATTTCCCAGCATGCTTTGCCCATGGTACTCGAAAGGGAGAGTAAATGCTAAAATTAAGCGTTATATAATATGGTAAGGGCGATTTAGTAATGATTAATGTTTTGTTATGCTAATTTAGAAGAGTTTCTGTTAATGTGGGTTTTTGGAGAGTTACCATCATGGTGACAAGTGGTGCATGCTGCTTGGTTTGAGAGCAGGTAAGTTACATGTTTTAAGTTGCTGTACTCATTCAGTAAGTGCTATACCATGCTATTGTTAGCAAATTGGCATTTTCTGAATTAGTTTGTTATAGCTAGCAAAAAATGTCTTAACTTAAAAAAAATCTCATTCAACTTTTTTTTGAGTTCTGACAACTTATTAGGGTTTACAGTGAAGTAAATAAAATTTGATTTGCAAGAACTCAAAATAAAAAAGTTAATAACTAAATCGTTTATGTTAATTGCTATCAAAATGAGTTGGCTAACTGAGTACTTCAAGTTAGGAGCAATTAACATGCATGAGTACTACAAACTCAAAACTTGATAATTCTGCTAACTTAAAATTGGGAACATCATAACTCAAAAAAATTGAGGTAATCAGTTACATCAAATTTTAAAGTTAGCCCAATTTATTTGGGTTTACAGTGTACCAAAAGAATTTGCGTGCATCCATGAATACTACTGCATTCATTCAATGAACAGTTATATATTTCATTCAGCTTAAAAAGGCTACAGCCAAGTGAACACAACACAGCCAATCTTTGCTCTTCCCTTCCCCCCCACTCACTTTGTAAATCAGCACATCGCTCTTTCTCACATCACATCCAGGTTATGTAACACTGTTTTCTAGTTACCCTGAAGACAGAGGCTGCCCCTCTGTTCACCTCCGTACCAATCGTCTCCTGTCGGAACGGGAGGGTAGACAGCGGGAATTCATAAGGAGATTGGTTGTTGTGCTTGCATTTGTGTTGAAGGAGGCATACAGATGAGCAGATAGCATTATGAATAATTATCGTACAGTGACAGTGCGATTGGGCTTTTGTTCCATTGAAATGACACATTTCCCTTGAAACAGTTACTGTAAACACAAAGAAGCAGCAGGCATACGATAACAACCGTGACTGTTTGAGGATGTCATGGCCTTGCTAAAGATTGTGGAATTTGTTTGCGTCTGTTAGTCGGATTATATCCCATTTCAATCTTTATACTGTTTATTTTGGTATATTATGGACCATGGGAATTTGATCGATCTTCCTCCAACATTGGCTAAACAAAATAAGCTCATGTAATCTGTGTAAACTGCACATATAATTTACAAAATGCCCAGTTGCTGCCATAAATCCTTCTGTTGGTGTCTGCTTACTTAATTCACTCTAATGAGCTCGTTTCATTACAGACATTTTAATGAGTGCCTATTAAGGATAATATACCAGCCATAATGTTTTATTCATCACTAACAGTTGATTATCTATAACCACAGCACTGCTTGCAATTTGCAGCTGTTTATGGCTTGCTATTAAAACATTTATGCAATTTTCCACAATTTTTAACCTTTTAAATTTCAGTTTGATTCTTCCTGGTATCTGTTTGAAAAATAAATAAATAATTGAATTAAAAGTCTACTCATTTTGTAAACTATAAAACAAAAGCTTGAACCCTGGTAAGGGAACAGATACTTCTCATATATGGGTTTACAAACCCGATTCCAAAAAAGTTGGGACACTGTACAAATTGTGAATAAAAAAGGAATGCAATAATTTACAAATCTCATAAACTTATATTTTATTCACAATAGAATATAGATAACATATCAAATGTTGAAAGTGAGACATTTTGAAATGTCATGCCAAATATTGGCTCATTTTGGATTTCATGAGAGCTACACATTCCAAAAAAGTTGGGACAGGTAGCAATAAGAGGCCGGAAAAGTTAAATGTACATATAAGGAACAGCTGGAGGACCAATTTGCAACTTATTAGGTCAATTGGCAACATGATTGAGTATAAAAAGAGCCTCTCAGAGTGGCAGTGTCTCTCAGAAGTCAAGATGGGCAGAGGATCATCAATTCCCCCAATGCTGCGGCGAAAAATAGTGGAGCAATATCAGAAAGGAGTTTCTCAGAGAAAAATTGCAAAGAGTTTGAAGTTATCATCATCTACAGTGCATAATATCATCCAAAGATTCAGAGAATCTGGAACAATCTCTGTGCGTAAGGGTCAAGGCCGGAAAACCATACTGGATGCCCGTGATCTTCGGGCCCTTAGACGGCACTGCATCACATACAGGAATGCTACTGTAATGGAAATCACAACATGGGCTCAGGAATACTTCCAGAAAACATTGTCGGTGAACACAATCCACCGTGCCATTCGCCGTTGCCGACTAAAACTCTATAGGTCAAAAAAGAAGTCATATCTAAACATGATCCAGAAGCGCAGGCGTTTTCTCTGGGCCAAGGCTCATTTAAAATGGACTGTGGCAAAGTGGAAAACTGTTCTGTGGTCAGACGAATCAAAATTTGAAGTTTGTTTTGGAAAACTGGGACGGCATGTCATCCGGACTAAAGAGGACAAGGACAACCCAAGTTGTTATCAGCGCTTAGTTCAGAAGCCTGCATCTCTGATGGTATGGGGTTGCATGAGTGCGTGTGGCATGGGCAGCTTACACATCTGGAAAGGCACCATCAATGCTGAAAGGTATATCCAAGTTCTAGAACAACATATTCCCCCATCCAGACGTCGTCTCTTTCAGGGGAGACCTTGCATTTTCCAACATGACAATGCCAGACCACATACTGCATCAATTACAACATCATGGCTGTGTAGAAGGATCCGGGTACTGAAATGGCCAGCCTGCAGTCCAGATCTTTCACCCATAGAAAACATTTGGCGCATCATAAAGAGGAAGATGCATTTGACAGTTGAGCAACTAGAAGCCTGTATTAGACAAGAATGGGACAACATTCCTATTCCTAAACTTGGGCAACTTGTCTCCTCAGTCCCCAGACGTTTGCAGACTGTTATAAAAAGAAGAGGGGATGCCACACAGTGGTAAACATGGCCTTGTCCCAACTTTTTTGAGATGTGTTGATGCCATGAAATTTAAAATCAACTTATTTTTCCCTTAAAATGATACATTTTCTCAGTTTAAACATTTGATATGTCATCTATGTTGTGTTCTGAATAAAATATTGAAATTTGAAACTTCCACATCATTGCATGATGTTTTTATTCACAATTTGTACAGTGTCCCAACTTTTTTGGAATCGGGTTTGTAGATGGGCGCCACAGGGCTCCCCCTGCTGCTTGTTCCATCCAGCCAGTATTGCCTGCTTCATTATCCAGTGGCCTGTGCACTCTGCGTACCTCTTTCAGTGCCAAACAAAGCATTGTAGGGTGCGTCATTACTGGACTGAAAAATGTGCAGTCAGCACAGAATGGTACGCCCAGAAAAAAACAGCAAAGAGGTTTTATCTCGCCACTGGTGGCCATTCACATGGCAGCTAAACAACATTCCTGTAGGCTTCATTAGGGTGCCACTTGTACCCGTCTTGTATCCCATGCCTCCTTCTCTTCATTCGTCTAGATCTGTTGTGTATTTTTCCCTAAACTGTTCCTCATAGTATCTTCATTTCATAATTATTATTGAATACATAATAAATATACTCTTATCATATTTCTCACAAACCTGCTTTAAAATTAAGATGTAAGTGCTTACTTATGTGTATTGCAGTTTTGTGAATATTTTGTGTCTTTATTGGGGTGTGGTTTACATGTTCATATCAATATATATATATCTGTGTGCTTTTGTGCTTTTGTGCAGGTGCAGTGACCTGGATTGATTCGTAGTAGTGGGACACAAAGAGGGTCTCTGTGGAGATTAGGAACAGTATAATCAGGGATTAGGCCTATTGAATTACAGAGCTGAGGGGGCTTCTTTACTGTTCAGTTTGTGTTGTGTTGGGATGTGGAGAAGGATGGGACGAGGTGTCACGTGTCCTTTTTTCAGGACGAAAAGCACATGCTCATGTTTGAAAAAGCTTGATGACTATTGTTGATATCCGTCACACGGGCGGCGACAGTTTTTAATGTACTGTAAATACTAAAGAGCAAACTTGTGTAACAAGTGGGGCATAAAAACACCATAAATCAGATCTGGCAAAATAAATCCCAGATCTCAGACCATTGGCCTGGGTTTCACACAAAATGTAAATGTTCTCTTCACTCAAAAAAATTGTTCAGGCCCTTCATAGATATGACACATTTAAATTATGTTCACTTTACTTAAACATATCTAATTTTGTCACAACTTAATTTAATTGTGTTCAATTGACCTAATATATTTAAAACTGAAGTTTACTTAATTAATTTGTGTTAAAACTACATGAAATATTTGTGTTGACATAACTAACTGGGCAGTGGATCTGTAGTTCCCAGCATGCTTTGCAAGGGACTCCATTAGGAGAGTAAATATAGGGATTAAAGTGTTATTTTATGTTTTTCTGTAAAGGGAAAGATGTTGTTCAGTTAATGTTAGTGTTTAATGTTCAGTTATGTTGGACATTTTAGAGGAGTTTCTGTAATGTTTTTGAATTTTGTGGTTACCATTATGATGAAGAGTGGCGCATGTGTTTAGGCTGTGGGCACTCAGTGATCTATGTTAATGTCTGGAGTGAGTGACATCAGTCTTTTCTTATATTTTCATTATATACATTGTGTATGATGATGAATGAAACTGCTTATAATTGATTTTCCAATTAAATGTTTTAAGTTTGACAAGTATAAAAAAGTAATGTTATAAGTATATAAATATCATTTAAACTGTATTTGATGAAAGTTTGACCAACTCAATTACATTGTCCAAAATTGAGTTGGACCAACTCAATTACATTTCATTGCATGAATTAGTTTTTTATGAGTTGGGGCTACACATATTTATTGGATGGAAAACCTGCTCTCAATTAAATTGAGTTTGGGTTAGGGCTAGGATTAGGGTCCAATGAGTTATTTTTTTGAGTGTACATGGGATGGATGGATGGATGGATGGATGGATGGATGGATGGATGGATAGATAGATAGATAGATAGATAGATAGATAGATAGATAGATAGATAGATAGATAGATAGATAGATAGATAGATAGATAGATAGATAGATAGATAGTTAGTGCTTTATTGATCCCTTGAGTTAAATTATGGTGGAAGTCAACATTATACTCTGATCAGGTATAACATGACAACACCTGATATTGTGTTGGTCCCCATTTTGCTGCCAAAACAGCTCTGACCTGTCGAGGCATGGACTCCACAAGACCCCTGAAGGTGTGCTGTGGTATCTGGCACCAAGATGTTGGCAGCAGATCCTTTAAGTCCTATAAGTTGTGAGGTGGGGCCTCCATTGATCGGACTTGTTTGTTCAACACATCCCACAGATGCTCGATTGGATTGAGCTCTGGGGAATTTGGAGGCCAAGTCAACACCTCAAACTCGTTGTTCTGCTCAAACCATTCCTGAACCATTTTTGCTTTGTGGCAGGGCGCATTATCCTGCTGAAAGAGGCCACAGCCACCAGGAAATACCGTTTCCATTAAAGGGTGTACATGGTCTGCAACAATGCTTAGGTAGGTGGTACGTGTCAAAGTAACATCCACATGGATGGCAGGACCCAATGTTTCTCGTCTAGCCGTCACAGTTTGGCCCTTGTCAAACTTGCTCAAATCCTTACACTTGCCCATTTTTCCTGCTTCTAACACATCAACTTTGAGGACAAAATGTTCACTTGCTGCCTAATATATCCCACCCACTAACAGGTGCCGTGATGAAGAGATAATCAGTGTTTTTCACTTCACCTGTCAGTGGTCATAATGTTATGCCTGATCGGTGTATGTACACAGGGTGGTGCAACACACATTACAATAAATACAGAAGTTCTGTGTTAGTTTGCAATAGATGTAGTAATGTGTTATGGTAGGTTGCATAAAAATGGAAAGTTTATTGCAAAGACAAACACTCAGGCAATTTGTTCTTGAGTTTGGCAGAGAACTGGTTTGCTTAACTGTGTATCCAGCCCCTATTCGGCATTTTGGCTTTGCACAATATTGCATTTCCCTGGTTCCTGCTGGTAAAAACAGCATTTATTGTGGTTGGCACCTCACTGCTGAAATTCCCAACTAATTAGGTGTAAAGTTGGTGTAAGGTCGGTCACGTTTAGGTGAACACATTATGCATTAATTATGTACAGATGCGTTTATTTGTCTTGTTCCTAAACAGAATCATATAGAATTAGAGTGAACATTTACCACAATTGCAGTAATTTCAGGTGCATGATTTAATTTCATCTTTTGATTATACTCAGTCAAAACCCCTTATAATAGATTGCAGCAGTAATACCCATTACCCTTACATAGATTGTGCACATGTTTGAATGTCAAGGTAGTAATGTGTAGCTGGTACAATTTTTGTTTTGGTCATTTCTTCCTCCTATTGTGTGTCTTTTGACTTTTGGCATCCACCAACACAGGCAGCCTGCTGGTTTTGGGCCCTGATTCAAACCCACAACCAGCAGCATATCCAACATAAACATCCTGCCTCAATTCCATACCATCAACTCAAGCCAAAGAAGACTCGAGATCAACACACCTGTGCCAACATGGAAAAAGACGACAGTTTTTTTATTGGTCAATTCCAGGTGAGACTTTAAGATGCCAAGGGTGTGACTGTTAGAATTGTTTACTGATATTATAATCTAATGTAATTTAATGTTTTTCTTTTATCTGTTTGTGTCATGAATTGGTCAGTGGTGGTATGTGTTTTAGCTTTTGTTATAATGCTTGCTCTATTTATTAATAAATAAATAAAAACATTAAATAATGAAAATATGATTATAATTTAAAACATTATTTGTTGTTTTCTTTGTTGTGATTTTTATATATATATATATATATATATATATATATATATACACAATATGTGCTATTGCATCATATTCAACAAAGGCTGGTAGGATGCGATGCTACTTTTGCATGTGATGTGGCGCACTCTAGTGGACAAAATTAATACCCCCCCCCCCCCCCCCCCCCCCCCAACTCCTTTTGTGGGGAGTTCTGTGGATTGGGAGTGTGGGAGAATAAGTCACCTTTGTAATCACTCAAGCCCTTAACAACCCTGCTTTGAGCTACCATTTACATGGAGATTGAGGTTTCGATTAGTCTTGACTTGGACTAATGTACCAAAGTCCAAAGGAAATTGGGTGCTAATTGGGTTTTAAAATCCCCCCCCCCCCCCCCTTTCCTTTTAGCGATTGGAAAGTATCAGGTGGTTCAAGGAAGAGCATGGAATGAATTACGTGAATATACTGGTCTTGGCTTTAAAGATATTTGAGGGTTGTTGTTGTTGTTTTTAAGGATTAAGCATGTTAAGTATCATTTGTTGTTATATTTCCATGTTAGCTTTGGAATACCATACTATATTATACAAGTTTTTGTAAACTGTTAAACAAGTGGATTAGATAATTGCTTCAAGCGAAGATGCATGCTTTGGGAGAAAGATTGGAGAAGAAGGCTGTTATACCAAGTATTTTGGAGGTAAGGAACACTTGTTGCCATTTTAGAGCAAGGGTTTTAAAATTACGATCATACTGCAAAACACACTATAAAATAAATAAAAATGCTATGGTGACATCTAGTGTTGTAAAACATAATTTTTAGAGCAACTCATTTATGTCAACTCGGGACAAAATCTGTTAACTATTCCCTTGCACCTTTTTCCAAATGACTTAGTATTACCATCTTGAGGCTTCCAACTCAAAACTGCGAACCAGGATGTTGGTTAATACTTCTACCATGCATGGCTGTTTCTTTGGCTCCTCTTTTGCATGGTCTTCCATTTTTTTACTACTCCATTAGGCCTACTCACAAAAATCTGCTGACCCTGATCCTTTTTTTTTTTTTTACAGTCTTACAAGCAAACTTTTCACTGACTCCAACATTTTACATAAAAAACATACCGCCAACAAAAATACATGTAGGCTAATAAATTCTGTCCTTTCACAATTACATTTCCCTTTTACGTTGGTCGCCTGCATTTTTGCTGGCAAATGATATATATTGTAGAAGAGACAAGTTGTCTCAGCATATGTAACTTGCCAATAGGTGGTGGTAAAAGAGCAAAAACGACAGAGCTCTGCGCATATAACTACTGTGTGTATGGAGTCTAACCTGACTTTTATAACGAGGTATACTATTTACTGGTATTTATTGTTTTACAACTTTACAATGTATTGAGTGTTTATTTGTTTAATATTATGATTTTTTTCTGTGGTGTTTTATATCACATGATATTATTTTAGTGCATTCATTTAATCATCCATAAGAGGGACAAAAAAGTATATTTCAGTTTAATTGTGCATATTTATCGTGATTAATTGTTTCGTTTCAGCGCTGAAAATCGGTTTCATATATAGAGACCCCATGAAATGTAAGCCCATTAATATGTCTGTCAATAGGCACAGGACCCCCTCGCGATCCCAAAAGAGCTGTGAACCAATCAGAGCGCAGCTTCTTAATACGGCGAGTCAGTGTTTGCCTGAGGTGCTAGTTGTCTCGCGTCTGGTGAAAAGAAGTTAATAGTGGATCATCGTTTGTAAAGGCGACAGTTTGTTGAGAAACTTCAGAGGAGCAGGACGCGCGCGCACTAAAAGAAACTCAAAGCATCCTCGCGCTAGCGACTGTCAGGAAAAATCTGACTCTGAATCTTTCCCTCACATTTTTGTCTCCACAAAGATTTTACTTTTTTCCCCACTAGTGCCCGTTTTGACATTTCGAACCAATGTCTTGTCAATTTCCTTCAGCTCGTCGCTGATTTATTTTTCGGTCGAGGTTATTTTAATTTTTTTTGCCGAGGAGCAGTTGGAAATCTCAAGATGGACTTGAGTCCTTCCCCGTTTTTTCTTGGTCTGATGATAGTTCTTAACGTTTTATCAGCAGCCCAGGACACAAATGAAGATATCCCTGAGGGAGCGTCCACCTTGGCGTTTGTGTTTGATGTCACCGGCTCCATGTACGATGATTTAGTGCAAGTGATTGAAGGAGCATCGAAGATTTTGGAAACATCCCTCAGCAGACCCCAGAGACCTCTGTACAACTTCGCCTTGGTGCCTTTTCATGACCCAGGTATAACAAAACGCAAATGACCTTTCATTATTTAAAAATTCTCATTCGTACTTAAGTATTCTTAGGGCAGATAGGAAATGTTTTGCTTGATTAAGGATAATATATTCCTTTTCCCCCAGAGAACCTTTAAAAAAACCCTCATATACTGTGTTTTCCAGTGAAACATCTACACATTAAACAAGATACATTTTCTTGAAAAGCTCAGTTGCGTTAGACATTAAGACTTGTTTTCAGGGTATGTTTAAATAATGTTTATGGGTTAAGCATAAATCTAATGCATTTTATTTTGGTTTATTCTTTAAACTAAAAACAGTCATTTTGACTATGGAGAAGAAAAATGAGCTATACTCTGAAAACAAAGTCTTGTTGTGTTACACAACTTTGCTTGTCAAGTAAATGTGTCTTGTTTTAAGGATGTTTACATATGTAGCTCATCTAAAAGAGGGACTAAAAGTTGCCAGAAACATGACAAATCTGTTAGTTTGCTGAGAGTTGCTTCATGCTGGAGTATCTCACACCTACAGGAGGTATAAAAGCATTGTTTGTAGTGCCCAGATGTTCTGTGTGCCGAATTCACTGTCATTATCATTCCATCTATCCAGGCGGAACGAACTTGGAAGCATCTGAATGCCTGCTAGTGCAGCCACACTTTAATGACTGTACAGGACAGTTAGATACTCTAATAGCTGTAACAATTAGGTGTTTTCTGAGTAGAGAGGCATGGGTTAAGATTCAATATGTTGCTTATCTGAAATATACCTGATATGTCTAAAATGAGTCCCTGAATAATGGATCAAAGACTCACATTTTGTGTTTTGGGTGTAATTCAACCTCTGAACATGGTGGGGTCTTTTGGGGTTTTGGCTTTGTAATTAGTTCAAGTAAAGGCAAGTTCACTTATCTAATCTAAACAAAGCCTAAAAGAGAAAATGGTATATAAATGATAAAATTGCAGGGTAAGTAATGTCTTGTAGTAAACATGGTACTAAGGATTAAAAACAAAGTATCTAGACTCTCCAAACGCCTTCGAAGAGTGTGAGAGAGAGAGTCTCAAAAGAAAGGATTGTCTCAAGAGATGTAAAGCCTCCCCCTTCTTCGTTCCAACCTGAGTCTAACCTAAAGTGTCCAAAAGCAGCATGCCAAATACGTTTTCCATCCACTCCTTGGGGTGCTCAGGAATTTCTTTCAAGATGCACTCTGTATCTGGTTATTGCTTCAGAATGCGCTGTCCACTGTAACTAAACCGAAAGATTTGCAACACAAAAGAAGACTCTTAGAGAGGGAGAGGGAGCGTAAGATTGCCTGTTCCTGCGCAAAATCAGTAAATCAGTATTCCAGATGTGTGCAATCATGTACTGAAATCAGGCTATCGCCTGTTTGTTTGCAATATTGTAGATCGTTTTACGGAGCCTCGCAGATGCGTGATGCGGCCAAAGGAGTGGAAAAAGCATTATTTAGACAACACATGACATGAGCAGCTAGTTTGTCAAGAAATTGTCAATCTGCAAGTGGCTTTCTGGATAGTGTCCATGTTTTTTTATCGCATAAATCAAAAAACAACCCTGCTCCCAGGAAAGGAAGGTTTGGATCAAACTCAAACTGTTGACTGCTGGTTCTGTGTATAGATTTGAATGTTTAAATTAATAATAATTAGGTCATTTAGCATATTTGGCTTCTGATTTAGCCACAATTCTCAAGGAGTTTCAGTAGTAAATTAATCTAACCAACCACCAATTATTTGCTATAGTTTAGAATGGTAAGGAAAAAGCCTGGTTGAGTTTTTCTACCTGTTACTCAGACTTTTGGGTCAGTTTCTCTTGTTTGATTACCCATCCAAACCAAGTAAACAGATAAACATGGTTGGTTGGTTGAATTGATTGATTTCATTATGAGCATACTAAAGTATGGGTGGATAAAACTCTTGCATAGAGACTAAAAAGTGTAATCCTCTACTCTAGAAACTCTCTGACTGTGACCTGGAAGAGGAAATAGAAAGTCCCTTGGGCGCTGAATAAGGGTTAATAGTCAGTAGAGGTTTCAATGAGTTTCAGATGTCCAGAGATCTTTTAAAGAGCAGTTGGCCCGTTGAGCAGTGTGTGGCCACATGCTCCCTGTGCTACTGCTTTCCTGAGAGTCCAGTGATTGAGAGTCCACTTCTCACACACACATACTGTGCATTTACAAGTACACACACATACACACATAGGCCTGTAAATATCACTGTAATCTTAGTTCCTTAACTTGCATGTGTTTAAATGTGTGATTTTGTCAGTGACTTAATACTGAAACTATGTTTCTCGTACAATTTCTCACTCTTTTCAAGGTCTTTTTATTAGTACTATTTAAATCATATAATTATGTGCACGCTTTGAATCTCTCCAAGGCTTCTGGACAGGCTTTGATGAGCTGGATAGTCAGATCAGAGACAATCAGGAAAATGCATTCATTTCATTCTTGTCACATTAAAACTGTCAGGAAATGTTGTGACAAATAATATAACCTTGACAGAGAATAAGCAGAATTGGCATTCTTATGGGATCATTACTACAAGCGACAGGCTGAATTTTCCAGGTTCCTGAAGATCCTAATGATGGCAGCTGGGTGGATATGAATATCAGTCAGCTGTCTCTTCCAAAGCAAATAGTTCCCTTTTGTCTTTCTGTAGTGAAAGGGAAAAAAATCAGCTGTTTTGGTATGAGCTTTATTTCACTTTCTTTCTACTAGAGAGGCACTGATCTACTGTCCAGGGACCGGAATCAGACGTTTTTCCGCATGCTTGGCAAGGACCAGTGACCGGCCTGTCAGTCTCACGTCTTTCCGATTCCGAGCTGGTCCGTTTTGTTGCCAGCGGCACAGGCAATAGCACCAGCTGCGCGTTCTCGCTCATTTCACTGTCTCTGTTAACTATAGACCCGATATAGTCCGGCTACGAGTAACCCACTTCTAGCCAAAATAAATAATTTGGTTACATGTCGTTTTTGCCAGAATAACTTGCGAGATGTATGATATTCCATCATGTAAGCAAAGTCAACAGTGATTACAAAGTGTATGGTTTTATTTCTTTGACATGTTCATCTTTTATCTAGATGACTAGTCTATTCTTGGGCTATGGTTGGACTTAGACATCTATTAAATTTTCACTGACAGCCCAAATTTTGCCTTGTTTTAGCCTAGACGTCAAGGCTGTGTTTGGACGGCTGTTAGACGTCTTTTAAACGCAAAATTGCTTGCTGGGTTCAGGTAAATGCAGTCAATTTTGGAACGTAAATAGTTAAGTTAAATAGTTAAAATAGTTAAAAGATAACGCATGTTGTGTAACAGTATATTGGATCCGTGCATAAACTCTTAAAGTGACAGCAGCCTAATATACCTGCTGCTGTCTGTCATGTTAATCAAAGGACAAAGAGAAAATCACTCTCCGCTCTTTACTGAATAACTTTTGTATCTTTAACCTTTTGGTATTTAATTTTTACAATGAAGACTATCCAGTGTTATTTTACATTTGATTTTTTGATTATTTTACTTTAATTTCTGTAGTATTTCTTACCTGAATATACCGTTAGACTCGTGTGAAAAACTTAAAGCCGTGTTTATTTCATATCTCTTTATTCTATTGCATTTATTTGTGCTGTTGTTTGCAATTTGTTTATTTGTTCTTATTTTATTACGGAAATCTGAATTGGCCAAGATAATTGCAATCAGTGCATCTCTACTTTCTACATCCCATCGCAATTAAAAATAGCTGAATTAACCAAATAGTTTGACAACCTGCTTTGTGAATGAACACTGACATGCTTACAACTTGTTGAAAATTACCTCAATTTTTAAGCAGCATTGTAGCACGCTTCAATCTGATTGGTCGCATCTGCTCCCTTTAGTTAGACCTGTTACCAACGCTTTCAAAACGTGATTGGAGGAACATTATGCTTGCAATGCTTTTAACATTTTCAAAGCTCATTCCTTGACTAAACAGCTCTTTGACCCTTTTGGTGCTTGTCCTTAGAAGTTGCATTCATCTCAGAATGCCCCTAGATTACAAGGGGATTGGCGTGAACACGGCCCGTAATGATGCCATTAGACAGGAATTCGTGACGGTGGGTGGGGTGGGTTAAATAGGGTTTCAGAGTACAGTGGAGTATGGTGTAATTCTTCTGTTTCATCTCTTTAATGATGAGGAGAGAATAATATAACACTCTCTAATTTGAGAACAGTGCGTGCTCTGATTCCAGTGCCTCAGGTGTTACACAAGGAGCCATTTTCAAAAAAGTGCTACCCAGTAGTTACTGTAAAGCACTTAAAACTATTCAAACAACCTAATGTTTATAGGGAGGCTCATGACATATATCAAAAAAAAAAAAAAGTATCCTGCAATGATGCATTAAATTGATCAAAAGTGGCAGTAAAACATTTAAAATGTAGTTACTGTAAAGCACTTAAAACCATTAAATTGTAATATTTCACAATAATACTATTTTTACTGCATTTATGATCCAATAAATGCAGCCTTAGTGAGCATAAGGGACTTCTTTCAATAATATAAAAAATCTTACTGACCACAAACTTTTGAACGGTAGTAAACTACAAGTATTATGAACAATTTGCTGCAGTTCTTGGGATTCCATCTAGATTGTGACCATTTGGCCATTGATTGCGCTTTCTGAGCTGTTGGAATTGTTTTGATTGGACACAGAGAGATTCTGTGACCTTTTATGACTGGTGCTGTGCAAAGGTCGAAGTCTGCTGGGAAGTTGAACTTGAGATGAGTTTGGAATGAAGGATGAAAGGACAAAAGACGACATTTGGCCTCAGTATGATTTTCAGATGTTTGAAAGACAAACATGGATACCATTAGAGCATAATTGCATTAGAAGCTGCTATAAGTTAATGGAAAATTATAGGCTTTTTTTCAGATGTTGAGCAAAGTTTCACTTGCTTCAGGCCAAATAGTTGCTTATGCTATTTTGTTGAAGTACTTTGATATCATGCATACATTTTCATTCTTTAAAAATGACAAGATAAATACCTCAGTGAGCCATACTACCCTACAAAGGCAAACTACACACAGTACACAAATTGATTTATATGATCTGACAGATATGTTTGGCTCAATTATGCCAAAAAAGGTGTTTTTCTTAGTTGTACTGTTAGTGGTGCTACTGAGTTTTAGCCTTTTAGGGCATCATAATCTACCAGGTGTTTTAAAGGGGTCCTGTTATACCCTTTTTTCAAAAAGTCTTGATCAAAGGCTTTTTTTAAAAGAATAGGTTTTCATGATCAGGGTTTTTCCTGGGTCAAAAATGGCCTTCAGTGGTGGCTGACACACACACGGTAAAAAGTCCCCTACCCACGTGATCTGCAAGCCCAATACTGACAATAAATTTAAAATAAATGCAAAGGAACAGTTTGTGATTTTTGCTTATCTTATTTTGATATCTCATGTTATGTATGATCTCTTACCTTGATGTTTGTTTTTTTTGTTCCTCATTGTTTACACTGTTTAATAATATTTTGTATATAATCATATCAATATTAAAGTTTATTAACAAATAGTCTAATTTTCTACAATATACAAATTAATAAAAAAAGCAGTTAGCTAACAACAACTTGTTTTGTTCTGGTTTCATCTCACTCCAGTCTAAACTAAATGATTTTACAGGTCATTTACTACACATTGTGAATATAAATAACCAGAAAATACTGTGAATTATTAAGGCTAAATCTTACTAACCACTCTTGCTAAAAGGGGTAAGCACACTTGCATTTTCATTTCAGAGGTGTTCTGAGTAAATGATTATACACCGATTTGTGAGTTAAGTGTTGGACAGATCAGTTGTTTTAACCCATAGACTGTAAAAAAAAAGATGGATGACGCGCCTTCACTTTCTTCCGCTGACGTGACTGAAGCCACCAGTGTTCAGATATGTCGCTGACATCTTGGGTCTCGAGTCTGTGCAGTATTGAGCGCGAAGTTGAGCCGCGATATCAAGGTCCCGCCCACACAACAACTTTTTGTGAAATAAACAGTTATGGAAATGTAGAGATTAAAGTTAAAGCTCCAATCTCCTCCCGAAGTTCCTGAAAAATGTCCTTTAGTGCCTCAGTGACTACTTCGCTCAAAGATGCTGTCAATCTCAGCTGTCAATCATAACGTCACACCCCCATTTTCATAGCATCAAATAACTAACTAAAACTAAACTTATTTAAAGAACGAACACTTGAACTAACATCAGCGTGATTAAAAACAACCTAAAATGACAGAAATCACCTTTGGAAAAAATTTATTTGAAGTGTAATTTGATTGTTTAGTTTGTCTTATGTCCCATTAGAATACATGGAGAGGGCGGGCTTTATGACCTATACTGCTTCCAGTCACCTGGGGGCGATCGAGACGCGTCGGCTTCAGTTTTGAGGACTCGTGTTGCAGGCTTGTTTTAACCAGTTATTAAAATGAATCGGTTCAAATGAGTCATTTGGTTGCTAATCGGACATTAGCGGACGTGTTCCCGGCTGTGCGAATCCCGGCTGTTAGGACATCGCGAAAGATTTGTGTGAACACAGAAAACACTTCATCACTGGATAGGATGTTTTTTTTTTGTTTTATTGAAAGTGTGGTTTATGTCAGCTGCACGTGCGGAACGCTTGTCAGAAGAGGAAACGTTTTTTGAGCGCAATTCACACCCAGTGGTAATTCAGGGAAAAAGAATTCTCTGAATGCGCCACGTGCAACATGGATTCGGTCTTCCAACCTTTTACCATTGTGTCAGGTCAGTTGATTTTGATTCATATGTGTGAGGGAGAGAGAGAGCAAAGACTGTGCTTAGCCCCCTTTTTTTTGCGTATTCCATGGACGGGATTATTTAAATGAGTAACATTGTGACTTCACAAGATCCGGAAGAAGTGTGTTTTAGTCCCAACAAGCCTTTTGTTGTAGTGCTTGAAAAGTGTTTTCTGTTAAAGTGAGTGTAAATCTCCCTTTGGAGTGGACTTTTTGTAACCTTGCAGATATTTTTGATGCTCAAACAGCAACATTACACACTAACTAAAGTTGAAAAATTGAAAAATCTCTCAAAACACGCTAGGCTCTAAGGAGGTGATTACTCTGCATTTTACAATTGTTTAATATGATCAAAATTTGAATCTGCTACATGGGATAATTGTTTAGATGTTGATAGGACAGGCTATTTTGGTCATTTGTGCACAGTTATGTTTTTCATTCACAGTTTTTTTCAGTTTTTGGCTCTTATAGGGAAACTTATTTGGTCTGTATTAATGGAGTCTGTTTGTGCCAACCCTGTTTAGTGACATGATTTTGAATGATGCGAGTACATATTTATCTATTCAAAATAAAGGTTTTTTTTTCTTCTGTCAATCATGTGAAATAGGTACATTTTTGTTTGAAATGAAGCATGTGGCACGCTTCTCTTCTGTCGTCACAGCTCTCTGAAGTGGCGTTCTGATAGAATTAGTTTTCCAAAGTACTTTTGATTTACGATTATTAGCATACTGTGGGATGTTGATGTTTTCATGCACTGTAATTATGGTATTACTAATAATGGTTGACCTATAAATCGCTGGTACATTTTTCCTGCTGTGCTATATACTGCCAAGTCATACTTATGTCATAGTCCCTCTGTACTGTATGTAAAATTAACGTTGCTCTAAGATATCAGCATCAGCATCGGCTATCAAAATACCTATATCAGTTGACCACTAATTACTGTTGTCTGGATGTATACATCACCAAAAAACCTTTGAAATGATCTTATACATATGATAGAATTATACAATTATGAATATAATTAATGGAGGAAATAATTAATTTGAGAATTATGCTTGATGGTGCAACTACAGTGGTTATTCTGAGCAGCCTGTGATCAGGTTATTGATTTAGTTGACTGTTTTCATTGGATGTGAAGCCAGCAGTACTTGAGTCACCAAATTTCTTTCTTTTTTTTAACCCAGAAATTTGGGGGGAAACGTCCAAATTCACAATGAGATGGAACAAGACATTTAGCTTTAGTTACAGTTCGATAAAGGTCAAAATAAATGAGAAATGAAAAAATTACGCACATAATTGCAGACAGTCCTGAATCCGACCGGGGTTAGATTTCTCAGAGGAGCTTTAAATGAGCTGAAAATCAGTATGCAATTTGTTTAGTAAATTTTATGGAGGCTGTGTGAGGAAAAAACACTGACTTGATCCAATTCGGAATTAAGCATGTATTTAAACGCCCATTTACCTGACCTCCTCCATAGGGGAAAACTAGTCTCATCCAAATGAGAGCCAGCTTTATACTGCATATGACACGACATGGGTAGTTTACAAATGACAACAGTTGAAGTGCTGTCAAGAAGTGAGATATTCTTATTTCAAAATGTTTAAAATATTTTAATTAAATGTTTGTTTTTACATTTAAATGTCTAGTTTTCCTAGAAAAACGTGTTGAAAGATTGAGAGTAGCAAGAGATTTCTTCTTAATGATTTTCTATCCTTTTTATGGATTTGATTAGCTTTCATGTCTTTTTTTTTCATCTCTCCCCTGCTCTCGACCCCTGATTTGCATTCCTTTCTGGGTCTGTCTCTTCCTGTCTTTCTTCATCCCTCTCTGTCTTCCCTTTTTTTTTCTCCCAATGGAGTCGCCTTCTCACTGCCGAAACATTTCCTGAGTGGCTGAAAAAAACGCCACTCAGCTCCCAGCTGGCATGTCAGTATGGTCTGACTTTTGGTTTTACAGAGCAAGCGATGGAGACCTTCTGACCTTCAGTTTAGGCTTTTCTTTAGAGGCCAACCTGCTGAAAGTTTTGTGGTGTGAGTATGAGAGAAGTGTGAGGAAATGGATGGTTAGACGGAGTCCTCTCTGGGTTTGTGGTTTTGAGTGAATGGAGCTTGTGTGTGGTCGATGATTCGGCCAATGGTGCAGGGTCTTTGTCTATAGGATATCTGACACAAAGGAACAAATGTAGTCCACATCAGAGAAACTTTTGCTGTTTATTGAAAGAGTTTGTGCACTTTACATCATATGAAATGTTGGCCTCATATGAGTAATGACAAATGCTTTGCACCAATATACAGTTGGTTTCCATTAAACTTGCCATTGACTTTGTTACCATAAGCAAGCCCTCAAAGCTGATACTGTACCAAAACTGGATAAACTTTTGCTACAAAACCGATGATATATGATGCAAAATGCGTTTGATTTTTTTTGTTATGTTCATCCTATTCAAGCTGATGCTGCCAAGACACTTGAGAGCCTAGCTTTTCAAAGCTCTCGCATTTTTAACAAAACATTGTGCAGCTATGTTATCCAAATATATCATCACTTTGGTCACACTTGTAAACCAGCAGCGTTCGCATCTTACAATTCAGTTAAATCCAGTTATATCATGAGAAAGTTATTGACTTGCAATCAGTGACTTGGCAAGGCTTAAAAGCAAATGTACATCAACCAACACTCTATATGTTAGGCCCAGCAGTCTTACATTGCAGCCGATGTTTCTGCTTTTTAAATTATTGTATGTTGAATGTAATGGAAGCCACATGTTATGTAGATACCATTCATATAGAGTAGCTGAGATGAGCTAATTTATAGTGAAGCATTGCTCAAGAAAAGGACCAAGAAACTTTATTTTTAAGTATTAACTGTTTTGAACATGGTCCAGACTAATATTTTTAGCATATGATCAAAAACTGAAAAGTTTACTTTCCTCCTATAACTTATTTTAACTCTTCTAAATATGGGCCGTTGATTCAAATCTTGAGTAAAAAGCCAAATAAGAGGCTTTTAGACAGTCAGACATGTCCTAAGGGCTAAGCTTTTACGCTCCCTGTCACTAGAACCTTCTTAGTATCCAGCAGCAGTGCATGTTGGGAAGAACATTTTGCACAATGTACCTTGACCACTTGTGCAAAGTTTAGTTGTGTATTTTAGAGACATATCCTGTAAGCATAGTTAGTTATTGAGGTAGAAAGACAATAGGCAATAAAAATATATACACTACTGTTCAAAAGCTTTTAAAAAAATTTTTTTTTACATTTTGTAACTAATATTGTGAAATATTATTACAGTTTAAAATACCTGTTTTCTATTTGAAAGTATTTAAAAAATATATTAAAAGCTATAATATATTAAAAATATATATATTAAATGTATATTTAAAAAAATTTGCAGCCATTTCTCCAGTTTTCAGTGCCACATGATCCCTCAGAAATCATTCTAATATGCTGATTAGGTGTTTAAGAAACATTTCTTATTATTACCAAAGTTGAAAACTGTTGTGCTGCTTAATATTTTGTGGAAACGTGATACATTTCAGGTCTCCAGACTAACATTTGAGAACAGTGGCACCAGTTCTACAGATGGTGGCGCTGGAGAAAAATTTATCATAAAGTTAATTTAATCATAACATTACTATTGTGTTGTTAATAAGTGCAGTTACTAATAATATTACATTTGTTCCAATTGTTTATTGGAAATTTAACAGTGAAGCACTGAGCTTGAATTGATATGCAGATAAAATTTACTTTTATTAACAACAGTAATGTGCAAAAACCTGAAAATTTAAATATTCTACTCTTATTAAATTTAATATGGAGTCAGAATAGTATCATTAATAATTCACGCAAAAAAACACAATGCACACATGTGTAGCCAATTTCACATGCATGAAACCAAATTCACGTGCACAAAAAACAATTCACGTGCGCAAAATAAAATTATATATTCATAAGATACGTTTCACAAATGCAAAACACAATTCGTAGATTTACAACTGTGCACAAAAACTTTCGAATGTTTAAAATGTACAAGTTCATCCTTGAATGTGAATGTGCAAATCGTCATTCACGTGTGAATTGCCTTGGATTTGTGTGTGTGTATTTTTGAGACTTTCCTGGCAGAGCTCTCCTCCCACCCGGATCAGTCGTACTCCTTAGCCAATCAGATTTAAGCTTATCAATCGGACCAATCATAATCGCGTGAGGGCGGGCCCACCTGGTGTTACGTCATCAGCTTTCGACCACAATTCAAGTCATGGCTAAGCAGAGGTATGTGCAGTTTGATCGGTTCATTTATGTGTTTACTGAATCTAAGAAGTTAGAGATCAGTTGTAGCGATAGTTTATTAAATATTAACAGATGTAAGCAACTGCTGTGGTAATCAGATGTCCCATATGAAGAGGAAATGATGCTTGTTTTGTTGTATTTTAGCTGCAGGTACAGAGCCCCTCAGACAGCTCTCTCTGTTACAATCACGCAAATGATTGGAAAACAATCATCTGGGTGGCCAGTAGCTCCCACTTAGCACTGCCTCATTGAGATTGTTTTTTACATAGTTAAAAAATATTTTTATGAGCACTCATTGTTTAGTGATGAAGATTTTTTTGCCATTTGTGCAACAGTATACAGTGTTAAATTATTATTACACACTTATTGTTCCCCTGTATTTTTCAGGATTACACACCTTTGCTGTGACATCTGGATAGCAGTCACAAACATCTAAATTCATGTTTCTTTATTCTCTTTTATACTTTGTATTAATGTCTTAATCTATTCAATACACATGTACTTTCATGTTCTGTGCTGTATTGTCATCTCAAGGTTTTTAATGTCACAGGACAATGTTGTGAAGCATAAATTTTACTTTGCCTGGTTTTTATGCTGATCAGATAAAGGCATACTGATCATAGAGATGCAATTAATCATGCAACTAAGATTACTCAGTAAACTATATTCAATTGTTTTACCATCACTTAATCTCCTGCTTCCTGCTCTTCCTCTGTCTGCACCTCTTGTACTACGTACTGACTGCTTTAAATATCAAACCAAAATCTGATATGTTCTGACAGAGAGAGGTCTAGCGATGACTAGATTGAACACATTTCATTTGTTAACTTTTCACCTGATGTATTGCACTTAAATGTATCATTTGGACATAAACATTTATCTACTTTAAATGAAAAGAAGACTCTGACTGGAACACTACCAACATCCCTGACAAGCCATGCAATGACATTGTGGTTCCAGTAAAATGCCCCGTGACTGAAGATCTTGTAACCCAGCTTCAAACTGTTAGTCAGCCAATCTCACAACTATAGAAGAGATACACTCACCTAAAGAATTATTAGGAACACCATACTAATACTGTGTTTGACCCCCTTTCGCCTTCAGAACTGCCTTAATTCTACGTGGCATTGATTCAACAAGGTGCTGAAAGCATTCTTTAGAAATGTTGGCCCATATTGATAGGATAGCATCTTGCAGTTGATGGAGATTTGTGGGATGCACATCCAGGGCACGAAGCTCCCGTTCCACCACATCCCAAAGATGCTCTATTGGGTTGAGATCTGGTGACTGTGGGGGCCATTTTAGTACAGTGAACTCATTGTCATGTTCAAGAAACCAATTTGAAATGATTCGAGCTTTGTGACATGGTGCATTATCCTGCTGGAAGTAGCCATCAGAGGATGGGTACATGGTGGTCATAAAGGGATGGACATGGTCAGAAACAATGCTCAGGTAGGCCGTGGCATTTAAACGATGCCCAATTGGCACTAAGGGGCCTAAAGTGTGCCAAGAAAACATCCCCCACACCATTACACCACCACCACCAGCCTGCACAGTGGTAACAAGGCATGATGGATCCATGTTCTCATTCTGTTTACGCCAAATTCTGACTCTACCATCTGAATGTCTCAACAGAAATCGAGACTCATCAGACCAGGCAACATTTTTCCAGTCTTCAACTGTCCAATTTTGGTGAGCTCGTGCAAATTGTAGCCTCTTTTTCCTATTTGTAGTGGAGATGAGTGGTACCCGGTGGGGTCTTCTGCTGTTGTAGCCCATCCGCCTCAAGGTTGTGCGTGTTGTGGCTTCACAAATGCTTTGCTGCATACCTCGGTTGTAACGAGTGGTTATTTCAGTCAAAGTTGCTCTTCTATCAGCTTGAATCAGTCGGCCCATTCTCCTCTGACCTCTAGCATCAACAAGGCATTTTCGCCCACAGGACTGCCGCATACTGGATGTTTTTCCCTTTTCACACCATTCTTTGTAAACTCTAGAAATGGTTGTGCGTGAAAATCCCAGTAACTGAGCAGATTGTGAAATACTCAGACCGGCCCGTCTGGCACCAACAACCATGCCACGCTCAAAATTGCTTAAATCACCTTTCTTTCCCATTCTGACTTTCAGTTTGGAGTTCAGGAGATTGTCTTGACCAGGACCACACCCCTAAATGCATTGAAGCAACTGCCATGTGATTGGTTGATTAGATAATTGCATTAATGAGAAATTGAACAGGTGTTCCTAATAATCCTTTAGGTGAGTGTGTGTATGTATATATATATATATATATGTGTATATAGTTTCTCTGTACTAAATGTTGTGCTCCTTCTTACTTGAGATTGTCAGTTCATCATTTAGTCACCCTCAAGTTGGTCCAAACCTGTATGAATTTCTTTGTTCTGCTGAACACAAAGGAAGATATTTGGAAGAATGTTTGTAACCAAGCAGATCTCGGCAGCCATTGACTACCATAGTAGTTTTCCCCCCGCTATGTTAGTCAATGGCTGCAGAGATCTGCTCATAAAGAATCATAAAGAATTGAATAATTCTTTATGAAGTAAACATAAGAATCCATCAATACTTAAAATAAATGTTTATTTTCACACAGCAGTTAATAAACTATCGCTACAACTGATCTCTAACTTCTTAGTTTCAGTAAACACATAAATGAACCGATCAAACTGCACATACCTCTGCTTAGCCATGACTTGAACTGTGGTCCAAAGCTGATGACGTAACACCAGGTGGGCCCGCCCTCACGCGATTATGATTGGTCGATTGATAAGCTTAAATCTGATTGGCTATAGAGTACGACTGATCCAGGTGGGAGGAGAGCGCTGCCAGGAAAGTCTCAAAAATACACACACACAAATCCAAGGCAATTCACACGTGAATGACGATTTGCACATTCACATTCAAGAATGAACTTGTACATTTTAAACATTAGAAAGTTTTTGTGCACAGTTGTAAATCTACGAATTGTGTTTTGCATTTGTGAAATGTATTTTATGAATATATAATTTTATTTTGCGCACGTGAATTGGTTTCATGCATGTGAAATTGGCTACACATGTGCATCTTGTTTTTTGCGTGAATTATTAATAAGACTATTCTGTCTCCATAAATTTACTGTTGTTCTTCTGTAGTATCACTGAACTAAAAGGAACACTCTTTACTTGTTTTCTGTGTAATTCAGTCACAATATGAAGTTTTTGTTTTTCATGAGACTTTGTGACTTCCTACTTTTTTCCATAAAATGGAAATGGCTACGTCAAATAAGTGCTACCGCCACCTACTGGTTATAGTGGTAATTTAATGTATTTTTAAAATAAAAGTGCTTGTTTGCCACAAAGTGGCCTACACCTTTACATTTTTAATTTTACAAATCTTCACATTAAAAATAACATTAAAATTGGATAATATTTAGAGCTTTTAAGTGCTGGAAAAAGTGTGAAGCACTTGAAAGCCATTGAAAAGTGCTTAAATTTCACTCTCAAAAGGTGATATACCTGAGATGAATAATGAATAACGAACCCTGAGATGAATAATGTAAAAAAAAAACATTTGGGATATTGTAAGTACTCAACTGAACAAAATATATAACACTGGCCTAGTGGTTTTTGGATATTTTACTGTAAAAATCTTACATATTGCACCTTTAAATTGCATTCATGCAACAATGGTTTCTCCTGCTTTTTTCTACGTCAGCGCTGTTTGATCTGATATCTGTGGTTTATAAAACGGAGAATTCTGCGGCGATTGCTTCCCACTAGATCTCGCAGTAGCGATGTTATTAATTCAAACGCTCCCAGCGCTGTGTAGTAACGGTGTCACGTGAACGACCCGTGTATGAGCTCGCGCTGCGCTGTCTATTACAGCTCAAACGAGTAGCGCAGTTCCGTTCCACTTTTGTTTGCCGTTTGATGTTTCTCCTATGTAACAGAAATGGCAGCTCTTATCAGTTGGGCATCGTGGTGGTGGCACCAGTGCGACGTCTAACAAAATTTACTCGCACCAGCAGGAAAAAAGGTCACAAAATGCGACCATTTGGTCGCAGTCTGGAGCCCTGCATTTTTTTCAGGATTCTTTGAATAGAAAGATTTCAAGAACAGCATTTATTTCAAATAGAAATCTTTTTTAACATTATACAGGTCTTTAATGTCACTTTAGATCAATTTAATCCTTGTTGAATAAAAGTATTCATTTCTTTTGGCCACTCACTAACCATCCAGAAATCCATCCATCTATACCATCCATTGTAGTACGGCATTCGTCAGTGAATAAAACTATTTAAAAATGAGTCTTTGTGTATTTCTACACCCACTATAAACGTTTCTCTTTGTGAGCATTGGTTAGAGGTGGCTGAAATGCAACTTTACGCACAACTGCCAGCCTGCATGGAGAGCTTCTTGAAACTCCAGAGACACCAGCAGCTTCAAATACCTGGCTTTTTATAGCTATTATTTTGACAGTCAGATAAAGGCTTATTAAGGAAAGTTTCTGAGTTCTCTTGTGCTGTAAATTACTCACAAATCTTATGATAGTTCAATAATCTCCATTCAGTTGTCACACAATATTAGTTGTTTTCATGCCTTTTGGGTAACATTGCACCATTCCATGCTTTTCATCTTCAGAAAGATCTTTCTTCCTCCCCATATTGCATGAGAACTGTGACTTAGTTAATAATGTGGAACAACCTCTTTAAGTAGGGGTTCCATTTACCCAACTGGCAAACTATTTAACAAACCTGTCTGAGATTAATACCAGTTATCTAAAAAGAAATGAACAAATAAAACAAACACTTACTTTGGGGGGAAAAAAAAAAATCTGAATGTTTATTGTACTGAAATCCTACTGATATGTCACTTGCATAATAATTCGGAACACAGTGTAGTTGTATGGTGGCTGATTACGTATTTTGGGGGAATAATGGCTTCTATAAGAGTTATTTGATATTCAGTACAAACCATTTAAGTTTTGTACATCCTTAAGTTCTGATTATTTGAAGTATTTTGTTGTGCTGGTGGCAGCTGCAGTCACATACTGAGGGAAACATCTTGACCTGTTTCGACAGTTTTATGGGGTGCTGTCGCATCAACAGCCATTCAAAAGTGTCAATCAATTTTAGGACACTCCTCCAGAGAGCTCCTACTGGAAACCCTGAGCCTCCCTTAGCCAATGACATACGCCCAAGGCCAAACCAATCATGCTACTGGCCTAAATTAGAAACAGATATTTCAGATAAACTGAATCAAGTGTAGTTCTTGCATTCTGAAGTTGTCAGCAATCTGAATTCTGTTCTGTTCTATATCATTAACACACACTTTGTAAATATCGTCTGTTCTGGCTTCAGTGTCAGCTAAATTGCAATATGTTTTGTCTCCATACTCCAGGCTATAGGTGTTTCAGCATGTAAAACTTTGAATCACTCAATGGTTTGCTGAGAACAATGTGGATTTTTTTTAACATGACGGTCATTTAAACGTAGCAAAACGACTTAGTAAACTAGTATTTCCAAGTCGACTAGCAGCAGCAGTATCGGTTAATCGACTAGTCGGCTGAACTCGCACATCCCTACTTAATATAATAGCAATTTCTTCCTTATCTTGACTTGTTTGGGACTCACATCTCATTCCCAGTCTCATTCACCTCCTTCCATGTTTCTTTCACATATAAATATTGATATCCATCAATTGTCTATCAACTTTAGGGCATAAAGAGTGTGGAGTTTTGTGATTTTGTCCTGAACACTGGTTGTTGTGATGTAGAGGCAACCCTAGCGCATATTGAACTGTTCTTTTTCATCAATCATCTTTTTTTTCCCCTTTCTTACAAAGGCTTACTGTTTTGGTAGTTTCCTGGCAAGATGCTGAAGCATTTTAAATGATTATCCTGCATCAGTGAAATACTGCTGTTCCTAGAGGAGTCTGTGTAACGTATTTGCTGTTGGTGGATGTTTTAATAAATTTTATTACTGTTATTTCCTCCACATGTTTAACAGTTCATGATGTTAATTCTGTTAGTAATTTGGTGTATTCATTATGTTATTTGGTTATTTTTGGACTCGATTGCTGACTCATGTAACTTCAATTTATAAATATAGCCACAAGTGGCAATCATCGGGGTCCAAGCACCAACGACCAATTTGAAACATATCTTATGATGTGGTTTTTACAGCAAAGTCCATCTTGAATTTTCACTGAAAGTTAGGGTTTGATCAAAATAGATGTGGTGTATGTGTGGACTCATATTCAACATTTAAATTTAGATGAAATTCATGGACAGGACAGTTTCAAATTAATGTCGAGATTTGCAGCTCAAAACTTTGTCTGAAGCATTTATCTCAAGGCCCATTATTATTATTGTGACAAAAACATAAAATTGTATTTTCAATTTAAATGGACAGCAGTATACAAATGATACAGTTATACAAATTAATTAGGTCTATGCATTTATTTACATTCAGAGTGATGGAAACCGATAGAAAAACATTAGGCTTAAAAGAGTCCTTATCCTGTGTTTTTACACAAAGTACAAATATATCGATTTTCGTAACGGTAGGCTATTCGAATTTGCTGTTATTAGCTGCTGAAATTTGATTGGCTACTGGCGGCAATGTTTTTTGAAGTATCCAAGTCATATTAGAGGATATGTTAGGACGTCCACCAAAGAAGATGCATCCCAATTTTAGTTGTAGCGCCCCCCTATTACCAGAATTTTACAAAACTTTGTGTGCGTCCTCAGAATGTCCTGTTTTCTTTGTGTGTCAAGTTTTGTTAAGCTTGGATATTGCATTCAGAAACTGTAGGTCAACTCGTACAAATAGTCTCACCAATTAATTAACTTATATCTTTGCAATACTTTGATGAATCAAAGTTCTTTTCATAACTTTTTGCCAGTATTGTCCCTAGCTGCTGTTTTGGTGAAGATCAGACTAACAACCTATAGGAGGAATTTGAAAAAATAGGTTTTTAAGAAAATCTAAAATGGTGAGGAAATTTTATAGGCAGAAATGAAATCGGTGATATTCATTTTGTAGGGATGACTCGAGGATTCAGGGAAAATAATTTTGTTTGTAGCCATTAGGGTTCTAAAGTTATTATCCAAAACAAGAATTGCCTTATTATAGCGCCACCTAGTCTCAGAGGGTTGTGTAGGTGCACGATTGGTAGTGTACCATCCTGCCGAGTATGGGGTCTCTGCGATTTACGGTCTCTGATGCCCATATACTTTTAGGGCAGAAAAAAAAGAGGAGGAAATTCAGTACAAACACAATAGGAAACACTAAATATGGTAATCAAATGTCCCATCTTGGATCTGACAGCAAAATGAGATGTAAAGAAAATTGCTATGGAAAGACTTTTATGTGAACATTAAAAAAAAGAGAGGATGATCTCATCATTGTGCCACAGCAATGAAACAGTAATTTCAATTATCTACACTGGCATCATAGTATTGTCATTGTGGTCAGTGCCCCGTAATAAATACAACATGTTTATCCCTGGAGCATAAACAGCATCTGATGCTCTTAATCATTCATTTGCATAGTACATAGTGAGTTTGATTCAGATCCTCCTGATTGCTGGAATAAAAGGGATGAAAACAAATGTTCAGGGCTGTTAATATGATTGCTTCCACATCTATATAAACTCTCTGGTCTTTGGCAGTAGAGATGTGGTGGAGGGTTAGTAACTCAACTTCCACAGTGGTTTCCCAGGCTCCATCCATCTCTTTTTAAGGTTTTTCCTTAATTTCTCATTTAGATGGACAAGCTGAAGTGATTTGGCCTTTAGTGAGGTAAACTTCTTATTTTTGAAAATGAGCTTTTAATAATAATAATGATAATAATAGAAGGCAGAGAGCATAGGGACAGCATTTCTAGGAATGTTAGTTTAATAACCTCTCTTTGTGAGACTTTGCCACCTAGTCTTATTTTCTTGTTTATCTGTTCAAATGTATTAATCTGTCTGAGGTTAGAAAGTTGCAGAGCCGTTTTATGTTAGTTTCATGTTTTATGTTTTAGTTATTCATGAGAAAATGATTTGACTGTTTCTTTTAATGATCTAAGCTGACCAAAAATCAAATAGCTCAAATACATCACTTACTTCATCTTTATTTTTATTATCATTAATTTCTGTTCCTAGGTTCTAAGGTTTTTCCTCTCTTTTATGCACCACGGTCTTAAATGCAACACTTTTTTTTTTTTACCGTCCTTCTCCTAAATGTTTTCCAAAATTAATTGCCATAATTTTTTCCTTTTCAAAGATGTTCTAATGCAACTGGCATTTAAGAACCCTCACAGCACGTTACCATTTATCTGCTTTTTTTTAATGTTTCCATGTACTTTTTGACCTGGCTTCCCTTAACTGTGATGCCGCTTTTAGGTCAGAGGAGAGGTAAAGAAGACCAGTGCCCAGGCTGCTAAGATAAAACTCTTTAATCGAGAGAAACGTCCCAGGACTGTGTAAACTTTTCCATTCATGAAAGCATTCACTTGAAAGCCAGTTCAGCATGCACAGCAGTCAAAATTACTATCCTGTTACTCTTAAACACGGCTTTGATCGCCTAAATGTTCTTTTTCTACACTTCAAGGGTTTTTCACACTGCCAAAATATGGCCGCTCTGAAACGACCTCTCTTGAGGGAGATTTTAGAGTTCTACAAGCATTTGTTTATACAGTGTTTTTCTTTGTTCACATAAACTAAAAGCAAACCATAGAAAATCAGTTATAAATTTTTATTTGCTGAAGATGGTAATATATACAAAAACAAAATACACTTCAGAGACGCTTCAGATATGGGGAATGCATCAAAAGGATCTCAGAGTCCCTCTTGCACAGCCCCTATAATTTTTGTGTCAAGAAATTTGTAGTTTTTGGACTCTAATGCACTTTCTGACTTCTTCAGTGTAAAATGCTTTTGAATTGGTTCAAAGGGGATGTATTTGCTGAGTGGTTTGGGAAAAGCTTCCCTTTTATAGGCTATTTGTTTGAAATTCTCCCTGCTTTTAACACAAGAATCAAACTAATGTGACTATTTTGTTTTATTGTCTGATTGCAATGTGTATGAATGTTGTGTGTGATTTGTTAAGTTCAGTACAGGCTGTCGTCTTGGCACTACTATAGTTATCTTTCATGCTTCCTTGGGAAAAAAAAAAAAAACATGTTTAATAGTTTTACAGCTCATCGAACCTTGAACAAAGAAAGAAAGCTGGAAAGCAGAGACAACATGAGTTTAGAAACGGCACACAAAGTCATTGGCCTTGCACACTGACACAGGCAACCGCAGCACAATGACCTCACGCCAGACTCTCTTGTCGCTGACAGAAGAGCATACCTGAGTTATAAGGTCTTTCCTATTATGAAGGAGAACAGCTGATGGGAACATAATGAGAACAGGCTGGTCTTTCAGAACAGAGCCACTGCCAGTTAGACCCAGCGGGGTTACCTACCACAGCATGCTACGCTAATTAATTCTATACTTGGACTGCACAGTTAAACAAATTAAAATGTGATATTGCCTTGTAATAAACTATTAAAATGTACTTACAAAACAGTTTATCTGTACCTTATTCTGGTCTTGTAGCTTGTAATATGGGTACAAGCCACACAAATGTAGTATAAGGTTTCAAATAAAAAAGACTTTTTGGCCACTATGTATGAGATTTCTCTGTCACTGCACCTTTGTGACCTGTCTAGGTCTCAGAAAAACTTCTTGCACAGAACAGGAAGCTTCCTGTCACCCTTGATCCTAGACTTCCGCCACTGGCTGCCAGCATAAATATTTAGCATCTGTGTGGACAAAACAGAACCATTTTTATCTTTCAATCTATGAGGTCATTTGACAATGATCCAGCAGCTTATTTTTTGCCTCTAACAGCAATCATTGTGTTTCTGCAGAGATTGGACCCATTACAATAACAACAGATCCAAAGAAGTTTCAGGATGAGCTGCGGGAGCTTTACGTCCAGGTGAGTTCATGTGCTTCAATTGTACTGTAATCAATAGAGAATAGTCACTCTGCTGTTTAATAGTGATTTTTTTATTTTATTTTTATGAAACCAGAGTAATGCACCCATGGGATGGCATCTTTGGCTTGTATGACAGTATATCTGGCAGGTACAACGATTTCAATGAGCACCTTTGTGATTTGACAGTAATGCACTTTCCTGGTGATCTAGATTAGGGGTCCGGGGTCCAAAGAAAATTTGAGAGAAAAAGAAAAGATTTTACAAAATGCATTTTTAGGGATTTCAAAATTAACAGATATTAATTAAAGATCTTTAAACCAATAATTTTGAACATAGACTATATTGCCAAAAGTAAGGGTGCTCTGATCACACGAAGCAGTATCTGCTGATACCGATCACCAATACCGATCTATTTGAAGCTTTCACAGAGACGAACTCCGTGATCCCCTCCACCGACCACCAGAGGGCCCCATCGCCCTCTGGTGTATTGACTCTATCTCCCTCACTACATTTCCCATCAGCCCCGTATCCGGCTCTGATCAGCCGTTCCAGCTGCAGCCTATCCTCTGGACTATTTAACCTGACGCTCCCCCTTTCCCCACTGCGAAGTTTTGTTTTGCTACGGTGAACATCTCTGAGCGTTATTTCCTTGCCTTTGCCTGCCTGTTGTGACCCCGTTGTGTATTTCGACTACAAACCTTTGCTGCCTGCCTTGACTCTTTGCTCTGTTTTGGACTTGTGGTTGTTATCTGCCTGCCTTGACCTACTGCCTGTCCATCGACCACGGTTGTGTGCTCTCCGTTTGCTGTGTTTGCTGGTGCTTGACCATTGCCTGTACGACCACGTTATTATTAAAGTTTGCACATGGATCCCACTTCGAGTGACGAGTCATTACAGAAAACTTCGCCACCCCACGATCCAGCGACTGTCGCCCATCTTACGTCAGCGCTGTCTGCCCAGGCTAATCAACTCGCCACGCACCAGCATCAGTTTAACAGCCTGACGTCGCTCACGGAGGAGCTAGTAAAGGCACTCCAGAGCCTCCACCGCTCTCCACCAGAGGCTGCCGCAACACCGCCGAGCACCGCCATTACACCCGCGTCTGGAACGCCATCCCAAGTGAGTCCCCGTCTCGTGTTCCCTGATAAGTTCGACGGAGATCCCACGAAGTGTAAGGGATTTATCCTCCAATGCTCGCTGTTTGTAGAGCAGCAATCAACGCTATATTCCACCGAGGCTGGTAAGATCGCTTTTGTGTGCTCTTTACTCACTGGCAAGGCATTAGAATGGATTACGGCTGTTTGGAGAGAGGGAGGGACGGCTTTTCCGACCTTTGATGTCTTCCTGCAACGATTTCGCGAGGTCTTTGATCATCCCAGGGAGGGCAAGAGTGCGGGTGATCGTCTTCTAGAACTCTCTCAGGGCAGGATGACCGCGGCAGAATATGCACTCGCGTTCCGCACTCTCGCCGCACAGACTTCATGGGTCGATGATACTCTGAAAACACTGTTCAGAAAGGGATTAAGTCATGAACTGCAATCGGAGCTGGCTTGTCGCGACGAGGGAAGGGATTTAGACCAGTTCATTGAGCTCACCATTCGGATTGATAATCTCATCAGGTCAAGAAGGTCCAACACCCGTGGTCCTCTCCGAGCACCCACAACTCCCGTCACCGACAAACCGGAGCCCATGCAAATCAACACCTACCGTTTATCCGCTGCAGAGAGAGATCGGCGACTGGCTCACCGCCTATGTTTGTACTGCGGACAACCCGGCCATCTACGAGTCGCCTGTCCTTCAAGACCAGACCCTGAATCCTGGAAGTCGGTGAGTGTTGCCATAGATGCTCTGAACCCTGACCTATGTGTAACTGTACCTATCACTATTAATGCCAATAGTCGTAAGATCTCCACTACCGCTCTACTGGACTCAGGGGCAGCTGGAAATTTTATGTCCAAAGAATTTGCTCAACTGAACAATATTGCTCACCCGCTGCTCTTCTTCCCTAACAGTGGAAGCGATAGATGGACGTCCACTGGGCTTTGGTCGAGTGTCATTCATCACACAAGAACTGCTGATGCACACTGGTATACTCCATTCAGAAATGATTCAATTCTACATCTTGACGACACCACACACACCAGTCATCCTTGGGTTACCCTGGCTCCGTCGACACAACCCTCACGTCTCCTGGAAAGATGGTCAGATCACTCAGTGGAACAGATCATGTTACCCCAAATGTCTCTCTCATGTCTCACCCCTGCTGGTCCGGTCCGTGACAGTCACGGAGGAGAAAGACCCCGACTCCAACCTCCCAGTCGAATATGCTGACCTGTCTGAAGCCTTCAGTAAGACCAAAGCATCTAAACTGCCTCCGCACAGGACCTGCGACTGCGCCATCGATCTGCTCCCGGGTTCTACCCCTCCCAAGGGTCGCATATTCCCACTTTCTCAGCCCGAATCAGAGGCCATGAAGAAATACATAGAGGAGGAGCTAGCCAAGGGTTTCATTCAACCTTCAACGTCTCCTGCGTTTGCTGGATTCTTTTTCGTTCAGAAGAAGGATGGAGGTCTTCGACCCTGCATCGATTATCGAGGCCTGAACGAAATAACGGTCAAGTTCCGATACCCCCTACCACTGGTCCCTGCAGCTCTGGAACAGCTCCGAACAACCAAGTACTACACCAAACTGGATCTTCGCAGCGCATACAATCTCATTCGCATACAAGAGGGGGATGAATGGAAGACAGCCTTTTCCACGATCACAGGGCACTACGAATATCTGGTCATGCCCTTCGGCCTGGTCAACAGTCCCTCCGTCTTCCAATCCTTCATCAATGACGTATTTAGAGACATGCTTAACCAGACTGTTATTGTGTACATTGATGATATTCTGGTCTTTTCAGACACCTATGAGGAACACGTCCAACATGTTAGGGCTGTACTCCAGCGACTCATTTAACACCAACTATATGCTAAGGCAGAGAAGTGTGAGTTTCATCAGACGTCTACCACGTTCCTGGGGTATGTCATTAGTCCAGAAGGGATCGCTATGGATGATCGCAAGGTCAGAGCAGTTCTTGGCTGGCCACAACCCACCACCTTGAAAGAGCTTCAACGCTTCCTGGGGTTCGCTAACTTCTATCGTCGTTTCATTAGGAATTTTAGTTCTGTGGCCAATCCCTTAACGTCCATGGTTAAGAAGGGAGCCAACCGCCTCAAATGGTCCGATACAGCTGTCCAGGCTTTCGAACAGCTTAAACAAAGGTTTGTCTCAGCTCCCATCCTGCGCCATCCCGATCCCGACCTCCCCTTCGTCGTTGAGGTAGATGCGTCCAATGCAGGCCTTGGTGCCATCCTCTCTCAGAGACAAGATACACCTCCCAAATTACACCCATGTGCTTTCTACTCTAGGAAATTGAATGCAGCAGAGAGGAACTATGATACTGGCGACAAGGAACTCTTAGCCATGAAGGCAGCCTTCGAGGAGTGGCGCCATTGGTTAGAAGGATCCACTTACCCTTTTACCGTTCTGACTGACCACAAGAACCTGGAGTACCTAAAGACAGCCAAGAGACTCAATCCCAGGCAGGCACGCTGATCCCTGTTCTTCACCCGTTTCAATTTTACGGTCACTTACCGCCCCGGGTCCAAGAACACCAAAGCTGATGCCCTGTCCAGACAGCACGAGCCAGACCAATCCCCACGACTTCCTGAAACCGTCTTGTGCCCCAACCTCATTGTCGCTCCTGTCCAGTGGGACATTATGACTGAGATCGAGCAGTCCAACGCTCAGGCGGAGGTTCCCAACGATTGCCCGCCTGGCAAGATCTTCGTTCCTGAAGCCCTCCATAACCGGGTCTTGGAACAGGTTCATTCCCTACCCAGTTCTGGTCACCCTGGCATTGCGGCCACCATCTCACTCCTACAAAACCGATTCTGGTGGCCATCATTGTCCAGAGACACCACCACGTTCATCCACCGATGCCAGACGTGCAACACACAGAAGACACCACGGCAGCTGCCAGCCGGCCTACTCCAACCTCTCCCCATCCCACAACGTCCCTGGTCGCACATTGCCATTGACTTCATTACCGATCTGCCAGTTTCCAACAACTACACCACCATTCTCACCGTCGTAGACAGATTCTCCAAGGCCTGTCGCCTCATATCACTACCCCAGCTCCCCACTGCTCTGCAGACAGCTGAACACCTTTGCAACCTGGTCTTCCTTTTCTATGGGTTACCTGAGGATATAGTCTCCGACCGAGGACCCCAGTTCACTTCACGAGTCTGGACCGCATTCTTCAAGACACTTGAGGTCAACGTAAGCCTAACATCAGGGTATCACCCTCAGTCCAATGGTCAAGCCGAGAGGTTAAACCAAGAGATCATCCGTTTCCTCCGATCCTACTGCAACCAGCACCAGAATGATTGAGTCGCTATCTGATAGGGGCAGAGTACGCCCAAAATTCCATACAAAAGCCCTCTACTGGTTTGACCCCCTTCCAATGCATCCTTGGATTCCAACCGCCCTTATTCCCTTGGTCAGGAGAACCCACTGATGTCCTGGCTGTTAATGACTGGCTACGCAGGAGTGAGGAGACCTGGAACCAAGCTCACACTCACCTCCAACGCGCCATTCGTCGACAGAGAAGACAGGCTGATCGTCACTGCCGCCCCGGCCCCGAGTACAGCCCTGGCCAGTGGGTATGGTTATCCACGAGGGACTTACGGCTTCGACTCCCCTGTAGGAAGCTCAGCCCCAGGTACGTGGGCCCGTTCCAAATTGTCCGACAAATCACACCTGTTTCTTACCGCCTTGCCTTGCCTAACCAGTATCGCATTTCCCCCACGTTCCATGTCTCTCTGCTCAAGCCCGCTGTTGGTCTGAATGGGGGGGGGTGTCCGGTGACCAGCGCCCCCTACCCATCCTGGTGGAAGGCGAGGAGGCGTATCAGGTTCAAGAGCTGCTGAACTCCAGACGCCGAGGAAGAACCCTCCAATATCTGGTCGACTGGGAGGGGTACGGCCCGGAGGAGCAGTCATGGGTCAACGCAGAGGACATCCTCGACCCTAACCTTGTGGAGGAGTTCCACCGCACTCATCCAGATAGGCCGGCCCCTCGACCCCGTGGGAGGCCTCGGCGTCGCCTGCCTCCTCGCGCCAGGAGCCGCTCACAGGGGGGGGCTCTGTCACAGAGACGAACTTCGTGATCCCCTCCACCGACCACCAGAGGGCCCCATCGCCCGAGTATTGACTCTATCTCCCTCACTACATTTCCCATCAGCCCCGTATCCGGCTCTGATCAGCCGTTCCAGCTGCAGCCTATCCTCTGGCCTATTTAACCTGACGCTCCCCCTTTCCCCACTGCGAAGTTTTGTTTTGCTACGGTGAACATCTCTGAGCGTTATTTCCTTGCCTTTGCCTGCCTGTTGTGACCCCGTTGTGTATTTCGACTACAAACCTTTGCTGCCTGCTCTTTTTGACTCTCTGCTCTGTTTTGGACTTGTGGTTGTTATCTGCCTGCCTTGACCTACTGCCTGTCCATCGACCACGGTTGTGTGCTCTCCGTTTGCTGTGTTTGCTGGTGCTTGACCATTGCCTGTACGACCACGTTATTATTAAAGTTTGCACATGGATCCCACTTCGAGTGATGAGTCATTACAGAAGCCTTCTTTTTATCATGTAGAATTATTTATAGGGATGCTCCAATCAGGATTTTTTACAGACATTCATTCAGGCCCTACATTTCTTTTTTGAATCCCCCCTTAGGTGATTTTTATTTGAGGTGGAGGGGGCCATTTTCAAAAAATATAGAATTATTTCACCTAAATGTTTGATCATGCAGTGCATTTTTGTTTTTACAATGGGGCAATTGTTGCACAATAGCTTACACACAGCACAAGCCTGATTTCAAACTCTGAAATTAATTCACAAAAAAGACAAGTAAACAGTCAGTAATAAAATAAGAACAAAAACAATTAACAAGCAGTAACACAAAAAAATAAAATAGAATAAAGATACAAATAAAATTAAGTGCTTTACATTTTTCAGGTAGGTCTAACAGTAGTGTTGGGGTAAGAAATACTAAAAAAAAATTTAATAAGGAATCAAATGTAAAATAATATTGGATGGTCTTCCCTGAATAAATTAAATATAGATTAATCCTTACAATTAAAGTTACAAAATTGAGTCATTCAAGAGCAGTGAGTGTCATTAATGATAATCAAACAACAAAAATCAAAGAAAACAAACAGAGACAGCAGCAGGATTATTAGCTGCTGTGACTGTCACTTTAAAAGCTGCACGGATCTCTGTTCTCAACTGTATATGTTCACTTAAGACAAAACCGACTGTGTTTACGTGTATACTCGTCAAGACGGTAATTTTGTTCAAACATTTGTTTGTATTTGACCATTTAAGCGCAATTTTCTCGCAGTTTGTTAGTGAGGCGGCCTATGCGTGTGCGCTTTGAGTGTTCATGAGCGCGCCGTCTCTCAGAGAGCGTGCGAGTGCTGAAGGGTCAAACACTGGCAAGACTTAAAAAGAAATGCAAATTATAACATTAGTGAGAATCCAGCACTGCATTGGTTGTGCAAGTGACAATTCCTGCATCACCTATTCAGCGTGCAGCCTGCTTATAGTGCAGACGCGATGTGCTGATGTGAAGCCATTTGCGCATGTTGAGAGGGAAAGAGAGAGCACGCGCGCAGTGATTCACTCACGCTGTTTGTGAAATGACGTCTCTCAGAAAGTTTTCTCACAAATTACTGTGTAAGCTATTTAATAAAGAAATATGAATTGTACCTCACCTTCAGCATTATAATTATTTTACCCGAGCCAGACAGAGATTGAGACGGTGCCGGCAGGCGCGCATCTTTATGAGACGTCAGCATGAGATCGGCCTTTATAGAGACCGCCGATCAATCATCCCAAAGCTATTATTGGCCAAAAAGCGATCGGTAGCCGATCATTCGGAGCAGCCCTAGCCAAAAGTTTTGGGACACCTCTCCAAATCATTGAATTCAGGTGTTCCAATCACTTCCATGGCCACAGGTGTATAAAATCAAGCACCTAGGCATGCAGACTGCTTCTACAAACATTTGTGAAAGAATGGGTCACTCTCAGGAGCCATGATGTGGTAGGCCATGTAAAAAAATCACAGTGGGGTCAGCGCATGCTGAGGCTCACAGTGCGCAGAAGTCGCCAACTTTCTGCAGAGTCAATAGCTACAGACCTCCAAACTTCATGTGCCCTTCAGATTAGCTCAAGAACAGTGCGTAGAGAGCTTCATGGAATGGGTTTCCATGGCCGAGCAGCTGCATCCAAGCCTTACATCACCAAGTGCAATGCAAAGCGTCGGATGCAGTGGTGTAAAGCACGCCGCCACTGGACTCTAGAGCAGTGGAGACGTGTTCTCTGGAGTGATGAATCATGCTTCTCTGTCTGGCAATCCGATGGACGAGTCTGGGTTTGGCAGTTGCCAGGAGAACAGTACTTGCCCAACTGCATTGTGCCAAGTGTAAAGTTTGGTGGAGGGGGGATTATGGTGTGGGGTTGTTTTTTAGGGGTTGGACTTGGCCCCTTAGTTCCAGTGAAAGGAACTCTTAATGCTTCAGCATACCAAGACATGTTGGACAATTTCATGTTCCCAACTTTGTGGGAAAAGTTTGGGGATGGCCCCTTCCTGTTCCAACATGACTGCGCACCAGTGCACAATGCAAGGTCCATAAAGACATGGATGAGTGAGTTTGGTGTGGAGGAAATTGACTGGATTCACTTCATGTGCATGTAAAGGCAGGCATCCCAAAACTTTTGGCAATATAGTGTATTTAACAAATTCAATATTTCATTTACTATTTTATGTTTCAGTCAGATTTCAAAATAGTGGTTGAAAATCTTAAATCTTGTTTTTTTTATGTATGCATATATCATCACTGTGGTACAATGACAATATAAACACCAAATATTTAATTTACTTAATTATTTAGTCTTTATAATATCACAATTAATTTTCTCATTTAATATAAATGCAAATATACAGCCTCAAGGGAGTACCTCAAGCAGATCATTATATTTGGGGGTCCTAGACATCAAAATCCCTCATCTAGATTTGTATTTGTTGCAAGTTTGGCAAATAACAGACTATTTTTGACTGATGTAATTGCGGAGGTGATTTGCCATGTTAACAGTTTGACATGGGCTCCCCATTAAGGAAGCAATGTCTGCTCAGAATGAGTCTAAAGTGTCCTCTGTGTGTTTCTCGCTCTCAGCATCTGTCCCAGCTGTTTGGGCCCAAGCAGGGGAAATGCAGACACACTGATTAAGTGCAGTTTTGTATTGGCACAAAGAATTTTTTTTCTCTCTGAGGCAGAAGTTCAAACAGAGTAGGATTCGGTCTAGTTTGTTTGGAGTTTGTAAAAGGGATTAATTATTTAAATAATTGTTTGCTGGTAATGTCTTTTCCAGAGCTCGAGAACAACCTGCCACTGTAAATGAAGTACAAGAGTACATTCTGAGTACATTCATAACCTTTCCTACAATCTTTTCATTGTTCTGTGTTTGCCATCTGCCGTTGTGTGTATGTGTGCTTATGTAAAAAACAAAGAAGCAAAGATCACTCGCTTCCAGATGTTTCATTAAGACACGTGCCTCCTGGAAGGCATGAAGACAAGAAACTTAACCCTCCATGTGAGAATAGACAGCCATAACTACAGTGGGGAGAACAAGTATTTGATACACTGCCGATTTTGCAGGTTTTCCTACTTACAAAGCATGTGGAGGTCTGTAATTTTTATCATAGGTATACTTCAACTGTGAGAGACGGAATCTAAAACAAAAATCCAGAAAATCACATTGTATCATTTTTAAATAATTAATTTGCATTTTATTGCATGACATAAGTATTTGATCACCTACCAACCAGTAAGAATTCCGGCTCTCACAGACCTGTTAGTTTTTCTTTAAGAAGCCCTCCTGTTCTCCACTCATTACCTGTATTAACTGCACCTGTTTGAACTCGTTACCTGTATAAAAGACACCTGTCCACACACTCAATCAAACAGACTCCAACCTCTCCACAATGGCCAAGACCAGAGAGCTGTGTAAGGACATCAGGGATAAAATTATAGACCTGCACAAGGCTGGGATGGGCTACAGGACAATAGGCAAGCAGCTTGGTGAGAAGGCAACAACTGTTGGCGCAATTATTAGAAAATGGAAGAAGTTCAAGATGACGGTCAATCTCCCTCGGTCTGGGGCACCATGCAAGATCTCACCTCGTGGGGCATCAATGATCATTAGGAAGGTGAGGGATCAGCCCAGAACTACACGGCAGGACCTGGTCAATGACCTGAAGAGAGCTGGGACCACAGTCTCAAAGAAAACCATTAGTAACACACTACGCCATCATGGATTAATATCCTGCAGCTCACGCAAAGGTCCCCCTGCTCAAGCCAGTGCATGTCCAGTCCCGTCTGAAGTTTGCCAATGACCATCTGGATGATCCAGAGGAGGAATGGGAGAAGGTCATGTGGTCTGATGAGACAAAAATAGAGCTTTTTGGTCTAAACTCCACTCGCCGTGTTTGGAGGAAGAAGAAGGATGAGTACAACCCCAAGAACACCATCCCAACCGTGAAGCATGGAGGTGGAAACATCATTCTTTGGGGATACTTTTCTGCAAAGGGGACAGGACGACTGCACCGTATTGAGGGGAGGATGGATGGGGCCATGTATCGCAAGATCTTGGCCAACAACCTCCTTCCCTCAGTAAGAGCATTGAAGATGGGTCGTGGCTGGGTCTTCCAGCATGACAACGACCCGAAACACACAGCCAGGGCAACTAAGGAATGGCTCCGTAAGAAGCATCTCAAGGTCCTGGAGTGGCCTAGCCAGTCTCCAGACCTGAACCCAATAGAAAATCTTTGGACGGAGCTGAAAGTCCGTATTGCCCAGCGACAGCCCCGAAACCTGAAGGATCTGGAGAAGGTCTGTATGGAGGAGTGGGTCAAAATGGCCCTGGTCAAGAACTACAGGAAACGTATGATCTCTGTAATTGCAAACAAAGGTTTCTGTACCAAATATTAAGTTCTGCTTTTCTGATGTATCAAATACTTATGTCATGCAATAAAATGCAAATTAATTACTTAAAAATCATACAATGTGATTTTCTGGAATTTTGTTTTAGATTCTGTCACTCACAGTTGAAGAGTACCTATGATCAAAATTACAGACTTCTACATGCTTTGTAAGTGGGCAAACCTGCAAAATCTACAGTGTATCAAATACTTGTTCTCCCCACTGTATATCAGATACATTGATGTACACAAACATTAGAAAACGGCTTACTTTTATCCATGTCGGTTTAAAGGAAGGCATGTATCTAACAGAACTCTTGGAAGTCATCCAAGATTGTTCTCCACGTTTCATTCCAAGGTCAACATCAGTTGCAGGCATGACTACCATGACAAGCTTTACAGCATGCCGTGCATTTCTACTTTCATGATTGGACCAAATCTACTTGCTGTCTGACCTGCCCGTTGCCCTTTTCCAACTTGTTGCAATTACGATGAATATCTGCCTTTGAGGAATTCGACTGTTCCATTGACAGAACACATTGATGGTGTGCTCACATTTATTTTGATTTATTTGTGCAGCACTTTTTACAATATACATTGTTCCAAAACAGTTTGACAGAAAAGAAGAAGATAAATAAATGAAGATAAAAGGAAAAGCAAAGGAAATTATAGTGAGCAAGCCAAGGGTAAGAGGAAATACTGTAGCTCAAACAGATGAGCATGGTTCTAGCAACATCAAGGCCTTGGGTTTGATCCCCAGAGAGTTTAAGAACTGACCAAATATAAATATAAATGTAGTTTAAGTTGCTTCAGATAAATGAGGAAACCCTCTGCCTCCAAATGACAACATATGCCATTTACAGCAATGTTTACAGGATCAGTTTTTTTTTTTTTTAAAGAAATTATTACTTTTATTCAGCAGGGATGCAATAAATAAATCAAAATTAACAGGAGAGATATTTATAATGTCACAAAAGATTTTTATTTCAAATAAACTCTGTTCTTTTGAACTTTCTGTTCATCAGAGAATCCTGAAAAAATGTATCTTGGTTTCCACAAAAATATTAAGCAGCAAAACTGTTTTCAATATTGATAACGATAAGTTCTTGAGAACCAATTGGATCATGGAGTAATGGCTGTCATTTTAAATTGAAATAATATTAAACATTGTTACTGTTTTTTTTTTACTGTATTTTGATCAAATAAACTCAGCCTTAGTGAATATAGGGAGACTCCTCCCCAAAAAATTAAGCTTTATGTGTTTATGATTGTTTTTTTCACATAATAAATGTTGTTTTATTGACAAATAATTATGGATCATTTCAGGGAGGTGGAGATTGTCCAGAGATGAGCATTGGAGCCATCAAGATTGCCCTTGAAATCTCCCTACCAGGGTCCTACATTTATGTGTTTACAGATGCCCGATCAAAAGACTACAAGTTGACCCATGACGTTCTTCAGCTCATTCAGCAGAAACAGTCACAGGTCAAATCATTATCTCGATTTTCAACTACAATTTAGTAGAATTACTAAAAGATCTTGCCTGTTTTGGTCTGTAAATTCTATATTACATATTAGCATATTACTTATTTATCATTTGTAAGTCACTTTAGATAAAAGCATCTGCTAAATGATCAATGTGTGTGGGCAGGTGGTGTTTGTGTTGACTGGTGACTGTGATGACCGATCACATATCGGCTATAAGGTGTATGAGGAGATTGCCTCGACCAGCTCAGGACAGGTATTTCATCTTGACAAGAAACAAGTCAATGAGGTAAGACTTCATGGGGCTACTTGTTTGACTTACCCAAAACATATCAATTTACTGTTTTTTTGTGTTTCTGGCAATAACACATTGGTGCTATTGTATATTTCCAAAGAGTAATAATGAAATCTCCTAATATTCTGGTTTGGTTACCAGCCCAGATTTTTATTCACTAGACTACACCACCCCATACAGTATATGACGTTAACCTGAAGTGAACAAATTATTAGAAACATTAGAAAAGATAATAGAGGTCCAGTAATGCAGTATGCTCACAGATGAAGGCTTTATTTCATTTGAGCATGGTAACATGAACATAAGTCCAGGATACTGATTTATAGCTCTCTGAAAACCAAGGATTTCAAAGAGTTTGCTCTTTTTCAATGTTCCAAAAAATTCCTATCAATCTTCCTATGTGGTCAAGCTTGTGATTCTTCAAAATTTTGACATTAGAACACAAACTGAAATATTTGAGGAGACATGAAAGACTTTTTTTGGAGTTATAATTCCAGAAGCACAGCTTCTCAAAATGTACAGTCATCTCTAAAATCCTAGCACTTTGCTATAGATTTGTTCAATTTCTCTGTCCTTAAGCTTAACCTTTGCTATGCTTGATGTTTCTATTCTTGAACATATCTGATTATTTTATTTAAAATTATGCTTGTACAGATTTCAAGTAAGCATTAAGTGGAATATGCAACCCATTTGATCTTTTTTAATATAAAAGAAAATAATATTATATACATATAAAAATTATCTGATATTCAGACCTCCTGTTAAGCAGGTTAAGATCCAGAACACTGACAGATAATCATAGAAACAGAATTATATAGCCATCCATAGACTTCATCAAACCATCAACCACCATTTTTTTTTTTTTTATCTTTTCGCTGCAGGTGTTGAAATGGGTAGAGGAGGCAGTTCAGTCCTCTAAGGTTCACTTGCTCTCAACTGATCACCAAAACGGGCTTGCTAACACCTGGCAGATCCCCTTTGACCCTAGCCTGAAGGAAGTGACTGTTGCCTTAAGTGGCCCTGCACCGAACATCGAAATCCGAAATTCTCAGGGTAAGGAGAACATCTTTGTCCTCTGTCTGTTTAGAGCTTTCCAGAACCAACACATAGTGTAGAGTGATGTAGAACTGAAGCATGAACTTCTTGTGCTCCTAGGAAAACTTATCGGGATGAAAGAAGGTCTGTCTGAGCTCCTTCACATCCCAAACTCTGCCAAAGTCCTCAACCTAAAAGACCCAGCGCCAGGAATGTGGACCATAAAGGTAATGATCAAGTTTATCACAGACTAAGATGCAAATACACATTTGACAGGTCTTTTGTGTCAGTGTAGATTATTTAACTGTAACTGGTGGCTTTCCAGAAAGGTAAAGTTATTGCTTTAGTCTGTTTTATCTCCTCAGAATAAGAACAGATTGCAGATTGATGGATAGGTACTGAAGGCCAAGGTTGTCATTTATGTCGTTGCTCTGCTCATGTTGTGGAATCTGTTGTATGGGCCTTTGATTAGCCCACTGTGTAGGGGTTGCTTCAGGGTACACAAAGTCCCAAAAGGCCAGTTAAATGAAACAACAACATTTTTGCCTGATTGATTTGTGTGCCCTGTAGCTTGTGTACACAGAAGGGAACCTCTCAAAGGCTGCTCGATCTGCGGTATAGCTGTTCTTTAAATTTGGAGAGCTTGATGATTTATGTGCAGAGGAACGTAAAGAGAGACCATGTCATCCTCAATTTACTTTAGCGCTGAAGAGAAGGGTGAGATCTTCGTCTGGCATGATGCATGCAGAATCCACCCTATATCTGTTAGTTTATTTCTTTCTTCCGCCCGTCCTCTTCTCCTCCCTCCCTTAAAAAGTCGTGTGAATTTTAGTATGTGTGCTTGACGTTGTCTCAAAATTCAATAGACTATGATCTGTCCTGTGACAAACAGGTTTGATTCAGCTTCGCTCAGATAAAATGGAGTGTAAAAATGTATGTAGTTTACACTACCATTTCAAAGTATGAGGTCGATACGATTTTTTAAAGCTGCGTTTAAAGAACTTCAAAAAAAGAAGCAAAATTTGCAATCCTGTATGTAATGCAAAAAGTATGTTTTTATATGGAAAGTAATTTTAATGAGTTTACTGAAAGTTAAAGAGAATTGAAGTCACTTACATCATTACCAGAAAAGGCATTGCTATGTTCAGAGGAGGTTATGTTTGTTACCACTTGTCACCTGAGTATGAAGTTTATTCATACTTTGGCTATTTAAATTGTTCTATTGCATGTAGATTTAATAAAATAAAAAACAATGGCCAAAGATCTTTTCCATCTTTCTGTCTTTATTAAACCTTTTTTTATCATTAACATGATCGCTTTTAATACTCTCCTGACCTTAATTGTCTTTATAAACATAAATGCTCAGACAACCCATCTCTCACAAGAACATGAGCTCAAATAGAAAAAATCCCTTCTTGTATTTATTTTCCCCAGAACAACTTTAATCAATGTGTTTAAATAATGTCAATGTTTGTCAGAAAGCATGCAGATTGTGACCGCCATCTCTGAGCGTTCCCATGTTTTGGTGGCGTCTGATGGGGTTTTCTTTCTCAGGGTTGTTTTAGGTTGGATTAGTAAATGTTTGGCCTGACGTTCACTTGGCAGGGCTAATTCAAGACGGGCTTTAAAAACTCAGGATGAGTGAATATAATTTAATCTTAATCTTCTGTAAATTGCTCTGCGAAGGCCTTCACTTGAATCTCTTGAATGCCCCTTTATCCCCATATCCCTCCACATCTCTCAGAGGAATCCTTCAGGATCTTCTCCTCATCATTCTTGGCGTCATATCATGCAGTGCTTCATGGCCCATGGTAATTCTTTAGGATGGTTGTAATTTCAAAAGAATGCAAGCAGAGGATGAGTTGCCATGGCTCGCCCTGGAGCAGTGAGCTGCAGACAACATCAAGCATACGCCAGACCCTCAGCACCAAAACAGTCATAAAGAGCAGCACGGAACAGCAGGGATCATGTTTAAATGACTCGGACTGCTCCATCTGCCAAAAGTGAAGCAAGAAAGAGAGTCATTCTTAATGTTTGAGAATTTCAAGCGTGCTATATCTGTGGATCTTGAGCTGACTGTCAACATAGATTAGTTTTGTTGTGCTTCTTCCATATAACAAACAAATGATGTCATTACAATTGAATGCTGTTATCTTAACAAATACAAATAACTTTTCTATTTGTGTATTTCTTTGTGGTGTTGTCAATTTGACCTCAGACATCCAGTGAGGGCAGACACTCAGTCCGTATATCAGGCCTCAGCAACATTGATTTCCGAGCAGGATTTTCCCGAAAACAAACATTGGACTTCAAAATGACATCCAGCAGGCCAGTCCAAGGTGAGTTAGTTAAAGGTGCTTGAAGTCATAGAAGGTACATTACCATTCAAAAGTTTGGGATCAGTAAGATTTTTTTTTTTTTATGTTTATGAAAGAGCTCTTTTGGCTCACCAAGGCTGCATTTATTTGATCAAAAATACAGTAAAACCTGTAATATTGTAGAAATACAGTAAAACCTGTAATATTGTAGAAATACAGTAAAACGGTAATATTGTAGAAATACAGTAAAACGGTAATATTCCTCCAGTCTTCTGTGTCACTTTCTAATATGCTTATTTGGTGCTCAAGAAACATTTCTTATTATCAATGTTGAATAACAGTTTTTTTGGAAACAGATACATTTTTTCAGGATTCTTTGTTTTTTATTTTATTTATTTTTTTTAACAGCATTTATTAGAAATAGAAATCTTTTGTAACATTTTAAAAGTCTTTACTGTCATTTTTGATCAAATTAATGCGTCCTCCTTGCTGTATAGAGAGTATTGATTTCTTAAAAAAAAATTCTGTTTGGACCACACACACTGTCAAATTTATGAGGTCAACATAGTGGCCGTGTACTTGAGCATTTAAAGCATGTTTTGGTTAACCTTTCTAACCTCTGTGCTCTTTCACACACACTCAAAGGAATCCCCACCTTCATCCTGCTAAACACCACTGGTCTTTCCCCTCCTGCTCGTGCTGACCACCTGGAACTCTTGAGCATCACTGGTGATGTAATGAAGACTCTGCCCATTCGCTACTTCCCCGAGCGACACCCTTATGGCATTTGGAACATCACCGAGTTTGTTCCGCCCAAAGAGGCCTTCTTCCTACGAGTCACTGGCTATGACCGTGATGGCTTTATCTTTCAGAGAGTGTCCAGTGTCTCCTACTCCAGCATTGTGCCGGGTCAGATTTGTGTAGACAGATACCACCACAAGATAGTCAATCTAAGTATCATATTGGTAGTTTTTCTTATGTTTTACTGTCTGTGTTACTAGTGTGTTTTATTCTTAATTTTTTTTAGATGCGCCCAAAGTTAGCATGCCCACTCGTACTCCAGGTTACTACCTGCAGAAGGGGACTATTACGTGTTCTGTGGATAGCCTGATCCCCTATACATTGCGTTTCACTAGGGAGGGACTACGCCTAGGTGTGGACCAACTCTTCAGGTACTGCTAATTAATGGTTGATGGGTAGTTGACATGTTGTACTATGTGACATGCTCTACTGTTCAAAAGTTTGGAGTCGGTAAGAATGTTTTTGAAAAAAGTCTCAAAAATACAGTAAAAACAATCATGTGAAATATTACAATTTAAAATATTTTTTTTTATGTTAATGCATTTTAAAGTGTAATTCATTCCTGTAATGGCAAAGCTGAATTTTCAGCAGCCATTACTCCCAATATTCAGTGTCACATGATCCTTCAGATCTAAATTACTACTGTTTTTTTATAGGAAGAAACCTTGACTAACATGGTAAGTGGACAAATGCTACATAAGTGTAGAAAATGGCCTTCACATTATAGTGTTGAAGTCCCAGTGAACGTTATAGTTACTTGGTTACTAGGTCACTAGTAATCCTGTGCTTAAGGGCCCAGTGCTGATAGTCTAATCATTGAAATCTTTGAAGTTTGAACCTTTGGGTGTTTATTTGGGTAAGGATTTATTTTATATGGCCATATGTTTTCATCATCTTTTTAGGGAGTCTGCTAATACATCATGGGGAATCGCTCAAGTGTCCCTGAAGGACGAGGGCTTTTATGAGTGCATCGCCATCAGCAGTGCCGGAACAGGACGGGCTCAAACCTTCCTTGATGTTTCTGGTTAGAATGTCACTTTTCATTTTTTCTAACTACATTATAGCCTGTTATTATCAGTAACATTAACAGACATGCTGAGGTATACACTATAACAAAGTTGGCCATGAATGAGTTCTATCATTCAATGTTTGCAAAGATTCAGGGAGATGCCCACCATTAGGAGAGCACTGAAGCATGCTGCCTTTGCTAAACTCTGTGCATGACTGAACAGTCAGGCATTTTAACCTTATACACTGGTGCACAATAGATAACATATGAGGAATACATAGGAGGCAAATTATTGAGATGTCCCACATCTGACATGCCTAGAAGCTCTCTCTCATATTTTCTCATGAGTCCACTTACATGTGTGTGAGTTCAATTCACCCAGCCAGAATCCCAATGTGATCCACTCTGAAATAACTTAATTCCAAAATTATCTGCCCTCATTTCACCCAAAGCGGAGATTCTGAAGCGGAGCACTGGATTCCTCAGATGAAATGGCCCATTATAATCTTTGGTTTACTTCATGCTCTGTGTAACAGACATGTGTTGCCCATGAACAATCTCATGCATGTGAGTGGTTAGGTGTTCAGGAAATGATTTTTGCAACTCAGTTTAGTGATGCTAGTGGTACAAAAATGACACACATTCAGCTTTAATTTTTTTGAAAAAGTTATTTGCACTCTAGCAGTAAAGATTAATGTACATTTAAACTCTTAAAGGGGTCATGAACTGGCTTTTTTTTTTTTTTTATACTGTTGTCTGAGGTCAACTTATGACGTTCGTGTGGTTTTTACATTCAAAAACATCATCATGAATAAGTAATAGGCTATTTAATAGGCTATTTTCTACCCTGGTTTTGAGCCTAGCTCCCGGAACGCTCTGTTTTTATGGGCCGCATTGAAGACTTGGAAGTAAACGCCCACTGCTATGATTGGATAACACCTCTGAATATTATAATGAGCTTCGGCTCCCCCGTCAAGCGTCAGTACATGTGGGGAATTGTTTTGAAAACGTGTGGAAAAACGGTAACCGGAATGATTCGCCCACAGGGCTCGCAAAATGTCTTTATCAAACAAACACAGTGATTTATCTCTCATCCACCCGCAATTAATTGGAATGTTATTTTTTATTACTTGGCCCGCCTGATCAGTGGATATAACCCCGAACCGTGCATCACTAACACATACACACACACAAGCCAAGTACGTGCATCAGCAAAATTTCACTGCAGACAAATCAGCATGTTCAAAATTTCGCAATTGTATTTTTCCTTCAAATAACAAGTAAAGAGAGTGAACAACGCACATCAAGAAAGGAATGTTATTTCGCTATTTAAGATAGCCCGTCGGGCAGGCCGGTGATACATTTTGGTAGCCCGACTGAAAAACACATTAACGTTAGCCCCGGGACGTCGGGCTTTGCGAGCCCTGGTCCATACATGTTCGAGTCTGATCCCGAATCGCAGGACAATGAACCAATAACACCTCAAATACAAAGGATACTCCAGCCTGTGACAGCGTGGTAAGTTATGTTTAGTTAGACACGTACACATAATCAGTAGAAATCAAAAGATCTGTAACAATGCAATACTATCACATATAAAAAACATTTTTTACTCACATAAGTGAGCACCATTCCTGTCGGATCCAATAGAAGGCACAGCATCGTTTTTTAATCTCATTCTGTCTGCCAATCCAGTCTCTTTATTATAAACGAATCTGCGGTGAAATGAAGTGAACAAACGTCTTACCCACGTGAGCTGGATCTTCATTAAAAATAAAGTTCAACCGCATTCCTAATATTGAAATCCGAAGGAAGCTTATGCAGCGACTGTGTTCTTCCACAAACAGGCACTGCACACTATTTTGTAATCTTAAATGGCATGTTTATTGCTTGGAAGTTCGATCCGGTTTAGCTCCACGTAGGTGTATGTTATTTATGTAACGTCATGCGTGAGTCGGTGGGCGGGGCTACAGAATTAGGCGTTCGTCTTTTTCTGTTGAGGCGGCGTTTCACTGCTCTCTGACGTCACAGGGAAGCAAATTTGCAGATTGATCGTTTGCTGAGCCAGCTGTCAATAAAAGCTTTTCTTTGACTAAAAAGGAAGTTTTCAGCTCTGAAACTTACAGGATATTCTTATAATTACGATGACCTTTTATATATCAAAAGCTCAAGGGAAAGTTGATTTCTCAATTCATGACCCCTTTAAGTCTAAATTCGTGCCTGTTTACAGCATACAATACTTGCTCAAGATATAGGCTGTCTATCAAAATAATGAGCTGCCTACCTAGACAGCATTTTTGGGCATCATAGACACATGCATACCTCTTAAGGTATGTTGATTGTTCAGTGCAAAACTACGTGCAATAAATGCTTTAATTTGAATAAACGGCTGCATCTGTTCTGTTCCAACGCAAACATTCACAAGCTGTCAATACAGTGGATTATTTTTTTACAGAGAGGTGATCTAATCTCTTTTCCATCACACTGCGAAGAACAGTGGCCAACCAATAAGATTTGCGCTTTTGGTCACATGCCCAGAGCCTCTGCTGTTACATTACTACATAACTATGACTTTGTGGCACTCATGAACAGTCTGTTTTGCTAAGCAAACCTGAAGCAGAGGAAGAATTCAAAACCAGTTCTCTTGTCGCTGTACTTTTGCATTTGCTGTTGTTTGATAAACACCATAGTGATTACAGAAATCTGAATGGCTGTTTGAAAATATGTAAATACTGTTTGACTTCCTTTATTCTCAGTGACAAACAGGTGTCAGAAACAGAAAGCTGTTTAGCGCTCTGTGTACCGGGGTAACCGGGTATTTCTGCTTTCCCATAAGTGTCACCTACAGACTGCCATTTTTTCAGACAAATCATATTCGAAAATCGGCCTGAATTTCACGCTCAAAAATGCTGTTTAGGTAGGCAGCAAACTAGATTATTTGAGACACAGCTAACGTCCTCGTCACTGCAATCAGATTTTGTACTTGGAAGACAGATTAGATTTATCTTACTGTTCATTTCAATACAAGAGATATATTTCAATGTCTAGTTTTGTGTTGAACAAGGACTGCAAAAGTAAACAGGACTGTATCCTGGCATAATATGGCATTGTGGTGTTGGAAACCTGACACCACACTGTCCCCGACAGTGCTTACACAAACTCCTTGCACAAATAGCCTCACTTCCTGTCTTCCAGCTCCTCTCTGCTGTCTTGGCTTTATGGTGAGATACAGCCTTAAAAACACCCAGGGTTACTGTGAAATCTGGGGATCTGACATTCCCCTTCACCTGGAATGGTCACCTAGAAGTCACGTTTTTCTTATAGGTTCATTGTTGACCAAAAGTTCAAGACAGACATGTCTCTTTTTCCCTGTCCCATTTTCTGAGCTGTTTCCCCGACTGTGCTGTCGCTGGGCCAGTGACATGATTAGTAGGAGTGACAGGAAAAAACTCCCTTATGAAATTTATGTGTCTTCCTGTATAAATTCCCCACTTATGCCCTAATCCACACATCTGTCAACACCCTCCCCGTTTCCCTTCGCATTTCAGACTCATTGCACAAACTACTGTCAGATCTGCAGAGTTCACAGACACCCAAAGACCTTATGAGAACTCAGAGAGGTCTGGAAAATAATTAGTGAATGTGAATGGAGTCAAATTAGGCTGTTGAATTTAATTTCTCCAGGATAAAAAGGATTATAATCACATTTCCTTGATTTTTGTCTGTGCAGAGCCTCCTCCTGCTATCACGGTGCCCTCCAATGCGACAGCATACCCTGGTGCAAATGTCGTTCTGACATGCCTGGTCACCAGCACGGTGCGCTTTAACCTGACTTGGCAGCGGGGGGGCGTGGATGCCAGATTGGACCATCGCATACATGTCACCGCCAACCTGTCCTTGGAAATCCAAAGAGTCACTCCTGATGATGTTGGCTGGTACACCTGCATCGCAACCAATGAGGGTGGAGTCTCTGCTTCTCGTGTGTACCTCAGTGTGCAAGGTAAGAGTGTCTGTGTGTTTTAGATAAAGCAATAAGCCACAAAAGATTGATCATTACAACAGTTTTACCACAGTTAAGAAGAAACAATGAAATATGGAAGGAGCATATTATAAACCATACCAGCTTGGCTCATGAATATTAATTAGGTGATAAAACTTCCGCTAGGCATAAGAAGAACAGCTTACGTCTTGCATATTCGTTCTGCCAGTGCAGTCATATAATGAACTTTTTGCTCATTTTACTTCAATTCCTGTTGTTGTTATTGACCCAAAGGTCAACAGTTCACAGTTTTAATAAAGGGTCACATTTTCTTATCTCACATTTTCTCTCTTCACACTTTTAATACATGCATAGAAAAAGCAATGCCCACAGGGCTTTTGGCAGTTCACTCTCTCACTTCTCTATAACACAAGATCTGTTTTCACTGCATCCTTTCTGCAATATTTCACGGCAATATTTTATAGCACTTGTGAAAGTGATTTATGCCGGGCTTGCTCACTGTTTGCGATCCTGCAGTTTCCATTGAAACAGGCGCTGTGCCCCACTCTTACACGGAATTAAGAAGACTTCCTCTGACAGTATACAACACTGGCAAATCACTTTGCTTTCTCTCACTGGGGAAAATAGCCATTTCATACAAAAGAAAAATTACAAATGAGATCACAAATAAAAAGAGAAATGGGCTTTTTAACAGAACAGAACTGAAGTGCAAGGGGTCATTCACAGAGAACACGTTTTTGCATTCCACTGCTTTTCCATTGTTTTTCCATGTAAGCATACTCTATACAGACAAGTTTGACTGTCTCGCTCACCTCTTTTGCAGCGTCTCACACATGACAGCGTTCTAAATAGTCCGTTTAAAAAGTGTTTAAAGTTTAAAACATATCTTTGGACATCGTGTTTTTTTTCATTGCAATGCCCTGCATCTTGCGTTTTAAACGTAAAAATGTGTTCTGTCTGAATGGCCCCTAAGAAAAAATCTCATAACACCCAACCCAAAGATAAACGTGATAAAAGACTTAGTTCGGTTTAGCTTCTAAGAGGTCATGAATTATCTGTCCTCACCGACCTTTGGTGTTGCATATCACTTACAGAATCAAGGCTTGTTTTCTGTTTCTCATACTGAGGCAATTTTTTATTAGTCATGCTCTGTTGTAATGAATTAGAAAAATCTGTTTTGATTTGAAAGTATGTGGTTTGGAGGTAATATTGATGGATAGATGTGACTTGAGATTGTCTTTTATGATAATTAAATGCGTCAAGCCCCTGAGGGCCCCAGCAGGGCCGGGTTTGTGTTTTATTAACAGGAGTGACATTAACTGTATAGTTTTACCTCATTGTTGAGTGATGAGTCTCTTAGTTTTCCACAACATTCTTTCCCAAGACCTGAGGAACGGGTTTTCCCTGCATCACACTTTAATTCTCTTTGGCTCTGTCTCGGTTGCTGCCCTGTCTCTGTCTGTCTCTCTTTCTTTTTCTGTCTCTTTCTAGGTTTCTTTCAATATTTATGATTCAAGTAGCTTTATTGACATAGTGAAAAATGCTTTGCTTTGCCAAAGCATTTGTTACATGGAATACGCATTTACATACATATACACACCATTTTAAAATAATAATAATTTAATACATTTAAATTAAAATTAAGTAGAAAGTGTGGAATTATTGCTCTAATTGTGCATGTTATATTTTCTATATATTTATTTTCCTCTGCTTGTCCCTGTCTATCAGTCTCTGCTTCATTTTCCCTTACCCTCTATTTAGGGTACACTACACTTTAAGCCACTTCGTAGTTTTTTTTGTGTCAGTCTTTGGCTTTTTAAACAGCTGTCACTGTTGGACTGACACAGTGCATGTGTGTGTGTGTGTGTGTGTGTGTAATCACCACCTGCTGGGATTCCTGTGTTGTCCTAGTCATTAGGGGCCCTTTGAAGTGGGACTGCTGACATAGTGATACCTGGCCAGTTCACAGAGTCATCTGCCCTAATCCTTTACACAACATTACTTTGACCTGCACTGTCCACACACAGCCCCAGTCCCAGTCAGATGTACATCTCTGTGTTCAGAGGGTCCAGAGACCCAAAGAATATTTAGCCATTTAATATTGGGTATTCCAACTACTTTTGCTCTTTAGGTTGCCACGAAGCATGAAATTACAGTCTGAATAATTTGCAGTAAAATGTGTTAATGTCTAAACACGGAAGGGTTAAAATATTTTGATCTACTATTTATTGCAGTTACACTATACTTAAGTCTGTTTTAAGTGTCCAGATAGACCGTGCTGCCACATAATTTGCATACTAAAAATTTTTAAATTACATACAGTAGGTTTTCAATTTGCAGAAACATAACTGTTTGAATTAGAGTAGCCTCAGGCAAAGGAGCGTAGATGAGGAGGTGTTAGTGAGGCTTAGCGTCAGTGACTTGTTAAAATTGTGCCTTAAGGCAGACTAAGTCTATTAGAGTACAATTTAGTGAGTAAGACTTGGGATAATTACAGCTTTACTACTAGACACAAAGTGACCTCTCAATGGCAATGCTTTAACCGCCTGAGCATGCAGCACACAGCGGCTCTCCCTTGCACAACAGACTCATTTTGTCTGCCAGGTCTCGTTTTGGGTCCACTTTAATCATGACAAAGGAGGGTTCTGGAAATCACATCACTCATTCCAGTCAAGCTTTCCATTTGAAATACAGTAGAAGACCTGGAAAGCTGTTACAATTGAGTATGTTAGCCATATTACTGACACTCAGGTACTTAAGCAGTGATTTGCTCTCTTCCAAAACCTAGTGAGCTGCCTACAGAGGCAGCATTTTATCCTGTTCCAAAAGGTCAAGTCAAGTCACCTTTATTTATGTAGCGCTTTTTACAATGCAGATTGTTTCAAAGCATCTTCACTAGGGTTGGGTATCGTTTGAATTTTAACGATTCCGATTCTGATTCTGCTTATCGATTCCGATTCTTATCGATTCCTAATTTAGATTCCAATAGGGTAAAAAAAAAAAAAAAAAACCTTAGATATCATTCACATTTATTATTAGGCTATTATTGCAAAACATTTCATTGTAGCTGAATACTATGAACAAAAATCAACAGGCTAGCAACTTTTGCCTGTGGTTTAAAAATACCATAGCAAAAAAAAAAAAGCCTAATATAAATTTCAAGCATTATTAAAGACAAGTAAACACTCCGTAATTAAAAAAGAACAAAAGAACAAATAAACAAATAAATACAATTGAACAAAATAGGATTGAAATAAACATTTTCAGGTAGGTACAGAAACTGTAATCAAATGTAAAATAACACTGCACTTTATGAATAAAATATAGGCTATACATTACAAATATTGGTAAAAGTTATTCTATCTAGAACAGCAAGTGAATTTTCTCGTCTTTTGTTGTTTGATTAACGTTATCAAAGAGACGGCATCAAGAAAATCTGCCGTCAACGACATAACCAGCTGGTTTTACAAGAGTATTTTGACATTTTTGTGTGTATTTGTCCATTCGCATGCTGTGCAAAAAGACGAGGAAGAGAACTCAGTTCATTATCGCGCACTATTCATTCACTATGAGAAGCCGTTCTGTGCGCACGTGTGTGTGTGTGTGTGTGTGCAGCGTGTGTGTCTGCATCACAGAAAACAGCGTGGAGCGCGCGCGTCTTTTTTGCGCTCAAATGGTTAAAAATCACAATAAAATGCGCACATAGTAACCGATAAGCGGAATCGTAATGCGCGTTTCTTATCGAATCACCGGTTCTGGGCAATTTGGAACCGGTTCTAAAATGGAACCGGTTCTCGATACCCATCTCTAAGCTTCACAGTGGTAGCAGGAAAATAATGCAACAGAATTTGTTTCGGCTGTACAGCCACTCTGGAGAAAACAGTGATGTCATCAAGCTCAGTTCAATTCTCATATAGTGTCAATGCGGGCAGATCAGTGATATAGTTGAATATTTAGTGTCCCCAACTAAGCAAGCCAAAAGCCAAAGGCAACAGAGGCGACGGTGGCAAGAAACCAAAACTCCATCAGGTGACATAAAGGTAGCCAGCTTATTCTGCATACTAAGGGTACGTTTACACCACAACAACGCACTACAAATGGAAAAGTTTTTCCTTCGCACTTTTGAAAAGTTTAGCGTGTAGACGACAACTGTTAAAAAAACGATCACTCAACGGATCCGCAAAAATTACTAAAAAACAATGTATTATGCATGTCAGGCCAGTAGTCACTTTGTAAAGAAACACTACACGCTTATAGACTGAACACATAATACTCATGCGCATGACATCACTGTTTTCACAAATTTGCATTCTTGTAGTTTACACAGAGGCGATAACGGTATCGTTCTCAAAAACTTGCACTTTGAAACCTGTTTTCAAAAGTTTGTGTTTTCACGCCCCCAAAACGCCTTTGTCGTGTAAATGAATGGCCAAAACACATAAAAATGGTCAGTTTTTTGTGTAAACACCCCCTAAGATATCTTATTATAGCTAAGATACCTGATATTAATTTTATGAGTCCACTTTGTCAAGGTCAGTGGAAAAATAAATCCAAGGTATAGAAGACAAGGTGAGAGAAATGTTTATTATATATAATCATATCTATTTTTATCAATATTTTGGGTAAGGGTTAGGGTTAGCCTATACCGTTCAAAAGTTTGGGGTTAGTAAGATTTTTTTTAAATGTTTTTGAAAGTGTCTTATAAAAAATATGTGCTATGTTTTTTATGCTTGCTGCCATATTGCAGCATTATCTTAGTAACATGCTAACGCCAAACTCTATTAAAATCAATTATAAGTCGAGTCTCCTCTGTGCTATTTGAATGAGACACAGAGTTGCTGTCTATGTAGAGCATTCTAATTCAAATCACGTATGCGGTTCCATGTCAGTTCCATTTCACTTATGCTGTTTCATCTCAGTTAGCTAGTGAGCTACTAGGTTTTGGAACAGAGCTATGATGTGTATTTCCTGTCTTTGCCAATGATGTCACACATCCTGCTCTGTTGGCATATGGGACAGGCAGAGACTGGAGGTCAGAGAATAGTGGAGACATACATCAGATTGGCTTCAGCAGTGAGAAAACACTCTCATTCAGCAGGGGCTGCACATCATGAATTGATCAAGTGCATGCCTCAGCTTCAGCAGCTCAGAGAATCTGGAACCAATAGTCCCACTTTAGTGTTTCTGTAAAAAAGAAGGAATGATAGGAGAATTGCTGTGAAATGTGTTTGGCTGGCTTCAGAATCATATCATGGGTGTAAAGCAGGGCATTTTTAAAAGGGTATTGTGGAGACCACATGTGAACATTACTTAAATGCAGTTTTGTTCTTTACAAACACACATATATATGTAATTATTTTCTATATGAGCTAAATATCTATAAATCTCATCCAACTGTTTGATGGGTCAAATATTAACTGACAGATAGATAATAAATTTACTCTAGTAATGGTCAACTTTTTTTGACTCCAAGGCCCCCATTGTTCACAACAATTTTCGAAAGCCCCATGACTTTACGAATTTTTATTGATTTACTGGATAGAGATAAAGGATAAAGAATATATATATATATATATATATATATATTTTTTTTTTTTTTTTTTTTTTTAACAAATTTCCACCTGATAATTATTTTAGAGCTTGGCATAGCTAGAGAAGTGTATACTCATTATAAAAATCTTTTTGGATGTATACAATTTTAATAACATGCATGACTTTTCCTGGTCTAGAATCACCCTTTTAAAGGTGTTTCCTCATAAATCCAGGTTTTCTAAATCCACATTTCCTCATAAAGCCAGGTTTTCTAAGACTCTGGGAATCCTGGTTCCTCAAAGACAAATTAATTGAAATAAGAAATAGCTTGATTTTTAGTTGTTTTGTATTATTTTAAATCATTTTAAGTCATCTATAGGTCCCCTTTGAAGTTTGCTGAGGCCCCCTAGTCGACCCTGGCCCCCTGGTTGAGAACCACTGCTTTTTGTAAATTTGAGCTGTGCTTGTTTGGGCTACTGCTAAGGTGTTGTGAGTGAATTTTAGTGTTGCTATGCAGTTGCTAGGGTACTCTGGCCCTTAGATATGGCTCAGGTAAGTTTATGCACCATTTTATCCAACATAGGCTCACTGAAAAAAAGTGCCTCTACCTACATTTTTGCAAAACTCCAAAAACTTACCTATACATACAATTCACTGCAGTTTCCTGCTGAAATGAACACTAGTGGCAGTAAAACAATAACAACTTTTAATCCTTTTCAAACAAATTATGATTAATAAAGACTTATTTTCACACAGTTCTTTGCACAATATTGTGTTTTGACCTCTGTGATGCATGACTTCTAAAGTAATACATTGTGATGTTTGCATTACATAACCAGCCCGATATGTATAGCTTTTCTAATCCAATAAACTTGCTCGCTAGCTCACCTGATACAGCATTGCACTTGTGATGCAGAGCTCTCGGGTACGATTCACGATAAAAGAGATCAAAGACTTGTAGAAGCAATATGGTTGTTTAGCAAATGCATTTTTCTCATGTTTGCTTCTGTTAACACCATCAGTTAAGTTTAAGGTAGGGTTTAGTGTAGGTGGAATGTATTTTTTAAATGCGATCAAGCGTTAGCCTTTTAGTGCCACTCACCAGACATTTCATTTCCGAACTGCCACGATAAATACAACAACCAGCGTAATAAAATGTTGCCAGATTCACATTCATCTGTTTCGGATAGAATCGAACGTGCTTTTAGCTAACTGGACGTTTCACTTTGAAAGAGTCCTGAAAAGTGCAAGAAGTGACTAAATTTCATTTTGTAGAACTTGTCTTAGCAACAGCTGGTCCATTTGGTTATGTTATCAAACATCATGATCACCTCATTTTCATACTAGAACCACCAGTGGTGACGGTTGAACCTCGGAACCAGACGTTCCGCACCGGTCAGGAAGTTTGGATCAGGTGTTCGGCCAAAGGCTACCCCTCACCCATGGTGGTGTGGATACACAATGATATGTTCATTATGGGCTCCAGCAGGTAACAAACACAACAGTCTTACTTTTGAAGCGAGTCTCTATTTGTTAGCCTTTACTGTAGTGTTCATAACTTGTTGTGCTTTACTCACCCAGGCACAGAATGACCCCTGATGGCACACTGGTCATCAGGAACACGGGGCCGAAGGATGCTGGGACATATGGATGCTTGGCGAGTAATGTGGCAGGAACAGACACTCAAACTGCCTTTGTCAGCTACATCGGTCAGTAAAGAGATAAATTGTTTAACAGCACTAAATGAAAGCAAAAAATCCCTAAATCCCTAAAATGTTTTTTTTTTTTTTTTTAACCGCTAAACTTCTTACAATTCTAAATAAGTGAAACATTTGGCTTATTTAGTCCCACCCTATGGTTATACTCTAGTCTTTAATTAAGTTTTCTGTGATCTTTTCCCCTCTATAGAGTCTCCACAGGTGACAGTCCCTCACTCTGACCTGCTGATTGGTCTAGGACAAACAACCATTATGGAGTGCAGGGTCACAGGAGTTCCACATCCTGATGTCCTGTGGTACAAAGGTCAGCTAGTGTCCTCCTAAACCTCTGGACATCCTACTGTCGTTTATGCACTTATTCTGTTTTGGCACTGTCAGACCTAATGTACTGTATGTTTGATCTTTAGGTGACATGCAGCTGAAGCCATCTGCGGTTTTAAGTATAGATACTCAGCGCGGCACTCTGAGCATTCAGCAGACTCTGGACACACATGCAGGAGAGTACACATGTGTGGCGGTGAACTCAGCTGGCTCTGCACAGGGGTACATCACGCTGGACGTGGGCTGTAAGGCTATATTGCATACCCTTTATCCGAATTAGGGTTCCCACACCTCCCAAATCCTCTGATTAACTCTTTCCCCGCCAGCATTTAAAAAAAAAAAAAAAAGTTGCCAGCCACCGCCAGCGTTTTTGGTCATTTTCACAAAAATGTCATGGCCCCCAGAATATTTTGTTGTATGAATATTTGAATATGCAATTAATCAAAAGACAGAGCAGACCCTCTGCTTTTAAACAACAAAAAAATCTGTTTTATTCTAGCTTCATGCATTCTTTTTTATCAACACTTGAATGTGGGCAAGTTTCATAAAAAAAGCAACATTTTGAGCAAAAAGCTGAGAAAATCGTGTTTTTGTCAAAAACTACATCTGGATCAGATTCAGTACGATGATTAAAACATAGATGGAGTAGATCGAGTCCCCAAAGCTTCACAGACCTATTGCACTTCCTGGGTCAACATTTCATTCAGTAACATTAGGCCGTTTTGATTTATATGCTGTTGATGATCGCATTATTTTTCATATGCATCTGCTTGCATATGAGATCGCGTGTTTCTGCTCCTTTTTTTCCTGTGTTTTGATCTGGAGAAACTGTATGGCAGGGAAAGAGTTAAATTACATACACAACCTATGTGTGAGGTTTTGAGAGGATTTGCCAGTGTGCAGAACTCGCCACTGGACAAAAACTCTGAACTTAAACACCTCTGACTGGCTGTTGTGTTCAAGAAATGAACAGATATGTTTGTGATTGGCTACATTGCTCAATGCTGGAAAAACACGTTCTAAATAGAAACCTTTGACGCTTTCCACAGCGCAAACACAGATACGCACCAAATTGTTTGGCAAATCTATTTAGCCAATTTGCTATTATTACGGAGAAAACTTATGGGTAGCTTTTCCCTCTAAAAGCAATCAGAAGCAGCAGCAGTCAGTGGTTTAAGTGAGTAAATTCCACTCTAGTCTCAAGTCAGTAGCAAGGGGAAGGCTAAGCCTTGCCCAGCCTTACACACGCTTTGCCTATGGCTGAACTTTACTTTCTTTTAGCTTTGGTTGAAATGAATTTGATATTGTATTTTTTAGTTTAACACATTTTAATTTTCAACTGCCTATTGAAGACCCCTACTGTATGTATAAATGAATCAGACTACTGTTTTGTTCTTTATAAATAGCTCTCGATCTTTTAACTGTATTCCACAGCTGCTCCTCAGTTCACACAAAAGCCGTCAGATCTGTCTGCTGATATCGGCACAAACGTCACCTTGCCGTGTCATGCACGAGGCCACCCAGAACCTCAGCTCTCCTGGAGACGAGAGGACAATGTCTCACTCTTCTCTCAGCGACGTGGTCCCAGTACTGTCTCTCAAAAAACTAATGGGGGCCTTTTCATCACAAGTCAGTGCCTCTCTTTTCCTTTTCTCTCTCTCTTTATCAAGCAAAAACTGCTATTAGTCATAATTTTATATTATAATATTTATTTAACAGAAGAAATTTTTCAGAGAAATTCAGCACTGGATGCACTAAAACTTATTTTTTATATATTTATTTATAAAATGGATGACTGAATGACTTTTCAGAGAAATTCAGCATTGGATGCTGTTAAACTGTAAATATATATATATTTTTTCTTTCGTGTATAGCATTTAGTTGCATTTCTTATTATTTACTTTTCATTATTTATAAGAAGATACAAGTAGTGTTTTAATGAATCTTACAAATTGCAAAGGGTTCATATGATTTTCTGTCCTTTGCCTTTTAGACCTCTGGGTAGAGGATGAGACCACCTATGTGTGTGAAGCTCAAAACCACTTTGGCAAAATCCAGGCCAAAGCCAAAGTCACTGTCACTGGACTCGGTATGACATCTGAAATAACTCTTCAGTCATAACTGCAGCATATGTTTCATGTTTATGCTGATCCTTCTGTCAGCAGCTCTCTTGAAGGAAGAAGCTGGTGTGGGATATTAATTGTTTTGCACTTCCTTTATCTTAGTCACATGCACATTTTCTTGGCCTGAGGCACATAAGCTTTAGTTTGCGAAGTTTGGGTCCATATGAATTTACAGTAAAAGGCTCAGGGGTATATGTGTTTCTGGTTAAAAGAGATAGGGTGCTATAATAGAAGGCCAACACCAGAGTTAGTTCAGATTCATTCTCTGTGGCGAGGGCTATATACTGCACCAGATGTGAACACTAAAATGTCCAAAATGCATTGCAGTGTGGGTACTTTGGTTATTAGATTACATTTATGTATTTGTTCAGTTACATTGTAGATGTTAGATGGGAGTGTATTTACATGTGCGGGGCAGAGCTTTTGAGAGTATAGTGGGCATGTGTCAGCTTTCCCCATAGAAAATCAAAGGAATTCAGGCATCCTTTAATACTTCGTCTATGCTCAAAGCGCTGGAGACCCAGCTGTGGCTCACAGTACATTTCTGGCATCTGCAAAAAATGCCCTTATTTACATACACCTTAGAAAAAATGTTTTTACAGAAAGCAGCGTTTTGAACATCATTTCATCATATGGTCTGATTTTAAGCCTGGTTTTAGCTAAAATTTGTAAAACATATGATAACATTTTGTCAGATTCTGCCCCCCCCGCTCTATATATTATTAGAGTCAGTGTTTTCCACAGGATTTTGTGAAACTTTGGTGGGTGTAAATTTAGTATATTTTAAAATAAAATTCATCAATCTGGTGCACTTTTAGAGTTCAAAATTGAAGGGCTCCAACCAATATTCAGTGTGCAAATTGAACAAAGAAAAATTCTGTGCATTGACTTGTACCTGAACTTTAAAGGGGACTGAAACCTCTTTTCAGTTGTGATATAGTATCTCAGTCTACATTACACTACTTAATACTACTACTACTAATAATAATAATGTTGTGACAGTAATAGCCATATATTGTAGAGCAAATGCACTGAAAAATAAATTAAAGTTTCATTATTAGTTTTGTCCTAAATTCTATAAATGCAAAAGATAAAACCGTGAGCTTTTATTTTGACGGAAACTGCAGTCAAGCTTTTATTTTGGCGGAAAACAAGTTAACAAATGCGTCTCACTACAAATCTAGTGAAATGCTGTAAATGTCAACTATGCAAATGTGAAAATAATGCGTAACTGGTGCCCGCTACGTTCCCAAATGCTCGCTAAAATCAGCACATGCACAGATGGAGTTCACTGCATTCATTCACTGTGAACTGGTTTTGAGAATCAAACCCACGGAGCTGATCATATGCTGATCGCGTGAGCGAAGTGCGCACTTCTCTTTGCACAGCACAAACGGACAGTCTTTTGATAAGGACACAAAGCCTTATCACGCTATCAATTTTAGTTTGACAGCAATGGTGCAAAACACGACATTAAAGACCTTTTATGTTATTATGAGAAGTGTAAATATATTTTCAGGCCGCCACAGTCTAGTTAATCAATGGGAAGCACTGAAATCTATTTGTGGCGGTCAATGTTGATATTATGGCAGGCCACCACAAATAAATTAATGTATGGAAACACTGGGAGTACATGTTGGTGCACTTTAGTAGGTTTAATGTGTGTGTTTCAAGAGAAGGCAAAAAACACATTTTCAATCAATATAGTTTACACTGTGACTAGAGGCTGCTGGAGGCTTTTTAATGATAAGTATCATACCAAAACCTCATCAAGGGTCTGTTGGTTTTGTCATGTTGAAGAACACACTGTGTTAGATCAGAAATGTCTCCAATGTAAGTGTATCTCTGTGTGTGAGGGAGTGACTGTGTTTTTGTGGTCCTTTAAAAACAACATAACATTGAGTTGAAGCTAAAGGTCACTAATGAGGTCTCGCAGTGTGTCTCAGCCGTCCCATAATTCTACTCTGCTTAGCCCTAATACCCCAGTGACACTTTTTATGTGTATTCCAAGGTATCCATGGAAATTTAACAAGCAAAACACCAGAGGTGCGGCCAGTCCACTGAGTTTTTAGTGTCAGTGTTTCCAGTGGAGACTTAACCATCCCCTGTCTGATTGAATTAGGAAAATCACATCTAAAATGATCAGATTTTTATTAAAAAAATCAAAGGATGCATAGTACCTCAGGTTTTGGTGTAAATGGCCCATTATTGTCAGTGTGGTATGTGTAGCAGGTAGACTTTTTGAAACTACCCTATTAAAATCTGTAGTATTCTCATATACACTACCATTCAAAAGTTTGGGATTGGTAGGATTTTTTAATGTGTTGAAAGAAGTCTCTTATGCTCACTAAAGCTGCATTTATTTGATCAAGAAAACCGTAAAAACTGTGAAATAAGTTTTAAGATATTTTAAAATGTAATTTATTCCTGTGATAGCAAAGCTTAATTAACAGCAGCTATTACTCCAGCCTTCAGTGTCACATGATCCTTCATAAATCATTCTAATATGCTGATTTGGTGATTGACATTACTTATTATTATCAATGCTGAAAACAGTAGCTTCATTTTTAATGTGGACACCATGAAAAATGTTTTAAGGATTCATTGATGAATAGAAAGTTAAAAAGAACGTCATTTATTTGAAACAAAAATCTTTTGTAACATTATAAATATCTTCACTGCCACTTTAATCAATATAATGTATCCTTATTAGCTAAAAGTATTAATTTCTTTAAAGAAAAAAATGTACTCGCCCCAAACTTTTGAACGTGTTTGTGTATCTCTGTAATACTGCCATAATACTGTATATATTACCATCCTAATATGTGTATTTTGTGTGCAGTGTCTCCTTTGATAGCTCTGAGTCCCACAGTGGTCAGTGTGATAGAGGACCAGCAGGTCACTCTTCCCTGTGTCTTACTAGCTGGAAACCCCCTTCCTGAGAGACACTGGCTACATGACAATGGCTTGGTGAGTTAACACATGTGCACACACAAACACATAGGTCCTGAAGTCTGTGCAGTTCATGTCGTCGTTAAATATTTTTACACCGTCACAATGATAAGCATGATTTAAATGTGTGCTTGTGCGTGACCATATGTCAGGTTACGTCAAGTCCATATGTGACCGTGAGACGTGATGGTAGTCTACATATAGAACGGCTCAGTCAGCAGGATGGGGGGCAATACACCTGTTTGGCTGAAAATGTGGTGGGATCCAGCAACCGCACCACCATACTCAACGTCTACGGTAAGACGTAAAACAAAAACATACACAAATAATGAAATACACTACCATTCAAAAGTTTGGGGTCAGTAACGTTTTTTTAAAGAAATAAATACTTTTATTCAACAAGGATGCATTAAACTGATCAAAGTGACAGTAAAGACATTTATAATGTTACAAAAGAATTATAATAATGTTAAAAATAAATGAACAGTATATTCTCATGGAATACTGAAAGAAAATGTATCATGGTCTCCACAAAAATATAAAATATTTCATCAGATCTATGCTTTAAAAGACAATGCAGAATTAGGCCTGTTGTAGAAGATTTAGTTTCTGTGCATCCAGACCACTATGACATAGCCCAGTCTTCTGCTTCCTCCCTTCCATAACTGTATACAATAAGCCTTTTTTTCTCTCTGCCTCACTAAAGATGCCCTCATCATTCATTCATTTGAGAATTAAAAACAGAACCAGCAGTGTGAGCAGAGCACTTCTGAAGAGAAATAACAGAGACAAAAACTCTCATTTTTCAAATGCAATCAGTCTTAAGGAAGTCTACCTTCACCGATGGAAATCAGTTAGGCCAAGTGAAAGTCTAAAAACTACATTATTATAGGAAAGAGTACATGGCCTGTACAGTATCCTAAAAACTGTTAGAATGCCTCCTGTGCAGTGTTACACATGTTAGTATTTCTAAATCCCTCCTCATACCCAACCAAGTGTTTCTATTCTAAATTTTTTTCTCTCTAGTGATGCCCACTATTCAACACGGCCCTCAAGTATTCAGTACCATTGAAGGGATGCACATTTCTCTGCCATGTCGTGCACATGGAGTCCCCAAACCAGATATCACTTGGTCTAAGGTACATGTGTCTCATTTCTGTTTCTCTCTCTTTCACACACACACATGCTCATACAATAAGGATTAGGACAGGAAAAAAAACTTTTTTAGGGTACTGACTTTTGAAGAAAAGCTTATCTGGTCTGAAAAACAGCAATTTTTTGCAGAGCCCATCATGCTCTGTTAAGGGTTATTGCTTAGGGTTTTAATTTTAACTGTAATTTTTCATTGTAGTTTAAAAAAAAATTAGTTAGCATAATAATGTTAGTGACTTTTCTGATCACATTATTTTGTTAGGTGCTCATTTGATATTTTGATTTCTCAAATTTTACATCTACATGCAAAACCACTAAAATTGCAGATCTGTAATTTATCAGTCTCACTATTTCAGTCTTACATTGCACCCTGATGCTGCTATTAAATGAATGTGTGATGATGTTTCTTCAGCGAGGCAAGTTGCTGGATCTGACTGGCAGTGTGTTTTCTCTGGGTGAGGATGGGAGTCTTCACATTGCCTCCCCCAGTGGTGAAGAATCGGGCGAGTTTGTGTGCACAGCCACCAATGCTGCTGGATACAGCTCCAGAAAGGTCCAGCTCACCGTCTATGGTTAGAGCAGCTTGATCTGCTGATCAGTTTTACTGGTCCTCTGTGGTTCTTTGGTTCTGTAAAACATCTTATGTTTCCCTCAGCTTTGTTTGTTTCCTGTGTATTAGTTTGGTGTATCCTCCAATCTCACCGTTGTACTTGCGTATACCATATGTCTTTGAAAACTTGTAGTGAAGCCCAGGCCGAGCGGTGTTGATAGAGTAGAGCTACGGAATATCTCAGACAAGCTGTTGGAGATGTTGGTAACAGTGGGTGATGATGTCACACTGCCATGTGAGGTGGAGAGCATACCTCCTCCCATCATCACCTGGGCCAAAGACAAGCAGCTCATCTCCCCGTTCTCTCCCAGGTATCAATTTAGCTTTTGTCTCTATATTTCTTTACAGATTTCAGGAAGAACAATTCAAGTTATATGTGAAAAATACACAAATAGTTGGGATTTTATTTATAAAGAAACAAGTAGGATAATCTTAAATGTCAACGTACAATAATTTCCTGATTGTTACTACAAATGATTTATGGAATGTCCATATGCTTTAAAAATTTTCCTAAATGGTTAATAAATAATCTTCAAAAAAGATATAAAGTCTTGCAGATATTCAAAATCTAATCATACATAATTTAAATATGACCACATTCTCAGCATTCAAATATACTTGTGCATGTAATCATAGTCACTCATTTATTACTTAGACTACTGTTCAAAAGTTTGGGTCAGTAAGATTTTTATTAAAGAAATTAATACTCAGTAAGGATGCATTAAATTGATCAAAAGTCACTATAAAGACTTTTACATTGTTATAAAAAAATGTTAAAATGTTACACTGATGAGCTAAAACATTATGATCAGTCACAGGTGAATATCGTTGATCATCTCCTAACAAGGCCACATATTAAGGTCTGGGTAGATTAGATGGTAAGCAAACAATCAGTTCCTGTAATCAACGTGTTGGATGCAGGAGAAATGGACAGGAATAAAGACAAGAGCATCTTTGACAAGGGTCTAATTGTTATGTCAAGGCGACTGGGTGAAAGTATCTCTGAAAAGGCTTGTGGGTTGCTCCTGGTCACCAGTGGTGAATATGTGGAGTAGAAAAAAACATACCAAACTTTTGAACGGTAAAATAATTCAGTCAGTCACTCAGTGCACTCTTATTCACACTTGCATCATTAGAAGTCATCAGAAAATTAAATCATCATGCATGATATGTTCACAAAAAAAAGCTTGCATGCATTGTTTTTCATTTGGTGTACAGAATTAAATGTCATTGTACATGCATTTTATAAATAAGACACTTGTATCGTACTTTTAAACACTATAAATCTTGTATGCAGGTAGCATGCTTTTTTCTGCATTGTTTTCCAAGGACTGATGTTTACTGTATAGCCTAGAGGCAGAAAGACTGCGGTCAGATAAAAATTACACAGTAATTAAACTCTCCTTTTCAGCTCACCATGAAAGTAAACAAAGGTATAATTTCGGAAGCTTCTCTGTAAACCAGGAGCACCTGTGTGGTTTTACATACAGTATGCTAAAGAACAGTTAGTCTCACATTTTAACCTCTTCTCCTCCTTTCTAATGTAACCTCTTCTCTCATAGACACAATCAGCTGCCATCAGGCTCCATGAGGATCATAGAAACACGTGTGACTGACAGCGGCATGTACCTCTGTGTGGCTACAAACATAGCTGGAAACTTCACTCGGACAGTCAAACTCAGCGTGCTGGGTAAGAGACACACAATTTACTCTCACAATTTATGCTTGCAGGTGAAATTGGTTTATCAAAGCAACAACAGTTTTATCTCATGCCATAGAAGTTCTTATGAGCACACATCAGCCCGGAGGTGTTAAAAAACAGGTCTCATCTGTTTAAATGAATCACTTTGCCACATTGGTCTTGAGGTCATCAGGCTTCATCAGGCTTCAATCAGTCGTATTTTAATACACATCTTGAGTTGATTTCAAGTGCTTTGCTCGTACCCACAACTATAAAATAAATTTTGCCTGTAAAACAATGCTGCACGAGCATCATTTATGACAATTTGATAGTCAATTTCACATCACACACCACAATCATCTCGGTAAGTACCTCCATGTGTTTATGTTTCATACATGCTCATGTGCATTTTCCCAGGACAGGCACATATCCGAGCACTTTCGTAATTTGTTTTTTTGCTCAGTGTAGTCCATGCTAAGATAAGTACCATTTGCTAAGTACCATTTTTACCATATATACCATATATAAATTAGAGTTGAAACATACATATGTTGTTTGAAGTGCGATTTTTGGATTTCAGGTACTGGCTTTTTTATATTTGGGACATTACGTGACTGTATTGTCATACACAGTGCTTGAAGTGGAAAAAAAAAGTGCCAGTACTCCCAGACAATTAAATCCTTAGTCAATTTAATCTTGGATTATAGTTTTTCGTATAACTGTGAGCAGATACTGAGTCTGAGAAATGAAAGCTGCAGCAAAGGGGAATGTGCTGTTTGATTTATCACAGCTACCAAATGTCTCATCAGGAAGATTAACACCCAAAAAATTATCAATAACTTCCAAGGGCAAATAAGGACAGGTTGCTATTTTTGTGCACAGCCAATGCTTTATGAGCAACAAATCACTTCAAATTTCATGTCATGAAAAAATTTATTTTCACTGCATATGTTAAGAACACCTATGCAAGAACATGTGTTTTCTACTTCACTCTGGTAAGTTCTCTTCATTTTCTGCCCCTATTATTAGTGGAGTACCTCAGGGATCTATTTTGGGTCTGCTTCTTTTTAACTTATATATGCATCCAATGGGGGATATTATTAAGAAGCACAATATTTAATTTCATTTTTACTCTGATGATACACAGCTGTACCTGCCATTTGTTCCATTTGCGATTCCATTTGTTGGAATGCATCCGGGACATTAAGAAATGGTTATCAAATAACTTTCTCCAACTTGATGACAAAACAGAAACAATTGTTTTTGGTCCCCAAAATTGAGGAGTAGTCTCATTAAGGAGCTGGGTAATCACTTCCCCTTAGTTTCCTCTCAGGTTAGGAACCTTGGTGTCATCTTGGACTCAGAATTATGTTTAGCCAAACAAATGAATTCTGTTGTTAAGAATTGTTTTTATCAACTGCGGATAATTTCCAAACTTATATCATTTTTGTCATTCCAAGACTTGGAGAAGGTTATTCATGCTTTTATTACCTCACGCTTAGACTGCTGTAACTCATTGTACCTGGGTCTTCTTCAGTCATCGCTTACATGCCTCCAGATGGTACAAAATGCAGCTATGAGGCTGGTGACTGGGACAAAGAAATATGATCATGTCACCCCAATTTTAGCTTCGCTTCATTGGCCCCCGATCCATTTTAGAATTCAGTTTAAAATCTTGTTTTTAAAGCCCTTAATGATCAAGCTCCTTGTTATCTTAAAGATCTTCTTACTCCTCTGTCATCTTCCAGATTTTTAAGATCTTCAGACAGGGCTCTTTTATCCATCCCTCGCTCTCATCTAAAAACTAAGGGAGATAGAGCTTTTTCTGTTGCCGCCTCCCCCGTCTATGGAACCAATTGCCTCTGGACATCCGCCTTGCACCTTCTATTACCATTTTTAAATCAAAATTTTTGCAAAATAAAGAAAACAAATCTGCAGCCTCTCTGTCAATGAAGTCCAATCTGATCTTCTTCAGAAAATTAACTGTAACTTAGTGAATACTAGTCACACAAACATGAGACATATGTCTAAAGAAACTTTGTAATGTCAGGTTTTAAATAATGTAAATCAAATTGAAAACAAATATTCTCTGTTTATGTAATCTGTTTGAAAAGAGAGAGATGTCAGTCGTTTGCCAGCTTCTTCATTATCCACTAATGCGGCCACGCCCACGGAGCGCGCGTTCTTTTGAAATTCAAATACTGACGCGATCCATGCAAGCAGAGTCAACGCCCACATCAACTCGAATAAACACATCAGGTTTAGAGCATGTATTTTACATCGTTTTGAGACGCAGTGAGGAATAATCCTGGAATAATTTACCTCAGAAGAAAATATCTGAGGTATGTTTATGTTTATTTCTAAGAGCAACGGATTCAGCCGATGATTGTGAGGTAAGTTTATTCTGTTAGTGTCTGTGAATATTAAATCGCAAAGACCGTTTAAATATGAATCCTGCTGCAACATAAAATGTCAGACGTAAGACTGTTTAGACAAGATTTCTTTGGCCTGTTTTGGATAGATTATAAAGTGTTTACTGTAAAATAGCCTAGTGTCACATCAATAAAGCTTTTGTTCGCAAATTTCTGCTCAGATGCTGTAAGTTTTGTGTACAACAGGCTACTTGTTGTAGCCATTAAATGTATTTTATTTCATATTGATGTTTAAATATTATAGCCTAATGTTATTTTTTTTATTTAATCTATGTTGATTATGAAAAGTGAACAGCACGAGTAAGAAAGGACACATCATAAGATGTGCAATATGTCGGGAGACATGGAGTGAGTCAGACATGATTTTGACCATTTCATTAAGTTTTGTTTTGTAGAAAGCCTTTCTTGAAAGTGAAGTTCATTTTGTATAAATTGTATCTTAATTTTAATCAATGTTTCATCAGCCAATTGCCTGGATTTAATAAATAAGAAGCAAATATAGCAGACAATAGCCTATAATCAGCGCCAGCACGATCATGCATTGCACGGCGCATCTCATAAATGAACCGAAACTTGAAATGCTATTTGAGTATTGTGTGTATCGGATAGTTTACAAAATCAAATGATTCAGAAATTTTTTACCATTGAAATGACTGGGAAAAAAGTGTCCCAATCAACCTGAATTCACCCTATACTCTATGAAATCATAATTGCATTGTTTTAAATCCCAAATATTTTACTTATAACATTCATCATTACCAATTATTCAGTTATTTGTATTTACTGATTACTGAATTGTGTTCAATGTCACAATATTACTGTTTTTTTAGCATGAGACTTCTTTCAAAAACATTAAAAATAGTAATGTCAAATCTTTTGATAATTTAAAATATAATAGGCCTTTGTAATGTGCCTTTGGCTCTCACTTTATATTGTTAACTATATTCTAAATAAACTACAACAAAATATATTTCCTTTGTCCTGTTGCTTAGCTCCCTCAGTCACATACCTGACTCAAAGGCTCATTTATTATGCAGCTTATTATGTGGCTGATTATGTGGTTCTTTGTCCTCTCAGGTGTAAATCACAGCATTATTCATGATCATTCACACCCCTTCGCATACGGGCTTTGTAAAGAAAAAGTGTCTTACAAAATGTAAATCAATATATTGTTTTATGTGAAGGAGCAGGCACAATGATTCTCACATCAGTTTGAAGAAAAAACTCTAGGCAACAACAACCATTAGTCAAAAGTCTTGTGGACACCATGGGCGTCACTAGGCCCTTTTTAGGGGGGCTTCAGTCCCGTCTTTTAGTCTGCGTGTTCTTCAATCCGCAGCGGCGCCATGCAGAGCGCACGTCAGAAGCAGAGGCAAGATAAAAACAAAGAGAAAAAGAGAGATGTGGAGATAAGAAGAAAGCCAAATAATCTACTGCCCACTGACATGGTTTTCAAGCTATTGTTATCTAATTTTTTGGCCTTCAGAACATCTAAAAATGCACATATGTAGATCATAGAAATCAAAATTTTCTCGGGGGAGCATGCAAAACTTCTAAAGGGCCCCAAAACTGTGCAGACTTCTAAGGGTTAAATGTGCTATATAAATAAAATTTACTTGCTTACTTACTCTCCTCTTAATACCGCTTTCTCTCTTTTTGCCCTCTCAGTTCCTCCCAGCATCCGTGCAGGTCCTCGCGCCATGAAAGTGCAGGTGGGACATGCCATAGACCTGCCCTGTGTCGCACAGGGAGTCCCAGAACCCTCTGTGTCCTGGCTGAAGGATGGCGCCATCCTGTTGGATGGGTCCCATTACAGGATCTCAGATGGGGCTCTGACTCTGAACCAAGTGGGGCTTATGGATGAGGGCGTCTATACCTGTGTGGCCTCCAACATCGCCGGACAAGATGAAGCCACTATTCAGCTCCATGTACAAGGTCAGACAGATGTTGACAACTATAGTTGTGATTACAGTTATTTGGCATTAAGTGAACTATGAATCTCATGGATTGCCTCCTTCCCTCCACAGTCCCTCCTGTGGTGGAAGTTTCCGAGCCCCCTTTCAACAGCCCTTTACAGGAAAGAGTGGCTAACCAGCAGATTGCCTTCCCCTGTCCTGCCAAAGGTGAACCTGCACCTGAATCACCAGAAATCACCATTCATACACTAAGATCACTAGATGCTAATATGTCTCTAGAACTGGGCGATGTAACTAAAATGACAATATTAAATATGTTGATATGTGTATATTTGGTCTGAAATGGCATAAAAGTGTGTTTAATATAAAAATGTTTAATACAAAAACTAAAACACTAGTTAAAAATAATCTAGATTTTTAATCTAGTGAAAAAAATCAGTACATGTTTTTCACTAAGAATCCTATTTAATAATTTTAATTTATGGGCCAATGCAGTATATGGTAATAAATAGGGGTATTTACCTACGTACAATACTGTTTAAAAGTTTGGGGTCAGTAAGGGTCTGTGAGTATTGTGCGTAGGGTCAGTTTTTAAATGATTTAAATGAGGATATTCTCACCAAAAATACAGTAAAAACAGTACTATTATGAAAAATGTTCTATTTCAATATATTTTAAAATGAGGAAGTTTGATATTCTTTGATGGATAGAAAATTCAAAAACATTTATTTCATACAGAAATCTTTTTGTAACATTATAAATGTATTTATTTTGATCATTGTAATGATCTGTTAGGATTTGTTAAATAAAAAAGTAAATAAAAATTTCTGAAAAAAAATATTTCATTTAAAAAAAAATATTGTATTAACCCCAAACTTTAGAACGGTTGTGTATATGTTTTACTAAAAAATTTAATATATATATATATATATATATATATATATATATATATAAAAAACTATGCAGAGACTTCTGTTATTAAGTGATGACAATCAAATAGTTCAATCAGAGTTTTGAATCAGTTCATTGACAGCTTGATGTGGTTCATGGAAATTAAACAGGAAATTAAACATCCCAGTCTTAACATACTCATGAGCTGCAAGACAAGGAAAGATTGCAAATTTAGTCTAATGTTACCTTCCTTATTTTAAGTTGCATTAAAATCACTGCAATATTCACAATATTGCTTAATTTAATATGTATTTATTAATTGTTACTCAACTCCCTTTGTTCTGTCTGTTGCAGGCACTCCTGAGCCAGTAATAAAGTGGTTTAGGAATGGTCAGGAGTTGACAGGGAATGAGCCAGGTGTGTCTATTTTGGAGGATGGCACTCTTCTTATCCTGGCCTCAGTGTCCCCTCTGGATAATGGGGAGTACACTTGCATGGCTGTCAATGATGCTGGTACAACAGAGAAAAAATACCAGCTTAAGGTCAACGGTTAGTGTAACAGTTTAAAACATTTCTTAAGCTTGTTTCGCTTTCAGCACATTTCACAATCTTTCTCTGCTCTGTCTCCTCCCCCTTAATCCAGTCCCACCTGATATTCGAGACACTGGCCTGCTGTCCAATGTCTCTGTAGTGATGAATCAACCGACCAACCTGGTGTGCGATGTCACAGGCACACCTGTACCTGTCATCACCTGGTACAAAGATGGAGTCGTGGTCAGTTCTGCTGTTTATTAACTCACTCCTTGATGCAGGAAGCTTTTTCAAAGCAAATTCACATTGCCATTGTTTGTCCAATGGTCCGATGTTAACAATAACATGCGATGAAAATTGATCCCATTTACATTATTTTAAACGTTTATAGTTTTGTGCATAATCCATGCACGTGATTGTTTAGGGGGAAAAAAGCACAAAAAAAAACAAACACAATTTAAAGGGGAAAAAATAGACTTTGCTTCTGAAGCAACCTTTGTGCTGACCTAACCAAGAACTGTAGTTCTTATTATAGATCTAACCAAGACTATGATTAAAAAAAATAATAATAATAAAAATGATGTAATAAAAAAATATACCGTAGCCTAATACGTTCCATTCCAGTCACTTTCCAGTAGATAAAATAAAATCCAGCCCAAAAATATTTCCAGCTGAATATTCTGTTTGGAATTACATCACATTATGGAAGTTAAGCGCATTGCAAATGCGATTTCACATTGTTAAATGTGCATAAAGCTGTTAAAAAAAACCCTAATGAGAAATAAAAGTGGTATTTCCTTCAATGAGGCCAATCACAAATGAGTTCCCTCCGATTACTGGGTTTGAGCTCCAAGAACAGGTCATAAAAACCCCAGAGCTTCTCATAAATGTGCCTTTACCAGAATCAATTTCAGAATGAAGTCAACAATTAGGAAATCTCTAATCACACTCCAGGGATAGCCATCTCAAGGCTGCTGATTCAGATGTTAGAATAGCAGATATTTCTAGGATTTTTTTCCACAAAAGATAATTATTATTAATGCCTTTTACTAATATTTGATGTTTTAAAGTTATTTATCTTAATCAGTATTTTTAAAATAGGTCAATAAGTAGAGTTAAAATTCACTTGCAGTATTAAAGGAACTCTGTTAACATTTGTTGATTTTGTTTATTTATAATTTCTCAATAGCTTGTATCATTTAACCAGGTGGGTCCTAGCAGCAATGTGCAGATTCTGCAGAAGGGCAAAACTCTCAGGCTGTTGAAAGCGGCTGTTGCAGATGCTGGACGCTACACCTGCAAGGCCATCAACATTGCTGGAAGCACAGAGAGAGACTTTTACTTAGATGTTTTGGGTAAGTTATTCTGTAATAGCATCCACTTACTGTGATTGACATTAACAATGTTGTCTTTTTATGAGCTGGTATTACGTGTTATATGGTCTTTCCTCTGTTTAGTTCCTCCTACAGTCATCGGGACAGTTGGGTCACATGACCTCTCTGCCGTGCTTAATCAGGAGATCATTCTGGAATGCAGGGTCAATGGTGATCCCTTTCCCACAATTCAGTGGTACAAAGACAGGAAGTAAGTTACAAAAAGCTGTGTAAAGAAAACTTTATATATCTAATCCAGAAAAAACAGGGGTGAATTCACTAAAAAGTCACACTTTTGCGCTTATTCGCTAACCACCCGAAACCCAGTTAAACCAGGTACTAAATGCATGAGTAGTTACATTTGTTGTCAATGTTTCAAGCATATACATCTTTACTCTTCAAATCATGCATATCATAGATTCACAAAACGCCTGCCTGACACAATTAATGTGCTTTACCACTCACGGAAAGCATGTAAATTAATTTTGGCATCCTCCATAACCCAGCACAGAGGTTCTGGAAATTGCGTACTCCACTAGATGTTGGGCATGTTTGCATCCTTACTTGATTTGCTTAATTCCTTTTGCTAATAAGGCACTAAATCAACACTGTGCCTACAAATAAACACTATCGGGTGCGCAATTCATTTTCAGTGAATTCCCCCCTGATTCTTACATTTTGAAACAATACTAGTGGAATTAGCGTTATCTGTCATTTTCACTCTGTGTTTTAGGCCAGTGTTTTTAGGTGACCCCAATATTGAAGTTTCAAACAGAGGACAGCAGTTGAAGATAAAGAGTGCTCGCTTAGGTGACCAGGCACGATACCAGTGTAGCGCCACCAACGCAGCAGGAAAGCAGTCCAAAGATTTTAACCTCAGTATCTTTGGTAATTTTACTTAAAATGTCTTGGTTTTCAAATATGGGTTTCATATCAACAGAATTGAGAAAATTCTAAATGTGAAATTTCCTGCCCTTTCTGTCTGTTCTTTTATTCTACCAACTCAGTGCCACCCAGCATTAAGGGAGGAAACGCGTCTTCTGAAGTGACAGTTCTGCTGGGTAATGTGGTGACTCTGGAGTGTGAGGTACGGGGTGTGCCACTCCCTGCCATCACATGGTACAAGAACAGAGAGGTCATTCTGTCCAGCAGACAGACCCAGTATGTGGACCGAGGGCAGTTCCTTAAGATCTCAAGAGCTCAAATATCAGATGCTGGACAGTACACCTGTAAAGTCACCAGTGTGGCCGGCACTGCTGAGAAAATTTATGAGCTGGATGTCTATGGTGAGGGCTTGCTAGATAGTGCTTTAGTGTTTTGTTTTTTTTAATTGTTATTAAGGTATATTGGTTCATTTTTAGACTCAAATTCATTTTACAAGAAAGGAATAAACAGTAAATAAAAACAAAGTATCATAGAAGCTTATACTTATACATACCATATTACTGTTTTCTTCTGTATTTTTGATCAAACAAATGCAGCTCTGGTGAGCATTAGAAAATTCAAAAAGTTTTTAAAAATCTTGCTGTCCCCAAACTTTTTAATTTGTAGTGTATATTAGTTTTAGCATTTGGTAACCCTTCACATGCACATGTTTTTTTTTTTTTTTTTTTGTCATCATTCAGTTCCCCCCTCCATCACTGCTGGTTCTGATGGTCCCACAGACATGAAGGTTGTGCTCAGTAAATCATTGATTTTGGAATGTGAAGCTGAAGGTCACCCTCCTCCCTCACTGACCTGGCTAAAGGATGGTTCACCAGTGGCTGCTAGAGAGAACCTGCGTGTTCTAGAGCAGGGTCGCAAAATCGAAATCCTCAGTGCGCTTCAATCTGATGCTGGTCGATATGTTTGTGTGGCTACCAGTGTTGCTGGAGAGAGGGAGATCAAATATGACGTCAGTGTCTTAGGTAAAATGACACACATTGACATTTTTTAGTGATCTGTTAAAATTCAAGAGAAGTCACCTAAACAAGGAGATAAAAAACAAAGTACTTCTAAATCTCTTCAGGCATCTCAGCATTCACTATCCACAGGAAACAGGAACTTCGGTGTCTTGTGTTTTTGTGTGCATGAACCAGACAGATCATGTCTCGACCTGCACATTGATCTTCTAAACATCTGGACACCATTTCGTTCTTAATACATGTGTCCAACAGACCGCCACAGTCAGTCCACATTTGTGTTGCATCATTAGAATGACATTGCAGGAAATCAACAGCAAAGTGTTTTATGAGCCAGTAAAGTGGTTAACAACAAATAAAGGAAATGTATAAAAGATTCAGCAAGATTAAGGGGGAATGGTAGAGTCAGCATCCATGTGACCCAAGCATGTGGCATTTATTAACTCTCTATGTGTTTTCATTATGTGAGTTTGTCACGCATTATTTCAAAGACAATTCCGGAGATGCTGTAGTGTTTGACCGTAATTATTGTGTGTGCTTATTCAGTTCCTCCTGTTGTTGATGGGGCAAGCGACACCACAGATGCCACGGTCATCCTCAACAATATCCTAGAGCTGGAATGCTACGCTACAGGCACACCTACTCCAGCTATTACGTGAGGACTTCAGTACATGCACACATATTTATACTGTATATGCAGAATTGAAATGTCACTCATCTGCATCTGTCTCTCTCTGAAGGTGGCTGAAGGATGGCGCACCAGTGAGGCAGGGCGAAGGGGTGCGGATAACATCAAACGGCCGTCGGTTGGTCATCTCACGCGCTCAGGTGTCTGATACAGCGCTTTTTCACTGTGTAGCGACCAACGAGGCTGGAGAACAAGAGAGAGAGTTTAAAGTGTCTGTACATGGTAATGATCATTATAGATTTTTATTTATGATCTGTCAATTTTTGCTAATATTTTAATTTGATGTTTACCTTAACTGCTCACGTAGAGGAAGGTTTAAGGTGACTTTTCAGCTTCCTCTAAGTTACAAACAAGTTTCAGGTACATTTATGGTAAATTTGCATTGTTTATTTCTTTAATATTTGTCTGTCAGTCCCCCCAGCTATCCGTTCTACCAGTCCAGCTGAGAGGTCAGTGGTCCTCCACACATCAATCAGCCTTCAGTGTGTAGTCAGTGGAAATCCACCTCCCAGCATTACATGGCTCAAAGATGGCCGTCCTGTGGACACAACACAAGAATTTCAGAAGGTCAGACTTTAAAGCATGACAGAAGCCAAAGTAAATCAAGTGTTTGAGGAGGTTTACATAACCACTATGTACTATCTCCTCTCTTTATTTTTCCATCTGGCATTTAGTTGGAATCTGCAGGAAGGGTCTTGCACATAAAGAAGGCCAGGCTGGAGGATGCTGGGAAATATACGTGTGTGGCAACTAATGCAGCAGGCGAGGCACAGCAGCACATTCGTCTCCGTGTGCATGGTAGGAAATACTTATGAAAACAGCTAGTACAGGCATATTAATTGTAGTTAACTGTGATTTTCCAAAAACCTGTCAAAATCAAAAGAAAAAATTAAGAAATTATATTTTGCATAATGCCTATTTGTAGAACCATTAATATTTTTTTATATTGTGATTATTTTCATGACAGTTAAACAAATTGCACACATTTACTCGCCGTCTTTTTATGTTAATGTGAAAAACAACTCATTATTATGAATTCAATCAATCAAAAAATATATATAAACCCGATTCCAAAAAAGTTGGGACACTGTACAAATTGTGAATAAAAACAGAATGCAATTATGTGGAAGTTTCAAATTTCAATATTTTATTCAGAATACAACATAGATGACATATCAAATGTTTAAACTGAGAAAATGTGTCATTTTAAGGGAAAAATAAGTTGATTTTAAATTTCATGGCATCAACACATCTCAAAAAAGTTGGGACAAGGCCATGTTTACCACTGTGTGGCATCCCCTCTTCTTTTTATAACAGTCTGCAAACGTCTGGGGACTGAGGAGACAAGTTGCTCAAGTTTAGGAATAGGAATGTTGTCCCGTTCTTGTCTAATACAGGCTTCTAGTTGCTCAACTGTCTTAGGTCTTCTTTGTCGCATCTTCCTCTTTATGATGCGCCAAATGTTTTCTATGGGTGAAAGATCTGGACTGCAGGCTGGCCATTTCAGTACCCGGATCCTCCTTCTACGCAGCCATGATGACATGGCGTCCCAGTTTTCCAAAAAGAACTTAAAATTTTGATTCGTCTGACCACAGAACAGTTTTCCACTTTGCCACAGTCCATTTTAAATGAGCCTTGGCCCAGAGAAAACGCCTGCGCTTCTGGATCATGTTTAAATATGGCTTCTTTTTTGACCTATAGAGTTTTAGCTGGCAACGGCGAATGGCACGGTGGATTGTGTTCACCGACAATGTTTTCTGGATGTATTCCTGAGCCCATGTTGTGATTTCCATTACAGTAGCATTCCTGTATGTGATGCAGTGCCGTCTAAGGGCCCGAAGATCACGGGCATCCAGTATGGTTTTCCGGCCATACTTTTTTTTCTTTCTGATATTGCTGCACTATTTTTCGCCGCAGCATTGGGGGAATTGGTGATCCTCTGCCCAGCTTGACTTCTGAGAGACACTGCCACTCTGAGAGGCTCTTTTTATACCCAATCATGTTGCCAATTGACCTAATAAGTTGCAAATTGGTCCTCCAGCTGTTCCTTTTATGTACATTTAACTTTTCCGGCCTCGTATTGCTACCTGTCCCAACTTTTTTGGAATGTGTAGCTCTCATGAAATCCAAAATGAGCCAGTATTTGGCATGACATTTCAAAATGTCTCACTTTCAACATTTGATATGTTATCTATATTCTATTGTGAATAAAATATAAATTTATGAGATTTGTAAATTATTGCATTCCTTTTTTATTCACAATTTGTACAGTGTCCCAACTTTTTTGGAATCGGGTTTGTATATACTGTATATATATTGATTGACTGATTGATTGAAATTCACCTAAATACCCCAACGTGCATCTTGGTAAATAAATTTGTGTGTGTTTTATAGAACCTCCCAGCATCCAGTATGCTGGAGAGACGCTCAATGAAACTATCCTTGCTGGCTTCCAAATTCAGCTGAAGTGTAAGGCAACAGGAAGTCCTTTGCCAGGTGAGTCATACTTTATTTCCTGTTTTTTTAGGGCAATATAACATTTAAACTGCCAGTAGTTTACAAAAGTACAGGTGGTGTAGTTTAGACCCTGTTTTTTTCTCTTGTGCAGCTGTGACGTGGTATAAAGACAGTCGTCCATTGACGAGCGCTGCAGGTGTTAACATTCTGAGCAGAGGTCAGGTGCTGGAGATTGACCGTGCACAGGTGTCAGATGCTGGACTCTACAAATGTGTGGCCATTAATGTGGCCGGTAGCACTGAACTCACATACAGTCTGCAGGTGTATGGTGAGTGTTAAACAACCTTTCAGTCAAAAGTTTGGCTATGTGAAACTCTTTCCTAACATATTTCTTTCTTGGTTTTGATCATCTAATGTTTCTTTCCATTAGTTCCCCCCTCCATTTCTAGTAAAGGAGGAATGATAACAGTGGTGGTGAATGAGCCAGTCAGGTTAGAGTGTGAATCCTCAGGAGTTCCCATGCCCAGCCTCACCTGGCTTAAAGAAGGCAGACCTGTCTCCAGCTTCTCAGATGGCGTCCAGGTCTGTGCGTGTGGGAGTTTGGATGCTGTCATGCGTACTTATACATATTGGTTTGCACTCAACTCTGCTTAAAGGTTATAAACATGTTATATCAGTTTTCAATTTCCTCTCTTGCTAGGTATTGTCAGGTGGCAGGGTTTTGTCATTCATTAGTGCGCAGGTCAGTGACACAGGTCATTACACCTGTGTGGCTGTGAATGCAGGTGGAGAACAGCACAGAGAATATGACCTACATGTGTATGGTGAGCTCAGAAAACACTGTTACTCTAAACCTGATGAAATCTATCATTTGTGTATTTCAATGTACCTCAGTTGTTGATACAAAATAATTTTCTATGTGCTTACACTAATGTTCAAAAGTTTGGAGTCAGTAAGTTGTTGTTGTTGTTGTTGTTGTTGTTTTTTTTTAAAGAAAATAATACTTTTATTCAGCAAGGATGAAATTATTTGTGTGTGTGTGTGTGTGTCTCTGTCTCTCAGTGCCACCCAACATCATGGGTGAGGAAGTAAACAACACTGCTCTGATGGGTCAGTCAGTGCAGTTGCATTGTCAGAGCGATGCGATTCCTCCACCTGCATTGAGCTGGCGGAAAGATGGACGACCGCTCTATAGAAAACCAGGACTAAGCCTGTCAGAGGACGGCAGCTTTCTGAAGGTACAGTACATCCATCAGCATGTAAGCGGTTTTGACTTGGGCCAGAAAGTAACAACCTAGCAACCACTGAGCATACCATAGGAAACGTATAACAACACCCTAGCATCAAGTGAAGTTCATTTTGGATTGTTGTTATTTTAATTTAAAAGGCATTAGATAGTATAAATTGTTTTGTATTTGCAGATTACCAGTGCTCAGGTCCAGGACACAGGCAGGTACACATGTGAGGCAATCAATGTGGCAGGAAAAACAGAGAAGCATTATAACCTGAACGTGTGGGGTGAGTGCTTAAAATGTAATATAAACTCTGAACTTGAGTCAAATTATAATGTATAATATAATTGTTTCTCTTTCTCCCTCTATTATTTGTTTTTCTCCAGTTCCTCCCAGTATCCGTGGATCTGATGAGGTATCTTCTCTGACTGTGATTGAGGGCAACCTCATGACACTTGTATGTGAGTCCAGTGGGATCCCTCCTCCCAGTCTCACCTGGAAGAAAGACGGTGAGGCTTAGCATGACTTTTTTCATCATCACCATCCTCCTACAGATTATAATACTCACTATCCTCATCACATTTGTTGTCATTTTTAACCTCATACTCTCATAATTAGTCAAATTATTTGTGATGCTTAGGGTATTTCACCAAACCTTACTCTAAGTTTGTAAATTATTTTGTGTGTCTCCCAGGCTCAGAGTTAAAGGGAGATTCACGTGTGCGTGTTCTTTCTGGTGGGCGGCAGCTGCAGATTTCCAGTGCTGAGAAGGCAGACGCTTCCTCTTACACCTGTCTGGCCACCAGTGCAGCTGGCAGTGCGATGAAAGAGTACAATCTGCAAGTCTACGGTACAGCATCTTCTCTCACATTACAGACACGAACACTCAATCTTGGACTAGGTGATAAATCGGTATGGATATTTATCGAAAAAATAAATCATATTCAGTATTCAGTAGTGAAACACACACTGAAACTCAAAGGTCTCTATGACAAACTGCCAAAATAAAAATGCACTTTAACTTGAAGAAATTGAACAAATTATGACAGAAATATATTATTAAATGTTAAGTTCTTTTCTTTAGACGCAATTTTTGATAATAAATTTGTATTAAATAATTCAACTAAGAATACAGAAAAACGTCTCAGGTTACAAATGTATTCGTACAGTCGATGCAGCACAAGTTCCCTCGAAAGGGAAAAGAAAATCTTGAGGTCTATCAAACATGTGGAATGCATTTCCTTCCCCATTAATGGTATGAAATTAATACCCCGATAAATATCGATACCGAATGATATGAAAAAAAATCAACTCAAATGCACCTCACAAAGATACAGTAATCCTCTTTATTCCACTCTGTTTCTTCCTTCACTCCAAACAGTTCGTCCCTCCATCAGCTCCTCAAATCAGGATGAGACAGTGACGCGAGGTGGAGATATCACTCTGAAGTGTGAAGTAGACGGGGTGCCCAGACCTGCCATATCATGGATGAAAGACGGTAGACCCCTGAGCACCGGCAACAGGACTCAAATACTTAACGAGGCCCAACTTTTACACATCCAGGATGCTCAAGTGCCCGACACCGGACGATACACCTGTATCGCTGTCAATGTGGCGGGACAGGCTGACAGGAAATATGATGTCAATGTTCATGGTGAGAAAACAGTCAAAGTTTTCTTTGTGTAGTTTCTGAGCCACTAGCATCACCTAATGGATTATCCTGAAAACTTTTCTCAATTTCCACTGGTTTTCCAAAAGTTTGTGATTTTTATCATTTTAATTATTTTAAAATATTTTATAATATTACCTTTTACCATTTTATTATTTTAACTGTTCATAATACTAACAAAATTCAAACTTAACTTTTCAAATCACTAGTAAAGTAATGTTACTTATTCCATATGTATAGTTTTTGTTGTTGTTGTTGTTTACATACTGACATTTTATGTGCATCATCTCTTTAGTTCCTCCCACCATTATCGGTCAGACGCAGATGCCTGAGAATGTGAGTGTTGTTGTGAAGAACCCAGTTGTTCTCGCCTGTGAAGCTTCTGGAATGCCACCACCAGCCATCACGTGGCTCAAAGACGGCCAGCTGATCAGCATGTCTAGCTCTGTTCGGGTCATCTCAGGTACCAACTCCTTTAATGAATGCATATGTCTTGCTCCAAAATGTCTACACCACTGAGTCTAGGTAAAGAGCCAGGAACCAGTTTACGGATTAGGTTAACCAGGTGTAATAACTCAAGTAGGTGCAACAAGATAGCTTCAGTAAGCAGCCAAACGCCACAGATCAGTGGATAACTGAAAAGAAAAATAGTTAGACAGATGTTCTTGTATTTGAACATGCAAAGGCTTTCCATTTATTGGCTTCCAGTGTAAACAGAGACTGATCCTCTGCTAGCACCAAGTATGAGGTACATCCATCACTGTAACCTTAGACATCATAAACCACCGGAGGTCACTTGCATAAATGAACCACATTGTAAGTGAATCTGTGCTGAGCTATTCTCAGACTGTCCGCCAGTATGCCACAGACAAAGACATGGAACTGGACAGAAAACAGGACCAGAATATGTAGGATAGACATATTATTGATCACATATTCAGTCGGTAATACTGCCACTCCATTGAGGGTTAGAAGTGTAGTTAGCCGTATTTACTGTATTGCAGAGCTCATCCAAAGAAACACATACTCCTTTCCTCATTGTAAGAGAAAGAGACACCAGAGAAGGAAAGAGAATGACGTATTTGTTCAGGTGATCAGCTTAGCGCTCTCCTGGGGAGTGATAATTATTCGTTTGACTTGTGTTGATGGGTTAAGCTCTGTTTGAACAGCTGTTAACTTGAGGTCTCCCATTTTTTAACAAAACAATAGGGACATTTATGAAGCCTGTTTTTTCAAAGACAAAGTGAAACTTGTTATTCGTTCTGCAGATGCAGTAAATCTCAGGCTCTTGATTTATAGCTGATTAAGTAATTCCCTAAGAGAAGTACAAACGGTCTATCATTTTAATTCAATGTGTAGAAATCATTCCATCGTTCAGCCACTTGTGCTCTTACCAGTTACCATGGCAACAGATGAGTCTGATATATGTCTGTAATAATCTCAGGAGGACGAGGCCTGCGTTTGATGCATGCTGCAAGTGAGGATGCTGGGAGATACACCTGCATCGTGTCCAACTCTGCTGGAGAGGAGCGGAAAAACTTCGACTTAAATGTCCTGGGTAACACAGCACTGTACATGAGTTAGGGTTATTTTCTGTAGCTGTCTGTCTGCTGTTTACATAGGCAGCTAACTTCTTGATTTGAAGCAATCTTCACAGGCAACAACTCCGCAACAGTAGCACTTCTCACGAAAACTGACTAATACTAATTGACTAATTGAGTGCTGCGAGGATGACACATTTTTGTAGGCCAACCCGGAAGTTAGCAGTACCCTGGTTCCTTCAAAAAAAAAAAAAAAATAGGATTTTACCATTGGGATTTGGATTATTGTAGAAAATAAGCTCTCTGACAAACACAAGTTTATGATACTTTCACGTTTTGTTCATCAAGATAATATTCACAAATGAAGACAGCACTTGTTAGCAACTGGCTTTTTCAAGACGCGTAAAAAACGTAATGCATTTTATGTCGTTCAATAAAGCGAAAATATCTTGAACTTGCTTGAGCTTGACTGTTTGGAACTATTTTTGTTACTGGAATAGAGCAAAAACAGTTGATATTGACAAGATTGTGTCTAAAATTGACAGCAAGTGAGCATTTGGCTCAAAGCTTGCTACCCTACTCAATACATGGAGCAATTTTTTATTTTTGTTCTGAATACAGCTATATTTAATCCATTTTCCTTGACCATGTCTACAGTCTTGGATGGAAATTTTCACTTGTTGCATTCTGGGATTGGCTTATTAGCCATGGATCCATGCAAAGACAAAACAAGGAGCATAGTTTAGAGGTTAGCATAGTTTGTTACCTACTGCTTGGAGCAGCTTTCGGTCAGGAGCGCACGTGACGCTTAAATGTTGTTTAGGATTCTCACTAGACTTTGAAACGTTTATTTTATCTTTATTCTGTATTTTATCTTTATTCTGTCAGTGCCGCCCAGCATTGTAAACGAGGGCACAGTGGAGGATGTGAAAGTGAAGGAGAGACAGAATGTCATTTTGGCCTGTGAGGTCACTGGTAAGTGACACAAATTACAAAATTACCTATCTTCTGTCTTGATCTCTTACCTCTTATTAACCGATTTTTTTGGGTTGTCTAGGTAATCCAGTTCCAGAGATCACGTGGCTGAAGGATGGGCAATCATTGACTAGTGATGCAAGGCTGCAGGTGATGTCAAATGGGCGTTTCCTGCAGATCAGTGGATCACAAGTGGCCGACACAGGCAGGTATAGCTGCCTGGCCTCTAACAGCGCTGGAGACAGAAGCAGACACTTCAACCTCAATGTGTTGGGTATGTTTTGATGGGGGGAGTTAAAATGTCTCATTGTAGTCTTGTGTGTGTACTTATTTATGTTTCCGCTCCCAGTTTCTCCCACCATTGTTGGTTCTGGTCCAGAAGGTTCAGCTGAAGACGTTACTGTGACACTAAATAGTCCTACATCTCTTGTTTGCGAAGCCCAATCATACCCCCCTGCCATCATCACCTGGCTCAAAGACGGCACACCCTTTGAATCCAGCCGCAACGTCAGGGTACTTCCAGGTCAGAATGCTTTATGGATCTGTAGCATAAAATAATTCAGATGTTCAGATCCAACATTTGTTATGCAACCAGCTCGCTTACTGCTGTATCTTGTGACAGGTGGTCGCACTTTACAGATCTTGAATGCTAAGGAAGAGGATGCTGGGAGATATACATGTGTGGCGACTAACGAGGCCGGAGAGACACTGAAGAACTATGAGGTCAAAGTTTTCGGTGTGTGTGAGAACTGAGCTACATCGCCACCTTTTGGTGTATAGGAATATAACACTTTCTGTGTGTCAGCTATCTGTTGCTATTTATATATGTTCCTTTCTTGCAGTCCCTCCAGTTATCAATAAAAATGACATCCCAGGAGAGAGTCTGGCCCCTAAAGAGGTTAAAATCAAAGTTAACAACAGTCTTACATTGGAGTGTGAAGCTCAGGCTATCCCAACACCTACTCTAGTGTGGTACAAGGATGGCCAGGTGAGAAATACATACAGTATATGACAAAACTATGCTGTTTTTACTCCTATGAGAATTTCTGTGGAGTTCTGAGTTTTCACTCTACTGTGTTTCTCTTTCTGCAGATCCTGAAAGCAGATGGTCACCTCACTATCACAGCAAACGGTCGTATAGTTCAGATTAAACACACTCAGGTGTCCGATACAGGTCGTTACACCTGTGTAGCCACCAACATCGCTGGAGAGGATGAGAAGGACTTTGATGTAAATATACAAGGTGAACAGGGTTTTACAAGTTCAGAATGCAGAATTAAATATACACTATATACACACTTCTGTTCAAAAGTTTGGGGTCAATTTGATTTTTTAAAAATACTTTTTCAGCAATGGTACATTTAATCAAAAGTGACTATAGGACATGTAAAATGTTACAAAAGATTTCTATTTCAAATAAATGCTGGCCTGAATGTTCTGTTCATCAAAGAATCCTGAATGTTTCTGAATGAGCGTCAAATCAGCATATTATAATGATTTTTTAAAGGATCATGTGACACTCAAGACTGAAGTAATGGCTGCTGAAAATTCAGCTTTCCCATCACAGGGATATGATGAATGATCAAGAGAATTTTTTCAAAAGAATGTTTGAAAACTTTAAGGAGTATGACTGCAACTAATGTATTATGTGGCTGCTTAATGTATTATGTCTGGATCTCGTTTTCAGCTTGTTTTAAACCTTTTATCTGTGGATTTTGTGCAGTTATCTGGACTTATCCCTGTTTATAATACTAAAATCCTGTCTGTCTCAGTTCCCCCTAGTTTCCGAGGCTTTGGCGACTCTGACTCTGGCCCTGGTTATAATGGAGACGTGAAGGATGTGATTCTTAATAATCCCATCTCCCTGTACTGTGAGACCAATGCTGTCCCCCCTCCTGTTCTCACATGGTACAAAGACGGGCACCTGCTGACCTCTAATGATAAAGTTCTCATCCTTCCTGGTGAGAGGCTACATTGCAACATTTTGATTATATCATGGAAAAATAATTTAAATTTGTTGATACTCTGATACTATGTTGTGTATGAGTGAACAAGAATTTCATATGTTTTTTAACTTTATTTCTCACACAGGCGGAAGAGTCCTCCAGATCCCTCGAGCTCAAGCAAAGGATTCTGGGAGATACACTTGTGTGGCTGTGAATGAGGCTGGAGAAGACTCAATCCAATATGATGTCAGAGTGTTGTGTGAGTCCAACCTGAGTGTTAACCTTTTTTATATGCTAAATATTAAAAGGGCAACAACTGAAAGTATTGTTTGTTTGTCTTTTTTGTCTGCGCACTTGGATTTTGATAGTGCCACCCTCGATTCGTGGAGCTGATGGTGACCTGCCTGATGAGGTCACAGTGCTGGTTAATAAGACCACATTATTGGAGTGTCAGGTGGATGGAAGTCCCACTCCTAAAATTAGCTGGATCAAAGACAGTCAACCCTTCACCCCAGACAGCACACACAGACTTCTGTCCAATGGCAGGACACTGCAGGTTAGAGACAAATCAACTGTGATGCAACAGTGAACAGTGACAGATTTTTTAAATATATATATATATATAATATTGAATTATTTATTATATATACGTATATATAAAATATGCATGTATTTATTTATACGCTCTGTGTGTGTTATAGATTTTGAATGCACAAGTGACAGATACAGGACGCTATGTGTGTGTGGCTCAAAACTTTGCTGGAACAGCAGAGAAATCCTTCAACCTCCATGTGCATGGTGAGTCTATCTTTGAGCAAGACATTTGTCTTAAATCTCTGTACTGTTACTAGGGGTTTACTGAAGAGTTTGTGTGGCTGTGTCTGGCTGACACTTATGCAAACCTAATACCTAACCTAATGCAATGCAAGTTGCTTTGGACTAAAGTTATGCATTTTATCAGTTCATGCATTCCCTGGGAATCAAACCCATGACTTTGCGGGTGCTAGTGCCATGCTCTACTGTTTGAGCTTCAGGAAATTTTTTAGACTCTTATAACTAATAATTGGTGACATCATGTTTGTTTGTGTTTGTTGTCAGTGTCTCCCTCTATTGTGGGCGTCAGAGAGGAAAATGTGACAGTGGTGGTGAATAATTTCATATCTCTAAACTGTGAGGCCACTGGACTCCCACCTCCCACCCTCAGCTGGTTCAAAGACAGGAGACCTGTACAGGCCAGCTCCAACGCGCTCATATTGCCGGGTACACATGCTTACTGACACATTATAGTGGAACTACATAGTGTACACTGCATACATATTACACATAAATCTCTCTTCCTCCACTCCACCTCTTACTCTCATCGTCTGTCTCTAGGTGGTCGTACTCTCCAGATCCTGAAAGCAAAGATGTCTGACGGTGGGAAATATGGCTGTGTGGCTATTAACCCAGCAGGAGAAGCCCAAAAAATAATTTATCTTACAGTATATGGTCAGTATGTACAGTTTTTTTGTGTTTTATATTTGCTTGTTATAAAACAATTGGAGTAAAGCATGTATCTGCAAAGCTTTTCAATAGTTAAGAAAATATTTGGTAAGGCAGACAATCTTTGTTTTAACAATATGACATTTCTGGGAAGTCACTGATCTAAATTACTAGTATCTGATTTCCCAGTCCCTCCCAGTATCAGACACAGCAGTGGGGATCTTCCAGTGGTGTTAAATGTACAGGTGGGCAAATCTGTTACTTTGGAGTGTGAATCTAATGCAGTGCCTCCTCCCATCATTACCTGGTACAAGAATGGACGACCCATCACTGAGACTGCCAATCTGCGCATACTGGCTGATGGACAAATGCTGGAACTGAGAGAAACAGAGGTATGTGTAAGAAAATGAGCAGGTGCTTTGGATGAAGCGAAGTGGATGTATGATTTTGGTCTAGCGATAAAATTAGTGAAAAAAATATCATAGAGTTACATTGAAGGATAGACCCGAGCAAGACCTAGGAACCAGAATTTCATACAGACTTAGGGCCAGTAAGCAGCCACCTAGCAACAAATTCATAGTGGTGAATTTTGTACTGTACATGCATGTGCAAGCACCACAAACATTTACTTCAGAAAATAAAGTAAAAAGTTTGTTTCAAGTATAAATCTCTCTTTCTCTGTCAGGTGTCAGATACTGGCCAGTATGTCTGTAAGGCCACAAATGTAGCAGGGCAAGTGGACAAGAACTTCCATCTCAACATCCATGGTGAGAAACAAAACAGATACTGCAATATATAATTAAAGGTGTATATATAATTAAAGGTGTGTATATATATATCAGTGGCGTGTGGTCCATATAAGCTGCGAATGCTCTGCATACCCAAGCCATTCGTAGACTCGCTGATTAATATTAACCCTATAAATTACTATAAATTCCCTTGTTTGAGGTGTACCATAAAGCTTACATGATATAATAAATGTTAGTAATACGTATGCAACTCTCTGTCATTTATTTATTTGCCAAACGGCAGTAATTTTCTTCAAATCTGTAGTTCCGGGTATGCGGATCCACAGCAGCTTTGGCATCTACGCTCTGTTGTTATGTATCGTCATCATTGTCCCGCGTTCTCATTGGTTTGCTGGGATATGTTGGATTTCACGAGCAGGGTAAGCTGTGAACGGATCGCTCGCCCAAGAGGAAAAATGTGCTGTTACTGCCAGATCTCGATCACCGAAAATTACATTGTGTTTGATACAAAACCGAATAGACTGAATCAAGTGAAAAAAAGTCATAACTGAAACTATTTTCATAGTATTTTATTTTCTCCATAGGGAAATTTATTTTTAACGAAAACTGTTAACTGTTAAAGACAGACCTACTGTAAGCAGACCTGTAACTATCCGAGACTGTCTATGTGTTTGTTAAAGTCATCAATTTGCATTATTAACTTACTTTTTAAAAGAATAATTCTATTTTTATTATACTTACATTTATTCTAATGATATTTTACTTATATTTTATTTATAATAGGCTACTAATATTTATTATATTATACTTATTTTTAATTCTTAATAAAAAAATAAATTAAGAAAAACACTTCTGGCATACATTTAAATAGACGCCTGCCATGGTGTTTCTTATTTGTCGTCTCTGATTTAGATGTGTGTCCCATAGACTGTAGGGTGTGTCCTCAGCCGATGCGCTCTCAAACACAACTCAACATCTTTTACGGGTGATTATGAAGGCATCAACAGGTAAATGTAGGCTGCTAATTATACTCAAATATATTAAGAAACTTTTAGCTCTGTTGCTATGTGTCATGAGAGTAAGCAACTGAACAGCTAACACTCTGTCGAGAGTGAACGCGCTTATTATAAACTCATCCAAATGCACTCGCACCCATCTGTTCGCCCATGGGGCGTGCTGGTCTGAAAACCAGGTGTGTTTAGGCGCATTGTTGGCGCATTGCTGTTTTGAGGCAACTGAAATCGACTGCGCCATTGACCAACAAAAACCTGGTCTAAAGTCAATAGCGCAGTATTTTTTGTGTTATTTAAAGCAGCACACAAACATTTTAAAATATTAAAAATAAAAGGATCCCTCTCTGGAGAAGCGTTCAGTCATTCCGCTCGCAAATTCCGCCATGTAAATAGCGAATCCGCCATGGTGCAAGCGCAACTGGCTTTTAAAGGGAATGGTAGATGAGACTCTGATTGGTTTATGGCACGTTACGCCCAAAACACACCCATGACTCATTAAGAGACTAGGTACAACCTTTTTAGACCTATTTTGGTTAAAATAGGGCCCTTATGGTTTTGTTCAGCCTACTACTATTTATGTTAAGTCTCTCTTCAACCTTTGTCCAGTTCCCCCACGGCTGGACGGCCCAGCAGTGGAGCGTGTGGTGGAAATCATCAGTAATCCTGTCACCTTCGCCTGTGATGCTACAGGGATCCCTCCTCCCTCACTCACCTGGTTGAAGAACGGCAGAGTGATTGGTGAGATAGATGATCTACAGATCACTTAAGCTTCACATTTCACATTTTAAAATGAAATTATGCTTGTTTTTTTGTCTTTCTAGAGAATTCAGAGTCTCTGGAGATGCATATCCTGTCCGGCGGCAGTAAGCTGCAGATTGCCCGCTCACAGTTATCTGACAGCGGCACTTACACCTGTGTGGCATCCAATGTGGAGGGCAAGGCCCGCAAAAACTACCATCTTACAATACAAGGTACAGAAGCATTATTAAACAAACATACATCTAGTAGTTTTACCAAATTACCATCTGTATTGTCTGTTATTCAGTCCCACCAGTCATTGTAGGATCTGAGTTACCTAGTGAGATGAGTGTTCTGCTGAATGACAGCATCCAGCTGGTGTGCCGTGCTGAAGGAACTCCAACCCCTGAGATCCAGTGGCTGAAGGATGGAAAGACAATTAGCAGAACTGCCCAGAAGAACATCAAGTGAGAGCATTGTCAGATTTTTGTGTCATTATGCTATAAATCTATCCAGTGTATTCTCTGCAGACAATACAAGTCATAAGGGTGAATGTAAGTCAATCTTTCCTCAGAATTAGCCCCGATGGCAGCACACTGACTGTGACAGCCATCCACACATCCGACAGTGGAAAATACACATGTGTGGCCACCAATCAGGCCGGAGAGGAAGATCGAATATTCAACCTGAATGTATATGGTGAGTTGTATCTTTACAGCACTCGTCACTATTGAGTGCGAGAAGTGGAACAACATTTTTCACTACACAGCAGTAGTATTTTCCCAGACATTTGATAGTTGTATGTTCTTTTCCCAGTTCCTCCTCTGATCCAGGGGAACGGACCTGCTGCCAAGGAACTGACCGCGGTGCTGGACAGCTCAATAAATATAGAGTGTGTAGCTAGTGGTTCTCCACCTCCACAGCTTAACTGGCTAAAGAACAGTCTGCCGCTTCCAGTGTCGTCTCAGATCCGCCTGCTGTCTGCTGGCCAGGTCCTCCGGTAAGAGATCTAAAATGTTTAAATCATGATAATCCCAGGGTGGGAAATGCATTTTTTGCCCCTCAGCCACAACTTGCCTAAATTTTTTACATTTGAGATGAAGGCTTACATTTTACAAGCTATTTTTATTTCAAACATATATAATAACTAATTGAATATTTTTTTTTTCCTATTTAGTTTTAGTATTTTTAGTACTTCTTAAAGTACTACTTTAGGTTAGGTTACCCAAAAATGAAAATTCTGTCATCATTTACTCACCCTTGTGTTGTTCCAAACCCGTAAGACTTCCGTTCATCTTCGGAACACAAGTGAAGATATTTTTAATAAAATCTGAGCCAGTTCTGTACTCTCCATTGACAGAAACGCAACTACCACTTTGACACTTCAAAAATTCATTAGGAGATCGTAAAACAAATGTATATGAATTGAGTGGTTTGGTCCAAATTTTCTGAAGAGACTTGATCGCTTTATATGATGAACTGATTAAATTTAGGCTTTTATTCACATTGATCATATAAACATTGATCAGTTAACATAAACAGAAGCTTAACCGAACCTGCTTGACACGCGAGAACAAACCTCATTGGTTCTCGCGGAAGCTCAAACGTGCTGCATAACACACGAGAATGAACCTCATTGGTTCTCTCACATCAAGCAAGCATGCTTGAGATTCCGTTTATCATAATCGATGAATGAGTTGATGAATGTTTAAATGTAAATAAAAGCCTAAAATCAATCTGTTCATCATATAAAATGATTGTTTCTCTTCAGAAAATGTGGACTAAACCGCTCAATTCATATGGATTAGTTTTACAATCTCTTTATAAACTTTTTGAAGCGTCACAATGGTAGTTGCGTAGCTGTCAATGGAGGGACAGAAAGCGCTCAGATTTCATTAAAAATATCTTAATTTGTGTTCCGAAGACGAACGAAAATCTTATGGGATTGGAACGACATGAAGGTGAGTAATTAATGACAGAATTTTAATTTTTGGGTGAACTAACCGTTTAAACATATTTAAGTTAGTTGCCAAGGCAATATTTCTAAGTTTACATTTTTTTTGTATGTAATATTTATAGATATTTTTTTTATTTCAGCTTTATTTCAATTAACAAAAATAATTTTAATAGTTTTAATTTTAGTTAACAATAAAAACACTATTGCACACTTGCACAGTGTACTAAAATTTCAACCAAGTGCAAAAAGAACCCATTTCTTTATTTTATTCTTACTGAGTACGTAGTCCAGCTGTAGTTAATTACAGTGATAGGTAGATAAGGCACAAGATAATCGAACATGTACCCGCATTTTGCTGGTGGCAGGTGTTCATATCCCACCATGAGCGGAGCTGACGGCATGATTCATAGTGCTAAATGCTCGGCATCTGATTGTCATTTTTGGTGTTAGCATTGCTCGTGCACAGGTTTCAGATGGTGGGAGCTATACTTGTGTGGCCTCCAACAGAGCTGGAGTGGACAACCAACACTACAACCTTCAGGTGTATGGTGAGTTAACCTGCCTGTGTATTTTCAGAGATAAAATGTAGGTGCATTTACTGTGAAAACAATCTGTCAAAACAATTGTCTGATAATGCCATGAAGTATTAAACCAAAACATTTACTGTGTCATTCTTCTCAGTTCCTCCCAGTTTGGACGGGGCAGGCAGCACAGAAGAAGTAACAGTTGTGAGAGGAAATACGGCCTCTTTCATCTGCATTGCAGATGGGATGCCCAGTCCAACCATTACTTGGCTGAGAAATGGTGCAGCAGTGCCTAAAGATGCTCACCTGTCGCTCCTCAACCAAAACACCACCCTGCAGATTTTCCATGCGAGAGTCAACCACACCGGACGCTACACCTGTACCGCACATAATCAGGCTGGAGAAGCAAGCCGCCACTTCAGCCTCAAAGTACTAGGTGAGAGAAAAAGCGACCAAATGAAACAAGACCAAATTGACTCCTTCTGTCACAGACTCATGGACATCTATCCCATCTCTCAGACCCACCGCGGATCAATGGCTCTGGTGTGCCTACTGAGATCTCTGTGGTTGTGAATCATGTCTTGGAGCTGGTTTGTGAGGCTGACGGCATACCTTTACCCACACTGACCTGGCTGAAGGATGGGCGACCGCTGCCTCAGACAGACAGCCTACGGCTCATCAGAGATGGAGAGGTGCTCAGAGTTGCTTCTGCTCAGGTAAAAACTACAAATGTGGTGTCAAAATGGGCAGTAGCATTCTTTCTCTTATCTTTTCTCCCATGCTTCTCAATGTGACACAAGTGTGACATGTTCCTAAATCATGTTGTGTTATCTCCCATCTTTGTACAGGTGGAGAACACTGGAAGATACACCTGTTTGGCCACCAGCCCTGCTGGAGATGATGATAAAGAGTTTCTAGTCAGAGTACATGGTGAGGCTTAAAAGCAATTACAAAGTTCATCATATCAACATAAAATGTCACCTCATCTACAGTAATTTGCCAAACGACAATTTTTTCCAACAGTGCCACCCAACATTGCTGGAGACAGAGGTGTGCACGATGTGTCTGTCTTGCAAAACAGACAAGTGACCCTTGAATGTAAATCAGATGCAGTTCCACCTCCAACCCTCACCTGGCTTAAAGATGGAGCACCACTGAAGGTATCCAATGAAAACAACATTTAATATTTTACCCTGGAGTGAATTACATTTAACAAAACCCTGATGTGACAGATAAGGTGCTTTTTTATATTTCAAATGCAAATCTGTATGATATATTGCTTATGTTTCTCATTTGTAAGTCACATCAGATAAAAGCGCCTGCTAAATGTAAATGTAGACAGATTATCAGTATTTTTTATTTTTAGAGGTTTTTTCATTTATTTTTAGAGGTTTTCCTGTTTATACAAGTATTGAATGTGGTTAAGTGTCTATTTAATTTAGTTTTAATTATATGTATGTAAGAAATTTTGATCGTCTATAGATTTTATAATTTTTAGCAGCCATCGCTCTAGTCTTCAGTGTCACATGATCTTTCAGAAATCATTCTAATATGCTGATTTGGTGCTCAAGAAACATTTCTTATTATTATCAATGTTGAAGCCAGTTGTGCTGTTTCAAAAGAACATTATTTATTTGAAATATACATTTTTTGTAACGTTATAAATGTCTTTACTGTCACTTTTGATCAATTTAATGCGTCCTTGCTGAGTAAAATTTTTCGTTTTTAAATCTGACACCAAAGTTTTTTGTTTTTTTTTAAATCAGATATGTAACTAAATAGCTTTTACAATGCTTTCTCCAGATGTCTCCACGAGTGCGTGTTTTGTCCAGCGGTCGTTACCTGCAGATCAACAATGCAGAGCTGAGAGATGGTGCCCAGTACACTTGTGTGGCCAGCAATGTTGCTGGAGAAACCAGACGCAACTTCAACCTTAGTGTCAATGGTGACCAGCAATTTCTACATATGTTAAGGCACCTGTGTTCCTGAGAAAAATATTGTGGGCTTATGCTAATTTAAACATTCTCTCTGCAGTCCCTCCCACAATAAAGGATAGTCCTCAGTCTGTGTTGGTCCATATCAATCAACCAGTGGTTCTTGAGTGTGTTGTGAGTGGAGTACCCACCCCACGCATTACCTGGAGGAAGCATGGATCCATCCTGGCAGGAAACAACCCCAAGTCAGCAACACAGATCACTTCAGAGCATTTCATAACTCTCAATTTTGTTCATGGGAATTAACAAACTCCCTATGTGTTTAGGTACAGGTTTGGTGAGGATGGTTCACTCCACATCCTCTCAGCTCAGGTGACCGATACAGGCCGCTACCTTTGCATGGCCACCAACCAGGCGGGAACAGAGCGCAAGAGAGTAGATCTTCAGGTTTATGGTGAGTCTTGACATAATGTAATTGTACATATAGTAAATATGATAAAAAATAGTGTTGTTATTGTAACTAAAACTAAAAACAATTAAAAATAATTTTCGAAAATTGAAATGAATGAAATGAAATAAAATATAAATATTAAATGAATGTTTTAAACAAAAAAAAAAACTTAAATGAAAATTTGACATTTTGCCTTGGCAAAAATATATAAAAACTAAACCAAAAGTCTTTATTTTCAGTCCTGTATTTTCAGTCATTTCATGTACAGAGTCATTTCATGGCAGATGCTTTTATCCAAAGTGACTTGCACTAAATTCAAACTATTCATTTTCAGTTCATGCATTCTCTTGGTACCGAAGCCATTACCTTGGCATTGTTAGCATCGTGCGCTACTGTTTAAGCAACTGTTTGCTTATCACGGTTTCAAATATTGGCTCTTTGTCTAAGGAAATGTCGTAATATACAGTAAACACAAATACTCTCTCCTACTCCAGTGCCACCCTCCATTGCCGAGGGTCCCACTAACATCACTGTGATGGTGAACGTCCAGACCACGCTATCCTGTGAGGCCACCGGCATCCCCAAACCTTCAGTCAGCTGGACCAAAAACACCCAAGCCCTTAACACTGACCAGAACCAGAATATGTACAGGTTCAGCCAGGTTTCCTCCCTCTCCTCTTATCACCTCTTATTGTATCACCAACCAAATGAGCATTACTCCTGGTTTGGGTCACAATATGACCCTGATGCTTAATATTGCACAGTAAGACACTTGAGATTCATGATTGTGTCCAGTTAATCAGTTTGCAATCTGTCCTCAGGCTGTTGTCTTCGGGCTCTCTGGTTGTCATCGCACCTACAGTAGAGGACACAGCGCTGTACAAGTGTGTTGTATCCAATGAGGCAGGCCAGGAGAGCCGAGACATTCAGCTGACTGTACATGGTGAATCCCTACTGCCATATATGACATCCATCTACATGTGTGGTTCCATCTGAAATCGCATACTTTCTTGAGTAGGTACTTATTTTGAATAAGTATTTACTTTGCGGGCGCTAAAAAAAGTATGTTATATTTCTATATAGTATGAATGTGTATAGTATGAATGTAATCCGGACGTACAACATTCGCCATGTTGTCATTATCATGCGACCTACCAGGGTCAGCATCACTTCGCTGCTATTCACAAATCCTCTCCCGTAGCCTCATGGGATATTAAAGTGTTCATCGTATGCGCACTTCAGAATCTCGCCCGGGTACTCTTTGAATTGGAACATTCTTCTTTTGTTACGTACTGTTTTTCATATATAGTAGGGGAGTATGCGATTTCGGACACAGCCAATGTGTGCATTTCAGGAGGAACTAATATTAATTTCCTTCTTCAGTTCCTCCTTCTATTGCTGATGAGGCCACAGAGCTTGTGGTGAGTAGACTGTCTCCGGTGGTCATCGGCTGCACTGCATCCGGAGTGCCTCATCCTGTCCTTTACTGGAGCAAAGATGGATTGAGACTAGCTAAAGATGGAGAGGGCTATACGATACTACCGTCAGGTTAGCTTTATGTAGTTATAGTGTGAAAAAAAGGAACGGTTGAAGTTTGAAGTTAATCTAAATGTTACATTTCTATTTCCTTGGTTCCTCTCAGGTCCTCTTGAGATCACAGCTGCCAATCTGAGTCACTCAGGCCGTTACTCTTGTGTGGCCAAGAATGCTGCAGGCACTGCACACCGACACGTTCAGCTCACAGTACACGGTATGAGATATGCAGAAACACTTAAACCTATTATGCTTTTAAATATGCCTCTTTATTTTATTTTTGTCTAATAAGATCACATATAACAAATGCCCATGTGAGGCTCCACATTAATTTCTCTCTATACCTTATTTGTCATTTGGACATTTCTGCGATGAATAATTGTCTGCATTTATATTTTATAGAACCTCCGGTGATACAGTCACACCCGTCAACACTGGATGTGATTTTGAACAATCATGTGACCCTGCCCTGCAGAGCAACGGGCTCCCCTCGCCCAACTATTACCTGGCAGAAAGAGGGCATCAACATTTTTACTGCAGGTGAAAGCAAAATCTGGCATGCCATGGAGATAATTGGCAAGCTTTTCATATATTGAGTACCATTTAATTAATTACTTGATTATTTTATTTAATGTATATAATAATTCTGTATAATGTTATTGATTATATATAATTATATTGTATTACATACACTACCATTTAAAAAAATAAAAATAAAAAAAGGGAAAAAAAAGTAACATTATAAAAGACTTTACTGTCACTTCACTTTTAAATGAAAGTATTAATTTCTTTCTTTTTAAAAAAATTTTTACTGACCCCAAACTTTTGAATGGTAGTAATTATTATTTAAAATTGGATGTTTAATAATGAATTTATTAATTTAATTAATTAAATAATTAAATAATTTGACACCAACTTAATACCTTTCATCATCAGGAGGTGGTTTTACGGTGCTCCCCAATGGTGGTCTGCAGATCTCTAAAGCCAGAGTCGAGGATTCTGGAACCTACATGTGTGTGGCTCAGAATCCAGCAGGCACTGCACTAGGGAAAACCAAACTCAGAGTTCAAGGTTAGGCGCACACATAGGCTGTGGTGAAAGTTAAGATGTCTGTGGGAAATGGCCTCTCAAATGTTATAAATTTCACTTCTCTTACAGTGCCCCCTGTCATAACATCGGTAGTCAGGGCGTATACTGTGACACTAGATGCATCTGTAACTCTGCAATGCCACTCAGAGGGTTTCCCCACTCCTTCTATCACCTGGTACAAGGACGGGCAGCCGCTGAGCCAGTCCGTGCGCCAGCGGGTCCTCAGCACAGGGGCGTTGCAGATCGCCTTGGCCCAACCTGGAGACACAGGCAGATACACCTGCACTGCTGCTAATGTGGCTGGAACCACCAGTCTGGAGATGAGCCTTACTGTACACAGTGAGTCAAGGGGATGCTGAAATAGATGGATTGGATTGAATAAATGGCTTCACTGTACAGAGTGATTTAGGGGAAAACTGAGATGGATGAATTGATAAATATTATAACTGATTGATTAATATTGTTTATTGTATTGATCATAATTTTTCATTATTGTTTATTGTATTGATCATCAGTTATTGGTAGAATAACTTATTTTTTATTAAGTAAAATATTGGTAGATTTTTTTTATTATAATTTGTTATTAATAATAATAGTAATAATAATTTATTTCATGATTTATGTGATTAATGATAGTAATAATAACAATCATGATTATTTGGTAGAATAACTATTATCAAGTAGAATATTGTTAGAATATTAAGTAGAATATTGGTAGAATATCTTTTTTATTATTTTGAATTAGTTGATGTATGTTATTAGTAATAATTTATTTTATGATTTATGTGATTAATAATAATAATCGTGATGATCTGGTAGAATAACTTTTAAGTAAAATATTTGGTTGAATATTTTTTTAATAATTATTTGATTTATGTGATTAATAATGATATTAATGATAATTCTTTGATTTAACACATTTTTTGTGAATTATAATAATAAATGTCATACATTTATTTATTTATTTCCTCTCCCTCTCTACCTCAGTACCTCCTTCCATCCGTGTAGGAGAGTCAGAGGTGTCCGTGGTGGAGAACACCCAAGCTTTGTTGACCTGTGTGGCAGACGGGATCCCACAGCCCACCATCACCTGGGAGAAAGATGATATTGCACTTACCGACAACACTGGAGAATATACGATCCTGCCCACAGGAGAGCTGCTCATAGACACTGCACAGGTCAGAGTCCCAATCTTTAAACTGCTTGCATTCAGAGTGTTTACATATTGTAACAGTTTGTGTATGTAGCCTGAGGATTCTGGGAGTTACACGTGTGTCGGAACCAACTCAGTTGGGCAGGACAGTCGTACCATCGGTCTGTCCATCCACACACATCCAGCCTTCACTGAGCTGCTGGGGGATGTGGCTCTCAACAAGGGAGAGCGCCTCCTGCTGACCTGCGGTGTCACCGGCATCCCTTCACCCAAGATCACGTGGGCATTCAACAACAATATCATCCCTGGTATAGATCATTCCTCTAATTGAGCCTACAAATATCCTCAATTTGCATCCCCTGTAGTTCAGCACTATTAGTCATGCTGCATGTGTCAATAAGCTGTTATGTGAGAATCAGGAAAGTATTGTTTCTGCCCACAGCCCAGTATGATCATTTTAATGGCCACAGTGAGCTTGTTATTGAGCGTGTGAGTAAAGACGACTCGGGCACTTATTCCTGCATGGCTGAGAACAGCGTGGGATCCATCAAATCTCTGGGATTTGTATATGTTAAAGGTAAACATCTGCACTGTTATATGATGACTTGCTCTGCTTGTATAATCGAAAGTCAATTGTGAAAAATCTGTCCAATTTCTCCAGAACCACCAATAATAGACGGAGATGTTCATTCAAATCGCATTGAGCCCCTCGGAGGGAATGCCATACTTAACTGTGAGGTGCGAGGAGACCCTCTGCCCACCATCCAGTGGAGCAAAAAGGGCATTAATGTCCAGATAAGCAATCGAATCCGCCAACTTGACAACGGATCTCTAGCCATCTACGGCACAGTGGTACACAAACACAACATAACAGTCCTGTACACTACATCCACAGATACAGCTGCACAAATGCAAAGCATATAAACTATTCTGCATTTATATCTTTTAAAGGGATGATTCACCCAAAAAAACATTTTTTACTCACCCCAATGTAGTTCCAAAAGATACTATTTCTTTAACTCTTGCAACAGAATGGTAATTACACTGAAAAAGAGTTTAAGTGCCTACCTGTGTCTAATATCTGCATTGTTTTTTTCTGCTTTGTATAACACGTTATTTTACAGTTATTTTTACATTTTCTGCAGATTTTTCCCTTTTTTTGTGTAGGGAGGCACATAAAATTAACCTTCAAAATCTGCTTGCAACCTCAAACAAAAACAACATTTATTTAAGGCCTTACAGACCATGGGGAAAATGGACTCACAGCCGAATTTAGAATATAGACTTTTTTTCTACAAGAAAATACTAAAATAGGCATTATTTTTACAACAATACGAGGGTTAATATACTTACAAAAATTTTGCCATCAATCTTGGATACAAAATTCTTAATTTTCCAGATGTTTTGTATTTTTATCCTTTTGTAACGTTCATAAATAATTAATGGGATCAACTTGTAATTTTTGCAGAGCGAAGATGCTGGAAATTACATGTGCGTGGCCACAAATGATGCTGGAGTAGTAGAGAGAACCGTTACACTGACCTTACAAAGTAAGTCTACAGTTCAAAACACATATGAATCCTTTAAAGTTATTCATTTGCAGTAAAAGTCACATAGAATACTCACACAGAAAATAAACCCTAATAATGATATTTATATAAAATTAAAAAGAAACAATTACTTGTGTGACTGTAATAACATCAGTGATATTCCATAGGTTCTCCTACCATCACTGTAGAGCCAGTAGAGACAGTGGTAGACGCCGGTTCCACCGTGGTGCTAAACTGCCAAGCAGAGGGAGAGCCTATGCCTGTCATTGAGTGGTCCCGTCAGGGGCGTCCCCTGTTGGGTAATGAGCGCATCACCACACTGAATAACGGTTCTCTGCGGCTCAGTAGTGCTCAGAAAGAGGACACGGCTGAGTATGAGTGTGTGGCCCGAAATTTGTTAGGCTCTGTGCTGGTACGCGTGACCCTCACAGTGCGAGGTGAGCTTTGGACTTTTGTAAGTATTCGGATTATAATGCAGTTAGATGTATTATAATGGGTGATTGAATCGCAGTTCACGGAGGTTTCTCTGAATGGATGGAGTGGGGAGCCTGCAGTGTTTCCTGTGGTACAGGAGTTCAGAGGAGACTGAGACAGTGCAATAACCCATTTCCTGCGAACGGAGGACGCCACTGCATTGGTTCAGGAACAGAAATGCGCAGCTGTCAAGGCAAACCTTGCCCAGGTGAATTAGTTTATCTTTTCATCCCTTTTGCTACTTTTGCAGGGCTATACATTGTGAGCATTTCACCATTTGTGAGTGAAAATTGTATTTTATACACTTCTGTCAACGCTACAAAAGTTAGGGGTTAGTAACTTTTTATTAATAGTTTTATTCAGCAAGGACATATTAAACTGAATAAAAAGTGACAGTAAAAACATTTAATTAAATGTCATTAAAAAAAAAACAAATGGTGTTCTTTTGAACTTTCTATTCATAAAAGAATTTTTCAAAAAAAAGGTTTAAGGTGTCTCCAAAATATTAAGCAGCACAACTGTATTCAACATTAAGAAATGTTTCTTGAGCACTAAATCAGCATATTATAATGATTTTTGAAGGATCATGTGACTCTGAAAACTGGAGTAATGATGCTGAAAATTCAGCTTTACCATCACAGGAATAAATTACATTATAAAATATATCAAAATAGAAATAATTGTATTTTAAATTGTAATAATATTTTACAATCTTACTGTTTACCTGTATTTTTTATCCAATAAATGTAGCCTTGAGCATAAGAGACTTCTTTCAAAAACATTAAAAAAACGTTACCAACTCATACGATAGTGTATATTTTTGAATATTTAAGTGTTTATTTATGTTACTAGCAATATATTTGGTTTATTAGATGTTCAGTTCTTCACTGAAATTTTTGACTGTAGTCACCAAGATCTCTCCTAAACAAACAAAAAAATTGACAAAAACATGGAAAACAGTATAAACATAGCTCCATGCTGTCTCTTTGCCCCCATAGTGGATGGTAATTGGTCGGAGTGGTCCTCCTGGGAGGAGTGCTCTCGTACCTGTGGTCAGGGTAACAGGACTAGGGTGCGTACTTGTAGTAATCCTCCTGCCCAGCATGGAGGCAGAGCCTGTGAGGGCAAAGCAGTGGAGGCCATCATGTGCAGTGTAAGGCCATGCCCAGGTGAGTGGAGGAACATATCTTCTGCTTACACATGTATTGTATGTCTTTATGAGTCTGATTGGCTTCTTATCTGTCAGTGGCAGGGAACTGGGGTGCCTGGTTGCCTTGGAGCCCTTGTAGTGAAACGTGTGGCAAAGGGATGCAGACAAGACTCAGACTCTGCAACAACCCTCCTCCCTCATTTGAAGGACCATCGTGTGAAGGACCTGACTCACAGACACAAGTGTGCAATGAGAGGAATTGTCCTGGTAAGCGTTCTGGTGAAAATTATGATTTTTGTTATATAAAGAGATTGTTCACTCAAAAATGAAAAAGTTGTGAAATTAAACAGCTAATGGACATTCAGCTAAATATCCTTTTGTGTTTGACAAAGTCATACGAGTTTGGAACGTCATGAGTGTGAATCTAAAAAGACTTATCTTTTCTTCTCTTCTTCAACAGTGGATGGCAAGTGGTCATCCTGGGTAAACTGGGGGGCATGTAGTGTTTCTTGTGGAGGTGGTACAAGGCAAAGGACACGTACCTGTGCAAGCCCCGCCCCCCAGCATGGGGGACGGCAGTGTGAGGGAAATGACATTCACATTGATTTCTGCAACAATGAACCCTGTCCCAGTGAGTAAACACATTTCACATATGGTAAACACACAGACATATTGGTGTAATGAAGGCTAATAATCTCTCTTCATAGTTCACGGTAACTGGGGCCCATGGAACAGCTGGGGCAGTTGTAGCAGGACCTGCAACGGTGGACAAATGCGTCGCTACAGAACATGCGACAATCCCCGACCAGCGAATGGAGGCAGAGCGTGTACTGGATCAGACTCGCAGATCCAGAAGTGCAACACAGCCAGCTGCCCTGGTATAGCACTCTACCGTTCAAAACATACACTACCGTTCAAAAGTTTGAGATCGGTGATTATGCTCAAAATAACTTATCTATTTTAATATATTTTAAAATGTAATTTATTCCTGTGATGGCAAAGCTGATTTTTTTATCTGCCAATACACAAATCATTCTAATATGCTGATTTGGTGCTCAAGTAACATTTCTTTCAGCATAGAAAATTCAAAAGAAGAGCATTTATTTGAAATAGACATTTGTGCCAATGTCTTTACTGTCTCTTTTGATTAATTTCATGCATCCCCCCTGAATAAAAGTAAATTTCTTGCAACAAAAAAAATGCAAACATTTTACTGGCCCCAAAACTTTTGAACTAGTGTATAGTGCACAACAAATATCCACACTCTATAGTTGCTATATATTAATAAATATACAAAAGAAGCTACCTAAATTTGATATTTTGACCCACAAAATCTTGAATGGAGGATGCAAACCACATCAAATATAGAACTGGATTAATTTTGACCTTACCTGATTACATACCTTTCTGTGCTCTGTCTATGTATGTGTGAAGTTGATGGTAAGTGGGGTTCATGGGAGTCCTGGGGTGAATGTTCAGCATCCTGTGGAGGTGGAGAACGGACACGTGTCAGACTTTGTAACAATCCATCACCTAGCAACAGCGGCCGACCCTGCCCAGGAGACTCCACCCAGTTATCAAGATGTAACATACAACCATGTCCAGGTACAGCTAACTATATGTGGTTCTTAATCAAGATTTTCATCAAGAAAAATTTTAATGATTTAACATGGTCTTGAGTGTCAGAAATTAATTTTTATTAATTAATTTTTATTTGTATTTTATTTATTTTTTAGGGGTTCAAGCATGTAGTGCTGAAACCCTATTGTAATTGTTACATTTCCCATGATGCAGCATTCTCCATCTAAAACTGATCGGGCAGACCAAACCATAAGTCATAGAGACTTCAAACGTTGAGGGCTGGTAGTACTCACACCGCCTACAACGTCACCGAGGCACGCCCCGATCGGCCTGACGGGGGCGCTACAGCGGTCAAAAGTACAAAATGGCTCATAACTCATAAACCGTTAGGCCTAGGCTCAAGTGTCTTATATCGTTGGAATCCTTGGCTCGCCCTTCAGGCGCCAATTTTTTTTGAAAAACCTACTTTTGCAAACTACTCCCAGGTTTTTTCCCTCATCGGAACCAAACCTCTGCAGAAATGTTCTTTGGAGAGAGAATATCAGTAATTATGGGAAAAAAAATTTGTTTCATGGTCGCTAAGGGGAACCAAAATGTTCGATGTGACCGGGGCCACTTTTACTAAAATGGCTATAACTTGTGAACAAAACAAGATATTTTCGCTAAACTTGGGACACGTGTATGAGCTCAATCTTAGGTCACTTGACAAAAATTGCGACAATTGGCCACTTGGTGGTGCTATAATAGGAAAAAAATTCATGAAAATGGCTATAACCACACCCAACTGTTAGTCCGATGAAAATTGGCATGCAGTGTCTAACAATAACGTCCAAATGTATATACTGTACATTTATATATAATATACTGTAAATTGAGGGATAACTTTAAATGAAATTAGATATTTATAACAAATTTGACACACATATGTATGGGCACACTCTGAGGACATCTAAAAAAGAGTGGTGGAGATTAGGCAAGACGTGGTGCTATAACTGCCAAAAAAACTTAAATTTAAAAAAAAAAATTGGCTGTAAATGGACTTTTTTCATCTATGATCTAAGTTTATTTGTTTGGATCCTCATTAGGCAGTACCTAGGCATTGGCTACTCTTCCTGAGGTCCCAACAAGTAAAAAATACAAAACTACATTAAATCAACAACAATAAAAAGTCAATGAAACATACAAACCCAAAATTCATTCCAAATATCAAAATCAACAATTTACTATATATTGTGCCATTAAATGTTCCTTTAAAGATTTTTTTAAAACTTTTTAAAAAAATTTACTTAAAATGTGTAATATCCGATGGTAAATCATTCCATATTTTCATTCCTCTATACGTTGTAGTACATTGTTTTACAGTAGTTTTCAAAACAGAAAGTAAAAAACATCCCTTTGATGCATGCCTGGTGTTGAAATTATGACTAGTACTACTATACAAAAGTTGACATTACAAGACATTAGGAACTCTAGACACAGAAATATTTCTTATAAAACAAAACAGAGAGACAATCTTTCACCAGTGGCCAACATAAAGTTTTGTGCATTCTTATCGTCTGTGTTGGACGCGATTAAATGTGCGCAAATGGCGAGCTGCCCACGGACCTGTTTTCCCTTTGAACTGTGATTTTTCTTTCTTTTTTTTTAAATCATCAACTGGTAGAAGAATTACAATTTTTCTTGTTTTTTGGACACGAAAAACTTTATTTCGTTGAATTCGTTTGATTTTTGCTTTCCAAAAGGAGAGACTCCTTTTTTGAACTTGAACTGATGGAAAGAGAGTTCAACAACTCTTTGAACTGAATCATTTGATTCGCAAACTGGTTCGCTAATTCGTTCAACTGAGTCGATTCATTCATGGACTTTGTTCAACCGAGTCAATTCATTTGTTTTTGTATTTCCAATTCATATTGTTGAATGTGCTGTTTACTCTTTGAAGGGAAAGTGATTTATTGGAAGGAGTTCTGAATTCTATGTTTTGGGTCAAATCAAATATTTAATTACTTTCATTTCAATTTACATTTGGGTTATTTAATATTATATTTTGTTTGAGGGTTTATTGTTGTAAATTACTTTTGTCAAATTGAAAGAGACACAGTGTGGGGTTTTTTTTGAGAATCTTCTTTATTTACACATTGTGTGAAAGTGTGAAACCCCATCAAATCAAATTGAGAGCTGTTAAGCTGTTGAAATCTTGTCCTAGAAAAAGCAACAGAAGAAGCATTGACAAATGTTTTGATTTACTGACCTCATTAATTGATTGTTCAAACATGTGATTTATCTGATTGAAACAAATTACAAAGAGAACAATTTCTTTTAATATTAATATAATCTTCACTCTGAACCAGAACAAAATTGTCGACTATTCACTCACCTGCCGCATCTTTACCTCCCTCCAGTAGCCGTTCCTTGCTTCTGATTTAATTGGCCCATACTGAACATCATTACTGGGTGTAGCGCATCAGTTACGTTGCACGCTACATGCTACATGTTACCATATTTTCTATTTGTTTTGACCACTTCAGCCTACTGTCTAATATAACTGCAAGAAGTCTTTTTTTCCTCTACCTGTTCAATGAGCACACTCTTTACAGACAGATTTAACTGTGGTTTAAATTTAAATCTAAAATTTGATGCAAACACAATGCCTTTGGTTTTTGTCAAGTTTACAACCAACTTATTATTCTGTACCTACTTTATGACCAATTGTATTTCCTCATCCAAAGCAGTAGACAACTGCTTAATTGATGTTGCAGGTAAATATAATGTTGTATCATCTGCATACATGACTGTCCGTGCACACTTTAAAACAAGAGGAAGATCATTGGTAATGAAAATAATAATGGTCCTAAACAACTTCCTTGAGGCACACCACATTGCAACTCTTTCACATCTGAATAACTTCCATTATAAAATACACATTGTCCCCTATTAGACAGATAACTTTTAAACCAATGTACAGTATGAGAAGTTAATTTGTAACATTTCAGTTTATCCAGCAATAATTTATGATCTAGTACATCAAAACCTGAGCTAAAATCTAACAATACTGCTCCAACAAAGTTATTGTAATGACTCGTCACTCGAAGTGGGATCCATGTGCGAACTTTAATAAAAACGTGGTCGTACAGGCAATGGTCAAGCACCAGCAAACACAGCAAACGGAGAGCACACAACCGTGGTTGGTGGACAGGCAGTAGGTCAAGGCAGGCAGATAACAACCACAAGTCCAAAACAGAGCAGAGAGTCAAAAAGGGCAGGCAGCAAAGGTACGTAGTCGAAATACACAACGGGGGTCACAACAGGCAGGCAAAGGCAAGGAAATAACGCTCAGAGATGTTCACCGTAGCAAAACAAAACTTCGCAGTGGGGAAAGGGAGAGCGTCGGGTTAAATAGGCCATAGGATAGGCTGCAGCTAGAACGGCTGATCAGAGCCAGGTACGGGGCTGATGGGAAATGTAGTGAGGGAGATAGAGTCAGTACTCGGGCGATGGGGCCCTCTGGTGGTCGGTGGAGGGGATCACGGAGTTCGTCTCTGTGACAGTTATTGTCATCAGTCTGTGCTAAGCAATCATCTGTCATCTGTGTTAATGCTGTTCCTGTTGATATGCATGCTGAAAATTAGAGAGCAAATTATTTTCCTTAAAGAAGATTTGAATTTGCTCACAAACTATAATTTTCAATACTTTGCTAAGAACTGGTAGCAAACTTATTTGTCGACTATAATGACCATTAAAACCCATCTGTAGATGAATAACCTTTGCATCTTTCCAAGCTAAACGAAAAATCCCTTTTTCAATACTGATATTAAAGATGTGGCAGACTGGTTCTGCCAAACAACATTTCTTCTCTTGATTTATCAACTTTATTTATATTAAAATAATTTACAATTTCATATGGTTTAATTAAAAATGAGTCACCTGTATCAATAAAAGGAATTTGACTTGATTACATTTTTTTACCATCATATTTACATTCACTTGTTTTAACTTTGTAAAACATTCTTTTCTTTTTCCTATTAATTTTAGTTACTTGATTTTTTTAATTTGCAATACACTTCCCAAAGCTCCCAGTTCTGTTTGTTGTACCCTAATATTTTTCAACTCATTATTAATCCATGGTGCCCTAACATTCTTTACTGTACATTTTTTTTATAGGTGCATGTTTGTTCACCAAAGGGTAAAATAATCTTTCAAATGCTGACATTATCAGGATGATCTTCCTTATAAACATCAATCCAATATACATTATTTACGTCTGTACAAAATAATTCATGACTGAATCTCTTGTATGATCTTTTATAAATTACTTCTGGTTTCCTAAGTGCTTACATGCTTGCTAAATAAAACATAATATGTTTTTACGCATGTGCTTAAATGCCTTAAACCGCTTGAACCCCAATAAATGCTGCTTGCAGCTTTAATGTATTTTATTTTTTATTAATATTTAAAAAATTATTTCCTTTCAGAAAAATTATGACTTATCTATAAAATCTGATCGAATACAATTGTAGCTGTAAATAATGCACACAAGCTCATAATAACAATGATATTAATATGCCTGGTGGCTTATGTAAGAATTTACAGCTCTCTACTGTCTGTCTTAGTAGGTTGAAGAAAACACTCAGTGTTTTCACTTAGCTTATATTAGCTACACATTTAAACAGTGAATACCAGTGTTGGGGCAAGTTACTTTAAAAAGTAATGCATTATAATATGTAGTTACTCCCTAAAAAGTAACTAATTGTAATGCATTACGTTACTTTTTCTCACCCGGCCTCAGCTTGCTTGTTTGTTTTATAATAACAAAACAACAAAAGTGCTTTTTTTCGGCAAATGTAAAGGCTCTTTCACACCAGAAGTGAAATGACGCAGGAGAAGAAAGTTCAACACTCTTACTTCAGAAATAAAACAAAACATAAGACACAAATGCGCTGTTAATGTAAAGTTATTTTTGCTTACTAGTATGGTTGAACTAGTTAATCAAAGGTCAGCAGCAAAGACATTGAGACAGTGAGATGAATTACATAAAGTATATTTGTGTTATTTAACATATACTACTGAATACTGAATCTGTTTTTCTGCAAGTGAGATGAGTAAATGCCTGCTCACATTTAGTGTAGAACTACAATAATCATGTTCACACAGCGCACACAACACCTCTGCACTTACTCACGATTTATTTTAACATGGGGACAAGAGAGCTGTCAGTCAATAAATGAGAAAACAAAGTAACTTGATTTACTTATTTAAAAAAAGTAACTCAGATATTTTAAAGTAATGCATTTCTTATTACTTAAAAAAGTGATCTGATTACGTAACTCACTTGTAATGCATTACCCTCTACACTGGGAATACAGGTGTTTGACAGCTATAGATCACTACAGTGGCTGTAGAGGGACAAAACCCATATCTTTATATAGGCCTAGAAAAGAATGAGAGAACTTGACAAGACACATTTTATGCAACTTACCCCAACTGCTGGTTAACTTCTGACCTTGATTTAAAATTAACTAAACAAGATATGATTATATTCATTGTCTACATTTTTCCACTTGTCTCTCTAAGGTGGCCCTCAGAAAGCGAGAGGAAGTATCATTGGGAACATTAATGATGTGGAGTTTGGCATTGCCATCCTCAATGCCACCGTCTCTAGCAGTCCCACTGGAGGGAGAGTTATACAGGCCACCATCACTAATATACCCAGGAGTCTGGGTCAGTCTCTGCTACTCATTTTTTGTTACGAGCAGCAATGCATCATATTTAATATGCCATATGTAAAGTATTTGGCAGTATATTCATTATTTTTATGTGGCAATGGGGTTGTAGTTTAAAGATTATTAATCAAAATTTAAAAGAAAACTGCAATTTAAGTTGCTGCTTGTATATGTTCTGCTAAATCATTCAGGCTCTGCTATGAGGAAGTTGATTTCCATCCTGAACCCTATTTACTGGACCACAGCACAGGAGCTGGGTGAAGCTGTTAATGGCTACACTCTCACAAATGGCATCTTCAGACGTGAAACTCAGGTGGAGTTTGCCACAGGTAAGAGGAATCAACTTGATGTGTTGCAATCCTTGTTAACTGCATTTTTCCTCAAAGGTTTCTTCATTTAATTTGTTTGTGTTGACTATAGGAGAGATTCTTCGAATGACCCATGTGGCACGAGGGCTGGACTCAGATGGAGCACTTCTGCTGGACATCGTAGTAAACGGACACATCCTGCAACTGCCCTCCAATGCAGACATCAGTCTCAAGGTAGAATCTCCATCACTGAATTCGTTAACTGTTTTACCTTTTTATACTTTGAAAATAGAATGCTACACAATGTAAACTTTATCACATTAAAATATATTTTTTTAAACTCCAGGACTACACTGAAGACTACATCCAGACTGGTCCTGGTCAGTTGTATGCTCTGTCTACACGTATGTTTAGTATAGACAGGGTGAGCGTGCCTTACTCGTGGAATCATACCATCACATACGGACCCTCCAGAGGAAAGATGCCCTATCTGGTGCAGACACTCCACGCCTCGGCTATCAGCACTCTGTACCATCCACTAGAAGAGATGCTGGAGTTTGCCATCCATGCCACTATTGCTAAAGGTACGATACACAAATACATTAGAAAAGATAATCATTCAGTATCAATGATATATCAGTCATCATACTGATTTTTTTACAATTTAATTTAATTTAATTAATTATTTTTTATTTGATTTTGATTTTTTTAAATAAATTTGATTTCATTATTTAATTAAATTATAATGTGATTTGATAATCAAATCAAATTAAAATTTAATGAAATAATCAAATCACATTATAATTTAATTTAATAATCAAATCAAATTAAAATTTTATTAAATAATCAAATCAAATTAAAATTGTATTAAATAATTTAATTACATTTTAAGTTGGTTATTTAATTACATTTTAATTTGATTTGATTTTCATTAAATTAATTTCATTTGATAATCAAATGTAATTAAATTAAACTAAATAATGAAATGAAATTAATTTAATGAAATAATCAAATTTAATGAAAATCAAATTTAATTAAATTAAATAATTTCATTAAATTTGATTATTTAATTACATTTTAATTTAATTTAAACTTAATTTAAATAATTTAATTTGATTATTTAATTTATTTGATTTGAAGATATCATGGCCTATATGTTAACAAATCAAGCTTTTTCAATGCTGGATTTTAGAAATACTAAACCTTTTTCTATTTTTTTTCTCTATATTACAATGTTTTAATGCCTGGTTCAATTTAATGTAATGCAAAATTTATATACCGACGCATCCCTAAACATCATACAATTCTAGCCTATCATTATAATTTAGTTTTGTTTTATTTAATAGTTTATATGAGTTTCAAAAGCTATCCCTCTCCTATTACAACATATTTTCGTCCTCAGGAGAGCGCAGTAATCAGTGTCCCAGTGGTTTTCAACTGGACCCCGCTGGGCCATATTGTGCAGGTACAGTCAGACAGTATTTATTGCTTTTACTGTATAATACAGATAATAGTCTCCATTTGTGGAAATACAAGGAGTTCTTTCGTTGATGAGATTCTGTGTTTGTCTTTTTTTTTTGCTGATGAAGATGAGAATGAGTGTGTCGAGGGAAATCCCTGCTCACATGCCTGCCACAATGCTATAGGCACATACTACTGTTCCTGTCCCAGAGGACTCACCATCTCAGCTGATGGCAGAACATGCCAGGGTACGAAAGTGATTTTAAACTGTAATAATATTTCACAGTATTAGTGTTTTTACTGTATTTTTGATCAAACAAAATGCAGCCTTGGTGAGCATAAGAGACTTCATATATAAGAAAAAATTCTAAATCCTACCAACTCCAAACTTTTCAACGGTAGTGTATGATCTGCTATTTCTGTAATCTAAGCTGAACAGCTGCTTTAATTTCTGTTTACCGTAGATATTGATGAGTGTTCACTGGGTGGGCACATGTGCCATGATGGACAAGACTGTGAGAACACCATTGGCTCCTATCGCTGTGTGATGCGCTGTGGGCGGGGCTTTAGGAGAACAGCAGATGGGCTGAGCTGCTTAGGTGCACAATTGTCCCTAGTTTTATACGTTTATTTATGTATAATGTTTATCTGTGTACTTGTATATGGCATACTGCATCTTTATATGCTTTCTATTCATCATTATCTTCATCCTAGCATACATTTCAGTTGCTTTAATCTTGCTTCTACAGATGTGAATGAGTGTCAGGAATCCAACCCTTGCCATCAGCACTGTCTAAACACCATTGGCAGCTTCCGCTGTGCTTGTGAGCCAGGGTACCAACTCAGGAATCGGCGCTGTATTGGTACATTAAAAACCTGTCTCGTGGTTTACAGCTTAGTCTTGCTGGGTTTGTAAAATTATGCAACTGAAACTAAAGTTCTGATTCTTTCTCCTCAGACATAAATGAATGCAAACAGAGAGTGTGTCGCTCAGATCAACAGTGTAAAAACACACGTGGTGGATACACTTGTATTGACCTCTGCCCCACTGGCATGACCAAAGGAGGCAATAGCACATGCATAGGTTTGTGAAGATCTTGTTGCTTATATATATATATATATATATATATAATATGTGTGTATATATTAGTGCTGGGGAAAAATTAATCGTGATTAATCGCATCCAAAATAAAAGTTTGTGTTTACATAATATATGTGTGTGTGTACTGTGTATAATTATTATGTATATATAAATACACACACATGCATGTATATATTTAAGAAATATTTGCATGTATAAATAATTTATCTTATATATAAATATAATTTTTTTATATATACATGATAATTATACACAGTACACACACATATATTATGTAAACACAAACTTTTATTTTGGATGCGATTAATCACGATTAATTTTTCCCCAGCACTAGTGTGTGTGTGTGTAAAACTTTAAATTAATAAAAAAAAGTTTTGTTTATATTTAGAATAAATATTAATTTTATTATTTATACATTTTTAATTACATAATTAGATTATAATCAAATCAAATAATACATTTTTATTCTGCTTGTAGATATTGATGAATGCCATGACGGCACACATCAGTGCAGGTATAATCAGATCTGCGAAAACACCAGAGGTAGCTACCACTGCACGTGCCCGAGGGGGTACCGCTCTCAGGGTGTGGGCCGCCCCTGCCTTGGTACGTAGTGTCCCCCACACCTAACTCTAATCCTCTCCCAACAACCCTACATGGTTGCTGCTCTCCTGCCAAATGCCAACCTGCATCCCTCCATTCATCTTTACCTACGTCATTCTTTTGCTACAGTTCATTTCTGTGAGCCAACCCTCACCTAAACAGCATTCAGAACCTGTGATGTCACTTTCTTTCACACAGCTTGCTTATTTTGCCACAGTGCTTTTAAACTAACCAACCTGTAACCGTAAGTAACAAAGAAGGCACAGTCACTGATACCAAATCAAGGATCCAAGTCTCTCTGAGCTGCTACAGATGTAATTGTGAGGGGTATTGTACCGGTAAGTAGGTTCACACTCACAGCAAGGCCAGCACGACTATAATGACTTCCTCTTTCTGTGTCTATTATCTTTGACCTTACCCCTCAACTTCCTGCTTGGGATTCTCCCCAGAAGTGCTATGCTTTGCTGTGGCATTTTTTTTTGAATGTCCTTTAGTGACAGTTTTGGCATTCAAAGTTTTTCTTCAGTTCTCAGTTGTTTCTGATGAGTACTGAGAATGAATCACTGAGTTTGGATAGTCTAATGTATTAATAGACATAATGAAGAATCACTAAATACACTCAATATTTTCAACAAATACAATATTTTTTGCATGAGGAACATGCTTTTGAGGGATAGCTACTCATGTCCAGTTTTTTTTTTCTCACCCCCTTCTTTTTTCTTCTTCTTTTGATCTGCTTATTTTCATTTCAACTCTATTTCCTTTATATATTTTTTTTTTTTAACCTTTTTTTTCCCCCAATTTCTCTTTCTTTGTGTTGGCCTTGCTGTGAGAGCAGACATAAACGAGTGTGAGCTGGTACCAGTCCCCTGTGCCTATCAGTGCGTGAACAGCCCTGGCAGCTACAAGTGCCTGTGCCCACCGGGGCTCCACCTCCTGGGTGATGGCAAGTCCTGTGCCGGACTAGAGCGCTTGCCCAACTATGAGAGTTTCTCATATGGGTACAGAACATCACAATCCTCCTCTGATCGGAGCTCCTACCAGCAGCGCTACCATAGCCTGACTTCCCAGATTTACCACTCATATGTCCCCATCGGGGGCCGTCAAATGGCCAACAGACCGAACAGTGCCCCTTCACGCAGTCGTAGGGATACTAATACCTGCCCCCCTGGTTTTAAGGCAAAAAATGGCCAGTGTTTAGGTAACTACAAAAGTAACTGTTGATCTGTAGTGGAGTTTGGGTTTCATGTCGTATGAATATGTATGATATGACACTATACTGTATTCTTGATCTTTAAACGGTTAGAGTATTGTACAGTAACTGTAAGCGAATGTCTTAAAAAGTATGCAGTGTGTGTGTTTTTATGATATTGTGTAAAAACAGTGGTATATGTGCCAAAAAAGTAGTTTTGATCAAATAGTATTGCTTAGTTTTAGTTTGGACACACTTTCCCATCAAAGAGAATGGGAAAATGTGTCCAAACTTTTGACTGGTAGTATATATATATATATATATATATAAACCAAGATGTGAGGAAAAATTATATTTCACATACAGTTTTTTGCGAGACATGCAGTCTTTGGGGAACCCAAATGCTTTGTGAGCAAACACAAAAACATTGAAATATAATTGTTCCTCCCATCTCATAATTTTTATCATATTTTTACCATGTCCCTTTAGGTGCTTTGTGGAACACAAACTGAGCAGCAAAGACAAATTCTCAGAAAATGTAGAAAAAGCAACATAATAATAGCATTACTTTATTATTTTAAATTAGTTATAATGATGAATGGTGGCATGCAAATTGTTCGTTATACTGATTGTTTCATTTTAGAAGTTTTTTTATATTGCATACTAATTTATCAAAAATTGTCTATATGTTCAATGTCCTGTTAGTCATATTAATAGTAAGTCATGGGGACACTTACATTGCACGATTTCCAGAAAATAGCCCATTAATTATTACCCATCTTGTGTTTGTAGATATTAATGAATGTGAACAGAGGGATACATGTCAACATGAGTGTTTGAACACACCAGGCAGCCATAGGTGTTTGTGTCCCAACGGCTATCGCCTTATGAACAATGGCAAAACCTGCCAAGGTAAGAAAATGAAGACAGACAATAAAAACACACAATACATGTGCTAACTTCTCTAGAGAGCAACCTAACATAATCTAAAGAAAAAAAAATCTAAATATACTGAATATAAGAGGTTCGTATTGCTCACTTTTGATATTTATATGGACAGACATAGATGAATGCCTGGAGCAGAACATTCAGTGTGGTGCAAACAGGATGTGTTTCAACATGAGAGGGAGTTACCAGTGCATCGACACACCTTGCCCTCCCAATTATCAGAGAGATCCAGCCACAGGGTGAGACTGCCACTCTTTTCTTTGCAATTGTCTATTTTTACTTAGTTGGTCGTTCTAAATAAAGTGAGTTCTGCTTCTCCTCTCAGGTTCTGCCTGAAGAATTGTCCACCCAATGATCTGGAGTGCGCCCTGAGCCCGTATGCACTGGAGTACAAACTGCTGTCCCTGCCCTTCGGCATTGCCGCCAGTCAGGACCTGATCCGGCTGGTTGCCTACACCCAGGATGGAGTCGTCCACCCCCGCACTTCCTTCTTAGTGGTCGACGAGGACACGACTCTGCCCTTCGCCCTCCGGGACGAAAACCTCAAAGGTGTTCTGTTCACCACACGGCCACTGCGCGAACCTCACACGTACCGCATGAAAGTTCGAGCCCTGTCTTACAGCGCCGATGGAGGAATAGAGTACCAGACCACCTTCATTGTCTACATCGCTGTCTCAGCCTATCCATACTGAGCACTTTTTACTACGTCCCACAGCCTATGAAGAGAGGGAATGGTCAGAGGTTGCGCTAAAAAAAATCTGTCATTTCACAAATTTTTGACGGATAAAAAATAAGAAATCTGGTCTCCTAAATGTCCCTACATTAGAAATATTCCCACATTAAGGGTTTCTTAATGGGATTAGAATTGCAGAATAGTGAAGAAAATTATGTTTTAAAGCACCCCTGCGAAAATAAACCAAGACAGAGATGTGAGAGAGGATTTTGGGAGAGAAACGAGAGATTGCAAGTGTATGTCAGTGGAATAATTTTGATCATTATATCAAGTGACCAGATCGTGAGACCAAAAGGCCAAAAAAGACTCAAAGAGCTCATGGCGCAGAAGTTCTTGTCATATCAGTGCCGTTTAAAAAAAAAAATCAGCCATATCAGTAATTTACTGACGGATAAAAATAGAGCATGATAGAACATTTACAACCCAGTCCATCTGGATAAAATCTTTTAAAGCGCAGCCTCTGAGAATGGTGCAGTTTTTGTACATGCATGACTGAGAAGTGTGCGTCTTTGTGTGAGAGTGTGTATGCGCGAGTGCAGATCCGCCACTTGAAGAGATTCTCACAGGTCATGTTGATGTGTAAGGCCTTGTAGGCTGGAAGAGCCGAGTTGCAGAGTCCTACAGACAGATGACGTTGCTCTCTGGAGTTCACTGGAGAGACCTGAAACCAGTTTTAAGACCGCAGGCGGGCTAAGGGTTCAGCCACTCCGCGGGCTGCAAGAATCCTTCATCAGAATGTACAGCAAGAATATGGGTGGTGTTTTCCAATACATTTGCATATATGTCTACCTATTAACTTATTAGGAATTGCTTGAATATATGAAAGAAACTCAAGTCCCTCCATTGCTTTCTATGAAATGAGATGGGGAAGATTTTATTGGTTTAAATTTGTTTGTTAACATGATGATGAGGTTTGAGCCGCATCTGCAGTAAAAATGAAAATGACGTCCACCTCAGGTAAGCACTACCTTTACTCTTGAAGAGAGTATTGTCAACCAGTAATTATGCACATAATAGCAATGTCTCATTATCAATACAGGTTCATACACATTTGGAGTATTTTTTGTAACTTTGACAGTAATCAAGGTGTATTCTATTGTCATGATATGTATATAAGTATTTGGGTTTTTTATTTGTAATACTATATTGTATTCCCTTTTTTAAAAAAGCAATAAAATGTACAATCTATTAATTTTGATAGTCATTTTAAAGCTGCGTACACTTCTGTTCAAAAGTTTGGGGTCAGTAAGATTTTGGGGGGTACTCTGGGTTTGGGCCAAATTCCAAGCTCGGAGCCCTCTTCTTGGACTTTTAATTCAAATAAATGCCATTCTTTTAAACTTTCTATTCATCAAAGAATCCTGGAAAATGGTTTCCATAAAAATATTAAGCAGCACAACTGTTTTCAACATTGATAATAATAAATATAGCTGCGAGCAGCAATTATCGGGGTTCAAGTGGTTTAAGGCCTTTAAGCACAGCCGTAAAAATATATTATGTTTTATTTAGCAAGCATGTTACCATCTCAATCATAGATGGAAATGACAATTTACAGCCAATTTACCATAGGAAATATATGGCTTGAAAGTTTTTTAACAGTTATAGCCAAAAACCTAGGACTAGTTCGCCAAAGTTGGCTTTTGAAATAATCTCCAATATTTAACGAACGATTTGATGGAGACGGCGGTCCTAGAGGCAAAGTTGCTCAGAACGAGGAGTTCTACCATGCGGTATGAATGTCGTGGCCATGTGAGAAAAATCGTGCGAAACAATTCTTTATGCATGCGAAAAACGCGAAGGCGCCCCCTGGTGGCCGATTTCTTTCGAATTTCTCACAGGCCTCTAGGGCCGTGAGTCAAACAGGCCCAGAGAGTTTCGTTCCGACTAGCCTCCATTAACCTTGGCTGCGTTCCAGTTCATTTTTATTATGCCCTTCACTCACTAACTTCCCTCCGTCTCGTTCACTCGGATGTGCGTCATTGCTACGTTGCATGAGTGCCCACTACTGGCGGAACCTGTGCAATGGGCTGAATTGGAAACGTCCTAAGCCCTTGATCATTTGGAATCCACTATGGAGTTGATTTATTATAATTTTTTTCTCCTTATAAAATTGTTTAATGCAGCATTCTATATGTATATAGGTGTGTTTGGGTTGTTTTAAATATTTAAAAAAAATAATATATCATAGAGTTGTTTATGGTGGGGTTAATTAAACGTGATATGCGGTGACGTCACAATTGTGTTGCGTTTTGGTATATGGAGCTGCCTGAAGTGTACATATGAAGTACACTTTTGACCAAGGGAGCGAGGGTCTGTCCATATAAACGTCCTTCGTCCACTTCACGAAGTGGAACGCACTTCAAAATGGCGGAAGGGATTCCCCCGAGGGGAAGTGCTTAGGGAAGTTCGCAAGTGTGTGTCTAAAAGTGGAGTGGAAGGCAGCCCTAGTCTGATAGCTGCTCAAACTTCATTGGCCGATGGCGGACATGTTTTTTGAGATACGTCAGTGTCCGCATAGACAATCATGGCACCTTGGACAAAGACACTGCATGCCGATTTTCAAGTCAATCAGACTAACAGGAAAGTAGTTATAGTCATTTTCATGTTTTTTTCCTGTTATAGTGCCACCAAGTGGCCAGTTGCCGCGTCCTTTTTCACGCGACCACAGAACGAGCTCTTACATAGGTGTGTTCACAAGTTATAGCCATTTTAGTAAAAGTGGCTCCTCCCACTAAGAACGTTTTGGCGGCTCTTTTGGTGAACCGAAATTTCTTTTTTTTTTTTTTTTTTTTTTTTTTATAACTATTGACAGTCAGACTCCAGATAATCTTACTGCACTGGTTTGGTCCCAATCGGGCCAAAAACCTAGGACTAGTTCGCAAAAGTAGGTTTTTCAAAAAATCCAAACTACCCAAAAAACGGAACGATGAGCAAATCCGGTTTGGTCTGCCCGATCAGTTTTAGGGGAGAATGCTGATCCTTGGAAAATTTTACAATTACACGCTTGAACCCCTAATAATAAATGTTTCTTAAGCATCAGATCAACGTATCAGAATGATTTCTGAAGATCATGTGGCACTGAAGACTGGAGGACTGGCTGCTGAAAATTCAGCTGGAATTACATTTTAAAATATATTCAAATAAAAAGTGTATAATATTTCACAGTATTACTGTAATTTTGATCTAATAAATGCAGCCTTGGTGAGCAAACATTAAAAAAAATATTTCTACTACTAGCCAAACTTTTGAATTGTAGTGTACATTGGAAGGAATATTCTGGGTTAAATGCTATTTCACTGACAATATCAAGTACCAGGGAAAATAATTTTGACCCAGTTTGTAAAAACAAAGTTGACACACATTGATGCTGTCAATAGAGCTTTCACCATATTATTTCTACATATATAAATTAAAAATATAAAAGTCAGGTCATCAGATGTATATTTAACAATTTATTATTCAGTCACAAAAGCACAAACATAAAAAAGGAATATTTTGTAAGGCAGTCATTATACCGGTTTGGTTTATTGAGTGTTTGCACTTTGTCGTTCTGTATAACTGCATTGTAGAGGCAGGTCCCTGATCAGATGATATGTCTCAGATCAGACTGGATCAGTAATGATCTGCTTTGAGGCAGTATTCAACACAACTGGCTTAAAAGCACCTCCTGATATACAATGGATACAGACATATGCATTCGGACACATACAATAACAATGGTCAACGGCAGTAAGTGCTTTGGAATGCTGAAACAGATACATTAAGACAGGACATTAATACTTTATAACAGCATTAGTGAAAGGATTACTGAGATGACTTCATCTGCTAAGAAAATCAAACAGCTGTTTCAGATTATGCATAAAATCAGCAATGTAACTATGTCTTATACGAATATAAGAGCTAATACGCTTTGGTTATGAAAAAATAAATACTATGGGATAATGTCTGGCGATTTAGAACAAACGAGAAGGGATCAGTGACGGGATGGTTTAATGCACCGGAGAGTATTATTCATAATCCGACAGTCAATGTGGACAGACGTAGTGCCAGTAAAACACACTGACCAATCTGTAACTGTTCATTTCAAGACTAAAATAACAGAGGGTACACGGTGTAAATTACTACTAATAATAAGAGGTTATAATAAACTTAAGATTTTATAAAACTCTAACAAGTCCCTTGTATTCAGAATTGCTGAATACAATACAGAAGAGCATAGAAAAGTATTCCTGAGAGAAGCTACGGTTAGTCTAACATACAACTGATGGCACAGTAATGCATTTTTTGACTATGTGAGTGAAGAGCGATATAACAGAAGAGGGTGATATTAGATAAGAGGTCCTCTTCAGTACCCTGTGGAAAGTCATCGCTTGGTTCTGAGTGTCTCGGCAGGATTTCCCGACTGGGTTGTTGTTGTTGTTTTGTGTGCGCTGTGCGAATCGTCTGGCAGTTTACACTGTTTTCCTGGCTGTTAGGACCCTCACGATGCATCCCATTCCACCTACAGAGAGAGCCTGAAGAGAACTGAGAATTGAGCTACTTACCTCTTTTAAAGGGATAGTTCACCCAAAAATGAAAATTACCCCATGATTTACTCACCCTCAAGCCATCCTAGGTGTGTATGACATTCTTCTTTCAGACGAATACAATCGGGAGTTATATTAAAAAATGTTCTGGCTCTTCCAAGCTTTGTAATGGCAGTGAATAGCAGCCCAAAATTTGAAGCCCAAAAATATACATCCATCCATTATGAAAGTAATCCACACAGCTCCAGGGAGTTAATAAAGGCCTTCTGAAGTGAATTGATGCGTTTGTGTAAGAAAAATATCCATATTTAACGTTATAAAGTAAAATATCTAGCTTCCCCCAGACCGCCTTACGTATTCAATTTACGAAAAAAGCGTAATGGCGCGACGTATGACATTAGACGTAGCGTAAGCGTTTTGAACTGCAAGAGGCATTACACGTTCTGCGTAAATTGAATACGGAAGGCGGTATACACCTAGGACAGCTTGAGGGTGAGTAAATTATGGGATAATTTTAATTTTTGGGTGAACTATCCCTTTAAGAGCACAACACACATGCTTTGCTAATAAACCATTGCTACTTTTGCTATTAACCCTACCTTTTCATGCCACTGCAGCAGGACAGCACTGTTGTTCTCGGATGGCCGCTCAAAGCCCTTGTAGATGTATTTCATGAGCAGGTCCACACCATTCTTATCCAGAGATTGAACTCCCTTCTCTATGTCAGTACTCTTGAAGGAGCTGAGCACCTTCAGCACCAGACCTTCAGCACGATCCTACAAAATGTCAGAAAAAGGCTAACTCTCATCTGGTTCCTATCACTTCACAAGTATGATGCATTAATAGAGAAGTTAGCTGCATGTTTACAGGTGTTGTTTCATATTAACTCTTTCCCCGCCATTGACAAGTTATCTTGTCTTTTATGAGAAAACGCTTGCCATTGATGAATTTTTATGGCTTTCAGTGTATTAGGGGGCGCTATTACACATCTGAAAGAGAATAAGTATCTCCAGATAAAAAAAAAGCAGAAACGAGTGATTTTGTATGTAAGCAGATGCATATGAAAAATAATGCATCAACAATAAACCGCATATAAATCAAAATGGCCTAATGTTACTGAATGAAATGTTGACCCAGGAAGTGCTATAGGTCTGTGAAGCTTTGGGGGTGTTGATGGACTACTAGATCTACTCCCCAGATAGCAGATGACATCTGGCCCAGTTGTGACCCACATCTCCTACATTCTTCTGGCCCACATAGGCATGGAATGACGGCGATGACTCAACCTGAGTGTGGCTGGCAATAGCATACATTTCCGGGCCTCATCTGGGCCAACTATGGCACATATGGCTCAGTTCTGGCAGTGGCAAAGGCCACATCTGGGCCACACACAGCAAGCCACAACCCGCTTGATATGTGTGGAACAGTTACGGCCCATATGACTGTAAGACTGGAGAAACAGGAAGAACTATAAGAGATGGCGACTCTCTGAGAAAACAAAGGAAATTAACATCTGAACTCACTCTTAAGCATTTAGCGTCCCCATCCGAGACAACATCACACTGAGTTGATCACCCAAGTATTGCCTTAATTTACATTTCTTTCCCTTCACTGCCTCTTCCCCATCTCTCCTCTATAATTCACCCAAAATCTACATGGGTTAATGTGAACAAGTACTATGCAGTATTATACATGTTTGGAATCATTTGAAATGTCTCAGTGCGACTGGTACAAAGGTCTCATTCCCACAAAAGTAAACTAAAATGTAACAAAAGGTTTTAAGAGTTTAGAGATATTTTGCTTATTGTGGTGGGTGTGTCCTCTGCCAATTGGTCTTTCATGCATATTACCTCCTGTCCTCAATAAGGTGTAAATTACAGGTCTACAGGACTTGATTAATGCAAATTCCAATTGTGAACTCATGTTTACATTTGAAAGAAGTTTCTGTCTTGGTCTGAGTATTTAAGGGATGTTGCAGGAGGGTCAGGGCGCGATCCTTTACTCAGGTCAAACCCCGTAATGCTGAGTGTCTTCTAGACCAGTGGTTTTCAAACCTGTCCTGGAGGCACCCCAGCCCTGCACATTTTGTGTGTCTCCCTCATTTATCACACCTGATTCAACTCATCAGCTCGTTAGTAGAGACTGCAAGAACTAAATTGGGTGTGTCTGATAAGGGAGACATACAAAATGTGCAGGGCTGGGGTGCCTCCAGGACAGGGTTGAAAACCACTGCTCTAGAGTATTAGTCATTTGCCTCTGTCTAATGACCAAGACTGATGAGTTTGTGATGAAGAGATCGTAATCCGGCCAGTGCGAGACTCGAAGTGTTATTGGGATCCGGATGAACGGGTATAATTTCAATAAAGAGTTAAACAGATTAATCAAATGTGTAGTTAAACTATTATAAAAAATGACTAGATAACCAATCAGCATTCTAACCTAAATTCGAGGTCATGATAAAATGGAGTCAAAGTAAATTGGAATTAAATTACTTTGCCCCACTGAAAAGACCGAACGCACAGAAACCTTCACCTGCTAATCGGAAGCCGTCGTTGGGACAATTGGGCGGGCCTTACAGATCTTTGCCGCTGCCAGAACTGAGCCATATGTGCCATAGTTGCCCAGATGAGGCCCGGATATGTATGCTATCTGGGTTGTTCTGATCCAGACGTAGTCTTTGACAACAAAAAAAAATCTCAGCTTTTTGCTCAAAATGTTGCTTTTTTTTATTATTAAACTTACCCACATTCAAGTGTTGATAAAAAAAGAAGGCATTAAGCTAAAATAAAACGTTTAAAATTAGAGGGTCTGTTCTTTTGATATATTGCATGTTCAGATATTAATACAACAACATATTCTGAGGGCCTTTTGTGAAAATGACCAAAAACGCTGGCGGTGGCTGGCAACTTAAAAATAAAAACGCTGACGGTGAAAGAGTTTTTCTATACAGCTGATCAGAGGAAAATAAGGTGCCATGACTTACCTTGATGTTCTGATTCTTTGTGTTGATTGGTGGATTTTTTAATACTGCCTGCAGGGCACCCATGAGGTTCCCTTTGCAGAGTGGAGTTAAGAAAAACACTGTATAATAACAATTTCAACATCTATGCAGGCTGTGGACAGGCTGCACTTTGAGATATTACAAGGAAACCACATGGACAAAAAAACACACATTAGAAACAGGAAATAAAGCCCTGGGTGCTCCAAAATTGACATATAAGGACATGAATTCAACTTCCTTATACTAAAACAATGCACAAGTTTCAAATGACAGAAAAGTTTTTATAAACCCTACACCCTGAAAATAATATGTAGTAGTTAATAAATCCGCATCTTTTTGCAGAAACACTTTAATTAAAAAGAATGTCTGGAATGTCAAGACGTGTCTGGACATTTCAGACATCAGAACTACTGCATGTTCATAATTAAGCAAGATAGGACATTTAAGTTTGTGACGACTCTCACTTTATTTATAAACTAAGACGGATCTACAGACCACGCTGTAAGTGCTGCATGCCAAATACATGTAAATGAGTAGAATAATGCACACAACCCAGTTCTGTCTTTTGATGCACAGAAATCTGCAGGCCAGCTTATGTATCAGGCAACTCATGATTTATGAACACCCAAATCAGTGCATGTCATGTTAACGTACTGGATGAAAACAAAATAAAATCGCCTTACTTCTGCTGCTAATAAGCACTTTTTGGTATTAGTCTAAATTATCTATGTATGCACTTTTTAAAAAATTAGCCGTATTACATCTATTACTGCAGTCATAATTACCCACTCAAGCATAAAGCACACGGAGATTATTTTATGAGCTGAAGGCTCTGAAAACGCAAGAGTGTATCAGATCATGCACATGTTGGTGAATAAAGAAGGATATTGTCTGATGAGAGAATCCACCTCTGCCTCATCTGGACCCAGCTGGTTTTCTCCTCCCTCTTCCTCGTCTACAAACTTATTCTCGTCGTATTCATCCACATCCACTTTCCGGAAACGATCGGACACCGTATTCTTTGACATGATGAAGGCAATGTATTCCCCGTCTGATGTTAAACTAAACGCTTTTGCACGAACACAATGTAACAGTCCTCTATGCTAAACGAGCCTGACGGTTCCTGCAGCCTACTGTCTGGTAGTCAATGATGGATTCCATCACTTCCGCATAGCGCGCCCTCTATCGGGTACAGTGGGGGAATTAAATTCCTAATCCAGTGAAACAAACACTAGGGGACCTCAGCAAATTTCTAATCTATATGGGTTACTGAGCCTGCAAGACGATATTGAAATAATTTAAAAGACGCTGTATTAAAGGGTTAGTTCACCCAAAAATTTAAATTCTGTCAAAATTCTGTCAATTACTCACCCTCATGTCGTTCCAAACCTATGTTCCAAACCCATAAGACCCCTCCATAGACAGCAATTTAATTACCACTTTCAAGGCCCAGAAAGGTAGTAAAGACATCGTTAAAATAGTCCATGTAACTACAGTGGTTCAACCTTAAAGGGATAGTTCACCCCGAAACGAAAATAAAGTCATCTTTTACTCACCCTGCTGTTGTTCCAATGCCCTGTGTCCTTCTATTTAGTTCAGACCTCAAAAGGAGAAATTTTGAAAAACGTCCTGCACGCACTCCTCCGTATAATGGCAGTGAATGATAATACAGTGAGACAAGCGCCATATATGGAAAGTGTTCAGGATGCATACTATAAGGTTTTGCGAGAAAGACATTATAATTATTCAGTCAAAATACTGAGCTGGGCCGTTACTCTGTGCGTGTTCCTAGGAGTGCATGTGAACCGTCAGCAGCCTCATGCTTATGCAATATTGTCATGACAACCGGAACATAACATTCACTTCAGGAGGTTTACCTTATTATTAGTATTATTGTATTATTTCTTATTATTTACCTTATAGAAGAGACGAGAGTCGCATTTGTTTCTATTGAGCCTGATTTCTCTGTGTGCTGGGTGCCATGACAACAGTGCGAGTTATAGTAAGCGTGAGGGCTGCTGACGGCTTTCTGGGGTCCGAAAAAGACAGAAGGACATAGGGCATTGGAACAACAGCAGGGTGAGTAAAAGATTACTTTATTTTCATTTCAGGGTGAACCTTTAATTTTATGAAGCGATGAGAATACTTTTTGTGCGCAAAAAACAAACAAAATAGCGACTTTATTCAACAATATCTTCTCATCTGCGCCAGACTCCTACGCTGTTGATGTAGTAAATACAGTGCAGCACTTTCCAAGGGCTGTTAGAACGCCGGCTTACCATTGGCCGATGCTGTTCACGTGAGCACCACAACATGTGTGATGCTGACGCAGGAGCTAGCCAATGATGAGCCTTAGAACTCGGAAGTGCTGCACTATTTACACTATCAACAGTAGGAGACAAGAAGAGATTGTTGAATAAAGTCGTTATTTTTGTTTGTTTTTTTGCGCACAAAAAGTATTCTCGTCACTTCATAACATTAAGGTTGAACCACTGTAGTCACATGGACTATTTTAACGATGTCTTTACTACCTTTCTGGGCCTTGAAAGTGGTAATTAAATTGCTGTCTATGGAGGGGTCAGAGAGCTCGTCAGTTTCATCAAAAATATCTTAATTTGTGTTCCAAAGATGAACGAAGGTCTTACGGGTTTGGAACGACATGAAGGTGAGTAATTAATGGCAGAATTTTCATTTTTGGGTGAACTAACCCTTTAAAATGGTATTCCAAATCAAGATGTACAGCATAATTGACATTCTTATTTTAATGTCCCCCAACAGCTGTTGTTAACTTGTTATTAATGAAAAACTTATGGAATTAAAATAATAATAATCGTGGTTGTGGCCATTTACTCTTAGTTTCAAATGATATAAAATTCAGTGCATTTTTGCACTGGGGGGGTGGGGGGGTGCTAAATTAATGAATGTAAAAAAGTTTGAGAATAGAATTTAATTTCTGCTCCTGCCTATAAATTAAAATAATATTAAAATACTATATTAAAATATTATTTAAATTAATATTAAGTCGGTGATAGCAACAGTGATATGGAGAGGCTATTTTAATGTGCAGTGGGGGTCGATGTGACGGTAGATGGCGCCAGAACACTTTCGCTGTTTGGCGCTTTTTTCACACTTCAAAATGTTAACCCATTCTAAACCGCGGGTAAACGTAATCATAGGTTATTTTATTCCATGTTTCACACTGTTGCTCGGTAAGTTATTAATACTGCAGCTGGTTTCGATATTTCACACCGTAAATGTAAACCCTGGGTTAACCCTCTTATTTGCATAGTTATTAGGTCAATAATAGGCCTATTAATCGAATTATTCAGCTGCATCCCGCAGCGCCACACACATTTCAGGACACACAAGCCAGGCCACACGTCTTCAGCCGGATGTGAAGTCGAACCATATATGGTTTAGAATTTCTTTTGTTTGATGTAATACGAGCTATTTTTGCCTGGATTTTATAGGATTTATGTATGTACAATATGTAATAACAATACCCTAATTACTAAAAAAAAACCATGATCTGATTATTTATTGATATTCATTTTGATCAATGTGGTTAACTAATGTAACATTATAGTTCCATTTGACTGTAGGCTGTTATGAGATGATATTTTGTTACAAATACAAACACAAAGTATGGATATTTAATGTCAAATATACTTTTTTATTTTAAAATTCAAAATAAACATTGAATTTAAAAATGTACTTCTCATATAAAATGGTATTGGTAACACTTTACCAATTTAAAGGTTTCACTTGTTAACATTAGTTAACCACATTACTTAAAGGGATAGTTCACCCAAAAATGAAAATTGTCATCATTTACTCACCCTCAAGTTGTTCTGACTAAACCTGTGTAAGTTTCTTTGTTCTGTTGAACACAAAAGAAGATATTTTGAAGAATGTTGGTAACCAAATCGTTTCTGGTCCTCACTGACTTCCAAAGGGGTTTTTTTTTTTCATACTATGGAAGTCATTGATGACCAGCAACTGTTTGATTGCCAACATTATACAGGTTTAGTCAGAATAACTTGAGGGTGAGTAAATGATGACAGAATTTTCTTTTTTTTTGGGGTGAACTATCCCTTTAACATGAACCAACAATGAGCAATACTTCTAAAGCATTTATTAATCTTAGTTAATCTCAACATTTAATCTAATACATTTTAGGATCAAAATTTGTAGGCTATTTGTTAACTTTGTAGGCTAACATAGTTATTACACTGAACTAACATGAGTATAAACATTAACAAAGGCTAATAAAATATATTGTTCAATGTTAGTTAATGCATTAACTAAAGTTAACAAATGAAACCTTATTGTAGTGTTACCAAGACATTTCAGTAACAAATAATAGAACTAAAATTATAATTTAAAAATTAAACAGAAGTATAATTGTAATATATAATAATAATAATAATAATAATAATAATAATAATAATAATAAATAGAAAATGTACTAACTTAACACTCTTGAAAGGTTTACTTTTCAGTCCTATTATTTCATTGCATTCTTACAAAAAAGACTCATGTCTTCCCTATATGAAAATGAAAGGTAAAGGGCTCTTTGGAATCTTCCAACTCTTCCATGAGATTTGGAGGGCCATTTCTTTGTTCTCCTCTTCCATTTTTAAGGAAAAGAAGATTTTCCACAGGGCCCCTGGAATATCCATTTCACAGCCAATGTCATGTGTCTTTTGGGATTATTGGGAGTTCCTTCATAAGAAAATGGTAAAGAATAATGAAATTTTAATATTTCATATAAATGTAATATTTGCAACAACGAATATATAGGCTACTGATAAATAACTCACTGCTGCTGGATGTAGCTTGTTCTTCACATTTTATTGTTTTTAGCTTGTTGGCTGTGTGTTGTGGAGGTTTTCTGTCCTGTAACATACATTATTTGGTTGATTTAGTATTGGTTGGGATAGGATGGATATTAGAAGAATACGCTTTTGAATGGCACGTGACCTGTTCTAACAACTGCAGGTCCGTTTGTGAATAGTGCACGTCTATTTCTAGTGTGAAAGCTTAACCCTGGCCAAAACTCACTCATCCGTATTGTAGGACTTTTAATCTTTAAAAAGAATCGAAAGACATGAGTAATTCAATATATTGTTGTGTCTTTTTTAGAAGCCTGAAATTCTAATATTCAGAATGGCACAAAGATGTGATGTGTTTGTGATGCAATAACCGTGCAGGCAGCGGATGTTTAAAAAGGGAGGTTCATAAAATTAGAGTTCGCTTCGTCACATATATAAAGGCGTTTAGCACAATAGCACAAATGATGATGATCTGATGATTTGTGCTACCCACTCAGATTGTGCTACCTCCCATTAAAACAGTAGGTAGCACAATTCAATAGCGAAAATGTTGAAACAGATTGTGCAACCAGCAACATATTCATGTGGTTTGAGGCTTTATTAACATCCATACCTACCCCTTACCCTAAACCTACCCTTAAAACAATGCAAATAAAATGTTGGTTGCACAATCTGATAGGTACCATTATTTGACAGAACAGGTATTCCTTATGACGTTCCTCATTAAGAGAAACCGCAAAGCATCAAGTCCAAATAAACAACCTCTATTTTGTCTACACGTTTACATGTCTGTAAAGGGTATAAAGTTGGCCATATCTGAACTGAAAGCACTTGCTTTCTTAACGACCTAAATGGATTTGTAAACTCTTTTTTTGATTTATGGTGCAACCGGGTGCAACCCAAGATAAGAATGCAGATGTTAGTGGTGGTGTAATGTACAGTATGACGAATTCTCCCATATTTGGGAATTTCAAGAATGTGTCAGTGGAACCTTTAAATGGGGGTTATCTGACATAAACAAGTAAGGCAATGAGAATGACTACTTTTTTGTGCCATAATTAACCTCAGAAATGCATTTACTCATAGTGACTACTAGGAATCTGGTCAAAAGATTACAGTTAAAATCTTGTTATATTCTAATTAAAGTAAATAACAATTTTAGTTGCAGTTACAAAAGGCATTTATATTTATGGTGTTTTGCATTATATATATATATATATATATATATACACCGATCAGGCATAGCATTATGGCCAATCCAATGACCAATTATGACCTAATATTGTGTTGGTCCCCCTTTTGCTTCCAAAACAGCCCTGACCCGTTGAGGCATGGACTCCACTAGACCCCTGAAGGTGTGCTGTGGTATCTGGCACCAAGATGTTAGCATCAGATCCTTTAAGTCCTGTAAGTTGCGAGGTGGGGCCTCCATGGATTGGACTTGTTTGTTCAGCACATCCCACAGATGATTGATTGGATTGAGATCTGGGGAAACTCGTTGTTGTGCTCCTCAAACCATTCCTGAACCATTTTTGCTTTGTGGCAGGGCGCATTATCCTGCTGAAAGAGGCCACAGCCACCAGGGAGTACCGTTTCCATGAAAGGGTGTACATGGTCTGCAACAATGCTTAGGTAGGTGGTACGTGTCAAAGTAACATCCACATGGATGGCAGGACCCAAGGTTTCCCAGCAGAATATTGCCCAAAGCATCACACTGCCTCCGCCGGCTTGCCTTTTTAACATAGTGCATCCTGGTGCCATGTGTTCCCCAGGTAAGCGACGCACACGGCCATCCACGTGATGTAAAAGAAAATGTGATTCATCAGACCAGGCCACCTTCTTCCATTGCTCCATGGTCTAGTTCTGATGCTCACGTGCCCACTGTTAGTGCTTTCGGCGGTGGACAGGGCTCAGCATGGGCACCCTGACTGGTCTGCGGCTATGCAGCCTCATACGCAACAAACTGCAATGCACTGTGTATTCTGACACCTTTCTATCAGAACCAGCATTAACTTCTTGAGCAATTTGAGCTACAGTAGCTTGTCAGTTTGATCGGACCACACAGGCCAGCCTTCGCTCCCCACGTGCATCAATGAGCCATGACCCTGTCGCCGGTTCACCACTGTTCCTTCCTTGGACCACTTTTGATAGATACTGACCATTGCAGACCGGGAACACCCCACAAGAGCTGTAGTTTTGGAGATGCTCTGACCCAGTCGTCTAGCCATGACAATTTGGCATTTGTCAAACTCGCTGAAATCTTTCCTGCTTCTAACACATCAACTTTGAGGACAAAATGTTCACTTGCTGCCTAATATATCTGTTATTCACTTCACATATGTGAAGTCATAATGTTATGCCTGATCGGTGTATATATGTGTGTGTGCGTGTGTGTGTGTGTGTGTGTGTGTGTGTGTGTGTGCGTGCACATAACATTACTATGATACATGTTTTTAAACTATCAGTATGATTTTTAATTGATCATGAAAGATGAGATCAGTGGTGAGAACATACAGTGGGGAGAACAAGTATTTGATACACTGCCGATTTTGCAGGTTTTCCTACTTACAAAGCATGTAGAGGTCTGTAATTTTTATCATAGGTACACTTCAACTGTGAGAGACGGAATCTAAAACAAAAATCCAGAAAATCACATTGTATGATTTTTAAATAATTAATTTTCATTTTATTGCATGACATAAGTATTTGATCAATTACCAACCAGTAAGAATTCCGGCTCTCACAGACCTGTTAGTTTTTCTTTAAGAAGCCCTCCTGTTCTCTACTCATTACCTGTATTAACTGCACCTGTTTGAACTCGTTACCTGTATAAAAGACACCTGTCCACACGCTCAATCAAACAGACTCCAACCTCTCCACAATGGCCAAGACCAGAGAGCTGTGTAAGGACATCAGGGATAAAATTGTAGACCTGCACAAGACTGGGATGGGCTACAGGACAATAGGCAAGCAGCTTGGTGAGAAGGCAACAACTGTTGGCGCAATTATTAGAAAATGGAAGAAGTTCAAGATGACGGTCAATCTCCCTCGGTCTGGGGCACCATGCAAGATCTCACCTCGTGGGGCATCAATGATCATGAGGAAGGTGAGGGATCAGCCCAGAACTACACGGCAGGACCTGGTCAATGACCTGAAGAGAGCTGGGACCACAGTCTCAAAGAAAACCATTAGTAACACACTACGCCGTCATGGATTAAAATCCTGCAGCGCACGCAAGGTCCCCCTGCTCAAGCCAGCGCATGTCCAGGCCCGTCTGAAGTTTGCCAATGACCATCTGGATGATCCAGAGGAGGAATGGGAGAAGGTCATGTGGTCTGAGGAGACAAAAATAGAGCTTTTTGGTTTAAACTCCACTCGCTGTGTTTGGAGGAAGAAGAAGGATGAGTACAACCCCAAGAACACCATCCCAACCGTGAAGCATGGAGGTGGAAACATCATTCTTTGGGGATACTTTTCTGCAAAGGGGACAGGACGACTGCACCGTATTGAGGGGAGGATGGATGGGGCCATGTATCGCGAGATCTTGGCCAACAACCTCACACAGCCAGGGCAACTAAGGAGTGGCTCCGTAAGAAGCATCTCAAGGTCCTGGAGTGGCCTAGCCAGTCTCCAGACCTGAACCCAATAGAAAATCTTTGGAGGGAGCTGAAAGTCCGTATTGCCCAGCGACAGCCCTGAAACCTGAAGGATCTGGAGAAGGTCTGTATGGAGGAGTGGGCCAAAATCCCTGCTGCAGTGTGTGCAAACCTGGTCAAAAACTACAGGAAACGTATGATCTCTGTAATTGCAAACAAAGGTTTCTGTACCAAATATTAAGTTCTGCTTTTCTGATGTATCAAATACTTATGTCATGCAATAAAATGCAAATTAATTACTTAAAAATCATACAATGTGATTTTCTGGATTTTTGTTTTAGATTCCGTCATTCACAGTTGAAGAATACCTATGATAAAAAATACAGACTTCTACAAGTGGGCAAACCTGCAAAATCGGCAGTGTATCAAATACTTGTTCTCCCCACTGTATGTGCATCTGCTAAAGTATTCAGATTTTTTTCTAATATATAAGACTGAAAACGGATCCGCTTATATATGTAGGTCCGAATGCCCCTAGCTTTTGAAAAGGTATTCTGTCTCAAAACAATATCAGTTTTGACTAACATGATATGACATTGAAATGGACAATAATAATGACATAAAAAGGACAATAACTAATAACTAATTTCACACATTTAAAGTCTGATTTTTTTTTTATTTAATCACTATCATAAGATGTATTATTAAGTGTAAACAATGCATACAGATTCTTTGTAATAAAGCATAAAACTCAAATTAAAAAGTATTAATGGTTATACAAATAAATATTAAATTAATACTTAGTTTAATATTTGATAGATGATAATCTAATACACATGAGCATCCATTAGGGTATAATGTTCACAAATGTGCTCTATAGTAAGACATCAGAGCATCTTTACATTCAGTCATCTAAAACAGCCAGTCCTCATTAGCAAGTTCATTGATGCAGCAGGTATAGTGAAGCAAATATTATAAAGTCAGTGTTTTTTTGTTTTTTTTTGTGCAACCTGCATGATCTACAGGAATTGACTGCATGATTGTACTGTGTAAAAAGAATATATAACATCATCCTAATATTGGATTGTCGGTTTGAGGATTAACTGACACCTCCTCTCCTTTCCCTTTCACTCATTACTAACAGATAATACTGGTTAAGAGTAAAAGGAAATGACTCAGCTAGAAATAAAAAATCTGAATCTAAATGGAAACTTAAAACAAGACAGGGCTAAAATAAAAAAAACACCTGTTCAACTGACTCGAGCAAGATAGTGGTGGGATTGCCATGGTTTCATGTTTTGTTTTGTACCTCAGGATATTACTTTTTGTTTTTTTTAGGCACTCCCTTAGTTCATAAAACATAAATAAGGACTCATATAATGTTGTTTTAGGAGTTGCCATTAAACCATACACAAACACACCAAAAGCCCAAAGGTGCTTTCTGTCACCTTCTTGGGATTGATTCCCTTATTATAATCGGAAGATAATTTTGCAATAAAGGGATAGTTCATCATTTACTTGTCCTTCCAAACCTGTATGACTTTCTTCTTTGAAACACAAAAGAAGCTATTTAGAAAAAAATGTTTCAGTGTTTTTATTTCCCTATAGAATTAAAGTTAAATGTTGTTTGTAACCCAACTGTCTTCAAAATGTCCTTTATGTTCTACATAAGATGATTAATTAACAGGTTTAGAATGTCATGACATGAGGATGACAGAAGTTTCTTTTGGGGGGGAAATACCTTTTTAAGTCTTCAAGAAGTAAATCTCTCAGCACCTAAATAGACATATGTCTCTTGAAAGAAAAAGTTTATTTATTTATCTACTCTAGCACTTCACACCACGCTCTCTGGAATTGCTACACCCACACAACTTAATGACAACAATTACGCTGTAAATGCTATTTTCATGGTGTCAGTCACCAGTTATCTTTAAAAAATCTACAGGGAAAATGTTCTGTGGACCAAACCAGACCATCTAGTTTCAGTCTGAGTTATTTTTCAGTTAAAAAAAAAAAGTTTCCATGATGAGATGTGTGACATCTGTAAACTTCCTGTGGCTAGAATGCCATCATACACTGCCTCCTTATTGGCATGCTTGTCCTTTGGACTCCCTCTTGAGGAGTTTTTTGTTTTGTATTTCACTGAGAGAAAGAGAGACTGCGCAGCGAGATGGAACCTCCTTCCTATACAAGATACTGTCCATTATGCCTTCTTTGATGACCTAGATGAAGTGTGATAAAGGATTTAAAACATGACTTGCATAAATAAGCCTAAACATGATCCAAAAAAAACATTAAAGTTCAGAAACTGATTCAATCAAACCTGCACAAGAATATAAAGAAGCATGAATCTGAGCTGGACTGACCTCTATGTTGTTAAGCGTGTTAAATTCCATAAGATCATGCAGCTGGGTGAAGGCTTTTTTGGAATAATGAAAGTTGAAGGTGGAGTAGGGCGTCTCTGGGTCATCAAAGATGTCAAAGTCTGCAAATTCTCTCTCTTTGTCTGTTTCACGTGGAACACCTTCAAAATACACCACACATTTGTTTAAAACATCTTGGTTTTTCTTTTTTTTTTCCTTAAAATTTTCTTTGAGTGATTTGAAATGACTGATCTTTCAATGACCAAGTCACTAGTCTGTTGATCATGACGTTTTTCAATGTTAAAAAAAACATCATCTTTGTCTTTCAAAGCATATAAACAGATTGAATACATACATATAGAAACACATCTACTTCATGCATTATATAAAAAGGAATGTAAATCAACCAGCTCATAAAAGCGTCAAACACAGACCTTCCTACACAAACAAGTGTGCAAGTCGTAAGACAGTGTAAACAGATAAAGACGCACCGGAAAGATCTCAGTTATTTTTAGAACGGAGATCCCTGTAAATCTGCAACGCTGACTTTTCATTAAAAAAAAATCCCTATGTAAACAGACGCGAGCGCAAACAACTTACACACCTGGGGCTTTAAATGTCCTGAATTCGATATTGACTAGGACGAAATGGATGACAGTAGGGCAGTTCCTTTCTCCTTTTTTGGGCTTAAACACATAACACTCCTTCAGCCCCTCCCGGTCAAACACCTTTGGGTCGATCTTGGGAAATGGAAGTTTGTTCATTCGTGCCCATTTCTCAGCTAGCTGAAGTTCCTACAAAAAAAATCAATCATTTACAAAACAAATGACATATCACATATCTAATAAATCACATATATCAATATTTACTGTGACATGGTTCTTTACACTAAAAAACTGATGCATGGATAATTGTTATTTTTTATCCTGCTTTGTTTATGTAAGGGATAATGTACATCCAGCTGCTACTTGCCACATAAGTAAATAATTAGACAAGAAAGACTGACTTGAGTTGAAATATTTTATTTTATTACTTTAAAAGCAAAGCTTCCGTGAAGAAAGCAGTTGCTAGCAAATGGCAAGTTCAAACTAGACCGACATTTAAGGGATACAGTACAGTCATACTACTTATTACACGGCATTTCACCACATAAATAATTATGGGGATAAGAGATATTGATTTGAGATGAAACTGTTTTAAAATTTTAGCTGTTTGTTATCTTATAATCCATTACGGTGTACAAAACAATCGTTGCAAAATGGCAGCAGCTGCGTTTGTATGAAACAAGAGAGCGAGTCTGCAATACCCAGATGACATAAATAGGCCTAATTGTACACAAAATATTGATTTGAGTTTTAATATTTTATTAGCTAACCAAACCCAAAAATTCCATGAAGAAAAAACGTTCCTAGCAAGCGTAGCCTATAGCACTGACTTCAGTTACCTGGATGAGTCTGTATTATCAGTCTGTGACTGACCAATCAGAATCAAGTATTCCACAGAGCCGTGTAATAATATAATTTATCATACTAAACTAAAGTGTTAAACTGACATCTCTAGTACTAACCTTAAATGGAGGACTTGAGTCACTTGGTCGGGCAGAAAAGTCAAAGGAGATGATGAGGTCTACACCTCTTTGAGGCCTTAAAATCAGAGGATAAGGAAGGTTAAAGGTCAAGCCACTGTCCACCACATGGATCTTCTTGCTCTTTACGTCTAATGGCTCGTAGATACGGTCAAATTCAAATGGGTCTGAAAGTGTCCAAAATCAGAAAAGAACAATAAGGCAACACTTTAAGTTAAAGGGTTAACCCTTTAATTCAGTAAACTTAAATTACCATAACAAATATGAACTCTGACCTGTGACCGCATCAATCTCATCCTCTGTGGGACTGACGGTTTCATAGAAAGAAGGAAGTGGCACATTGTTGTTGAGGCTTAAGCCCAGCATGAAGTTGTGTACTTTTCCTGCTCTGCCTTCTCGTGTTTTAAAAAGAACTGAGTCACTGAAGAGAGAGCTAACCATGCGCTGCATCCAGCTGGTCTGATACTCGTCCTCTGAAGGTGTAAGACAAAACCAAAATCATTGTATTTAGGGATTTGCATTGATATTTTAATAAGGATTTCTACATTCATATATATATATATATAGCTGCCTTTATATTTTGAGAAGGAGGTCCCCCTCAAGGACATTTGGGGTCTGTGGCATCAAAATGTTTGAAAACCCCTGTTCTAAGATACTTACTGTGTAATGTACATGGTCTAAAATCTCACCTTTTTGTGGGTCTTCATCATTATCTAGACTGTCCTCTCCCACAATGTGTTCCGGTTTGATCTGTTCTGTAGAGTAAATGTGAAAACACAAGCGTCAAAGCCACAGTGCAAATCAGCTCCAACAGATGTCTGACTAAGATCAATCTCTCAGGTCATCTAAGAATACAGAATGTTTGCATGTTAATCACAATTTGGTGTAGCTGCCTGATAACCATCACAGTTTTATGAATCTCATCCTACCATCAGACATGCAAACACCAAAGGCACCATCATTCTGCAACATTTTCTTCCTCTATCGCTATTTTGACACAGCATGAATATTATTAATACATATAAATATAAAACACAAGGGACAAAGATTATGTAGAACTTTGTGAATGAAGGGCATTCAAATTCTACATAAATCTATGGACATTTCTGTGGCATGCAAATGAAAAAAGATGATTATGCACATGTGACAAAAAAGAATAGATCTGTGATACAGCTGGTGATCGTACCTAGTTCTTCCTCCATGGTGCTGCCATTCGTCATATCATTCAATCCCAGAATTCTGTTAAACAGGATGGAGAAGGCACTGCCCCACACACCTGTGAAACATATACAAACACGCTGTATCCCATCTACTAAAACATGATGCTGTATATTTGACCATGTTTTCCCTTAAAATCAAAAGTAAAAAATAATTCATAAATTCAGTACAACAAATTATTATAAAAAATATAAGTAAATCTTCTTAGTGTAACTTCTTATTGATATTAGGATGAAATATAATCCAGACATTTATTAATTCATTCAATCTTATTCAATCTTCAACCTAAAATTGTGAAATGTGAGAAATTAAAAAAATAAGGCTCTATAGACGATGTGAAGCCTGAAACAGTAGAAAACAAATACTTTTGCAGATCTTCACGTCACTGTTTTAAAAATAAAGAGTAAATCTGCAGTGAAACTTTATCTTGCGATACACCCTTCGAAGAATGTTTCTTTACGGTCACAGTGATTATTTAGAATTTTGAGTTTGCGCCACTGCATTACAACACTAACTTGTCTCGCATTACAATACAGTAAGGATGGGATTATTGCAAATGACTGAACCAACACCCTTAAATCAGGTGACATTTGATTCTGACAGTAAAGATTCCAACTATGTGGTGTCACTATTTCCATAAAAACACTGATATTTTCACTTTCTTATCATGGTAGTCTGCTTACTACTAAAAGAAATCCAGAAAAAGAGCCCATACCCATAAGGAAGTGAAGAGGGTTCTCTTTGTGCTTCTTGACCACATTTCCTCTGAAGAACTTGCTTCCAAAAAGGTCAGGGGTCATGAAGGTTCCATATTTAGCCATTCCGATCTCATACGGACTGAACTCCACCCAGTCTGTCAATTAAAACACGCCAATCAAAACACAACCATAACCACAATAGAAATGTATTCACAATCAACAGAAGTCTGCGAAACATGCCCATGACAACAAATAAACAGTAACAATCACAGTAAGAATATGATGTCGAATTTTGGACAAGAGATCAAAACTAGGTTTCAAATAAACACAATGACAAATTGCATATTTCAAATAGTTTTTGGCAATGTGTGAAAGCAATGTTTCAGATTTCAGTTTCCTAACAGTGTTTATAACGCATGTCACTTGACGAAGGCAGATGCATGAATCAACTAAACAAAATGTTCACAACACAAAAGCTATTTTGTGTGACAAGGCCTGCAGAAAACAGACTGACGCTTTTTTAGACTTATTAATCAAAGTCTGAGGTATTGACGGCCACCACAGTTTTAGTCTATTGTAGAGGTAGGAGTGGTTCGGATGTCTTTCTGTCGCATAGGACTATTTTGGAAACTCAATGGCATGTGACGTGACGGTGATTCTCTTGAGTGTCTCCGTGTCTAAATAGTTGCTTTCATTCAGCCGCAGTTATACTGTACAAAGTGTACTGATTCATGTTTATACCAAAAACTTGACTGAATTTAGAGGTCTTTATAAAAATAAAAATAAAAAACGATTAAATGATTATTATTATACTCTATTAAAATAGCTATGTGCATTCAAATGCAGCTCACCTGTAATGTAAATCTTTTCTTAGGTAAGATTAATGTTTTTACTGAGTCTATAGTACATTTTTTTCAGTCTCAAACAAGAAAGAGCAGCAACCAGCTCACTAGGCATGGCCTGCTCAGTCATGTTGGTGAGCCAATAGAATTAAGAGAATGTCTGTGGCCTATATTCAATTACAGACAGATCTTTAAACAACTAAAACGTGTGGCACTTCAGGGCTTTTTAGGGCTTTATAAAAACAATACAAGTGTTCTTTGAACTAAAAAAAAGTTATTTTACATAGTTGTTCACATTCTTACGCTAATCCTCTGACGTAATCGGGTTCTCCCCAGGCAATTCAAAAGGTCAGACTACTATAAATGGCATCCCCCTTCATTCATTCAGTGAATACACTGACAACAATGTAGCTGATAATGATCTTTGTATATTTCCCAGGTATAGTATTACATTACACAATTAGTTGGCTCAATGGAAATGAATTTCTGAAGTTATGAAGAAAAAAACACCTATCCTCGACGTTGTAATCATAGAAATTGTAAAAATTAGTTATACTGATAATGTGATTTTATAATAAACTTGAGACTCGAAAAAAAAAAAGAATAGAGTTGAAAAAAAAAAAAAAATATGCGCCCTTTTACCTGCAAACTTAAGCTCAGAGACATCTGGTTTTACATGTAGGCAGGTGAACAAGGGCATAGGAGCCTGAGCTTCATTTATTTTTTCCTGCAATTCACTCAACTTGGTGTCCATCCTCTGTTGAGAAAGCAGAAGAAGAAGCCTTTGTATTGCTAGTTGTGCATTGTATATTTCTGAATGAGTAAAGGCAAAAGCAAAGGACACTCCCTCCAAAAGATCAGATACTCACAGCGGGAATGAGCGTCTCGCCTATCAACATCCCAAAGATATCTGTGAAGGTAACAGGCTGCCCTAAGGCCTTCTTGCTCCACAAGGCATGTACGTATTTAGTGATGTGTTTGGGAAGGAGTAGTCGGAGAGGGTTACTGTTCACACGGTTCATCAGCTCCTGGTTGATCTGCTCTGGGCCCTTAGTTGGGAACTCTGGGTGGGAGTACAAAGTGGACATGTACCTGTGAGAGGCAGAAAAGCAAATGTAGGTTAGCACTGGGATTTATTTGAGTAGGAATTAAAAGATGAACATACAATGATAAAAGGCTTCGTTAAATGTCCTCATACCAGGTGGATCCGGAGAGTCCAGCAACATATGTGGTGCAGTCCAGAACTCCAGACTCATACAAAGCCTTCATAACCCCAGAGAACCCGACCATTGCCCTGAAACCTCCCCCTGAGCCCAGCACAGCAATCACTGGAACCTGCATGTAAGAAAACACAAATATTAGCAGCACAGTAGAATGCTAGTGAAATACTAGCAATAGGCTAGCAAATTTCCTTTTATTAGCTTTTTCAGTCAAAAAGAATATGTAAAGAATATGGAAGTGTCTCGAATTTGGATTTCAATAATTTATGCTGTTCACGTCATGGTGGAGTTATTGAAAATGCAAGATGAGAACTCATTTAAAGTTAATTTAAAAGTGTGAAGTTTCAATTTGAGGTTTAATTCACCTCTGCATGCATTTAACGTTGATATGAAATTGAATATTTTCTAAATCCATGCATGTTTCATGCATGTTGGTGAAAGTAACAGACTTCTATCTGGTGATGTATGCCAGACTTTTCCAATCATTTTGTCAGCTGAAACTTCAATCCTTTCTTACAATCAATTGCAAGCTCGCATTCAGATCTGCGCACCAGGTAACACTGGCTTTGATAAATGTCACCAAAAACATGTACAGGTTTTTTGATTGTTTTTGCCTGGCTAAAAGTCAAGTGAGAGAAGCTGAAGCTTCCAGAAAATCATAATTGTGCTACTAAGATGTGAACGCAGCATCGTAGAGTTTGCGCTCCAGATCATTAGCTATAAGGCTAGCATTTCTAATAGCATTGTAACTCTATTGTAACCAGTTCAACTTTTGTCATTTCCTGCCTATGTTTTTTTTTTTTTTGGGGGGGGGGGGGGGGGGGGGGTTATAAAATCATCCCATAATACACCAGTCCTGTGAGTTCTCACAAGTCTTAGCTAACACTTCCTCTTTATATTTGGAATATGTCCATTTTCACACACTGAGCCAAGACTTAACTAGCAAAGGCAGAAAAACTGCGCCAAAGAAAACAGAAACTTGATAATGAAGGGGGCCTGTGACCTACAGAGAAATGAAACACAAAAACACTGTCAGTCTTCAAAGTGCTCATTTTATTTTCTCTTAATGTGGCCAAATATCTTATCTGGTAGATAATGACTTTTCTTAAAGTTATGTGGAAATCTGAGCTGTTTGAGGGAGTTCTGCGTCAGCAGGGCTACTCAGTTGTCTGGTTTCTTTTCTTATTGTGTTATGAATGTCTTGGCTTTCTGCTGTGCTTTAGGTGTCTCCATATGCATGACAGTGAGGTGACATCTGCATCAAACATGTACTGTTCTATTTCTCATGCAGCCGCACAACCAGTGGAGAAAGTGTAACGGAGGCCAGCTAGTAAGAGCTGTGTGAGTAAACCTCACTAAACTGGCCTCAAGAGGCGCACTAGCGAATCAGAGCGGGCCGACTAGGACCGGAGGGGTTACAAAAGCAGTTGATTAATAGGTGGTACCTCATGAGGAGAGGAAGGGAGGGAGGAAGGTTTCTCCATGTGCAGTAATTTCTTGATGCTCAGCATGACTCTATCACGCCGGTGTTGTCTGTAGAGCTTTTCTTTAGGACACAGATCCAGATTGAATCGCAGGTCCATCGTTGAGCTGAAAACAGTTAAAAAAAAAGTAATATTTGTGGCGCTTCAACTATAAACGTTCTTACTGTACACAACTCACAGAAGCCAGTTTTGTTCATTGTGATACGTACCACTCCTCCAAGGACACCTCTAAGTACACATTGGTCATCTGTAAAAAAAACAATAACAGACATTATTACCACAGGTCAGATCAAGGAAGGAAGAAGGCAAGGAGGGAGGAAAGGAAGAAATGTGACGCAGAAAAAGGAAGTAGATTTTGATTTAAGATTTCGAAGACAAATGGGTTTTTTTTCTTTGGAGTAACATGCACCATTTAATGTTGAATTTCTAGTTAGGTGAAAGTCATAATAGATGGGGGAAAAAAAGAAAAAAAGTTGGGATGCACCGATTTCGAAATCCTTGCTGATATAATAAGCTAATAATTTGTTTAATGTTATGGTCAATAACTGAAATATGGTTGATATTATAAAAATGAAAAATAAATAAATCATTAAAAATGAAATAATAAAAAGTGTAAACATTAAAAAATACATTTATAGAAATTAATAGTATGATTGTATGCTACAACCTAATTTAGGCATCGCAGCATATATGTATAATATGATCAGTTTTCCTTTTGAAATCTTTGAAAATGTAAGCAACTCATGTGTCATGTGGTCTTAAAGGGAAAGTGCTCCTCAAATAGATATAACTTACTTTTCCTATAAGAAATGACACCAGTACTGTTTGTCCAACTTTGAGTTTAGAGATGTTATATGAGGCCGTACCCAACTTTTCATCGACAACATAGTTAGCATCCATTAATGTCAGCTGGAAACAAGAGACAAACACCATATCATTGACTGTACGTACCTAAGTAAGTAAGAACAATGCGTTCCAAAAGCCTGTTCAGCATAAAACATTCAAATGATATTCAAATTACTACACGTAGTTGGAAATAGCAGACCTTACTAAAGTAACCTGAAATGTGAGTGCACTGCAATCAGGAAGTGTGTAATTTAGTCAGTGTTTAAAAAAAGCATTCTCCTATCCCAGTTTAATATGCAGAGACATTTTGAGGTTGATGTCCTCTGGCTCTGGTTGGTCTGTTTTTTGGGGGGCAGCCCAACATGCCAACGTCTCTATCAACAAATGCTGTGAGTTTTAGAGCTACAGTAGACTATCTGTTTTCAATAATGGTAGACAAAAGCAAACCTGTTTGGAAACAACTAGTGCAACTAGTTGGCCAGAAATGACACACTTTTACACCTTTAATGATCAATTATGGTGGGAAGATTTCAATACTTTATTTACAATTTTATATTCATTTCTGCTCTTTTCCACTGCATATAATGAATAACAAACTACACTATTATAAAGACTGTGGTGTGACTAAGTTTAGATTAGGATCATAAATTAATTTTCAGTTTCTCTTTACCTTTAGCACGTTGTCTTGGTTGGGGTCGAGGATGAATTCAAAGGTCTCATTCCACTCTGGATTGATGTCGTTATCTATATGTCGTGTTTTCTTCTTGCTCTCAGGGGCAGTGGGGATGTACAGCTCCACGTATGGGTCAGGGGTATCCACTACAAGCATGCTTAGTGTGTTAGGAGTATTCATGATTTATTCTTTGAAGTGCCCAAATCAGGTCTCATTACTTTAAGTTTAGTAACTTCAAACTGAGGAAAGCAATGCATGATGCTGTGTAATGTACAGTGACTGTTCTGTACGTGCCTAAACTTCATATTTAAAAAGTATGAAATATACAGTATACTCACACAGGTCTCCGAGAGCTCCTTTGGTGACATTTTCAGCCCGCAACACTTTCGCTTTGAATTTGTGTGAAATCTGCTGTTCAACCTAAGAAATAAACACTTAATCTTTATAATCAGTAATCATCATTATGTGTTAATACAAAAAAAAATCTTTCACTGACTTCAGAAATGTAGTCTTAATGCAGGCAAAAAGGGGGAAGTGCTGATAAACGTGACAAAGCTTATAAGTAGCACTGTGGCAGGTTGGTGTGATTAACGTCTTTTTTTACATCAACACATACAAATTTTGAGGCAGTTAGTCAGCAGCATGCAAATATCTGTTAATATTTACCAGAATTTATGTGGAGGCTGATGCACTTGTCTGGCTAGCAATGAATGAATAGTGAGTAGAGAAAAAGTCCCATTTTGCTCATTACTCATGCAACAATCTATATATGCAAAAAGAGCCTGTCCAAAAATCCTATGTATAATCATTAGACTACCAGAGACGTTTCATGACATTCGCACTGATGCACATCAGCATCCCTGGTGTAAACTTAACAGAAATACAAGAAGTTCTTGGAAACCAAAATAGTGCCTTTCCCAAAACCATCTGTGCTGACAAACTGCCTTATGTTTTGGCTCACCACTTTGAAAGCCAGACTCCGCTGATTTAGGCTTTTACTGCTATTCTTGGGCATAAATCTGAGATTTTTGTCCTACTTACAAAGATGTGATGATCTGTGAGTGACATGGTGGCTTCACAGCCCAATTACAAAACAGGCTGGTTATCCTAAGACCTCTTCAAACAACTTTACTCCCAGAGAAATCTTCTAGCAACGCTACTGGACATCTAATGCACTGGAAAAAAATAAGAAGTAATATAAATAAATAAAAATATAATCAAAAAGCAATTCTTCAATGACAGGGTATACTTTACAGTGAAATTACTGAAACTCTATTATAGGCCCTACATCTAGTTTTTAAAATAATTTTATTGTTTTACCTTGACTACACTTTCAATATACGTTTCCTTTTTGGATGAGAGAATTATTTTACATCAAAATAATTGATGTGAATGGGGACTAAACTAAAATGTGCAATGAGATTACATGTGATAGAAAGAGAATGTTGAGGTTATACTCACTTTCTTATAACATTCGTAGAACATCACATACATTATCATAATACAACTAGAGATGATGTAACAAATTCTAAACAAGTAAATAGAAATGGTCTTTAAATTTAACCTTCCTTGCACTAAGAAACAAATGAGCAGAACACTTCCGCAGTGGCAGGGCATTTGGTGCATGTGTGTGTGCATGTTGTGTAGGCTATGTATGAAAGAAAAAGGAAGGAATATGGGCAGGCTTTACAGATAGAATGAAAAGACGTAAAAAATTATCATATTAGAAACGGGAAGTGTGCAACCAGTCAACCGAGATATTGTGTGTGGTCAGGATGAAATTGTGAAAGTCTGACTTGTGACTTCCATAGTCTGAACTGCTCTCTTTCACTGACTGAGCACACAGCAAGTTGCAGTGACTTCTACATTAATTACATCAAAGACATCATCAGCATATGTGCTTAAAATTCAGCATTATATTTGCTTGTATTATGGAGTGAATATTGCGTAATCCGACACAAGCTAAAATTGCATAACGGGTTCTCTGATCAGCTAAACTAGCCCATCCATAAAAACTATGGCGCAAAAAGACAAGTACAAATCAGTAGTTGCCCAAACTGGCCCTTGGGACCTTGAGTGACACAGGACGCTTTTAATGCTCATCGGCGCGTGTCATTTTCACGCTGTGCCAGAGCACGTTCCCCTCACTGAAGAATGGACATGGTCACGTAGACATGACAACGATGCATGAAGGCAAATCAAATAGGACAGTTCCTCGAAACTCTCATTATTAATATTAACAAACATTATATTATATTGCATAGTAATCGATTAAGCATAGGTTACTATAATAGGTTTATAAATGCCGCTTCTAAATCTGTTACTTTTATCCCTAAAAAAAAGTAAAACTTCAAACACGCCACACTCATATCTCGCACATTGATCTGCAATATGATCTCGCTAAGCAAAAGTTAATTTGAGTGCACCGTATTTTTCACGCTTCTCTGAAGCTCTGAGACAAACCGGTTATCTGCCAACAGTGCCATTGGCCTGTACTATCGCAAAACTCTAGCAGTCATTTAAAGCCCCAGATGAACGGAGATGTGCTTTTGACATTAAACCGCATATTCTGAACCCCGAATGGAAACGTTTTAAACACGCAATCGTACTTAAACTGTGCGCAGACAAAACGTATCCCTCGAGCTGCGCACCGCTTTTCACGTGACATAATGTTATGTGCACAACAACAGCTTACCTGCAGTAAACAACTAACAGACTGAGTAATCAACATTTCATCTTACCCTGGAGTGCACGCCAAGCCAGAAATCCAGAAGAAGAAAAAAATCAATCGTTGTTTTCCTTCTATGCAGAGTGCGCTTCAGTCACACTGTCATTTTAAAGAGGAGAGGAGGAGGAACTGCAGGCTTCCTATGATGATAAAATCTCATCTTCGTCAGTGTGTGCATTGCTTTTCAGAATACACGCCACTTTATTGTATAGGCTACTAAATGTGTTATATAGGCTATAAAAATAACATCATTTTAGGCTAAAGACTGAAATGGTTACAAAGGCTAATTTATTTTTGGGGGAGAAAACACACACTGTTAAATTTCGTGCAAAACACTCAGTAAGAAAGAGTGATCATTTCCCGAGGTAATAGTAGAGATGAAGAAAACAGGTTTCTCTAGCTAGCGGACCTGCTGAACGCTTGAGTCATGTTTCATTTCTTCCACAAGGGGGCTGTTCTTTACATGCGATATGAACATCAACATGTGGTCGCAACAAACAATGATGATATAAAAAAATTAAGAAAAATAAATCTTTTGAAAGGCTAATTTAAAATTGGCACGTAAAAATGTAACCGTTAATTGTGTTCATTTTGGTTGCATACATTTTTGAGAAATGTTTATTAAACATTTTCTACAAAAATAGTTAATGCACTAACGATGATTATTTTATATTAATTTAATAGTAGAATGTTTTCACGAATACTTTCGTATTTTTAAGAATTAATAATAAAAGCGTGCCTTTTTTAAAAGAGGCGCCTATGTGGTGTGTTACACCACCACATAGGCGCCCCACAAAAATATTGAAAGGAAAGGACTAAATTTATTTGTATTATTAATGTAGTTTTCATTAACTTAAAAATATATAAAATATGACTAGCCTATTATTATTAGGCAGGCTGCAATCTATTAAAACAGTATTGTTTTGCTTTTGTTTTGTTTTTATTGTTTTGTAAGTGACAAAAAAATGTTAAATTGACAAGACATAAATAAACTATAAGGGCTATTGTATCTTCGACAGCCTTCGGGATATTAGTTTATGACATCCAATAATCCAATAATCAGTCAACAAATGAGCTGTATCCTCTTCCAGTAGACGCGTGAATCGATGATGACTCAATATCTCGTTGCGTAACATTTTTGGCTGCTCATATAACTGCACCTCTCTCACTCGAAAGTTAATTCATTCTCTGTGCTGAACTGGCGAGGAAAGACCCAAGACATACCAATACACGCCACTGGGATGAATAGTTTGATGTTATTTATTCTTTTGCACCTGGGGTTCATGGTTTGCCAAGGAGGTAAGCCATTTCTTCATTCATATTTTACTTTTTAATGAATTACTTCTTTGCTATAAAAATCCAAGTCAAGCCGTCTAAAATATATATTTTTTTGGGTGATGCAGCCAACCCCTGTTGCTCGCAGCCATGTCAGAATCGCGGTGTCTGCACTGAAATGAGCTCGGACTCGTATGAATGTGACTGTACACGCACTGGATATTACGGTCAAAACTGCACAACACGTAAGTGGAAACTGCATAGACTTCTGTAAAAGAATAAGCTTCCTGTTCTCTGTCAATACCCAACTAACTTTTTACTTTGGTGTCGTTTTTACAGCCGAGTTTCTCACATGGGTTAAAGTTTCTCTGAAGCCTTCTCCCAACACGGTGCATTACATTCTCACACACTTCAAAAGCTTGTGGAATATTGTCAACAACGTGTCGTTTTTGAGAAGTGGCATAATGCGATACGTGCTAACATGTAAGCTATCACTTTTCATGCCTGAATTCATTTTTTTTTAATAAAATCAATTTGACTTAAATTTTTGACATAATTAAAATACTTTTAATTATAATTTTAAATTGAAAACAATAAATTTAACTTTAATCGTTTCTTTCCAGCAATAATGTAAATTATATTTTTTTATTTATAATTAAAACTGTACCTTTAAAACGTTTCTTTTCCTCCTGATCCAGCACGTGCCCATCAGATTGACAGCCCCCCTATATTCAATGCTAACTATGGTTACAAAAGCTGGGAAGCCTATTCCAATCTCTCCTACTACACTCGTACGCTGCCTCCTGTCCCACATGATTGCCCAACACCAATGGGAGTCGCAGGTGAGTCTCTTTCTCCTCAGACCTGTTTTCTCACATTTCTTGGATCACAGCTAGACAGGAAGCTTGCGGACTCAACCTGCCCGCCTGCATGTCTTGGGTGTGTGGACGAGAAAAGCATATATATACAAGATGTTCATATGACATTATTTGTCACTGAATCCACTTTTGGGCTGGTGTATAACACTCAGAAATAAAGATGTAAATATACGGTGGAGGACTTTTTCTCATTTGTTGTTCTGTCTTCCCAGGCAAGAAAGAGCTGCCAGATGTGAAGCTGCTGGCTGAGAAACTGCTTCTCAGGAGGAAGTTCATCCCAGACCCTCAACGCACCAGTCTTATGTTCGCTTTCTTTGCCCAACATTTTACTCACCAGTTCTTTAAAACTGACACGAAGAAAGGTCCAGCTTTCACAAAAGCCCTGAATCATGGGGTGCGTGTCTTATACATACTGTATGACCTTTTCAAGTGGCAATTATTAATGGTCCTCTCACATCAACTTTAGTATCTGACTGACTTTGCCTGGTGTCTTTAGGTTGACTTGGGTCACATATATGGACAGGACCTTGAACGCCAACACAAGCTGAGACTTTTCAAGGACGGCAAACTGAGATATAAAGTAGGGAATGTCTCCACCCCAGAATTAACTAAAATAATATCCTCCAGTTCACTCCTTGACATTTCTCCTGTCTTGTTACTTACAAATTTTTCACTTACATCATAACCCTTGTTGTCTTTAACCAGATTGTGGATGGTGAGGTTTATCCTCCGACAGTCAATGAGGTTCAAGTAGACATGCACTACCCTCCTCATATACCTGAGTCCCGACGTTTTGCCGTGGGTCATGAGGCGTTTGGACTGGTTCCCGGACTCATGATGTATGCTACCATCTGGCTGCGTGAACACAACCGAGTGTGTGATATACTAAAGCAGGAGCATCCCGACTGGGATGACGAGAGGCTGTTTCAGACCACACGGCTCATCCTTATTGGTAAGTGTCCTGTAGAAATGAAAAGTTAGATTCAGGTCAATATGTAAACTGGACATTTTTCAGGATGTGTTAATGGATGTAATCATAGTTACACCTCAAAATACATTTACAAGAGCTCTTATGGTTCTAACGTTTGTTCTGTATTCTGACTTTACAGGTGAGACGATCAAAATCGTGATTGAAGATTATGTCCAGCACCTTAGTGGATACCAATTTAAGCTCAAGTTTGATCCTGAACTTCTCTTCAACGAGCGTTTCCAGTACCAGAACAGGATCGCCTCTGAGTTCAACACCCTCTACCACTGGCATCCCCTTATGCCTGATGAATTTCACATCCAGGATGAAGTCTACAACTACAAGCAGTTTCTCTTTAACACATCTATACTGACAGACCATGGCGTCAACAACTTGGTTGAGTCCTTCACCAAACAGATGGCTGGAAGGGTAAGACAAGAAAAAGAAGTTTGATTTATTTTGGATTAGTCTGTTGTAGAAACTGTTGCAAGGTACCGCTGGTGGTGACGATTTGGTAAATCTTAAATTTTCTCTTTTACTCCAGGTGGCTGGAGGGCGTAATGTTGCACCGGCTGTATTAAAGGTGGCCATGAAGTCAATTGAAGACAGCAGGCAAATGCGCTACCAATCTATCAATGCCTACAGGAAACGCTTCAACATGAAGCCATACAAATCCTTTGAAGATATGACAGGTGAGGGTTAATATATTTATATTTATCAGGTCTGAAAATAGATGTTTTCTAATAACACAGCTATTTTGCGTTCAGCACAGGTAGCTGTTTTAAGTCTTCACAATATTAATGATAAATATTTATTACAGTATTTAGTGTGTGCATTTCTACACACACACACAAAATTGCATATAAACTTTGCCTAAGCCCAGCTGTATTTTACAAGCATACTGCCCTGCAGATACTATAAAATCAGTGGTATTTCAGTCGGCAATTTGAGTTGACTGAACTTGTTTTATGTTTTAGGAGAAAAGGAAATGGCTGCTGAACTTGAAGAGATGTACGGACATGTGGACGCTGTAGAGCTTTATACTGGTCTGCTGGTTGAGAAGCCCAGGCTCAATGCCATCTTTGGGGAGACCATGGTGGAGATGGGTGCCCCCTACTCCCTCAAAGGACTTATGGGAAATCCCATCTGTTCCCCTGAGTACTGGAAACCAAGCACATTTGGTGGCAAAGTGGGCTTTGAGATTATCAACACTGCCTCTCTGCAGAATTTGGTTTGCAATAATGTCAAAGGGCCCTGCCCTATGGCGTCCTTCTATGTGCCTAATGTAAAAGATTCGGTACCAACCACTATTAATGCAAGTACTTCCCACGCGGATCAAAACGTCAACCCAACAGTTTTACTGAAAGAACGGACATCTGAGCTCTGATAGATGTATTTTTTTGTAAGAAAATTGAATTATTTATTTATTTATAGGATATTTATTTTATTTATTGTACTGAGAACATTGTCTTTTAATTCCTATTTTTGTATTTTTTTATGAATAGTTTTGTACAAATCTGATGTTATATTTTTAACTATTTATTATGTACATTGTATGAATTGTAAAAATGTTTACATTAGACCTCAGATTTCAGAACTGCTATAATGCTGATTAGCTTATTCTGTCATGATTTTACTTGAATCCCATTTCTAGTTGTTTACAACGTTTAACTTGTGTTGTTTGTTTACTGTCTGGCCTTTTTCTTCCTGTTTCTCTCAATTTCCATAATGAAACATCTCAAGATCTCAGAATACTAACTAAACAAAAAACTTTATTCCTAACAAAATGTCTCACAGACTGTTTTTGTCTTTTTAAACACTTGTTTAATCTAAAAAAGTATTGATATTTCCTTGTTTTACTACTTGAAATTTGACTATGATTTAATACATCACAATATTACAACAAAGTTATAATTCAAAGTGATTTGAAATGATTTGCAAGTCAGTATCATAAATTACAGCTCACTCAGGCAGAGCAATTCAGAACTTTGAGAATGAACATCTATGACATTGTCAGGGATGAACAGAATTGCAAAACACCACTGCATTCTGGATAATTTGCAGATGTGGTTATGACTGGAGGAAGGCTGGCTTAAATACATCACAGTAGTAATTCCAGGACAAGAGTTGTTCAGCATGCTCAGATAGGAAGGGATGATGTTCTGTGTGATGTGGTCAATAAAAATGTATTATCGTTCAACAGACATAAATTGTGTTCCTCGTTGAACAGAGATGGATAAATTGCTGAGCTGGGGTCCGTTTCCCGAATGTGACATTGATTCAATGTTGAAATTCCATCAGAATCATCATTTTGTTTGAATTTGAAATTTCAATGCTAAATAATATTGGATCAATGTTGAAAATTCGATGCTAAAAAATATTGGACCAATGTTGAAAATTCAATGCTAAATAATATTGGATCAATGTTTATAATTCCATGCTTTTCAGTGTTGAAAAGACAATCATTGAATCAATGTTGATTTTTGGTCAGCTTAATTCTCCACTGGTGAGGTTTACTGTCAATTCACATAGTAGTAGTAGTAATAGTAGTATTAATGTTTTCAAAACTTCCCCATCATGGAAAACGTCTCCAACCCTCTAAAGTTGGCTAGCTACACTGTAAAAAGTGAATATTACTATAACTATAGTATATATTATTACTATAATTATACTATACTATATATTACTATAACTATTTGAGTCTATTTAATTTGTCTTTCTGCTTTCCGAATTGTAACTTAGTATTGTACACTCTTTCTAAACATAGAAATTCACAAATACTCACTTGCAGCCAACGTACAATTTCCCTTTAAGGACCGCGCGTCAGAAGTTTCTCTGACGTGACGTCACGCACGAGCGTCTTGAACTTTCTGCTGGACGATATTCTCCCCGGACTTGGATGAAAGGCAGGTTTATCTTGGAAATTTGCTTTAATTAATATACTTGATAATGCAACGTTTGAACGTATGTTTTAGAGTTAATTAACGTAGTTTGTGAACATGGATACTAACGGAATCGTAATTAACCGAATTTTTGAATTTGCACGACCGTTTGCGATTGGCTATACAGGTTAGCGCCAAGCTACGTTACTGAATATGTTCTATTTATACAAGATGTTGCCTTTACTCGTTTATTTTATAGAAATGTATTCAGTTTGGACCTTGGAAGTATATGTATAACATTTTTAAAATAAATGCCTCCTTTACCGTGTATGCAGCGCGAGAAATTTGAAACATTGACTTTAGTCTTTAAAGTAATGTTTGTCTGATCTTTTATTTGTCTTGAAATGATAAATCTGATTTATTCATCTATTTGTTAGCCCAAAATAATGATGAATGACGAAATCCAGATTTTTTTTTTATATTAGAAAGAGTATTTACAACTAATAACTAATTAATTGACTAGTAGCAAACAATTTTAGACCACTTATAAATGCTGCATAATTTCTTCTCTCCTTAAGCTTTTCTATGTTGTTTTACGACTGAGGATATTTTGTAATTCATGGTAAGTAATTTCTATAAAACCTGCTATTTAACTGTTAATAGATAATATTGATGACTACTGTTGGGTATGTTTGAGTAAAATCCATGTTGTCTATTGACTTGCATGTTATCCACATTAACAAACTTTAGACTTGGATAGACTATCAGCTAAAATCTTCTTTACATTTCTGCTGAAGGAAAAAAAGAAACCTGCATCTTGGATGGCCTGAAGGTGAGTAAATTAACATCAAATTTTAATTTTTGGGTGAACTATCCCTTTGATCTAGAATAATTAAATATGGGTGAAAAGATAACTTATGATTTGTTGATGCATGTTTAATTTTCAGACTAAATTAAAAATGCAACCAATGACTGGTTCAGATGCATTTCTTAATTGCAAATCTGGTCAATCATTAATACAAATTATTTTAGTTTTGTAAATTTTTATATTTTCCTGTCCTTTGCTTTCACATATCTGCAAAATACGATTCCCTATTACAGATTATTCAGATTTTTTTAAAATAAGAAAAATAATTACAATTGCTTTATCATAGACTGAGAACATTCACCTGAGAAGAGTGTGTCCTGAAGGCCCTTATCTTTTTCCTGAGAGAAAATCCTGAAGACCTCATCAAAGAGTACCTTGTGAGTTGTATGTCAGCATATTCTAATTTGATTTGTTTTTCAGAACGTCAAAATTTGTGTATTTTAGTTATGATAGCAAAAGGCACTGAAACTTGTTTGTTTGTTTTATGTACTCTACTTTAGGATAACCAGACAGATGATTGTGAGGGTGACCTTGAGCAACTCACCGTGGCAGTGTTCATCATTCGGAAGGAGGGGCAGAACTTCATGAAACACCTGCTGACATCGGCTTTGTGACCGAGGGAGTTAAAGTTTTGAATCAACTGTTACATCAGCTTGTGCCCTGCTTCAATATCAACCTAAAAGGTTTATATTAAAATTCATTAAATAATCATAAATTTGAATTCAGTATGTTTTAACAATTTTTTTTAATCATTTCAAGTTGCACTTAATTTTGTAGTACATTTGTAACAGTCACATTTCCAAATATTTATGACCCACCTTCTGTCAGTCATACACTACTATCGATAAAATGTTTTAAAACATTGTGCAGTTCTAACTTCCTGTTTGTTTTTGTATTCTTTAGATGCCTTACAACAACAAGTGATGGCTGAGAAAAAGGAGGCCTCAAAGTTTGTATTTGCTGTTACTGCAAAAATGGCCCATTATGCCGCTGAACTGCTTTGGGGCATTGCTTGTGGTGGAAACCCCTGAGTTCATCAGAGTATCAATTTAATGAGTTAAGGACATCCTTTTGGCATCAGAAGAGTAGCTTCGATCCTTGAAAAGCTTCAAGTCCTGAACAGTGAACTGTGGTAGTGTTTCAGTCTGTGGTACTGTGTTTCTGTCTTTGTTGGTGAGTTTCCATTTGCATTTGCTTCCATTTTACAGATTCAGGTTGCATTTATGTTGTCATGGTTTTCCAGGCTTTTCTCCTGGCATTGCTTTATAAAGTCAGAAATCAACAATTCCATGTAATTGTTTTAAGTCACTTTGTCATCCATTTTATTATATTCTGTACTTAAGTTGTATTTTAAGCTCTTTCCCCTGGTTTCACAAACAAGGCTTAAGCTAGTTCCAGACTCAAATGCATGTTTGAGCTGTTTTAACTGAAAGAAACTTGCACTTGACACACTGTATCTTAAAAAATATCAGTGCCACTGTTTTGTCTCAAGATGCACATCAGTAATAATTGTCACTTTTTAAGGCATGTTTATAAAAGCTACTTAAATGTCCTAAGGCATAATCCTGATTTAATCTAAGCCCTGTCTGTGAAACCAGGCCTAAATGTTGTCACCATGAAATGCCATTTTAGAGCCACTTGTTTTTCCTGAATGTGGTTAATTCCTGTTCAAACTGTGGGGTCATAAACACATTTGCACGTAAACTGAAGGAAGTTGCATATTGCAACCATATTAATTGCTGCCCTATGTGGTCTTTGATTGAAAAAAACAGACAATTAACTGCCATAGAATCCTGCTGTACATAAAGCAAGATTGATTTGATATTGTTTTTATGTTGATTCAATGTTAAATAAGTGATTTTAATTAAGGTTGAAAAAATATTGATTTTATGTCCATCTTGATCTATTTTTCATCGTTGAAATAACATTATTTCAGGGTGCAAACCTGATGAAAAATCAATGTTAAATTTCAACATTGATTCAATGATAATTTGGTTGATGCATTAACGTTGATTTAGTGTTGGTCTGCTATCTGGGTAGCGACCAGTTGGCTAATGATGTTTTTGGGAAACGCACCTCTGTGTGGGAAGATGAGTAGCTCTGTGGTAGCCTGTTCTTTTTCTCAGAATACAAACCTGATTCCAAAAAAGTTGGGACACTGTACAAATTGTGAATAAAAAAGGAATGCAATAATTTACAAATCTCATAAACTTATATTTTATTCACAATAGAATATAGATAACATATCAAATGTTGAAAGTGAGACATTTTGAAATGTCATGCCAAATATTGGCTCATTTTGGATTTCATGAGAGCTACACATTCCAAAAAAGTTGGGACAGGTAGCAATAAGAGGCTGGAAAAGTTAAATGTACATAAAAGGAACAGCTAGAGGACCAATTTGCAACTTATTAGGTCAATTGGCAACATGATTGGGTATAAAAAGAGTCTCAGAGTGGCAGTGTCTCTCAGAAGTCAAGATGGGCAGAGGATCACCAATTCCCCCAATGCTGCGGCGAAAAATAGTGGAGCAATATCAGAAAGGAGTTTCTCAGAGAAAAATTGCAAAGAGTTTGAAGTTATCATCATCTACAGTGCATAATATCATCCAAAAATTCAGAGAATCTGGAACAATCTCTGTGCGTAAGGGTCAAGGCCGGGAAACCATACTGGATGCCCGTGATCTTCGGGCCCTTAGACGGCACTGCATCACATACAGGAATGCTACTGTAATGGAAATCACAACATGGGCTCAGGAATACTTCCAGAAAACATTGTCGGTGAACACAATCCACCGTGCCATTCGCCGTTGCCGGCTAAAACTCTATAGGTCAAAAAAGAAGCCATATCTAAACATGATCCAGAAGCGCAGGCGTTTTCTCTGGGCCAAGGCTCATTTAAAATGGACTGTGGCAAAGTGGAAAACTGTTCTGTGGTCAGACGAATCAAAATTTGAAGTTCTTTTTGGAAAACTGGGACGCCATGTCATCCGGACTAAAGAGGACAAGGACAACCCAAGTTGTCATCAGCGCTCAGTTCAGAAGCCTGCATCTCTGATGGTATGGGGTTTCATGAGTGCGTGTGGCATGGGCAGCTTACACATCTGGAAAGGCACCATCAATGCTGAAAGGTATATCCAAGTTCTAGAACATATGCTCCCATCCAGACGTCATCTCTTTCAGGGAAGACCTTGCATTTTCCAACATGACAATGCCAGACCACATACTGCATCAATTACAACATCATGGCTGCGTAGAAGGATCCGGGTACTGAAATGGCCAGCCTGCAGTCCAGATCTTTCACTTATAGAAAACATTTGGCGCATCATAAAGAGGAAGATGCGACAAAGAAGACCTAAGACAGTTGAACAACTAGAAGCCTGTATTAGACAAGAATGGGACAACATTCCTATTCCTAAACTTGAGCAAGTTGTCTCCTCAGTCCCCAGACGTTTGCAGACTGTTATAAAAAGAAGAGGGGATGCCACACAGTGGTAAACATGGCCTTGTCCCAACTTTTTTGAGATGTGTTGATGCCATGAAATTTAAAATCAACTTATTTTTCCCTTAAAATGATACATTTTCTCAGTTTAAACATTTGATATGTCATCTATGTTGTATTCCGAATAAAATATTGAAATTTGAAACTTCCACATCATTGCATTCTGTTTTTATTCACAATTTGTACAGTGTCCCAACTTTTTTGGAATCGGGTTTGTACCTATTTTTAAACATGGGAAAATATATTTATCAATACATTATCAACATACTAAATTGTATAGTGAACACTGATAAGGGTTTGAAGCTCCCTTATTTCACCACGAATTGTGGTTCGTTTTTCTTATTTAAGTGAGCGTGTATTCAAATTGTTTTAAAACATCAAAAGTGTGGCTATAAATTCATCTCGAATTTAATATCTAATAATGTGTGATCATGATAATATGATGACTTCTGTATATTTTTGGATAGCTTAATTTATGGTCTGTTTATGATGGATTATTTTAGGCGATAATCATTACTTTACAAAGTCTCAAGTATGCACCCCCTCCAGCTCTTTTCACATTGTTTCTGTAGATATGTCAGTTCTCATAAAACTGAAACACTTACCACGTCAAAGTAAAGAGATACATCGCAATGAGTAGGCCTAAAGCTTTTGACGAGAAGCATCCGATTAAGCCCCATAATTGTGAAAGTGATTATGACTTTGCATTTGTGCTTCTGGTCATCAATGACCCTGCGGGGGCTCTGACTTTCCAAAGCTTTACTGTATGAGCTCCAACTAGCTCACTTCTGTGGGCAGACTAAAGGACAATCTCCCATTCTCTGTGATAAATTGGCATGAAATAGGCACCGTGGGCCAGAAAGGAAGATTGTGGAGCGCATGTTTCCATTGCCTCAGTACAGACTGTCTCCTCAGCGATTGATAGTGTACGCAGAGGTTTTTTTCACTGGCAAGGGGACGTGCCGCCGGGAAAGCCTGTGTGGCTGTGTGAGGCTCGAGAGGAGATACGTGCCATTTGACAAGTGATGAAAATGAGGGGCGGTTGGACTCGGTCCCTGGTCACTTCCCAGTGTGAGAACTTGGCAGAGAGAAATAGAATCAGAGGAAGAAGCACTTTTCAACAGTCATTTTAACATGAAATACAATGATCTTTTTTAACTGACAAAAAATTTGGTGTAGAAATAATATTTACTTTATGTGAACATAATTTACACATAATGTGAAATTGCTAGTAAATTTCACAATTAATTACAAAGAAACAGCAAGTAACAAATTGAATAAGCATGATATGTTGAAGAAGACTTAAATAGTATTTTCTTGTATAACGTACTACCATAATCTGTTTTAACGTACTCCAATAATCTTTTTTTTATTTTTTTACAAATTCATTTTTACAGTGTATGAGCTCTCAGGGTAAAAAACTTTTAACAACTGCCATGAGCATTACATGTGAAAGGTATAGTTCACCAAAAATGAAAATTATGTCATCATTTACTGTGTAGAACACAAACAAAGATATTTCGATTTTTTTGTTTTTTGTCTATAGCCTATATTGAAAGTCAATGGGGTAAAAAAAAAAAAAATAACACTGACATTCATTGCATGGACCAAACCGACGAAAAAAACAGACGACATGAGTAAATTTAATCAACTATCCCTTAATATTAAAATCTCAACACTGTAGCACACGGACACACTGTAACAAAAAGGAATTTGAATATAGATGAACATATTTAGAGAAAACTATAAACCTGTCACCACTTGTCATGCATCTGACACATATGAGGTAATGCTTGAGCAAGATAACGAAGTGTTAACTCATCAATACTGAAACTACACTGTGCCACACTGTCTGCGGCCTTCCATTTAATTTTGTAAACATTCTCAGACCATAAAAGGAGAGACAAATGTAGAACATCTTCAGTATGTGCCACTGGCCTCATGTAAACTCATTGGGTCAGATGACATTGAACATCTTTGGTTGTTTTGAATTTGTAATATCTTTGTTTAAAAATGAAGAGGACAGTGAAGAAGGACCCAAGGTAGAAACCTTCCCGTATGCCTGTGTTTATATGGGAGTGTCCCCGTGTCTGCACATGCATATCTCATTCAAAATGATTTTACTTTCCTTGAAGGAAGAAGGAAAAATTGCCAGTGATTCAGACAACCTGAGCCACACAAAGCCTATCTGTGCCTTACAGATGACTTCTCTCTCATTTGAAAGATGAATAATCGATTAATTACAAAATTATTGTTTATTTTGCGCTAGAGCAATCTTTATACTTTGTAAATGCTGCTCACACCGGAATCCAAAAGTTTCCGGTTTCCTTTAAACTTCCCAGCACAACTAAAAGAATTTATTATCTCTAAACAAAATTCCAGATTTCATTCTCTGTGTGGTCTCCTTAACGGAAGATAATAAACATAAACATTAAACCAGGGACTGTGCCAAAAATGCACTTGACCTAATAATAAAAAGTTTAGTTTACTTTGCTTTACTGGCATTTCAGTCATACAAGTGTACAGTGGCATGTTCTACAAAAAACACATTACACCATGCAGTGGCATATTGCTTAGCCACGTTCATATGCATTTTATCTGCATTTTTTCATCAAAAAAAAAATTCTCTCTTGCCCTTCCATGTGCATACATAAACTGCTGCATGAAGAAACCGTTTGACATCATTATTGTAAAACAACATTGATACATGTCTCATAACTTAACATGAAGTGGCAAGTTTGAATGCAAAATCATCAGTGAATAATGAAATAAATTTCAGTCCGTTCCTTACTCAAAGCTATATCGTACAACTTTAGATCTGGCACAATAAGTCATAGAGTTTGCAATTACCGTCAGTGCTATTTAAAGCTTTTTTCAGATTGATGTTCTAAGAACTACAGGAAACTACAGGAATGAGGATATTAGAGTCATACAGGGAAAACACAAATGAGTTAATGGATTCTTTGGTAAAATGTCTTAGTTCTTAAAGGAGTAGTTCACTTCAGAATTAAAATTTCCTGATAATTTACTCACCCCCATGTCATTCAAGATGTTCATGTCTTTCTTTCTTCAGTCGAAAAGAAATTAAGGTTTTTGAGGAAAACATTCCTGGATTTTTGCCCATATATCGGACTTCAGTGGGGTACAACGGTTTGAAGGTCCAAATTGTAGTTTCAATGCAGCTTCAAAGGGCTCGACACGATCCCAGACAAGGAATAATTGTCTTATCTAGCGAAATGATCTGTCATTTTCTAAAAAATATAAAAATGTATATACTTTTTAAACCACAAATGCTCTGATTTGCGATGCGCCACGCATTACATCATCACGTTGGAAAGGTCACGCGTGACATAGGCGCAAGTATTGTGGTAGGGCGAAAAACTCCATCTCATTTTCTCCTCCAACTTCAAAATCGTCGACATCATTGCTTTACCCTTTTTTGTGAAGGGCGTTTGACTTAGTCTTTGCACGTTCGCTTTGTAAACACTTGATCGGTACTTTCGTATACGTCATGCGCAGGGATACGTCAGTCTGCAGACTTTTTTGTGATTTCTGCGCTGAATTTTTGGAAAAATCTGCAGAATTATGCGGAATGGTTTCAAATGTATTAAAAAGATCTAAGAGTATTGGAACTGAAAACATTACAAATAAAATATAAAATATTCACTTCTTAACTTTTATTTAAGGTTTACAATACAAATACAAATAGAACATTTTGTTTTTTAAACAAAGCTAGATCTCTCTTATAGTACATCCACTAAAAGACGGAGAAAATATTGCTTTATCAACTGTATTGTACACATCATTAAATAAACAATTTCATATCATTCAACAATAGAGTAAAATAAATAAATACCTACCTAAGTAAATAAATTAACTACTTTTAAAAGCTATAAATAAGTCATTTTTGCAGATTTTTATGTTTCCTTAACTCCTCCACGGTCAATTTTATTTGAGTCATTTTGAAATATCACGCTCTCACTAAAAAAAATATCACGTCAATCAGCGCAGACTACTACCCCTCACAATCGCAAACACGCAAGTTGTGTATGCTTCTCAATGAAGGGCACTAATCTGCGGAATTCTGCAGGCGCAGATTCCGTGTGGGCCTGGGTGACCTTTCCAACGTGATGACGTAATGCGTGGCGCATCGCAGATCAGAGAAAGAAGAGCATTTGTGGTAAAAAAGTATATACATTTTTATATTTTTTAGAAAATAACCGATCGTTTCTCTAGATAAAACCCTTATTCCTCGTCTGGGATCGTGTAGAGCCCTTTGAAGCTGCATTGAAACTGCAATTTGGACCTTCAAACCGTTGTACCCCATTGAAGTCCACTATATGGGGAAAAATCCTGGAATGTTTTCCTCAAAAACCTTAATTTCTTAATTTTTTAACCTTAACTACTCCTTTAAGTTAACTATTTTTTTTTCATGCATTGGAAATTGTGATTTCATGGGCCCTTCATGTAGAGACATTCTGGTCATAAAACCCATGTAAGCTTTGTAATGACATCCACATGCATCAGCATCATGACCCCCCCACCCCCAGTTCAACACAAAGTTCATCCACAACCATATAAGGCTACTCAGTGTCTAATTGTAGACCAGTCTTTGCACAACATCAGTAGAGGAACCAGCTTGTATCACTATCCATTTTACATCATAACACTGCCACATCACACTTTGCAACTCTTGTTGCCTATAGCCTACATCAGACGACATGCCAGTCATATTAGTAAGACCTATAGCATGATTAATGAGTCTACTGAGGCTCTCAAGATTAACTTAAAGATGTGGAGCCAAAGAAAAACTACCTCACTTTTAGTCTTTGTTATTTTTGCTCTGTTCTTGATTGCCTGAGTTCCTAGTTAGTTTCCACACACCTGTTTTTGTTCTCCTTGATTATGTTCACTGTGGCTGCATCCAGCTGACTTGTTGCCTCGCTGCCTTATCAGGCAATGACTTGCAAGGCAGCGTAAGCGCACAAAGGCACCTCACGAAACTGATTTCAGACAGACTTCTGAGGTAGCGTAACAGTTTAATGATCTACAGCAAAATAGAGCGAGCTTTGGTGAGAACTAAACAAATATTTAATTACTACAGTAGTAATTTCTCGATAGAAATGACATCAGAAGTGGAAAACGTTGGTCAAAAACTTACATTTACACACAAACTGACCAGCAACCGCAACTTTCAGACGCCATCTTTCTTTTTCTAGCTCAACTGTCACCGAATGGGACGCATAGGATTGTGGGATATCAAAGGCTACGAAGGATACATCAATGCTGCCTTCAAAAATTGATCAGATGAAGGTCTCTCAGGAGGCAGGAAGTGAAGCTAACATTGGATTCGGATGTGCCTTGATGCCTTCCTACCTTGAAATGTGTTTTTTTCGGTGTTCCAGTTTTCGGATGCAGCCTGTGTGTTTGTGCTGCATTCACGTGCTATCGGAAATTTACTTCCCACTTCTGAAGTCATGATTACGTGCTCGTCACATTCAAGTGCTTTGTTGTCGGAAAGAACAAGAATTATGGAGAGCACCAGGTTTAACATTCTTGCTTATTTATTGGGAAAATCTTATTAAAACCAAAATGATATTAACGTACCATTCATCGACAATGAACATTCACCACGCTATCTAGCTATCTAGCCATCTTGCTGACGATTCTGGAAGTATCGTCAAATGCAGGCTATTTCGCTTTTTAAAACATACAATATGCTTCAAATTTTTATTCATATTTGTAAATATGCACTACTTGACAGCGCGATGTAGCTGTTGTGGGAAAAACTAATAAAGAATATCAGTCACAGCAACAATCGTTCTTCCCTCCACCATGTTTAAAGTTTGTGGCCCGCCAATTATCCCCGAGCTTCCCAGTGGTAAATACGACTTGAGAGGACATTAACGTCCAATATGTAACTAGGAAACTCATATTTACAATAATTCCGATAGCACGTGAAGGCAATCATTGAGTTATTTCTGTTCAGTGTCCAGTATCGTCTTATGTTCCCTTTCAGTCAGTACACTACGAGTTGGGGGTTTCGCTTAGAAGCCAATCGCCTTTGAGCTCTACAAAACGAGCCAATGGCATGAAGATGCCATGGGTCTGCGGAATTTGCATAACGCAACCCCGCCCCACCGCATGGGTATAAAGGGCGTTGCGTGGCAATCTCGCATTATGTTTCTGCTTCAGAGCCGAGTGTTACTGCCTGAGCGTTTTCTCTCTTCAAGACGAGTGTCTCTCCAGAGTGTTGGTGTTACGGCGCGTTCTAGCAAGTTCCGCATTCCTGTCTGATCTGTGCAGTGATCTAGCACAGCGTGTGTGTTCTCCCTAGGCGCTTCAGCATTTCTGCAGAGCAAAGACTCCTCTCTAAAAGAGCTGCACGTGGCACGTCTTTTTCAAGATGTCTAGTCCGTGCTCCGTTTCTGGGTGCGGTCGGCTGGTTCCTCCATTTGACGGGCATGATCGCTGTTTGGCGTGCTTGGGCCTCGTGCACGCCGAGCGCGCGTTCATGGATGAGTCATGTTCCCACTGCGGGAACATGGCCATCGCAGTGTTGCGGTCAAGACTCCATGATCTCCGTGCTGGAGGGAGAGTCCCCTCTACCACACCCCAATCTATTCCCTTCACGAGTGGGAATACTTTGGCTGGTGGTCAGGGTGACTTGAGGGTGACGGTGTGGGCCAACCCGACGAATCCTCCTCGGGCCACACCCCCTTCTAGCACACTGCAACCTGTGGTGTTGCCAGATGAGGGCGCAGGTGTTTCCCGTCCTGGGCCCTGCGTTTCATTTGGCGCACCGGTGGAGGATACTATGTCGATTGCCGCATCACAAGGTGGGCTGGATTCCTCCGGAGATGACGATTAGGCTGTGTTGCCTCCTTCGGGAGTTCCAGCATTGCCCGAGTCCGATCCAGAGCTCACAGCCATGCTTTCCCGGGCGGCCGAGGCTCTTGGGCTTGTGTGGAACCCTCCGCCATGTCCCGAGCGCTCTCGGCTAGATGATTGGTATCTGGGGGCAGCCCGTGCCGAAGGCGCCCGTCAGCCCCCAGTGCCCTTCTTCCCGGAAGTGCATGAAGAGGTGTCGAAGTCGTGGAAGTCTCCCTTGACTTTTCGCGATCGTTCGGCCGCCACTTCCGCCTTCACTGCCCTCGACGGCGGCGCGGTGAAAGGGTACACTGGGGTTCCCCCTGTTGAGTGCTCTGTTGCGATGCAACTGTGTCCGCAGAGCGCTGCGACATGGCGTGGTGACCCAAAGCACCCGTCCAAGGCCTGTGGGTTTACGTCTACTTTGGTGGCGAAGACCCACAGAGCTGCGGGCCGGGCCAGGCCGCGTCCGCCCTGCATGCGATGTCCACCCTTCAGGTCTACCAGGCCAAGGTGCTCAGAGACATGCACGAGGGCAATGCTGACCCCGCATTAATGCAGGAGCTGCGGGCAGCAACCCACCTCGCTCTACGAGCGATGAAGGTGACCGCTCGCTCTCTCGGTCAGGTGTTGTCCACTTCTGTGGTCCAGGAGCGCCACTTATGGCTCAACCTGGTTGATGTGGGAGAATCTGAGCAAACCCGTTTCCTCAATTCTCCCATTTCCCAGGATGGGCTATTCGGCGGGGCGGTCCAGGACTTTGCCCAACAGTTCTCGACCGCTCAGAAACAGACTGAGGCGATCAAACATATTCTGCCCCGGCGGCCTGCTGCTGCCTCCACCCCTCAGAGGCCTCAGTCTGCTCCCCGCCGAGGCCGCCCTCCTGCGGCCCTCGTCCCTCCCGCTCAGCCCCAGCAGCAGCCTTCACCCGGGCCGAGGCGTGGAGGACACCGCAGGAAGGCAGCCCTGCCCGTCCCAGCCCCCCAGCCTGCTAAACGGCAGTCTAAGCGGCGGTCCTGAGACGGGCGGCTCGGAGGTGAACTCGGTTCTTTCCCAGGAGATGGTAGCAGGGCTGGAGGGCCGGGGGAGAATCCTTGTAAAGAAAGAACTGACATTTTCACCTCCGAGCCCCTGTCATGCGTGCGGAGGTCGCCACCCTACTGGCGAAGGGTGCGGTCGAGATTGTCCCTCCAGCCGAGATGGAGTCCGGCTTCTACAGCCCTTACTTCATTGTACCCAAGAAAACCGGTGGGTTACGGCCAATCCTGGACCTGCGCATCTTGAACCGAACCCTTCACAGGCTTCCATTCAGGATGTTGACAGCCAAACGCATTTTCGAATGCGTTCGTCCATTGGATTGGTTTGCAGCGATCGACCTGAAGGACGCGTACTTTCATGTCTCCATTCTTCCTCGACACAGACCGTTTCTACTGTTTGCCTTCGAGGGGCAGGCATATCAGTACACGGTTCTCCCATTCGGGCTAGCCCTGTCCCCTCGCGTCTTTACGAAGGTCGTCGAGGCAGCCCTTGTGCCGCTCAGGCAACACGGGGTTCGCATCCTGAACTATCTCGCAGTCACTGCTGACTTGTCTCTCCCAGTTCGAGGGCAAGAGTGCGGTTCCACTGAAATATTTTCAGAGGCTCCTGGGGCATATGGCATCCGCAGCCGCGGTAACGCCGCTCGGTTTGCTTCATATGAGACCGCTTCAGCACTGGCTTCGCGATCGAGTCCCGAGATGGGCATGGCAACACGGCACGCTCCGGGTCCCAGTTACTCGGGCCTGCCGTCAGACCTTCACCCCATGGGCGAACCTCAGTTTTCTACGGGCAGGTGTTCCCCTAGAACGAGTTTCCAGGCATGTTGTTGTAACAACAGATGCCTCTGCCACGGGCTGGGGCGCCATGTGCAATGGACATGCTGCCGCGGGCTCCTGGAGAGGACCCCAGCGCCTATGGCATGTCAATTGCCTCGAGTTGCTGGCCGTATGTCTTGCCCTGCACCGCTTCCGAGCCCTGCTCAAGGACAAGCACGTACTGGTCCGTTCAGACAGCACGGCGACAGTAGCGTACATCAACCGACAAGGTGGTCTATGCTCCCGCCGGATGTCGCAACTCGCCCGCCATCTCCTCCTATGGAGTCAGAAGCATCTGAGGTCGCTTCGTGCTGTTGACATCCCGGGAGAACTGAATCGTGCAGCCGACGAGCTGTCACGGTTTCAGCCGCTTCCGGAGGAATGGAGACTCCATCCCCAAACGGTTCAGCTGATTTGGGAACAGTTTGGCAACGCACAGATAGATCTGTTTGCCTCCCACGACTCTTTCAATTGCCGCTGGTATTATTCCCTGACCGAGGGGACCCTCGGCACGGATGCACTAGCGCACAGCTGGCCGCGGGGCCCACGCAAGTATGCATTTCCCCCAGTAAGCCTTCTCGCACAGGTTCTGTGCAAGATCAGGGAGGACAGGGAGCAGGTCCTTTTGGTCGCCCCATATTGGCCCGGCCGGACCTGGTTCTCAGAACTCATACTCCTTGCGACAGCCCCTCCCTGGTCGATCCCTCTGAGGAAGGACCTCCTTACTCAGAGACGGGGCACCGTATGGCACCCACGTCCTGACCTTTGGAACCTACACGTGTGGGACCTGGACGGGACGTGTGGGACCCTCAGGTGGCGGCTACCATCACTTCCGCTAGGGCCTTGTCCACGAGACAGGCCTATGCGTTGAAGTGGAACCTCTTCGTCACCTGGTGCTCTTCTCGCCGAGAAGACCCCACGAAATGCTCAATCGGGTCCGTGCTTTCCTTCCTCCAAGAAGGGTTGGAGCGAAGGCTGTCTCCCTCCACCCTGAAGGTCTATGTGGCCGCGATTTCGGCTCATCATGACCTGGTGGATTCAAGAACGGTAGGTCAGCACGACCTGGTCAGCAGGTTCCTTAGAGGAGCGAGGAGATTAAATCCTCCTCGTCCTCCTCAAATACCCTCTTGGGATCTTCCAGTGGTTTTATCTGCCCTGCAGAAAGCTCCCTTTGAGCCCCTGCAGTCTGTGGAGCTGAAGTTCCTTTCAATAAAAGTGGCGCTCTTGATTGCTCTGGCTTCCATCAAGAGGGTAGGGGACCTGCAGGCATTTTCGGTTGACGAAGCGTGCCTGGAATTCGGGCCGGCCAATTCTCACGTGATCCTGAGACCCCGGCCTGGATACGTGCCCAAGGTTCCCACCACTCCCTTCAGGGATCAGGTGGTGAACCTGCAAGCGCTGCCTGTGGAGGAGGCAGACCCAGCCTTGGCACTGCTCTGTCCAGTACGCGTCCTTCGCGCTTACGTAGACCGGACGCAGTGTTTCAGGACCTCAGACCAGCTCTTTGTCTGTTACGGAGGGCAGCAGAAAGGGAAGGCTCTCTCCAAGCAGAGGTTGTCTGACTGGATAGTGGACGCCATTGTCCTGGCATATCAGGTTCAGGGCATACCATGCCCCCTTGGGGTTAGAGCACACTCCACTAGGAGTGTTGCTTCCTCTTGGGCTTTAGTGCGTGGCGCCTCGCTGACAGACATTTGTAGAGCTGCAGGCTGGGCGACACCCAACACATTCGCAAGATTTTATAATCTCCGAGTGGAGCCTGTGTCCGCTCGTGTACTCACCCCAAGTGGCCACTAACTGGACAGGCTCAGGTGTCTTCGCTTGCTGTGCCATTCCACTCCACGGACTGGATGCGTGTGCATTTTCTCTCAGGTGAGCTTCCCAGTAAGCCCTGAGCTCCTCCAGCACTGCTGATGTCGACACCAGAGTGCATGCCCGATTGGTCAGCCCTCGTGTTCGGCTAGGTGCCTCCGTGTGCATGGTTCCCCCGTTGGGCAACCCCCACATGTGTATTTCCATGGTAAGTCTCTCTGAGCACGTGTCTTCCCTTGGCAAGACACCCTTGCCACACCTGGGGTTGAAAAATTTTTCCACCTGCGGCTGGATACCCCAGAGTGCTCCATATGCAGTCCCTACTGGGGTCATATGTGTATTCTTAAGTCCTCCCTTCGGGGAGGCATTGTGTTGCATTTCTCCACGTGGGATATGCTTCCCAGTGTACCTTGGTATCAGCGTTGAGCCTAGCCCCTAGTTCGTGCTAAGACTCACGGCAGGGAGCTCTGGTCAGCGCAGGACGCTGGAAGACAGCCGTCGTGGCGGGATTGTATTGGGACCCCCATTTCGTCAGTAACTGACGTAACTCATAGTGTACTGACTGAAAGGGAACGTCTCGGTTACGTATGTAACCCTCGTTCCCTGAAGGAAGGGAACGGAGAAGTTACGTCCCCATGCCACTTCCGCTGTACGGCTGGAACGGCCGGACGCTCATGCCTCGGCTCTTCAGCAGGTAACATAATGCGAGATTGCCACGCAACGCCCTTTATACCCATGCGGTGGGGCGGGGTTGCGTTATGCAAATTCCGCAGACCCATGGCATCTTCATGCCATTGGCTCGTTTTGTAGAGCTCAAAGGCGATTGGCTTCTAAGCGAAACCCCCATTTCGTCAGTAATTGACGTAACGTCTCCGTTCCCTTCCTTCAGGGAACGAGGGTTACATACGTAACCGAGACGTTATCATGGTTGTGTTTGTTTGATTTCCAACGATCTCCTGAGTATTTTGTGTGGATTTAAATAAAGACTTGTTATTAATCTCATTCATCATGCACTTCATACAGCCACCCGTTGTTAATGTAATGCTTCTCTGGCAGGTGCACTGGAAATCAATGAAAAGTATGACACAGCTTGGCTACAACAAGGTATTGTGTAAAACTGCTCTTATTCTTCTGCCTTGTGGCATCCAGAAAAACGGGATTTAATTCAAGGTGTAAAAGGAAATGATATCATTTGAAGTTCACTGGCATTAACACACAAGTTTTGAGTGTTTGATTAGTCACAAATACCTCTCACCACTGCTATGAACCATTTGAATGGATAAGAAAATTCTTAAATAAACAATAGCCTATGTATGTATATGTATGTGTGTGTATGCATATATAAATATATATATATATGTGTGTATACACACACACACATACATATAAAATATATAAATATAATAATATATACACACACATATATAAACACAAACTTTTGTGTTAAATGCGATTAATCGATTTGACAGCACTAATATATACAGTATATACACACATTTCTTTGTGTCTGATTTCCAAGAATGAATATTTTGAAATTGTCAATAGGCCCCTTATCCTCTAGGCATACCTGTAAAATACCTCTAACATGACTAAGTATGCGAAGTATAATGCGTCAGTGAGTTTATAGGTTTTAGAGTATATTTTAGGCAAGAATGAAGCATTGCAACAAAAAGGTACCGCTTGACTTGACTTGATAGTTTCTGTTTAGCTTCTTATGCAATTAGTGATAGCATTAACGTGACACACCTTTTCATCATACTCTTTCTCGTATCTATAGTGACTCAGTCACCTCTATAGCGCCATTATAAAAAAAACTATTTGAAAATATTTGAATATCCTTTCATTTTTAACTTGATATGAATTGGAATGATTCCCCAAATTGTGCAGTTTGTTGAAGTGCTTAGTGATCAGACATACAGTTATCAAATTCAGGCGATAAAAAAAGCCAGAAAATCCAATACATTTACACTGAAATACAGGCCATATACACAAGTAATAAGAGAAAAGGTATGAATCATAAAAGAAGATTGTTGCATGCTTTTGTGACCTTCTTTATGGTCTCTCACTGTACAGCTAATAATTTTTATTATTCTATAATTTAAAAAAAAAAATCCTGTTACTGGGACCATTTTTTTTAAAATAATCTATAATCCAATAAACAACATAGCTTTGATTTTATATTTAATGAAAAGCCTTCTATCTTCACAAAACCATATTCAAATGAGTGCATTTAATAAGCAGTTAAAAAATAGTGTACTGTTCTCAGTTTTGATTATTGGTGCATTCTGATATGTGCATATTGATGAAAAATGTTTTAATCTAACAATAAACTTTCATCATCATGATAGCTTATTTTATTTCTGATCAATTTTAAACCTTTTTTCTATACTTGAATTATTTTAAATGACTTATTAAACCCAGCAGTAAGTTAGCAGTCTGTTCTCACACAGATCTGAATGGCAGATCAGGTCAGATTCAGAACCTTAGATGACTGTAGAGAAAAACACTGTTAATTAAAGTTTCAAACGTTCACGTATCTACTGGGTTTTCGTCCAAATGATTATACATACACACACACACACACACCCTGACACACACATACTCATGGAATTTTTGATCCCTAAACTAAAACAAAGAGAAGGAAATCCCCATTCATACATCAATTTGGAAAATAGGTCACTGGTAGAACAATGTCATATTCATTTTAGGTCAACAAATACATTAGTTCTACATGTTGTGTTGAGTGCATTTGTCAAGCACAAAGTTATTGTAAAATTACAGATTCCAGAAACTTCCCTGGCTCAAATTTGAGATTTTGTTAATATTTTTTTCTGAAGAAAGATAAACATAAAGTGTGATAAAAGCCAAAATATTAAATGTCACCGATGAATATTTACTGAGTAATCCACTGTTTTGTAGGGGTTAAAATGACAATTTAAAATGCCAACTTAAGAACCATCAACAGAGTTTGGAAGGTCTATTAGTAAAATTTGTTGACTTTCACAATCTTTGTTGCATTATACGCCAACAGTGTTCAAAAAAGGGAAAAAGCACTTCTTGTGTTTTTATGTTAAGTTTATATGTCTATAACTCAAGAAGTATTGAAGATATTGTATGCTTTTATATTTTGGTCTTTAACAAACTTTTCATTTGGTATTTATATTTTTAAGGCCCTATATGGTTCAATTCCAGAGGTATTGGGATCTCAATATGGCTCTAGGAGTACACTGTTAAATACATTTCCAGGGGTCAAAAACCAAACGTGGGTCACTTTTCATCCAGTTGATACTTTTTTTTTTTTTTTATAAGCTGATAATAATAATGTTGAAACTAGAAATGCATCTCGTTTTTTTCTATCCAAAAAAAAAAAAAAAAAACACCATACCTGTCTGAGTGCCAAAATATTATTTTTGCAGGGTTTGTCTCATCCTCATGTTTTTGCTCTTTTTTTTATTCGATGCGAACTTCGAAGAATATTCTTTTTGGTGCTCAGAGAGGTGTTATGCAATTGTTTTGATAGAGGGAACATTTGATAGTGGGAACTTTTGATTGAGGGATACATTTCTAGTTTTTGAAAAGTTAAAATTCAACAATTTGGACAGAGTCGCAATGTGATCCCCATACAGTGGGGAGAACAAGTATTTGATACACTGCCGATTTTGCAGGTTTGCCCACTTACAAAGCATGTAGAAGTCTGTAATTTTTATCATAGGTACTCTTCAACTGTGAGAGACGGAATCTAAAACAAAAATCCAGAAAATCACCTTGTATGATTTTTAAATAATTAATTTGCATTTTATTGCATGACATAAGTATTTGATCACCTACCAACCAGTAAGAATTCCAGCTCTCACAGACCTGTTAGTTTTTCTTTAAGAAGCCCTCCTGTTCTCCACTCATTACCTGTATTAACTGCACCTGTTTGAACTCGTTACCTGTATAAAAGACACCTGTCCACACACTCAATCAAACAGACTCCAACCTCTCCACAATGGCCAAGACCAGAGAGCTGTGTAAGGACATCAGGGATAAAATTGTAGACCTGCACAAGGCTGGGATGGGCTACAGGACAACAGGCATGCAGCTTGGTGAGAAGGCAACAACTGTTGGCGCAATTATTAGAAAATGGAAGAAGTTCAAGATGACGGTCAATCTCCCTCTGTCTGGGGCACCATGCAAGATCTCACCTCGTGGGGCATCAATGATCGTGAGGGATCAGCCCAGAACTACACAGCAGGACCTGGTCAATGACCTGAAGAGAGCTGGGACCACAGTCTCAAAGATAGCCATTAGTAACACACTACGCCGTCATGGATTAAAATCCTGCAGCGCACGCAAGGTCCCCCTGCTCAAGCCAGCGCATGGCCAGGCCCGTCTGAAGTTTGCCAATGACCATCTGGATGATCCAGAGGAGGAATGGGAGAAGGTCATGTGGTCTGATGAGACAAAAATAGAGCTTTTTGGTCTAAACTCCACTCGCCGTGTTTGGAGGAAGAAGAAGGATGAGTACAACCCCAAGAACACCATCCCAACCGTGAAGCATGGAGGTGGAAACATCATTCTTTGGGGATGCTTTTCTGCAAAGGGGACAGGACGACTGCACCGTATTGAGGGGAGGATGGATGGGGCCATGTATCGCGAGATCTTGGCCAACAACCTCCTTCCCTCAGTAAGAGAATTGAAGATGGGTCGTGGCTGGGTCTTCCAGCATGACAACGACCCGAAACACACAGCCAGGGCAACTAAGGAGTGGCTCCGTAAGAAGCATCTCAAGGTCCTGGAGTGGCCTAGCCAGTCTCCAGACCTGAACCCAATAGAAAATCTTTGGAGGGAGCTGAAAGTCCGTATTGCCCAGCGACAGCCCCGAAACCTGAAGGATCTGGAGAAGGTCTGTATTGAGGAGTGGGCCAAAATCCCTGCTGCAGTGTGTGCAAACCTGGTCAAGAACTACAGGAAACGTATGATCTCTGTAATTGCAAACAAAGGTTTCTGTACCAAATATTAACTTCTGCTTTTCTGATGTATCAAATACTTATGTCATGCAATAAAATGCAAATTAATTACTTAAAAATCATACAATGTGATTTTCTGGATTTTTTTTTTAGATTCTGTCTCTCACAGTTGAAGAGTACCTATGATAAAAATTACAGACTTCTACATGCTTTGTAAGTGGGCAAACCTGCAAAATCGGCAGTGTATCAAATACTTGTTCTCCCCACTGTATCTATGGGATTGAACCATATAGGGCCTTATAAATGAAGATTATATAAGAAAAGTTTATAAAATAATCAAAATATTTTAAGATATATCAGTGCAAGTTGCTATCAGGTAAAAAAGCTCAATCATGCATTTTAGTCTGGAACTAGGCTTAAGCCTTATCTGTGAAACCGGGGGTTAGATTTACAGGCACTCAAACAGAAAAATAATATTTTTGGCACTCAAAATGCAATTGTGTTGATAGAAAAAAAACGAGACACATTTCTAGTTTCAACATTATTTGTTCTTCAGATATTCCTCTTTAAAAGAAAAAAGTATCAGCTGTGTGCAAAGTGACCCACATTTGGATTTTGACCCCTGAAAATGTGCACAATTTAACAATTGAATCATGGAGCCATAGTGAGATCCCCATATCTCTAGAACTGAACCATATTGGGTCTTAAAAATTAAGATACCATAAGAAAAGTTTGTTAAGAACCAGAATCTAAAAGCATATTAGGATATCTTCAATACTTCTTGAGTTACAGACATGCAAACTTTGGGCAAAAAACACAAGTGCCTTTTCCCATTTTTGAATTATTTTACCCCCCTGTAATCTGACTCCAAATCTCAGGTGAAAATTTTGAAACCCCTCCACAAAATAGTGGATTAATCAGTAAATATTCATTCATGACATTTAATATTTTAGCTTTCTTTCACCAAAAATAATTTTTAGCCGGTGACCTCTGGTTGAGTTGATACGGAATGACCCAGTCCAATTGCGCTACCCATAATTTACATGATTCTTTAAATTAAAAACAGTTTGTGTATTCCTGCAAAAAAAATTACATAAACTGGTAAAAACAACTTCTCTATGGTGACGTTTCATTTAGATCTGGCTCCATCTAATCAACCTATGGATAGAACCAAGTCCCGCCCAGAAGAAAAGATTTCTGTTACATCGTGATTTTAAACTCTATTTAGATGTCCCAAACATTGATAACAGATGGCATTCTAAATTGTATTCTAATGATCTATTATGTGTGCATTCTTCCATGATGAAAAATTATCATTACGTTCACCCTAACCCAAAATGGGATGACATTGATGCAGCCATTTGGATCATATTTTAAAAACAAACAGCAATGACGAATTATCAGAAAGTGTCCCATTCTACCTGTATTTGCCCAAATATTCAGTTTGACCTCCTGAGGTTGACGATCAACATTTTCTGAAGGTTAACCATTTCAGTGACCATTTTTATAGAGAGAGAGAGAGAGAGAGAGCGAGAGAGCGAGAGAGCGAGAGAGCGAGAGAGCGAGAGAGCGAGAGAGAGCGAGATATTCAGGGAAAGTGCCACCAATTCCTTAATCACGTAATTTAGGGGAATTTCGCACAGACTACATCTCTGATACAACTGATATCTTGGTTATAAAAGGAAACCCTGAAACAGAGAGGTTTTGCTTGAGACCCATCGGGACAGCACCAGCTTCATTGACAATTCCTGCACTCTGTTTGTATAAGGGGGAATGTTTCCATAACACTGATACACAGGTCAGCATAGCATCTTGACATAGTCATAGCTTGAGCTGCCACATAAAATGCATGTCAACAACAGACACATCCTCTAAATATCAGGTGTTTAAAGGGATAGTTCACCCAGAAATTAAAATTGTCATTACTTACACCCCCTTAAGTTGTTCCAAACCTGTATGAGTTTCTTTCTTCTGTTGAACATAAAAGATGATATTTTAAACAATGTTAGTAACCAAACAGTTGACGGCACCCACTGACTTTCATATAGGAAAAAAATACTATGGAAGTCAATGGGTGCCGTCTGGTTCCAACATTCTTTAAAATATCTTCTTTTGTGTTTAACATAATAAAGAAACTCATACAGGTTTGGAACATTAGGGTGAGTAAAGGATGACAAAATTTTCATTTTTGGGTGAACTATCCCTTTAAGTGCCAATATGTGTAGGAAAATGATAACAATTATCAGAATCAAATTCGTTTAACTAAAAATGTTAATTTTCTGTTATGTTAAGTTTTTTTTTCAACAAATAATATTATTTGCTATATTACTCAATAATATTCAATCACTAACCTGACAGCATACGTACATGACAGAAATGTCTATTTAATGTCTGCATTTACATCTACAAGATGTATTTTTTTGTGTCTGCTCATCTGCAATACGTCTCTAAGACATACAGTAAAATTCATATGAAATGTTGGTCATTTTTGTTTTAGTATGGCTGTAAAACTGAACTATGATCAGGTGAGCAACTTACACTCACTTGTTCACTTGTTTACAGCATGTAAACAGGGTGACGAAACTGATTTAGACTATATAAACATTTTGAGGAGGCTTTGAGGAGAGATATCAGTATGTTTAGCAGGTGGCATGAAGACAAAATTTTTAGTTGAAGCAAATGGTTGGCCGCTGTTGGCAGGACTGAATTTGATTTATTTTGTTTATTTATCGTCGCAAACATGACCAAAGATATGCACAAAACTCTAAAACAACCATGACGAGTCATGAAGACTTCTTAAAGGTCAACACACACACACGTGTTCATGTAAACATGAGTGCACATAAACAAGAACCTACGTCATGCAACTCACATCCAGGCACGAGTCACGACAAACTGTATTTGGTGATAGCTTTTGTAAAGTCAATTCATGGGTGTATTCTTATCATGTTAAGATCATCAGAGACTAAATGTAATGAATGTATCTGGGTGCAGCTCAAGATCAATCTTCTATAAAATACCATATCAATATTGCTTAGTCTTCTTCACAATTATATTATTTAGTCAGTTTTAAAAATAAAGGCAAAACCTTTCCATAATATATTAAAGGGTTAGTTCACCCAAAAATGAAAATTCTGTCATCATTTACTCACACTCACCCACTTTCGTTCATCTTTGGAACATAAATGACGATATTTTAATGAAATCTGAGCCGGTTCTGTACTCTCCACTGACAAGTACGCAACTACCATTTCATAAAGGTTCATAAAGAGATTGTAAAACTAATCCATATGAATTGAGCTGTTTCGCACAAATTTTCTGAAGAGACACAAATCGCTTTATATGATGAAAAAACAGATTGAATTTAGGCTTTTATTCACAAATAAACATTGATCAGCGAACATAAACAGAAGCTTAACCAAAACTGCTTGACACGCAAGAACAAACCTCATTGGTTCTTGCAGAAGTTCAAACGTGCTGCATAACACACGAGAACGAACCTCATTGGTTCTTGCTGAAGCTCAAATGTGCTGTGTAACACGGAAACGAACCTCATTGGTTCTTGCTGAAGCTCAAACGTGCTGCATAACACACGAGAACGAACCTCATTGGTTCTTGCTGAAGCTCAAACGTGCTGTGTAACACACGAGAATGAACCTCATTGGTTCTTGCAGAAGCTCAAGCGTGCTGCATAACACAAAAATGAATCTCATTGGTTCTTGCTGAAGCTCAAACGGGCTGCATAACACGACAACGAACCTTATTGGTTCTTGCTGAAGCTCAAGCGTGCTGCATAACACACGAGAATGAACCTCATTGGTTCTTGCGGAAGTTCAAACATGCTGTGTAACACGAGAATGAACCTCATTGGTTCTTGCTGAAGCTCAAACGTGCTGCATAACACATGATAACGAACCTCATTGGTTCTTGCGGAAGTAAAAAAGTGCAGCGTCACACAAGAATGAACCTCAATGGTTCTTGCGGAAGTTCAAACATGCTGTGTAACACGAGAATGAACCTCATTGGTTCTTGCTGAAGCTCAAACGTGCTGCATAACACATGATAACGAACCTCATTGGTTCTTGCGGAAGTAAAAAAGTGCAGCGTAACACACGAACATGCTTGAGCTTCAGTTTATCATAACTTATGTGTGCGTTGATGAATGTTTATATGTGAATAAAAGCCTAAATTAATTCTGTTCAGCGTAAAAAGCGATCTTGTCTCTTCAGAAAATTTGGACTAAACTACTCAATTCATATGGATTAGTTTTATGATCTCTTTATGAACTTTTTGAAGCATCAAAGTGGTAGTTGCGTAGCTGTCAATGGAGGGGCAGAAACCTCTCCGATTTTATTTAAAAATAGCTTCATTTGTGTTCTGAAGATGAACGGAAGTCTTACGGGTTTGGAACGACATAAGGAGTAAATGACAGAATTTTGATTTTTGGGTGAACTAACCCTTTAAGAGCCGGGGGATGACAGTGATGTTTTGATTTTAGCTGAGGTTAAACAGATCTAAATGTGAAGGTGACAGCTGTCTAATTGCTGGATTTTTTCACATCTCCCCTGAGGGTTAGGCGAAGCAGTAAAAGAGTCATAAAACACCTGTGAAAAGCATGTTTTTGAAGTGCATCATTCTGGAAGTGTTGTCATACTTTCATGACAGTGATGCAGGGGCTAATGTGCGGTATTGGTTAATGATCATAGTTCATGCACATAGCACATAGTTCATGCACATTGTTCATGAATAGTTCACCCAAAGTTAAAAATTCGGTCATTAGAGTTTTTTTTTGTCATTACAATTTTCACAAGCAGTTGGTAAATTTTCAAAACTCTTAGTACTATAAATCACAACAGATCATCAAAAGTGCACTTTTTTTCAAACATTTCAGCAAATTTTCAATTGTGTTTCAATACACAAAATCACACAAAGTATCCTTTTCATAACACAAAATAAGTGTTTCATCTATATAAATGTTTCATTCACAGTAACTCTTACTATCAAACTTTTGATTTGCATCTCTTCTTCTCGGTCAGTTTAATACATTTGTCTATTATTTAATTGAACTGAACTTAATCACTGAATTTTTTTGGTACACCTATTTCTAGAGATATTGATTCTGTAGACAGTTTAGAACTCAAAGTGTGTTCACGCACGTGTGTGTGTGTGTGAGAGAGATTTGCAATTTGTGAACATAGAGCAGGATAGAGTACAAGGAAACAGTCAATGACTATAACATCAGATTGATCAGAGATGCATCAGAAGAAGGGAGACAGGTGGCGTCAAATACAGCATTTTGCATTACAGTATGCCATGTGATACTGTAAACAGATTACCGCCACAATACTGTAACTCACCCTTATAAAGGTCAACTACAGTATAGATTCAGTCATACAGTGAGAACATTTACTGTATTGGCAGCAAGCTCTGTTCTAGCACAGAACCTCATGGCTGTGTCATACTTCACACCTTTTGATAACACGGATAGATACTATTACAAACATTATGGATTCAGTTACATAATGGAAGTGTATTTTCTAATGTGGCAACTGTAGCCTATATTAGTGTAATTAATTCAGCAACAGGGGTGATTTAAAACATCTTGCATTGTTTGCTATTGAATGAACTGATAGTTAAAAGTACTAAATTGAAAGAAGATCATACTGTTGTGTTTCGGTGATTAAAACAAATGTTCTCATTACATAACACAAGATCATTGTGATAGTAGACTTTTTGCCTACTGTTTTTCAAATACTATGAATTCGAACATACTACTCTGTTGGCGTACCATGTTCGAATTCATAGTACTCGAAAAACAGTAGGCGAAAAGTACCCGGATGATCAGGATTTTTTTTCCCTTATGAAATTAATGCAGCATTCTATATAGGTGTGTTTGGTTTGTTTTAAATATTTAAAAAGATAATTCATATATCATAGAGTTGTTTGTGGTGGGGTAAATTAAACGCGATTTGTGGTGAAGTCACAACCGTGTTGCATTGTGGTATATGGAGCTGCCTGAAGTGTACATATGAAGTAGGCTCGCTCCCTCAGTCAAAAATCGAGGGAGCGAGGTTCTGTCCATATAAACTTCCCTCGTCCACTTCACGAAGTGGAACGCACTTCAAAATGGCGGCAGGGATTCCACCGAGGGGAAGTGCTTAGGAAAGTTCGCAAGTGCGTGTCTAAAAGTGAAGTGGAACGCAGCCTATATAGAATGTTCTTTTTTAACGGTCACGAAGTAAGTTCAAATCCAAATGTAGTACCTACTCACACTACGTGATTTCGGACACAGCGAATGACTATGTAGAATGAAAATATGTACAACTAGATTGAAAGCATGAGATCAGTGAGAAATTCCAAACGGCATTTTTGCACCCTTGAAGGGCACTTCGGGAAGGGGACGCCATTTGTAGGCGTTAACGAAAGTTAACAACTGAATCCCTTCACGAAGGGCCCTTCTACAGGCCTGTTAGCGAAGGGAACATGGGGTCATGTTTTGCCCTTCGGAGTGAGTAGGGCATAGGGATGCTCACTTCCGATTGGAATTTGGGTTTTGAAAGAATGACTAGCTGTGTTACAAGTGTGATCAGTTTGGAGTTTTGTACTAAGAGTTTTAAAAAAAGTACACCTTACTTGTGAATATAGTACCAAAGCAAATAAAAAAAATAATTTTCTCTGTTTTTCTAAACCTGTATTGCTCTTTTTTATTCAGTGAAAGTAGACATGTGCTTTCATGTTTAAAAAACAAACAAACAAAAATCACCATAAAAGTATAGCAAAAGTGGTCCATTGCGAGCTATAGTCCATGTCTTCTGAAGCCATAGCCTATAATAGCGTGTGCTCTCAAAACATTTCATGAAGCTTTAAAGACTTTGCAAATCTTTCGTTTCTAACCATAGTAGTTCAGAGCATCTATTAAACTGGCCAAGTAATGTGATTTCAGCAAATGGTGCTTCATTACCTCATACTATTTGACTTCTGATGGTTCATAGCATAGACCGTAAAAAAATAGGTTCATAGCTAAAGGCCGTTGATCTGGTGAAAGCAATGATGCAATAACAATTGTAATCTAGATTCAGTTTTAATTAATGTAATTACGTGTAGGCCTAATGAAAAGATAATGATAGTTAATTGTCATTTAAGTTCATTTATTTGATAGTTAAAAGGTCCTGCCTAAAACCCAAACAAGCACAACCGAATTAAATTAATAAAATAACAAAATTAAACAGACACTTTATATAAACAAAAATGTTTTTAATAACTTTTAGATTACATTTTGTTGATTACACTTTCATAAAAAAACAGATTTGTAATTGTGTTGAAGTTGCATTTACACCGCTTTGACCAGCGGGTGTCGAAAGAGTGCGGTGGTTCGAATAAGCTTCGAAACAGTAAATAATTTTGCGAAGCAATTAATTGAGTTTTGAAAAGCTTCGTTTCTCCTATCACTATAATAAATGTAGGCTACTTTAAATAGCTACAACAATATGTCTTTAAAAAAAAAAGACGGGCGACGTCTAATTAAATGTAATTGTTCAAATTTTCGCTCATGCATTGTGAAAAAAAAAACAAAAAACGTTTGAGTCTTGATAATCAAAGTGGTTTTATGAACTGGATGAAACAATTCATTGTAAAGAACCGACTTCACGAACCAGACTTTTCTTGGAGAGCTAACGTTACAGTTGATGTCAAGTTTTACGATAAATAACTACTTAAATTTAGTGAAAAGCAGCTGTAGCCTATACATTATATTAAAATTATTTTAAATCAAATGTGTGTTCGCGTTTGAACAACACGAGGGTGAGTAAATAATGACTATATTTTTAATTTTAAGAGAAAAATCCCTTTAACCCAAGCTGCCCTAAGTGTAGGCTACTTTCCGTTACTCTAGTCTGGATACAACAATAAACATCTGATAAATGACTACTTGCAGTGTCATAAAGTTAGTATCCATGATGTATCTGTTCTTCAGTTTAAGATTAAACAGGAAGTGGTTGCTGTGCGTGTACTGTCACCTGGTGGCTGTAAGAGACCCTACATTAGTCATTTATTTTTCTTGCAGCGGGAGAAAGGGGTCCCCAGACAAAAATAATAATTATAAAAAAGCTTATGAATAAGCGTGCGTAATTTTCGAAAGTAAATGACTAAGATCGGTGCTGAACGGGAAAGAGAACCGTAGCGCTTCCCTCGCGTAGGCACAGTGAGCAGAGCCAAGTTGAACAACGTGCACATCAGCACATATAGCCTACTCTGACACAGCACTGTTGAATGACTGTGATGTGACAGAATGGTATATTGCAGTGAATGAAAAAGCTCATTGTCATGACGCTGTAGGTTTGAGTGTGTATGTGAGCACCATAATGTATTCAGCAAAGCAGCCATTCTCTCCTGCTTGGTTATTTTGGTTACTCTTTTTAATCAAAGGCCTTGGAAACTTAATGTTTCACGGAAGTGTAATTATTTTATAAAATATAATATAAAATAAAATAATATCTACTGCAATCTGCATAAAATGAAAAGCATAAATCATGTTTATGTTGTGTTTAATGTGCAGGTCAATATGTGTGTGGACTGAGAATGCCTTTTAAATTTTAATTTAATTTCTGAACAGTATCCAGAATTAAAAAGTAGGCCTAAATGGAATCAAATTCAAAGAAATGCATTTTTACAAGTGTAATTTCTACAATGAAAATAAAGAAATTAAATTATTATAATTATTTTAGGTATCTTTACTTCCACAGAGCAAAGCAGATGCTTTAAAAGTTGAGAGATGTAATGCTATTTTGCACCTTGTTCTAAGTCTAACCAAAGTAGCTAATGCATGCAGGAAAGCAAAATTAGTACAGGAGCTTTCTGCACCCCTTCCTGTGCACTACAAAGTCCCATTTACACTTTTGACCTTGTCTGGGTTGTCTTCCCCTCACTTCATAATTCTTAGGCTTTATCTGCTTGTCATGAGCAATGGTAATTTAATAGAAGTCACTTTCACACAGAGCGTTGATCCCAGAAAATTGCCATAGAATTGCTAGCGTGCCTTCTGTGTGAACGCAAGCACGGAGGCTCTGTCCCGGAGGATCAGTCCCGGAACGCGCCCTGAGTTAACAAAAGGACCAATGCCGTTAGGTGTGTGTCGTAGTGATAACGCATGAGCTGTGGCTTTTAGCATCCTATGGCGCTTCCTACTCTCCGCCACTTTTTCTTCCAGCGTAGCCTATTCCTTATCGGACACGTTAGAAAGGGAGTCATAATCGGGAAAAAAAAAAAAAAAAAAAAAGGAAAAAAAGTGTGATGTGACCGCGAAACATGTAAATAAACAAAAGTTTGCACATAAGTATATAATGCTTGATCTAGCGTGACAAATCCTGGGACACATTATCAGTGTATTTTCCGGAATCTGTCTGAAAGGGGTTAGAGAAACAGTGAGTTGTCCGACGCATAGGTATAGCGTGCATATATTAGTGTTTTCTTTGTCTAGTCAGAGGAAATGAAGAGCCCTTGAGGAATTCTGAACATTTCACTCTAAAGCAACATCGGGCTTTCAGATAATTCCTATTCACCTTAACGTGGGCGTATGATGGGACAGAGAGGTGTAACCAATTCCTTTGTAGGTCATTGTGATACAGCCTCATTTATTTGTAAAGGTAAAAAATAGAAACTCCACTGTAGTCTTCAAGCTCTGAGTCAGTGGTTTTCATAAAGGTTGGGAAACATTAAGACTATGCATTGAAGTGCATACTGGCTTTCATTTGCATGTAGATGCGTGTGAAAAGGAAATGAGAGTGTTTTCTGTCTGTTGTTTCAAAAGAGGGGACACCATTTTAAATGGAAAGTTCTCCCAAAAGTGAAAAGAAAGTTAACGAGAGATGAGTAAAATAATTTGTGGTCAACATGCTATCAGTTGATCTTATGGCCAGAAATACCAACAGCTAAAACTACGAAAGTGACTGAAATTAGGAACGTTACCTAGTCTACTTACCTCTCAGAAGTATGGAAACATTCATGCAGTGTCTAGAATGTGTAGAAAAGACTGTATTTATAAAAAAAAAAAAAAAAAAGAAAAAGCCTAGAATAGCTTTGCAAAAAAATAAATAAATGTATTATTCCCGCCAGTGCGGGAAAAACACTAGAAAAGGAGAAGCCCCTAGCAGGTATCACCTGAAACCTGTGGTCACAACTCCCTGTTGTTATGATGGTGCCATGGCAAGCCCTGATAGGTATCCTAATGGGGTTTACCTACATTTACACCACACCCAGTTACAATGACAAACCATTTGAACTACTGAAGGGGGTGGCAGAGTGCATACTCACCTACTGGTGATCCCTATATGGGTGTGTCTCCATGAGCAGAAACAGAGCCGCTTTTATAACTTACGGTTCACCTCCCACACTTTAGGTTTGTCAAACCACTCTTTGATCAGCAGAAAATTTATCCATGTTCCCTTTAGTCATTGACAAAAGGCAAATACATAATATCACCATTTAATCCATTCCCCCCATCTGTGATTAAAACAGAGTCATTGCTCTGTTGACTGTTCATTTCAAGTCATAACTATAACTGCAGTTCTACATGTCTTCATAAACCATATGGTTTAAATAAAATTATCAGTGAAATAAAGCCTGAGTCATGTGTTAATGTATATTCATCAGGCTGTCATGCCACACCTAATTAAGAAAAAAAAAAAAAAACATTTTTGAAAATAGACCCCAATTAGATCATCAAGGTATTCATTTCACCAGTTCACACTTACAAATAATCTGATAGTAAGTAGTATGCGTAATAGTATGTGTATTTGGCGTGCTGTCCGAGGAGAGGGCTCCGAGCTCAGTATTTGGCCCGAACCCAGAGTACTGCCCCCGTATCTCTGGTTAGGAAAGTAACCAGGTGAGTGTGAGGAAGATGGGGTGGTGGAGGGATGCTGAAAAACTGTCGAGGAACATTGGTGAGTTGACTAGGTATTTATATAATCCTCCACGTGCTGATTGGGTAGACATGTTGATTACTGACAGCTGGTTGGAATGACATGATTGGATAGATCATTTGAACGTGTTCCTCCCGAACTTTAAAACATAATTTCACGAGTTCACACTTAAAAATAATCAGACAGTAAATAGTATGCGTATTTGGCGTGCTGTCCGAGGACAGGGCTCAGAGCTCGGAGCTCGGTATTTGGCCTGAACCCAGAGTACTCACACAAAAAAAAAAAAAAAAAAAAAAAAAAAAAAAACCCAATGCAGGACAGCAGCCGGAAACATTACTGATGACCCCCAAAAACTGCAGTGCGTAGGCTGATTGTGCTGTTTGGAGGGTTAGTTTGAAGGACCGGGAGAGTTCTCGTCATTTAATAAAAAAAAAAAAAAATAAAAAAAACCAACAACAACCAACACAACATCACTGCTGCGGCAGTGGAGAATTTTTCTAGAGAAACTGAGCTCCTGCGGGAGCGTGAGGGAACGTCACTGCTGCGGCAGTGGAGAGAATTTTGCCAGAAAACTGAGCTCCCGCGGGAGCACAGATATAACACTGCTGCGGTCGTGAAGGAAAGGTTAGCTAGAGAAATTGGGCTCCTGTGGGAGCAGAGGGGACTTCTGCGATAGTGGAGAAGGTTAGCCAGAGATGGAGCTCCTGCGGGAGCAGAGGAGAGAACACTGCTGCGACAGTGCAAGAACAGAGTGGGCTCCTGCGGGAGCGGATGGGAAGACACTGCTGCGGCAGTTAAGTAGAATATTTTCACTATTTTAGTGGATTGATGGTGTTAATTGAGGCGGATATGTTGAGCTTGTAGGTTTGAGTGAGAGAACAAGCTGGAGCTTAAGAATTTAGCTGATAAGGGTTCGTTGAGCTTTAATGTGGAAGCAATTGGATCAGATATAGTTATTAAAAACCTCTGATGACCAATGACTAAATGTTTGAATCTGAAGAGGGAAGAATGACCTAGCCTGGGCAAGAGAGTTAGGAGGGGGAAGCTCCGGGGCCAAAGTTGTTTGCGGAGGCAGCCTCATGCTTGGGTCAGCCCCTGGGGCTTGGGTTGTAAAGGGGAAGGTAAAGGAAGAGGAAGGCTGGGGTGGACAATAGGCCATTCGGGCCTGCGTCGCTAGCGGAGGCAGGCTCACGCTAGGGACCGTGGTTGGAGCTATAGGCCTAGGACAAAGAAGAGATTGAGACTGATGACTGGGCCTGCGTCGCTAGCGAAGGCATCCTCACGCTAGGGTCAGCTGAAGGAGCTGTAGGTCACTGGTAGGGGAAAAAAAAATTAGAGGCAGCGAGAAGAGAAGGAAGTGTTATCTGGGCTTACGTCGCTAGCAAAGGCAGTCTCACGCTAGGAGCTGCAGACCACAGGCAATGGAAAGGGTTAAAGATGGCAGGATGAAATGGCTGGGACGGCTGAGCTTGCTCCATTAGCGGAGGCAACCTCACGCTAAAGGGAAGGCATTTGTTTGAGAGGAGCGGGCACTGTATGCATTGAATGGGGTGCTGTGCTGGGAAAAGTTGCGGTGTGTGGTTGAGCGGAGGGAGGAGGAGAGTGGGGCCTGGCAGGCTGACGCTCGTCTTTTAGCACGTGAATCAAAGACATGAGGGAGAGAAGATGTGAGATGAAAGGACGGCCTTGCAGGATTATGCACATCTGAAGTTTAAATGGCTGAGCAAAGATAGCAGTTCACATTTACAACAGTTTAGATTGTCTAGAAATGTGGATGCGACCAGAAATATCCTATCGATTTTCCTTGTGCAGTGAGGCCTGGATATTAACTGTATCCAAGTTAATGCCCAGAATTCAATGGACGTGGCTTGACCCATGGTTTTTTTCCTGGGCGATTGGAATCCCGAGCTCAGTGGAGACCATGCGGGGCTGAGAGATCGATTAAACGTTTTGTAAATATTCTTATTTTCTCGGGTTTTCGCAAAGCGATAACATGCGCTTACATAATGTGAAGCCTAAAACGCTTTATAACCTGTGTATATTCACCTCTGACACGTCGGTTTGATACTGTAATCGTTGTTTGGTGTTGGATGATCAAACAGCAAAAGTACAGTCTGATTTAGATGATTGGTCGTTCCTTTATCTGTTGCTGGTTTGAGTGGCACACAAGCATTCATTTAGTGAAGTTCAAAAGGGACTCGCTTATGGTAAAAGACAAAGAGCTTTGCATAAAAATGTGTGCCTTGAATTTATTCAAATGTGTTTGACAATCAGTAAAGGATCACTAAACTTGACATGAAAATACACTGCTTGTATGATAAAAATAATAATATTTCTTAATTTTGATTTCCCTTTCCACACTCTCAACCTGGGAACAATTACGCAATCTAAATTCCATACTTCAAAACTGCCTAGGAACTACAGAAAAGTTAGAATTGCCTAGAAAGTTATTTTCACCAGTTATGTCTATGGGTCGTTACATTACTAGCCGATTTCTGTTCGTTCTAAATCAGATACAGATGAAGTGGACCGGTAAGATTAATTTGAATGCATTAGTGAGAACGATTGCGTGTATGAATTTGTCCTATCAGTCTGTGTGGTGTCCCTTTACCAACAGTGAATCTGTATGTTTAAATGACTTCAAACCGAAATACATGCTATGACTTTCAGTTTTAAGCGGTTTGTTGATAAATCGCAGGGCAGCGTTAACAAAAAAAAAAATTCTTAATGATTCTGTGTGCCACTATGCGTGCGATCTGTACGTAATGTGCGAGGAAGCAGCACGTCCATATAGAACGTAAAATCGCTTGTACAGAAGCGGTTTTAAAACGTATATTCCCCTGATCCAGATGGCAGAAACTGTGCTCGTGATTTAGCGAATAAAAGCGAAGCTAAATTCAACCAGGGACAGAAAACGAGAAAGATTTGAGCTGTGCTCTTACGTGGTTGAGCCGACGAGGGTGGAGAGTGGGAGCCGGCCGGGACTGAATCTGCGGCGCAGCTTGCTGAGGACCTGCTGCGGCGGCCTGACGCTGAAGGAGGCCCCGTTCCTTCGCGGGAAGAGGGCGGCATTGCCCGAGCTTGGTGCTCAACGGGCCTTATCGTCCATTCTCTATGGCAGAACTGATTGAATGGGCCAGAGTAGAGAAAGACGCGGAAGTAGATAGCGGATGTTTCGCCCGCGGTGGCCTCTGCGTGCTGGGACCCGTTTGTTTGGCCTGACGCTCGCGAGATAACGGGCAGAGGATTGCGGCAAAGAGACCCCAAAGACAAAAGATCGTTCATCAGACGGGAAGAGCTCGATTTCGGACATGTTGGGAAGGTAGGGCGCGGCAAAATGCTGAAAAACTGTCTAGGAACATTGGTGAGTTGACTAGGTATTTATATAATCCTCCACTTGAGCTGATTGGGTAGACATGTTGATTACTGATTGCTGACAGCTGGTTGGAATGACATGATGATTGGATAGATCATTTGAACGTGTTCCTCCCGAACTTTATTAATAAAACATCATTAAAAAAAAGTTAAGTCGAAATGTGTGTATTTTGTTACATTGTTTATTGTGTCATTATTCAAGATGTGCTTTTCTACGTTTTACTTGAAATTCCTGAAAAAATAACAACATTTGAATATATCATTTTGTTTAAAGACTATATTGTACACTATAATGCCAAAAATTTTGGGACGTCTGCCTTTACAAGCACATGAACTTTAATGACATCCCATTCTTAATCCGTAGGGTTTAATATGGAGTTGGCCCACCCTTTGGTTTAGGAGTGTGTTTATGGGAATTTTTGACCATTCTTCTAATAGCGCATTTGTGAGGTCAGGCACTGATGTTGGACGAGAAGGCCTGGCTCACAGTCTCCGCTCTAATTCATTCCAAAGGTGTTCTATCGGGTTGAGGTCAGGATTCTGTGCAGGTTCCTCTACACCAACCTCGATCATCGATGTCTTTATGGACCTTGCTTTGTGCACTGGTGCACAGTCATGTTGGAACAAGAAGGGGCCATTCTCAAACTGTTCCCACAAAGTTGGGAGCATGAAATTGTCCAAAATGTCTTGGTATGCTGAAGCATTAAAAGTTCCTTTCACTGGAACTAAGGGGCCAAGCCCAACCCCCGAAAAACAACCCCACACCATAATCCCTCCTCCACCAAACTTTACACTTGGCACAATGCAGTCAGGCAAGTACCGTTCTCCTTGCAACCACCAAACCCAGACTCATCCATCGGATTGCCAGATAGAGAAGCGTGATTCATCATTCCAGAGAACATGTCTCCACTGCTCTAGAGTCCAGCGGCGGCGTGCTTTACACCACTGAATCCGACGCTTTGCATTGCACTTGGTGATGTAAGGCTTGGATGCAGCTGCTCAGCCATGGAAACCCATTCCACGAAGCTCTCTACGCACTGTTCTTTAGGCTAATCTGAAGGCCACACGAAGTTTGGAGGTCTGTAGCTACTGACTCCGCTCTGTGATTTTACGTGGCCTACCACTTTGTGGCTGAGTTGCTGTTGTTCCCAATTGCTTCCACTTTGTTAATAAAACTAACAGTTGGCTGTAGAATATTTTGTAGTGAGGAAATTTCACGAATGGACTTATTGCACAGGTGGCAACCTATAACGGTACCACACTTGAATTCACTGAGCTCCTGAGAGCAACCCATTCTTTCACAAATGTTTGTAGAAGCAGTCTGCATGCCTAGGTGCTTGATTTTATACAACTTTGGCCATGGAAGTGATTGGAACACCTGAATTCAATTATTTGGAGGGGTGTCCCAATACTTTTGGTAATATAGTGTATGTGTGTGTTTATGATGTGTCATGTCAGTGACAGTTAATTTAAATAATTTTTGTTTGAGTTTATGATGTCAGTAGGAAGGATACAGCTAGGAATAGTTAGGCTGAGTGTTTTTTTTCTCACACTAATGAGGTCAATCCTATTTATGTACCATCTGTGCTTTTACATTCACTGATCCAGAACGGTCAGCGCTGCTTTATCTCATCCCCATCTTCCTCTTTCTCTGTCTCTCTTTCACGTACCCAGATTCTCTTCATTTATCTATCCACCTATCTGTCCCTCCAATATTTAATAACTACAGTGCATATTTAATGCATATTGCTTGTCACATGATCCTTAGTAATAATTTTACTATGCTGATTTGGTGTAAGAAACATGTCTTATTATTATAAATGTAGAAAACGTGGAAACCATTTAGTGTTTTTGATTAATAGAATGTTCAAAAGAACAGCATTTATTTGAAATAGAAATCTTTTGCAACAAGGTAAAAGTCTTTACTGTAACTTTTGATCAATTTAATGTGCCCTTTCTGAATATAAGCATTAATTTTTTAAATAAAAAATATACACTACAGTTCAAAAGTTTAGGGTCAGTAAGATTCTATATTGAATCCTTTCAACCACTACATCAGATGCCAGTGTTATTCTTTTCACCTACTTTGAGTTACATTCTGAAAGCCATCAACATTAAAACTATTAAACTTATGCACAGTGTCCAAAACACTTAATATATTAGCTATACTCTCTATAAATTAAGATTAGTTTTAAGATTAGAGGCAAGAAGCAAATCTGATGTACAGTCAGAAACCAAATCCTTTTTCTTCCCTTTTAGCATCAGTTTTCCACATTTTATCCTTCATTCTTCCTCACATTATTCTCAATATCTTCCTTATCCTATGGTACCTTTATCATTGGTCGTGTTCTAAACAGTGTCTAATTACTGCACTTAAATCCTCTTAAGTTCCCTGTGCTATTTCTGCATAGGAGCACAGAGTTGTCCAATGTATCTTGACTTAAGAAAGCCTCTTTGTGCCCTCCCCATGCACACTCAAAAAAGCATGAAGGACAAGCCTATGGTGATAGTGACCACATAACAGCTCACGGAAGGCTAGCTCACTGAAGGGACGTACTCGGACGGTACAAAAAGGTGAGCAGGCAAACATTTTGATCTAGCAGGTTATAACTGATTTACTCCTACAGTTACAGAATTTTTAAAGTCTAATCAGTTTCATGCTTATATGCATCTTATATATTCTCATGTTTGTTTTGTTTTACAGCTTTAAGTCAGTCACAGTGTTATTTAACTAAAGCCTATGTAATCATAGGCCTGGAGGTAACAGCCAAATAGATTGCATGAAACAAAGTCTACTTAAAGAACAGCTATTCATTTGATTTGCATATTAAAAGTTACAGCAGAATTCCTGTTTTTCTATAAATCTAAAGCAAGCCTTGGAGCTGGCTTTTTAAGTGGTTGGCTTAGATGCTTTGATGTACTACAGTACAGTAGATAGTGGTAGTCTACGGTATATTTATCTTAGAAAAGTATGCAAACTTTCATGCCATGTGTATTATTCTGCATGATTCAACAAGACTTAAAGTTTCAGATCAGACTGAAAGAAAAACATTCAGAAAGACTCTGATAAAGAATCAAGGTGGCTAAAAAACTGTATAGCAAAGCCTTATTTCTATCATCAAATTTGAACAAATGTGTCCTATCCTGAATTAACCCCTATATATATATTTTTAAAGATAAGAAATTTAAGACACCATTTTCCAAGACCCAAATCGCAATGGAAGACTATGATAATATCATGCTTTTCATGAGTATTTTTAACCCATAAAGAGTAATCAGTGTATGCAAAACAACTATCAGAGTTTTAAAAAGATAACAAAGAAAGCTGAAGCAACCTCACAGGATTCTAACTGTTGCCATCTGAGCCAAGGAATTGCATCATAGCTGTAATCTCAATTAGCGATCAGTGATTTACTGTAGTGAAAGGTACTGGTGCTGGAGGGGGTGTGAGAGGCTAGCGGTGCAAAAAAAAGATGCTGAGCTCTAGTTTTAAGATGCTAATCTGCTGCGGTGAAGGTCCAAGCATTTGAAATGAAAAAAAAAAAATCTGTTTAATGTCTGACCTGAACATAAACAAATATCTACACTGGTAATTTTAATATTGGCATTAAGGTAATAGTTTAATGTAATGTTATTGGTATTGCTTGTAGAATCAAATAGTAAGGTGCATTAAAAAGAATAAAAAGTAAACTGACTTAATCCAATTTATCAGGGTTGAAATGGGAGTTGATGCATGTTCTGAATCAGTCGAGGACAGTTCATTTGTCATTCCATGACATCATATCGCCGACGTCCACTCGTGCAAACAAATTGGATCATGGGGTGTTCTAATCTTCTTACTCCTGATAAACCTAATATCTTCCAAGAAAGAGTGATCAGTTTCGGCGACGCAGAGACACTGTCCATGTGCCGACATTTCAATTAAGTTTTGATGATATACTTTGTTAGAAATTAATGAATTTATTAAATGTATCTTGAGTGCCTTAAAAGCCCGAAAATGTCTGTTTTTTCTTTGTTAGGTAGTAGTTCAGAGACGTATAACTTTTGTTGAAACCATTCAAAGAATTTAATTATTTTTTATAGGCCTATAGATGTGATAGATATAGATGTGATAAAGATTTGATCTTTTCCCACAGATAAACAACAGATAAAAATGTCTGACAAAATCGTGGACGAGGAACCAGTGACGGTAACTCACACAGGTCAGTATGGCTCTTATTGTTTGTGAGACTGTAAAGTTAACGTGTCATGGGGTAGGGGAAGTGATCTAATGAATCAAAAGCATGCAGAATGAGAATAGAAACAAAAAAGTTTGTGAGAGACTGCAGGGATGATGAATAAGCTGTTGATGAAAAGCTAATAATTAATTAAATCATAAAAATGTTATATTTTATTTGTTTGCCTATATTTTATTTGTTGACCTGCACGTCATGTGACCATTTACCAACATCAGAGAAGTGTGCATGAACATGCAAATGTGTTGTTAAATGATTTAAATATTACCTGTCAAAAAAGGTTTGAGAATCCCTGCATTACACCAATGGTTGCCAGATTCATGTTGTGAACAGCCTGGTATTCTTGTGAATAGTGCACACATTCAACCCTGCGATAAGAGCAGGAAACTGCAAAACCTGATTATAATTTCAATTATTGAAATCACATCAGTGTCTATACATTTACTCATTTGCCCACCCCCATATTAGCCATAGAGACAAAATAATTTTCTATAAAATATGACCTGAACTGAACTGATATCATCCACCATTGAAACTGAACTGACTATATAGGCTATAGCTTGTCTTTATGGTTGGCTATCTACATATTGATGTAATCCAGTTCATTCATTTATGGCATTTTCTTCTCCAACCATCTCTAGGACCAAAGGGTGTCATCAATGACTGGCGTAAATTTAAATTGGAGAGCATGGACCTGGAGGTTCTGCCTCCCAGCAAGAGAGGGCTGCTAAGACAGATGTCATCCCCTCAGAAACCCAAAGACGTTTGTGTGGGTGGAGTAATTCGCAAGGTTGCCCCTTTTGACCATGGTTTCAAAAATAAAAAATAAGCAATTTGGAGAAAAAACTATCCATTTCTGAATTAGGTTGTAAAAAGTGGGGTCAAAATTATTATACATTGGGTCTCCATCTATAATATTAGTTGGGTCAAAAATATTGATGAAACTGATTGTTGTCACTTTCTTTTTAATAGACAAAATGCCAAAATGTTGCTATGGTTATTTTGTCAGTTGTTTCAGTTTTGTAATTGACTCTTTTATTCCATACATAAATGATCGTTTAAGGCAGAGGTTTTCAGACTGAGATCCAGGGATCCCGGGGGCCACAACGGGTCTGCGGATAATTTGAGATCAACGCATTTTATACAAATAATTTTCTTTAGTGTGTTAAAATATTTATCAAATATATTTAGCTCATTGCTTTGAAATTATATTTATTGCGAAAAGAGATTTAGAATTAAATCTGAATCAAAGTTTACACATCTAACATTACTATAATCAGTGTTGGGGGTAACACAAGATACGTAATCAGATTACTTTTTCCAAGTAACTACTAAAGTAACGCATTACTTTTACATTTAGGCTACAACAAAATATCTTAGTTACTTTTTCAAATAAGTAACTCAAGTTACTTTGTTTTCCCATTTATATACTGACACCTCACTGTCCTCATGTTAAAATAAATCGGAAGTGCAGAGGCGTTGTGTGCTCTGTGTAAACATGATGCTTATTGTAGTTCTAGACTAAATGTAAGCATTCATTTACTCATATCACTTGCACAAAAACAGATTCAGTATTCCTCAAAATTAATAAAAACAGGGAAACGCAAACTTGAAATAATTAAATGTTAAATTACACAATATACTTTATGTATTTAATATCACTTTATTAACCAATGTCTTTGCTGCTGACCTTTGATGATCCAATTAAACTACACTAATAAGCAAAAATGACTTAAGATAAATATCACATTTGTTTCTTTTTTTTTAATTGTTATTGTTGAAGTAAGATTGTTGAACTTTCTTCTCCTGCATCTTATTCTTCTGCAATCCAGAATAGCAGCACAGCTGAAATGTTTGTTTAAGCAGCACCCTCTACTGTACAGGCTGAGGCTTATTTATTTCACTTTTGATGTGAAAGGGTCTTTACATTGCCCAAAAATAGAACTTTATTTTTGTTATTAAAAAACAAACAAGCAAACCCAGCCCAGGTGAGAAAGTAACGCAGAGTAACATAACACATTACTTTTCATAAAAAGTAACTAAGTACCGCAATTAGTTACTTTTTTAAGGAGTACCACAATATTTTAACACATTACTTTTAAAAGTAAATTGCACCGACTATAATAGTGGGTACTTAGTTACTTAATAGAAAAATAAATATTTAAATAATTCACTTTTGATTCAGTACAATGATAATATAAAAGCCAATTTATTAATTTTGGAAAACAACATATTGTTTTTAAAATATAATGCATAATATTTTTCTCTCACAGTAAAAATTGGATTCTTTATACATGAAAAAAATATAGTTTCCTTTTTTCCCTCACAAGGGGATCAGCATTGTTGACAACCCCTGATTTAATGGATTTGCTCCCAAATATAAATGCTTTTGTCACTCCCAAAACTCTGAAATGACTTTATAAGCTTTGAATTTCCCTTCTTCTCTTTCCCTTCCCAGATGAGTGCACAGGAGTATGAGTTGATAAAGGAAGATGATGAGAAAAGTCTGCGTAAGTACCGCAAGCAATGCATGCAGGAGATGCACGAGCGCCTGAGCTTCGGGCCAAAATTCGAGATCGTGTATGACCTTGACAGTGGTGAGGCCTTTCTAGAGGTCATTGAGAAGGAGCACCGGCTCACAGTGGTGGTGGTGCACATCTTCAAAGATGGAGTGAAGGGGTGCGATGCGCTTAACAGCTGCATGGATTGCTTGGCCACCGAATATCCCAGCGTTAAATTCTGCCGCATTAGTGCTGTCGCCACCGGAGCTGGCGAGCGTTTCTCAGATGAATTTCTGCCTGCCTTGTTAGTTTACAAGGCTGGAGAGCTGCTTGGGAACTTCCTAGCCATTACACAGCATTTCAATGAGGAGTTCTTTGCTACGGATGTAGAGGCATTCCTCAATGAGTATGGACTGCTGCCAGAGAAAGAGTGTGGCCCTGGAGCTGAGGAGGATGAAGCAGATGTGGAGTGATGAAAGATGGCAGAAAGTAAGAATGTATTAAATGAAAGGGAGGAATGTTTTACTGAATCTGACAAGAATAAGTTTCATTATTCTTCATCTTAACATGATGAGATGCATCCGTTTGCACACAGCTCAACGTAAAGATCTCTTTGAGCATGGTAGAGAAAACTACTAAATGTTTTATACAGTTTTAAAAGCAACATGAATGGAATCAGGTCAAGAAAGATAATGACATATTAACTATCATGTTTCCTCATTTAAACAAATAGACAACTGCATAATTGTGAAATAGATAATGAATTAGTGTCATGTGGAATACTTATGTACATATTTTACATGTGATTGCATGTAGCAAAATATTATGCAAATAAGAATGGCCCAGGATCGCGCTTTCTTTAAAAGGAACAAAACATTATATTTTCTAATGGCTAATATGCATGCCCATCTTTTTGATATTCTGTGTACAGAAATGTCATGAGGTTCAAGCAGTATCCTGAGTAAAATTTGATTGTTTTACTTTTGGTTTGCATGCACAAGCTGTCTTACTGTAAATTGGTTTGGTTGGAATTTTGCATAAACCAGGAGATTTTGATGTAAATTGTATTTTTTAGGCATAAGTAAATAAATGCAAATGGAAACATTCAGCATTTCCCCTGCCTGTACTATAGATTTTGTAATATATATATATATATATACACACTATATTGCCAAAAGTTTTGGGACGTCTGCCTTTACAATGAACTTTAATTACATCCCATTCTTAATCCGTAGGGTTTAATATGGAGTTGACCGACCCTTTGCAGCTATAACAGCTTCAACTCTTCTGGGAAGGCTTTCCACAAGGTTTAGGAGTGTGTTTATGGGAATTTTTGACCATTCTTCTAGAAGTGCATTTGTTTGGTCAGGCACTGATGTTGGACGAGAAGGCCTGGCTCGCAGTCTCCACTCTAATTCATCCCAAAGGTGTTCTATTGGGTTGAGGTCAGGACTCTGTGCAGGCCAGTCAAGTTCCTCCACACCAAACTTGCTCATCCATGTCTTTATGGACCTTGCTTTGTGCACTGGTGCGCAGTCATGTTGGAACAGGAAGGGTCCATCCCCAAATTGTTCCCACAAAGTTGGGAGCATGAAATTGTTCACAATGTCTTGGTATGCTGAAGCATTAAGAGTTCCTTTCACTGGAACTAAGGGGCCAAGCCCAACCCCTGAAAAACAACCCCACACCATAATCCCCCTCCACCAAACTTTACACTTGGCACAATGCAGTCAGGCAAGTACCGTTCTCCTGGCAACTGCCAAACCCAGACTCGTTTATCGTATTGCCAGACAGAGAAGCGTGATTCGTCACTCCAGAGAACACGTCTCCACTGCTCTAGAGTCCAGTGGCGGCATGCTTTACACCACTGCATCGACTCTTTGCATTGCACTTGGTGATGTAAGGCTTGGATGCAGCTGTTCGGCCATGGAAACCCATTCCACGAAGTTCTCTACACACTGTTCTTGAGCTAATCTGAAGGCCACACGAAGTTTGGAGGTCTGTAGCTATTGACTCTGCAGAAGGTTGGCGACTTCTGCGCACTGTGACCCTCAGCATACGCTGACCCCGCTCTGTGATTTTATGTGGCCTACCACTTCGTGGCTGAGTTGCTGTTGTTCCCAATTGCTTCCACTTTGTTATAATACCACTAACAGTTGACCATAGAATATTTAGTAGTGAGGAAATTTCACGAATGGGCTTACTGCACAGGTGGCAACCTATCACGGTACCACACTTGAATTCACTGAGCTCCTGAGAGGAACCCATTCTTTCACAAATGTTTGTAGAAGCAGTCTGCATGCCTAGGTGCTTGATTTTATACACCTGTGGCCATGGAAGTGATTGGAACACCTGAATTCAATGATTTGGAGGGGTGTGTGTATATATATATATATATATATATATACCTCAAATATAATTTATTACTTAAACACATGCTCCACTACACACAAATTACATGTCATTCCAAAAAAAGCATTTGAAGAACAGAATCATTCAATAGAGCAATAAAATGAAATTCCAGAGAATTTGCACCTTCCTTTAATGTGGTTTGAGAAGCGAGACTGTACTTGCTGAAACACAGTCTCTGGAACTGACTTTACTCTGACCTGCAGGTTCAAAAGTTCCATTATATATTAAAAGAATAGATCCATAATGCACATTTGAACATTTTCCAATAATTGTCCCATAATTTGACATGTTCTAATTATGTATTTATGGGAATCTTCCTTTGAGTTGAGTTGCACAGTAACGGGCAATGATCAGGATTTAGTTGACCTCCATATGAACTGTAGGTTATGGAGAAGTGAGCCAGCAAAAGACATGCATGCTACTGTTTTAAAATCCTGTATAATAAAGAAGCCAGGGCTTTTCATATCCTTTTTGTCGGAGTGGATTAAATTACTCTGTTGTCTTAAAATAGGTGGGTCTGAGAGTCAACAACAATCAATATATGACTATCATAAGCTTATATACCCATATTGTCAAGCTTTTATGACTGGTGTGTGATAGTAGTGTTCTTTTTTGAGCAGCTTAGTCAAGTAATCTTATTAATGGATTTAAAGATCTTATTTTGATTAGTGTCAAAATACGGGCTTAGTTTTTAATTTCACCACCAGCTATTGCAACAAAATTGCATCAGCTTGTGGGGTCGTGAAGCAATTCTTTTTTCATCTGTTCCATATTTGAAAAAGACATGCAAACCAATTTGAGACTAACATATTTTCTCTTGAGGGCCAAGCCATGCAGACACACCCACAGAGGGCCTGCAGGGTTTGGTGATTTTGTGGTAATGTATTGTGTGCCTCACGCCGAGCTCTTGCTATATCGTGCGACGAAGTCGTCTGCACTTCACGCGAACATGTTCTGACAACATCTGCACCTGACACCATATTTGCTTCCATCCTCTCTGCATGCGTGAAAGAGTAGCCCAAACATCCAAGTCCTCGTCTGGACTTAATTCCTAAGACGTGTTGTCACGGGTTCATGGCTCAGACACTCAAAGCTTGTATAATAAGTAAAGTAGCTTGCATAAAGAACCAATATATATGAGCTATAATATAGATATATGTATTTATAGTATACAACAGATCTTTATGTATCTTACTTATAGAACATCTCAAGATAGATTTACTCCTTCCATTTCATGCAGAAGATCTGTGTAGAGGATATGTAGGCCTAATAGTAATAAGGTATAGTAATCAAATTAAAGATCATAAAATAAAATGAAATGAAATATAATAAATAAAACAGATGTATGCAGTTCTCATAATACCATATGACAGAGCAGTAGGCTATTCCTATCATTGTGGTCTAATTGAAAATTAAAAACTTTGTGTAAGTAGCCTGTAAGGTAAGCAATAATTTATCCTAGATAAATCCACAGGAATTTCTGACAGAATGAATCATGCTAGACACGAGAATAAAACAAAAACGACACAATATAAAACATTCTACAACTAGGCCATGAAGAAAACAAGTGAGTCATTAATTACAGCAGAGATTAAACAAGCCCCCCCAAAATAATCAATTATTTTGATCATAGACCTTATTCACAGCAGCGCCATATTTGATTTTTTACGGGAATGAAAACGAGGCTGTGATGGATAGACATTTATCTCTTCAGAGGGTTGTGCTGTTATTTAATGTGTTTTTGGATTGTTCTGCTGATGAAACACTGCAAAAATATTTTTACAGCGGATGCCTTTGAAAACAGTAAGTCTATCCCTCACAGCTCTGAATGTAATGCTTTCTGCGAGTGACGTTGGACACAAAGAGGGGTAGTGGGTGGACAGATATGATGGATATTAATGACAGGTGTAAATGGTGCCATAGGTGAAGGGTTGGATGGAGGTGGAGTCGGGGGGATATGAGGTCACAGGCCTTTTTACCACTGCTTTGTGTGAAAATTACAGAAGCATTCACCACCCACACACACACAAACACATACTTGAAAACTTCCTACCCTCTTCTTAGTCAACATCTTATGTAGCTTTGTCACGCAAAGGTGAAGTAGTAGTTTATTTTCCCCATATGTCACTATGGAGACCAGGATTTGGGGTTAAAAAAATGCAATAAATCACTGAACAAAAATTCTAAACACACAACATTTCCATTAGAAAAGGAAGCACACAATAGCACTATTGCCTTTTTAGGATATTAAAAAACAGGCAACTAAATAGGCTCTGTGTTCAACCACCAAGGATTTGAATCATAAACAAACAAGACTTTACGTTATTTCTTTTTTGGTGCAGTGATTATTAATGCATTGGCCCTATAGGTAAAGCCAGCAACAAAAAAGTGTTTTCAAAACATGAAATGAGATGTGAGGTCTTGAGACATTCCCATGGGTCTTTGTTTTCTGGAGTGTGTTGCCATTTGGAAGAAGTGAAAGAGAGAGCGTTGCTTGGCTGATTCAAGGTTAAGGCTGCATAGCAAAGAGAGGCGAGGTTACACTATCTCTCCATACAGACAGTCTTACTGTAAATAATATCCAGTGCCTGAGGGGCCACTAAGAGCATTAACAACTATTAAATGTTTTTTTGCTTCCATTTGAAAATTCCATATTGATTAATCATCTGTGGTCACATTGATATGTGTTATGACTGGTCTAAGGAATGGAGAACTGAAACGAATCGAAAGAGACTGAAAGCAAGAAAGAGAGAAGGCTTTTCATCAAAGGATGGGGTAAGATGAGCCAAGTAGAAATTAGACAGAGGTAAACAAACACATCTATGTTGTAGTTATCTCTTATAAACTAATTTTTATTAGAGGCCATATACGTAAATATGATTTATTAAAAGTGACTAATTTTTGGCCCAGGTTACGCCAAGGGGTCAGTTGAGGAGTAAATTAAAAAATTTAACAACATAATTACAAATAAATGATAAAAAAATTATAGTTTTAAAACATAACTGTACACATTATTCTTATTGTTTTAAATAAACCCATAAATCAACAATAAAAACAGTTTACTTTTAGAATTATTTAATTATTTTGCGCATTTCATAGTAGTGATATTAGATATTAATCATTAAAACTTATAGACAGTAAGTAGAGTATTAGGGAGACAATAAAGGGAATAAAAATTGATTTCAAACAGAAAGAGAATTAACAACCACATGCTTATTCAGATTTTACAAATCACATTAAAAAAACCATATTACAAATATTTAAACTATTGTGAGAAAACAAAAATGGGCAAACTAAGGCAAAGGTTGTCCACATGAAACTGTTATCCAACCATCAAGGTTGGCTAAACTTAAACTGGATCATCTTAGTATGTTTTATTGTTTTGTTATTGACCTTGAACGGCAGTGCATGTCTGGGACTATGTCTCCCTCTTGTGTTCACTTCTTTGTATATGATCGCAGCTGCAAACGGAATTGTTTTATTGTTTTCTTGTATCAAAGTTATTTCAGATAATTTTGGAGATGATTTTGCTTACCTGGCCTCACTGTTGATTTTATCTGTATAATAATCGACATAATAATTGTACTTTTTTAACCATAGAGATTTTAACTCGCTGCTTTTTTTATTTATTCAGTGGCTGGACCAATCACAGTCGTTTGTGATGACTAGAATGGGCGTTTTTATAGAACCTACAAGATCAGATTTTCATTTGTATTTGAAGAATAAGTCGTTGAATTTGTGGACGATTAAACGATTATATCGTGGTGGGGTACAAATATCTCCAAAACGAATTGAATTTCGAATGCATGCTCATTGGCGATTTAAGCCGCTCAGCGCCTCCTGGCGGACGTTTTTTTTCCTAGTAGGAAATAGTAATAAGCACGTTTAGGTTTGACGCGGAGGAGGAGGAGTTATTCGAACGAAAAATGGCGGCTGTGTTGCAGCAAATATTGGAGCGGTCGGAGATAGCGAAACTCCAAAAAACTGTCTTGACTAAATTAGAGAAGTACATTTCTGACCAGCAATGTGAAGTTGATTGTCTGAAGGCACAACAGGAGCAATATCGGGTGGATAGTGGTAAGGCTATGTTGTTTTAATAGATATAAACAGTTCATAGCCACGAACGAAAAGCTCATGACCGAGGCCTGGGTCTTATTATCTTTATTTTTCCCACTTTGACATATTGTTATGCAAACTATATTTAGTAAACATACGTTACACTTGTTAAATAGATTTTAAGTCTAGCAGGAAATGTCTTCTGACTGCATTCATTACCGTAGACTTGTTTGTATGGATGTTGATTCGTTTTTTTTGTTGTTGTTTCATATAGAACAACAATATTTTGACATCGAGAAGAAGTTCGCTGAGAGTCAGGCTCAGTTTGTGTCCCAGACCCAAGAACATCAGATACTGAAAGAAGCGTATTGCAAATTGGGTAAGCAGGTGGTAATCAAGTGCCTCTTTTTTGATTTAAAAAAATACCATACTTCATGTTATATTGTACTTGTCTTTTTACAGAGGAAGAGCTGAAATCCTCACAAGAGAAACATAAGGAGCAAGCATCTTCATACACCAAACTAGAATCACAACAGGTAACGAAAGATCGAGTAACAGAGAGAAGTCTGTGTTTACGCTTGAATTTTGTGATGTTGAAGAATGGTAAAATTGTGCAATCTTTGTGTAGAATGAAGTTTCTAAAGCCAAAGATGAGCTCGAGGCGGAAAAACGAGAGCTTGTGCGGACATTGGAAAGGAGATCCCAGGAGATGGAACAACAAAGTGGTATTTAATAAGCATTCTTTAATGAACATTAAAAAAAAAAAAAATTCACAGGTTATATAGGAGGTGCTATGGAAGCCCATTTCCACCACTAAAGAAAAAAATAAAGAGTAATTGCGACTTTTTATCTCAGAATTCTGACTTTTTTTTCTCACAATTGCGAGCTATAAAGTCAGAATTCTGAGATATAAACTCGCAATTGCGTGATATAAAGTCACAATTCTGACTTTTTTTCAGAATTGTGACTATATCACGCAATTGTGAGTTTATATCTCAGAATTGTGACTTTATAACTTGCAATTGTGAGGGAAAAAAAAGTCAGAATTCTGAGATAAAAAGTCGCAATTACTCTTATTTTTTTCTTTAGTGGCGGAAACAGGCTTCCATAGAGGTCCAGGTTTGGGTTTAACCGCTGGTTTACATACCAACATTTTTTTTTTTTCCAGAATTCTATGAATAGAAGTTCATAAGAACTGCATTTATTTTGAACAAATAAATGTCCTTTCTGAATAAAAGTATTAATTTCTTAAAAAAAAAAAAAAAAAAAAGAGACTGATCCCAAACATTTAAACAGTTTTGTATTTTCTTCTTTTAAAGAGGACCTGAAGCGTCTCAATGATAGATTGGTGGAAGTCTGTGCAGAGAGGATGCAGTTTCAGATAAAACTGGATGGATCCGAAGCCTCTGAGGTCTCAATCAAGGTAAGATTGAAAGAAATCAAACTATTTTTATAGTAATGCATTGATCTAATACCTGGATCAGTGTCTGCGCCAATATTATCTTTTTGAAAAGATTTATCACACTAGCTAGTGCATTTGTAATTCACTGTTTTTTACAGATTTCAAACAGGGTTGTCTTCTTTAAAGATATAATGGATTTTTGAAAATTACCTTTCGTGTAGTGTGTAACATAGTTCTAAGTGAATGAAAACATCCTGCAAAGTTTTAAATCTGAAAGTGCAGCGCATATAAAGTTATTGCCTCTCAAATGTAAGAGTCGACTCGGAGTCAATTGAACGAATCATTTTTCAAACGAGTCCTAAGCTGTTTCGTTGTGACGTCACGACGAAACATTAGCATATTGCCCGTCCACTTATTGCGCGTGCACGCTGCAGATTGTCTGTCATTCTTACTACTTTGAGTAAAGATTTGGAGTAAAGGAGCAAGATTTGTTTTGCAAACGTTAATGTTTACATCAGCTGGGCTAAAGTATGCACTGTTATTGATACAGTTCCCACACGTGCACCACAATACATTAGACACACACACACACTTGCTAATGCTGATGGTGAGGAATTACAGTTGAAACACCTCATAACGTACCTCAAACTGAGTAGCATCACTGAGAAACGTCCTGCTCAAGGTTCGGGTTGAATAACTAGTTCTTCCGATGTTTGTCATCGATTCGGACCCGTGCTGGGCTTTGTTGTAAAATCGGCGTCATCATTACTGTCTTTACAGTGTGCACAGTCGCTGAGCTTTAGGAACAGGAAGCCTCCTGACGGAGCTGAAGATCACTTATGGTAATGGGCGTTTGTTTCCGAAATACACGCTGTACACGGTAGACCAATCACAACAGACTGAGCAATCTGACCAATTAGAGCAGAGTAGGCTCACGGAAAGGAGGGATTTAGAGAGACTGATTCATCCATCGAGTCGTTTGAGAATCATTGAACATTGTGGTGATGTGCAATGTATATATTATGAGAAAATGAAACTGTTTTTGACTTTTGATGCATGTAAACCAGTTGTTGGCGACCTCCAAAACTAAATTGTGAAACTTTAAAACAAGCTGATATTTTTATATCATGATTTGATATGCTGTTCATCTTCTAGTATAAAGAGAAGCGAATGGAGCAGGAGAAAGATCTACTCCAGAGTCAAGTAACCTGGCTGAACACCGAGCTTAAGGCTAAGAGTGAAGAGCTGCTCTCTCTTTCCCGGCAGAAAGGCAATGAGATACTGGAGCTCCAATGCAACCTTAATAACAAGGAGGATGAGGTACTGCATAAGCCTTTTTCTATATGGTTTTTATGTATTTTAAGTTGTTAGTCATGTTGTCTGACCTGCTTTGAAATGTGTTAGTTTTTAGTCCGTGTGCTAATCTCTGTATGTCTGTGTAGATCACCCGCCTCCAAGATCAGGTGACTAGTCTGAAGGCATCCAATGAGAACCTTCAGAGGCAAGCAGAGGAGATGATCACCAAGATGAGAGAGGTTAGACAATGTTATCCATTGCTTTTTTTTCATCTGAATGGGGTTTCAGTGTTCTTCATAATCTGTTGGGCATATTGTTCTTTTAGGCAAAAGAACAGCAAGCCAGTTTGGAGGAGAAGTTCAGTAATGAACTCAATGCCAATATCAAGCTCTCAAATTTGTATAAGGTAAGTTTAAATTGCTTGAAGAACTTAAGTGTATGATTTAAAAGAATGCCTGAGTCAGAATATAATGTTTTATCACTCTAAAGGCAATTATAATTCATAATGATATTGCTAAGAATTTATGTTTGAGTTCTGTTAATGATTCACAGGGAGCTGCAGCTGATGCCGAGGCCAAGGGTGAGGAGCTCAGCAGAGCTGTTGAGGAACTTCACAAGCTGCTTAAAGAGGCTGGAGAGGGTAAGAGAATTTAATGGTCCTTATGGTTGTCAACATGCATGTGTCTGACCAGTAAAGGGGACTACATAGACATTGGGTCTCATTCACTAATAATTGCGTTCACTATTTGTATTTCTAAGCACATTTGAACTTCTCACGAAAACTTTCCGCCTAATTCACAACATTTGCGTATGCATATGAATTTGTTCTTAACCTTCTTCTAATGTTGATGAATTCGGAGTATTCTAAATGAGGGCCGCATGCCTTTTTTGTTGTAAATTTAGAATAAATTTTAGAACGAAAGTAATTAAATCATGATTTGTCAGTGAAAACTTTCATACGCATGCTTGGTGAATGAGACCCAGTGTCTTTTTTTTGTAAATGCAGGGAGTGTGAAGTACTCTACTGTTCAAGTTTGGAGTCAGTAATTGTTTTTTTTGTTTTTGTTTTTGAAAGAAATTAGTACTTTTATTCACAAGGATGCATTAAATTGATTTCTATTTCAAATAAATGCTGTTCTTTTGAACTTTCCATTTATATATAAATGTTAAGGACAGTTTCTACAAAAATGTTAAGCACCACAACTTTTTCACATTGATAATAGTGAGAAATGTTTCTTAAGCACCAAAATGATTTCTGAAGGATCATGTGACAATTAAGACTGTAATGTAGTAATGGCTACTGAAAATTCAGCTTTTTCAGGAATAAATTATATTTATATTAAAACAGGAAACAGTTATTTTATATTGCAATAATATTTCACAATATTACTGTTATTGCATTTTGATCAAATAAATGCAGCCTTGGTTAGCTCAAGAGACTTCTTTCAAAAGCATAAAAAAAATCCTATTGACCTCAAACTTTTGAATGGAAGTTTTTTATTTTATTTTTTAAATTTTTTTATTAAAATGTTTGTCTTTATTCTTGTGCTTCTTCATATGCCCATTACAATGTCCTGTTTACTCTGAATAGCACACAAAGCTCTGGAAGTAAAGATGGCAGAGCTGGAGGGTTGTAAGGATAAGGAAATCGCTGAACTGAAAGAGAAAATAAGCAACCAGGAGAAAGAGCTGGAAAATGCAAATGAGCTGCTGTCTGACACCAAACACAGAGGTTAGCATCAGCCCTGTATTTCCTTACCTTCTACAGGGATATGATTTTTCTTATCCGTCGCCTTTGGCTTTTGGCTTGCTCAGTTGGGGACACTTAAATTTCAACTATATTACTGATCTGCCCGCATTGACACTATATGATAATTGAAATGAGCTGGATGACATCACCGTTTTCACCAGAGCCGAATCAAATTCCGTTGCATTATTTTCCTGTTACCACTGTGAAGCTGCTTTGAAACAATTGCCATTGTAAAAAGCGCTATATAAATAAAGGTGATTTGATTTCTGTATTTATACAGATTTCCACATTTTTCGACCTGAAAAGAATGGAAAGTGCGTAAAAGTGCAAGTGGTGTGTGTTTGAGCCACTTATAATGTGCATTTGCGAATGCAACATGCGCCAACCATCTTTGTAATGAGTATTGTTTAAGGTCTCCCTGTGGTTTTCCGCCAAAATAAAAGCTCAATGGTTTAATGTTTGAAAACAAATAAAGTTTTCTGAAATTAGGTTTTCATTTTTTTTTTTTTCTTTAGCTGATCACATGCCTGCTTCTAGCATGTGAAATGGTATTTGTAAATTTGTTGCTTTGCAAGCTTTCTAACATTATTTTTATTAATTCTGTTGTTTTATGGGCAGTGGCTTGCAACTCGCTTTAAAGATATTATTAATTTTTTTTTTGGGTTCCAGGAGCTACTTCAATTCTTACAGAAGAGCATGTGACAACAATGTCCCCCACCGCAGCTGCAGTTGCTAAAATCATCAAACCAGGCATGAAACTCACAGAGGTACTGACCTACATTCTGATATTTGTGATGCCAATGCATAGTTCATATGCAGAAGTTATTAGCCTTTTTAAATGTTAATATACATTCTCCTATTTTTATTTAGATATATACAGCATATGTAGAGACTCAAGAACAACTACAACGGGAGAAACTAGAGAACAAACGATTGCACAAGTACCTGGATGACATTGTGCAGGAGATGGAAGCAAAGGCACCCATCCTGAAGAGACAGAGAGAGGAGTACGAGCGCATGCAAAAGTCTGTTTCCAGTCTCTCTGCTAAACTAGAGCAAGCTGTCACGGTGAGGACGGAGGAGTCAGTTACTGCATGTCACACTGCCAATACATGCTGCCTAATGATTGCTTTGCACTTACGAAACCAAATCTGTGACTATTCTTGGATCTTTCAGGAGGTCCACCGCCTGCAGAAAGAAGCAGATGAAGGCAACAAACGTGCGTCTGTGTTGGAGAGAGATAACCAGAGGTTTGAGGTGCAGCTGGCTGACATGGCTCAACAGGTAAGGTCTAATGGCACAGCTCAGACATCAATCCCTTATGCGAGAGAAATAATAATCGGCACTTTACAATAAGGTTTAATTTGTTAACATTAGTTAACGTGAACTAACAATGAACAATGCTTCTACAGCATTTATTAATATCAGTTCATGTTGATTTCAACATTTACTAATACGTTACTAAGATCAAAATTTGTATCTGTTAATGTTAGTTATTGCACCGTAAACATGAACATTTTTATTAACTAACATTAACAAAAATTAATAAATGCTGTAAGAATATATTGTTCATTTTTGGTTTATGCTAGTAAATGCATTAACCAATATTAATAAATGAGACCTTATTGTAAAGTGTTACCAAATCTAAAATCCTGTTGTTTTCACATCACCATCTCAGGTGCGGGTCCTCCTCATTGAGCTGGAGGAAGCACGTGGTAACCATGTGATGCGTGATGAGGATGAGATGTGTTCAGCAGATGTGAGCAGCACTTCAGAGGTGATTTCTCAGCACCTGGTCACCTTCCGTGGCGTTGAAGAGCTGCAGCAGCAGAACCAGCGACTCCTAGTGGCACTCAGAGACCTCAGTGAGGCAAAGGAGAAGGATGAGTTGGAGGTAGACACCATGAAGTAAGTGTGTGTGATTTTTAAGTGGATCTGTCAACCTAATATCAGATTAAATATCGATAGGGAAAGCATAATGCTGAGTGTGTTCAGACGCAGTGAGGTGGAGAAATATCTTGAGGATCTTCAATGTGAATTGGAGCAGCTGAAGGAAAAGAGAGCTCAGGACCTACAGAAGGTTGACGCTGTGGCACGACAGAGGGACATGTTCCGCATGCTTCTGACCCAGACCACTGGAGTCACCTTTCCACAGGGTAACTATTGTTTAGTTTGACATGTTGCCTAATTTTATTTCACCAGCATGTAATCATTGTAATTATTGTGAGTATTTGAGATTGTGAAACTTTCACATTAAGGCATTCTGCACAATGATTGAATAAACTTGTACTGTGACAGGTGCTGTTGCCGAGGAGCTTATGCTGACCTCCACTCCCCGCCGTTCTCCAGTCGTCACACCTACTGCAGGCACCCCTACAGGACTGGTTGCCACGGTGATAGATTCCACTGAGTCAGTAGAGGCCAAGGCTGCACTGAAACAGGTAGGTTATTTGAATATAAAGTTCAAAAGAACAGCATATATTTGAAATAGAATTGTTTTGTAACATTATAAATGTCTTTATTAATTGAATGCATCTTGCTGAATAAAAGTAATAATTTATTATGTTTTCCATTTAATCTTTCTTTAATTTTCATTTGAACAAAAGACTTTTTTTCCCTCATCATATTGATTACATTTGAACACAAGATTAAAGTTTAAAAAAAAATTTGTGTGTTTGATCAGCTTCAGGAAGTCTTTGTGGCCTATAAGAAGGAAAAAAATGAGTCTGAAAAGGCTCTGATTAAGCAAAGTGAAAAACTGCAGGATCAAGTAACAGAACTTCGCTCTGAAAACACCAAGATTTCCACACAGCTGGAGTTCACCTCCAAACGGTATCCAGTCATACAGTCTTTTGGTCCTCATGTTTCCCCCAACACCCCCCCCCCCCCCTCCCCCCCCCAATGTAGAATCCTTGATTTGACTTTGTGGTGTGTATGTCAGGTATGAGATGCTCCAGGATAATGTGGAGGGCTACCGTAAGGAGATTGCCTCTCTGAATGAGAAGACTCAGAAACAGGCTGCAGCAATTCAGCAGAGCGAACAGACCATACACACCCTCACCCAGGAACGGCGAGCAGCAGCCGAGAAACTCACCATTGCTGAGGTTGTTGCACACTCAAGCACAGGTTTCTCTGACGACTGTTAGTTCAGTGTAAATTGAATAATCGTCTATGTCTCTGTTTCAGTCTGAAGCAGAGAACCTGCGTAAAGAGAGAGACATGCTGAAGATGGTGGAGATAAGACTGACCCAGGAGAAAGAGATCTTCCAGGCCCAACAACTCGGCCAGAACATGCTGCTGACCAACCTCAAATCAATACAGGTGACAAGTGCTTTTATTAATCATCTGAAACTTTGGTACAGACAATCTGGGTCTCACAAAGGATGTTTTGAGAACTTGTTGCATCTGTAAATGATTTTTGCAGGCAACTCTAGAGCGCTCGGAAACAGAGACCAGACAACGGCTGACTGCTCAAATTGAGAAGCAGGAGCGAGAGATTGCTCAGCTCCAGAAGAGACTCGAGAATGAGGTGGAACAGAAGCACCTGCTGGCACGCAATCAAGACGTGAGGGACACATCTTTCACTCTCTCTCCTCTTATTTCCTCCTTATTGGTATCTTGGCTCATTCACGTCTCTTTGACATTCCTCTACATTACAGATGCAGCTGATGGATGCTAAGAAGCAGCTGGAAACACAAACAGCCCAGCACCACAGGACAAGAGAACAGCTTAGTGCTGCCCAACTTGAGCTTAACAACCTGAGGCTGCAGATCAATAACGGGGAGAGCCGGCTGGTGTTCCCCACAGTACATACAAGTGAGAGACTGTGCTAGTGATTTAGCCAACATGGTATCAGAGCACTTATTTTTGTTTAGTTTACCTAACACTCCTAAGATTACCTAACATTCCATTAGGCTATGAAGAGCAGAGCAGTGTTGTTGAAAATAGAGACTCCTTCTAGGGCTGGGCGATATATCGAATATTAGCGATAATATCGTAATAATTTTGACGATGATGTAAAATTTGAAAGTATTGTGAATATCAAATATCTCAGATTCAAGCATACTTTCCCAAAGAACGCGCCGAACGTCCAATATTACGTCCCCTTTTCGTCTTGTCATGTATTACCGCGCACGAGATGTGAGTTGGGGGGTGGTCTTTTGCAAGGTGTGCAAGAAGACAATAGCTACAAAGGGTGGTAGCACCACTAATCTCTTTCATCACCTCAAGCAGCAACCTGTGCAGTACGAGCAATGCATGAAACTCCTTGAGCCATCATCACTAGCCTCGACCTCTTCATCTGCCGAAGAATCTGGTAGGCCTGTCGTCCCTAAACAAATAAAGCGGGTCGATTCATTCTCTGCGGTGTGCCATATGCAAGAAATAGTAAAAAGTGGGAAGAAATTACATCGGTGGTCACGTTTCACATAGCCAAAAGATATGATACCTGTCAGTACCGTGGAAAAACCTGGCTTCAAATGGCTGCTAAAGACAATCGACCCCCGATACAATTTTCCTTGCTGTAAATACTTTGCCCAGGATGTGCTCCTGTATTTTAAAGTTCGCGAACAGCTGTCACAGAAGCTTTCTCAGATGACGCACTTCGCGACCACTTCCGATCTATGAACGAGCCAAACCTGCGAACCCTATATCAGTCTTACCATTCATTTTATTGATGGCTGGGAGCTGAAGTCCGCTTGTCTGCAAACCACTTTCCGAATGAACACACCAGGGAGATCATCGCAGATGGATTACGTGCACAACTTCAGTTACATTTACATGTGTTCATTTAATAAAAAGCAATAAGTGATCACTTGGTCTTGATTTTGCTGCTTAAATTTGCACTAAACGTAAACATTTTGTATTTAATTTAGTTCTAAATAGTTTTTGTTGTTTTTAATGGGGGCAAAAGAAAATCATGGTTTTTTTATTATTTAAAAGCAATTGCAAACATATCCAGATATATATTGAATATCGTAAAAATTGACAGTATCGAGGTATAATTTTTTTTAGATATCGCCCAGCCCTAACTCCTTCTAAAGTTGTTTTTTTTTTTTTTTTCCCCCTTTCCAGGCCTGCAGGGCAGTGAGGGGGACATGGAGGCTCTACGTGCCCAGCTGAAGCAGGCTGAGAACAAGGTAGAAGAGCTGGCCGAGCGACTCAAGAACACTACTGCCAGTATGGAGCAGTACAAAGCCATGAGCCTTAGCCTGGAGGAGTCCCTGGATAAAGAGAAACAGGTAGGTGGGAAATGATACAAATCACTGTGCTCTACTGTAACACAATTTACCTCCCATAATAATAAAGACAATATGAAACTGACCATGGGACACTTTAAGAAAGTAATGGGATTAACTTCGATATTTGTATGTTTGATTATTTCGTAAATTTTGTCCTCTTCTTTCCCCTTTTAGGTAACCGAGCAGGTGCGTTCATCTGTGGAAACCCAGATGGAGGCGGCTCAGGAGCAATATAAACAGCTGGAGCAGAAACTTCTGGAAATGGACAAGGTGAAGCAGAGCTTGCAGGAAGAGAAAAGCAAAGCTGTTGCTTCTGTGGAACAAGAGGTAATAAAATTCCCACCTCTACTACTATCTGCTCACTAGATGCTTGACCTTTATTTTTTAAAGAGGCCATAATCAACACTTTTTTTTTTAATTAATTTTTTTTTTTTTTTAAAACCCCAGTCCACTTATGTTATTCAAGGAATCTTGCACCAAAACAGTCATGATTTATTTAATTATGATGCAGTTCAGGTGTTTTCAAACTGTGGTCTGGGGTGCTGAAATGTAGTGCTAGGGGTCTATAGAAAAGTTTAGTCAAAAACAAAATAATTGAATAAAATTATTAAAAGAAATAATAAAATAAAAAGTAAATTTAAATCATCAAAAAAGATGGCATAAAACATCTAACAGTACTATAGTGAGTAGGAAAATGTAAAAAAACAAACAAACAAACAAACAAAAAAACATTTTATACATTTATAATATTACATTTTCAATATAATTTGGGAAATTGGGTCTTTATTCATTAAATATATAGCTTCCTTTTAAGGATGGCAGTCCCTCACATGAGGATGATCATATTTGGGTTTTCATGGGCACCCCTGATGTAGTTCAGTGTCATTTTCCTGGGAGGGCCAAGTTGATGTTAATGGGTGTTTATGTATTGCGTTCTGTGTTCATTTTTGATGTTCTAAGTGAACAATATTGAGTTTTTATTATTTAGTTTAATATTGAGGCTGAATTTGACTTGTCTTCATTTTTTTATCCTAGCTGAGTGAACTGAGGAAGTCTCTGAGCAGCCTGCAGGCCGAACACAAGAGTGCCCTGGAGAGAGCTTCTGTTGCTGCTGCACAGGAGCAGCAGGCAGTCATGGACAGTCAGCAGCAGGCTAAGATGGCAGCTGAGGCTCAGGATAAATATGAGAGGGAGATGTTGCTGCATGCGGCCGACGTGGAAGCACTGCAAGCTGCCAAAGCTCAGGCTCTGCAGGTGACTCTTCTCAGACAGCAGCTGGAGGAGAAAGTTCAGAGCACCAGCGCACAGCTGCTGGAGGCTCGTGTCTCCTGGGAAGAGCAAGAGAAGATTCTCAAGGTAAAGGAATGGCAAAAAAAGCCTATTATAGAAGTATTTATAGCATTTTTACAGTCATTTTGTTTCTCTCTCCACATCAGGAGGAGCAGTGTAAGATAGAGTCTCGCTGTGAAGATCTGCAGAGGCAGAACACACTCCTCCATGAGCAGATACAGACTCTGAGTGGACAGATGGCCAGTCAGCTGCAGCGAGCAGCCGGTGAGAGTCCACTCAATGTCTCTCTGACTGAGGAGGGCAAGTCTCAGGATCAGCTCCTGGAGATACTCAGGTGAATGTCTGTCTTTTGCCCTATCCAAAATGTTAGGAATTTCAGTGATTTAATTGTGAACCCTCTTCAATGTGAGTAAATCACTCACATATGTGACCAGATTTTGCCACAGGTGGCTAAATGTCTGTCATTAGCCATTGGCTAGTAAATTGTTACATTTTATTGACCAGTGATTTTAAGTTGGAGGCTAAGAATAAGTTTAGAAAAGATACATTTTTACTGCATTTAAAATGAGAAATATCTATTCCAAAAGTCTGGCAAGTAATTTTATTATTTGCCAGTGTGTCCTTAGAGGGTTGATTGTGCAGAGAATGTTAAAAATAGATTAGATGGAGTAAAATAGAAATGAGAAGAAATTTGATAATTTTTTTCTTTTGCTTCCTCATTCATGGCAGTCTCTTTTTCTCCATTGGTTTGCAGGTTTGTGCGACGGGAGAAGGAGATTGCAGAGTCTCGGTTTGAGGTGGTCCAGGGGGAGAGTCTGAGGCACAGGCTGAGAGTGGAGCATCTGGAGAGAGAGCTGAAGGATGTTCAGGAGAGTCTAAGTGCAGAGAGAGAGAGGATGCAGGTTGGTGTGGAGAACCAAGATGTGTTCTATTTTATTCCTGACCAATTATACTAGTTAACTGCCTTAGTTACCAGATCCCATTCTTTCCTTTAGCCCAGGGGTGGGGAACGTTGATCCTGGAGGGCCGCTCTCTTGCAGAGTTTAGCTCCAACCCTGAAAAAAACACTCACCTGCCTGTATTTTTACTAATCCTGAAGACCTTGATTAGCTTCAGGTGTGTTTGATTAGGGTTGGAGCTAAACTCTGCAAGAGAGTGGCCCTCCAGGATCAACGTTCCCCACGCCTGCTTTAGCCTGTGCATGGTACTCAGCCTGTGTTTAATTGTCTAAAGGTGACTGCAAAGACACTGTCCCAGCATGATGAGCTGATGAAGAAGACTGAGACCATGAATGTGCTAATGGAGACCAATAAGATGCTGAGGGAGGAGAAAGAGAAACTGGAGCAGGAGCTGCAGGATACTCAAGCCAAGGCAAGGCACTCTTATTAAAACACATAACTAACTAATTATATTTGCAAATGTAACTGCTGCTAAAAAGACTAATACATTACCCCATCAATCAATTTATTGATGCACTTTTAAAACCATCTGTTTTTGTATAATTTAGCAAATAATATAGCAAACAGGCCTCCACACTCGGTTTTCATGATTTACATTGATAATGTATATTATTTGTCAACTGTAGTTTTATTGTGCATAATTATGCATGTTACTTTACATAACACATTTATGTGTACATTTTAAAATTGAATAATAAGTTGATCACAAAAAATGAAATACTATTGATATCAATTTTTGATTTCATAATGGTTTACAGGTGCGTAAACTGGAGTCGGACATCTTGCCTATGCAGGAGTCCAATGCAGAGCTCAGTGAGAAGAGTGGTATGCTACAGGCAGAGAAGAAGCTTCTGGAAGAAGACATCAAACGCTGGAAAGCACGCACTCAGGTCAGAATTTATGTATCTTGAGGTATTTCCTTCAAAAACTATGCGTTTGTTATTGGTGAAAATGATTGGGTCCTGATTATACTTTCTTGTGGTGTTTAGCACCTGGTGAGCCAGCAGAAAGACACTGACCCAGAGGAGTACAAGCGCCTGCACTCTGAGAGGGAAGCACATCTTAAACGCATCCAGCAGCTTGTTGAGGAGTCTAGCCGGCTCAAAGCTGAGGCTTCCAGGTTAGAGCAAAGTTTCACAGGTTAAAAAAACGACATTTTATTCTTGTGTCTTGCTGTGTCTTATGCATGTCACATTTTCTTGCTCTTTGCAGGAGCAGTGGCTCTTTGGCTATGATGCAGTCTCAGGTTCAGAACCTAAGGGAGAACCTGGGGAAGGTGATGGTGGAGAGGGACAATCTGAAGAAGGACCAGGAGGCCAAAAATGTGGACATCCAGGAGAAACTGAAAACCATCACACAAGTTAAAAAGATTGGTCGACGGTATAAAACCCAGTATGAGGAGCTCAAGGTTGAATATGACAAGGTGAGACAAGGTTTATGAAAGTTGAAATATGTGTTTGGAGTGGAGATCTGATTCAATTGGTTTTGTGCAGTTGGTAGCCGCTGCTGCATCTGCACCAGCCCAGGATCAGGAGGCACAGCAGGCATCAGCTCAAGAACTTCAGGGCCTTAAAGAGTCCCTCAACCAGTCAGAGAACAGGACAAGAGAACTGGAAGGCCATCTGGAGAATCTCAATAGAGTAAGTGCACTTCCTAGTTTAAAAGGTTAATGACACCTTTTTTTTTTTTTTCTTCCCTGAGTTCTATTATCCTTAAATAAAAAAATATTTAATAAATACATTTGTTTAAATATGTATGACTTCGTTTTTTTTAAAGTGATTCATATTTATTACCATTTTCCACCCTTTCTCTGACCCCCTTTATCTGTCGTGAAATATAGTGTGGCTCCCATGTCTATCATCAGTCTTTGCAAAACCTGCATTACTTTGTGATTGGATCTCAAAACAATCTGCACTGAAATGTACTGTAATAACCTTTTAAGATCAGACTGAAAAAGGTGATTAGGTACCTTTTTGAAAATATGATCCTTATAGTGAGATTTCTGTTGCCCCTTCCAGACTGTAGGCGAGCGGGAAGCAGAGGCACGCAGTGCACAGGAACAGGCCTCTCGCCTTCAGGGGGAGCTAACGCGTCTTAGACAGGAGCTTCAAGAGAAATCTTCTCAGGAGGAGCGACTCAAACAGCAGCTGACTGACAAGGAGGAGAGAACCAAGAAGGCCATAGTAATGGCCAAGCAGAAGATCAGCCAGCTTTCTGGTAAGAATTGACCCTAGAGATTTTAAAAGAGATTGATTTTCTGTTTTAAATTGAATAAAGTCTTTCTGTTCCAGTTAGTTTGACACTGATATTTATTTATTTTTTTATTTTTTTTTAAACACCTTGTCCTTTACTTCCAGGTGTAAAGGGTCAGCTTCTGAAAGAAAATGAGGAGCTGAAGCAACAAAAAGAGGAATTGGAAGTACGAGTGAGCGCACTAAAGTCTCAGTACGAGGGGCGTCTGAACAGACAGGAAAGAGAGCTGCGAGACCTCCGTGAGCAGCAGGAGAGACATGGAGAACAGAGAGACGAACCACCAGAACAGGGCTCCAGCAAGGTAACGCCACACGTTTGTGCAATTGCAAACCTATAGCTGAAAGTTTACATTTTAAAGTGTTTATCTAGTTTTTCTTCTGTCTACAGACCCAGGAGCCTCAAAGGACAACAGAACAGCGACAGATCTCTCTCAAGTCCACACCAGTGGCAGAAAGAGGAAGGTATAGTATAGTATTAAGGGGCCGCTACACATTCACCTGCACATTTAATTCATAGTCACTGTCATATTTTAAAAAATGGCTCCAGTCAAGCTTCTCTTCATCCCCTCTTTGTCCCTTTGATAGTGCAAGCACTTCAGAACCTCCAACTGCTAACATAAAGCCCACACCTCTGGCAGCAACCCCCAGCAAGCCTCCAGCCATCCCAGGAAACAAATCCACCCCAAGGGCCAGCATCAAACCCATGATCACTCCTGCCCCGGTGCCCACTCCTACACCCACTGCCACAGTCATGCCCACCACGCAGGTGGAGAGTCAAGAGCGTAAGTGTTGGGCTGTTTTAGACCAGAGCTATCGTTTTCGAAAACTTACTGGAAATTAAATAAAATAAACATTAACTGAAATAAATATAAACACACTTTTTATTTCAGCTAGTTGCCATAGCAACATTTCTGATTTTTATTTAGTTTAGGTCGAAGTTTAAAATAAATAAAACTAAATAAAAAATATATTGACATTTAAATAAATTAATAAAAATGACAAAAAAAAAAAAGAAAAGTTCTTAAACTTTAAAGCTGCAGTCCGTAACTTTTTTTTTGGTTAAAAATTATCCAAAATCAATTTGAGCAAGTACACAACAAGCCAGTATTCAAAACTATCTCCTTACCTTAGCCCCTTTCACAACGGTAAGCTTGTTACAATGTGTTATAATTAGAGTGGTATGGTGGATTTCCACGGGAAATTCAAGCATGTCTTTGCGTCATTACGTCACGTCTGTATACATAAAGAAAGAGTCCGGCTAGTAGTAGTAACGCACGTGAGGAGCGGATCGTTGGTAGCGCGATTTATTGTAATGTTTTGTTCCCAAAAGTGGCAGACATGTTACTTGTTCAGATGACATTTTCCGGTGAAAATTCTTATTTAGGCTATACTCCAAGACGTAGAATCTGTGATTCTGAAGTACAGTATCCACACCGGTGCGGTGAATGAATGACAGCCACACAAACTCCTCAACATTAGATTCATCCGCGCTGAGGAGCCGCGCCGACGCACAACTCACGTACAGATAACTCCGCAAATAACTGCAATTGCAGGTTTCAAACAGAGATGGCGACCCAGAGGCAAAACTTACGGACTGCAGCTTTAACTAAAATGTGTATATATATATATATATATATATATATATATATATATATATATATATATATATATATATATATATATATATATATATATATATATATATATAAAATTACCAAAAAATGTTTCAATTATACTAAAATAAATGTTTTTGACTGTTTAAGTAAAGTATTTATTGATGTTAAATTAGAATTTTTTTTTTTTTCAATTTTACTTTTATTTTTATCTCAGTTTTAGTAATATTTGTTTTAAGTCTTTCATTTAATATTTATTTTATTTCTGCTTTATTAACAGTAACAAAAATATTTAATAGTTTTAGTCAACACTGTACAAATTTTTTTTTTCTTCCCCTTGACCTTGCAGCCATGCAGTCATCTGAGGGCCCGCTAGAGCATGTGACTGTCTATGGCAGTGCCAGTGGTTCAGTGAGGTCCACCAGCCCTAATGTTCAGACCACCCTGTCTCAACCTCTGCTGAACGTCCAACAGCAGAGCCAAGCCACTGCGTTCATCCAGCCCACTCAACAACAAACCCAACCCCCTGCTGAACCATCCAATCAGGAACCTCCAGCTGCTGTAATGCTCCCAACCTCACAGTTAGAGAGGCCTCTTTCTACATCCACCGGACTGTGGAGTGCCACTGCTAGCACAAGCAGTGCAGGTAATGTCAATTATAAAATCAACCAGATTAGCTGAACACCTTTGTCATGGAACTTCACTCTACAGATGAGCTCTAATGTGTCCTCCTGTAGTGACCGCATCTCCTAGTAGTGCCTTGAGCAAACGTCCACGTGAAGAGGAACAAGAGAGCATGTCTGCTGACACGCAGTCCCAGGATGAGCCCAGTGACACTCCCATTTGCAAGAGGGTCCGCATTCATAGGATGGGGCTGGAGGTGAGGTTTAGAACTAAAGTACTTTATATTATATAAAGTGCCATCATTTTTTTTTTTTCTTTAAATTCAAGACTGTGCTACATAAAACAACATAAAATATACATTGCAGGAAGAGATGTTGGCTGAGGACAGCACTGAGGCTGAGAGCGTTGTACCGGGTGAAAACCAGGAGGCTCCTGATGCTGGACAGGTAATGGCAGAAGGATGTGTGTGTGTGTGTGTGTGTGTGTGTGTGTGTGTGTGTAGAACTTCCTGTTTGTATTCAGAGTAGAAGTGTGAAACCAATAGAAATTGGTGTTTCATATGCATGTCTGTGTGAAGGAGTTTGAGAGCTACTCTACTTTGGAGGAGATGGATGAGGAACCAGGACCATCTCAGTCTGTGCCTGGAGATCGACTTCTGCCCCATTCCTCTGACACCCATCGAAGCCCAGATGAGCCCGATCACCACGTCATAGTCATTGTTAGTGACACAGATAGCGAGGGAGACCACGAAGATGAATCCGAGGAGGAGGATGATGATGAGGAAGAAGAGCAGGTTTGTAGTCACTCCGCAGCTGAAATTCAGTGATGTTTGATCCTGTTATATGAACTGTTTTTACCCACCTTAGGATTATGAGGAGGAGGAGGATGAGGAAGAGGAGGAAGATGAAGATGATGAGGAGGATGGAGGGATTGGGGAAGAGGGAGAAGAGAGCAATGAAGGGAGCGCCAGCAGAGATGACAATGAGGCCTATGAAGGAGACGACACAGAGGTACAAAGCAGAGATGTGCACCAATCAGAATTCAGTTAAGGAATGTCGATTCCTGAATTTAAATTGAGGTAGCAAAAAGGGTGCAGAATTATATATTTAAAATCAAATGATATTCAAAGAAACTGCTGTAAGTGTAGTTTTTTTAATACATTGTATTTTTCACTCTGGATTACCCATATAGCATATGTTTTGTGTATGATCTATAGAAACGTACTAGGGATGTTGATTTAGGTTTTTTCCCTAACTGACAACCGAAGCTCGTTAACAAACAAGATTCATTCTAATTTAACAAATTAATTTAGAATGGGTAAGTGTCTGTAATCCATTAAAAATACCAAAATTTGTTTTCCAGGGGTTTAGTTTTACATGCACAAATAGCAGCATAAACAACAGAACATGAGGATTCATCGTCACATCACGCACCTGCAGCACTTCTGTGAACGGAGACAAACAGAATAAAATCATATATATAAAAAAGGAATACGCAAAACATATGTCCCTTAAATAATTAACAGATTAACCAAACAAAAGAAAAATATGCCAAGTTTGTTCATTTTTGTGACGCGCTCCAAAAACAAGTTCACTGAAAGGGAACCGAGACAGCAGAAAACGGCATCCTGTTTGTTTTCTTTATTTTACAAAAGCACAATGTTTTGTTTATATTGTGAGTGTACACAAATAAAAGAAAAAGTTTTAAATGATGTCTTACTCTTATCTGTATGACCTTAAATGACAGCGTATTTTAAGCTGTTTCCGCTGTTATAAGTGATCACGCAGACTCCTCGTGCACACACACAACATATCAGTTCCAGCATTGCTAACTTGCCATCGCAGTCTGTTCATTATCAAAATAAAATAGTCAACCAAACATATAACAAGTTACACTTCTCAATTTAAATATTCTGTAGTAAAATCTGTGGCGTTCCGTGTGAGCACCGTCCCACTGTGGTGTTAAGCATTTTTGTGCGTGTGAAGGATGATATTTTATGTTGATATTGGAACGCAAGTGAAGTACAAAGCCATAATAAATAATAGTTTAGCATCCAAATACATTATGGATATGGAAACATTTGGATTTGTGCCAAATGAGAGAGGTAGGCTCTGTGAGCCCTATGATGGTTTTTCACAGTTAATTCATTTTGGCTTGACGTTTATGTAGCTTTTTTTTTTTTTTTTTTCCTCCATGTTCTGTTCTGATTACTGTTAAAGTTAAAGGATTTGTTGTGGAATGAGGGGAATACAATAGCCCATAGCTATGTTAATACAGGGTTCCTACTCAGTTTGGAAAAGTATGGAATTTCCAGGTCTGAATAAGTATTGAAAAATATTTGTTTCCAGGCTATTGCACCTATTCAGTTTTCTATTTTCTTTCAGTTTTCTAAATATAAAATGTATGAATGAATTTAAGGCACATTTTCATTATGCAAAATTGTTTATCATTACCATAAGCAAGCCTCTTTTAAAACTTCACTAAACAAATGTGTGTGTGCCACTAAAACCAGCAATAGAAAGGAGCAAATAATCATCTAAATCAGTCTGTACTTTGCTGTTTGGTGATCAGTATCACACTGATGTGTCAAATGAATTTATGCAGGATATAAAATGTTTTAGGTTTCTTCTCATGTAATCACGTTATCACTTTGAGAACCAATGAAAAAAAGAAAATATAAATATTTACATGTGACTGTACTAAATACCAAACATAATGCTGTATAAACCATTTATGTTAAATGTGGTCTGGATAGTTTGGGAAATTTGAGTCTGGAAAAGTATGGAATTTTGAAATGGAAAATGTATAGGAATCCAGTTTATGGTGTTTATAATGTTTGTAAACATTTCAATTTATTTATCGGTAGGCATATACATTATTTCTGTGTAATAATAAAATGCGACATATGCCACTTATGTTTTATTTTTTATTTTTTTTTATTTATTTATTTTTTTCCTCTCTCAAAAACTAAATGTTATGTAGTGTATTTAACCATGCAGCAAATGTTTTCAAAATATTTTGAAAAATTACTTTTTAAACTGTTTAACCGATCGTATTAATCGGTCAAAATTCTTACTGTCGGTTAAGTCAACCAGTTAATTATGATCATCCCTAAAACATGAGAAATTCTGACAAACATTAGATATTATTCATCAAACTGGTTATTAGTTTTTAATTTACCTTTCAAAAGATTTTTTTGTATTTTTGAAAGGTCTCTTAGGCTCACCAAGGCTGATCAATAATCAAATATTAAACAAAGATTTGATCAATAATACAGCATTTATTTTCAAATGTAAATTACTCCTTTGATGGCAAAGCTGAATTTCAGTTTCACATGATCCTTTAGAAATCATTCTAATAACATTTCTTGTTTTTGGTTGCTGTTTAATATTTTTGTGGAAACAGCATTTATTTGAAATAGAAATCTTTTATTACATTTATAAATGTCTTTTACTACCACTTTCCTTGCTTAATAAAAGTGCTAATTTATTTTAAAAAACAAAGTTACTCACCCCAAACTTTTGAATGGTAGTGTATATCTCTAAATTAATTAGTTGAGGAAAACAATTCTAATTAGCTGGAAAATGGAAAATTATCTATGCATGTTATTTGTTGCAAAACTTGTGTTGGACCAATTAAATTCCTTCATGTAAATAGAAATCTATGAATTGATGTTTAGTAAATTCCTCTTCCCTTTGCCCAACCCTATTACACACAATTGGTTTTTGTGCAGCATAAACCTACATTTGGACTTAACATCAGAGAGGTCTGTATAAGCTAGCTCATCCTGTTTTAATGATCTAACCGTAACTTGCCATTATGCAATGTATTCATGTGTAGCTGGCACAACAGGCTCAGTTTGGCAAATTTTCCCATTGTATTTATGAATCAAAATGTCAGTACTCAGGAAATTAACTAGAAATGTTCTTCCTGCTATTTCTGCCTTTTCTCTCCCCATCTATCTTTCCACACCATCCTTTCCAAGGGCCCTGATCCCACAGATCCAGGTACTGAGACAGAGGAAAGTCTTGGAGCGACAGACTCCACCCAACACATGGCAGATTCTCAGAGCTGTAAGTCAGTGTGACCTAACCATCTGTCTGAAAGGACATGTGGAAGAATCTTTCATGTACTGTTGATCTTTTCCATGCAATTACAGTGAGTGCGATTTGAGGCTTTCATGCTTCGAAAAGTCAGTTCTATGTGTTTTTCAAAGCGACTTCTCTTTTCCTTTCTTCTGTATGTGACGTCTCAGTTGAAACAAGCACATTGGATGTGTTTGATCCACCTGTCACCAGCTCTGCCCCTCGACCTCCACAATCACCCAGGAGACCTCAGCATCCTCTGCCACCTCGACTGAACATCTTGGCCCCACCTGCTCAGGAGCTGGGGCCTCCTGCTCAAGTCCAGGTGTGTGTAAAAGTGTGTACTGCGTGGCATAGCCTGAGGAACTTTTTTTTTTTTTTTTTTCATGGTTTGCTGTTAGGCATTGCCTGGAGTGTGCATTGAGAAAAAAAAAAAAAAAAAAACTGCATGTGTCTGCAGCGTCTCCCAGTTCGTCGGCAGTCAGTGGGCCGAGGTCTTCAGCTTACCCCTGGAATGGCCAGTAGTGCAGTGAGTCGCCTTTTAGTACTTGGCTTGATTGTGTGGTGTCTACACCTGAGCTTAAATGCTTGCCGTTCAATCCCAGAGTCATCATTTTCCTCTGTTTCCCAGCAGCAGCATTTCTTTGAGGACGATGACAGGATGGTTCCCAGTACCCCTACACTCATTCCTCCGCGCTCGGATGGATTTGCTGAAGCAATCCAGTGCGTTTCCTTGTGTTTTTTTTTTTTTTTTTTTTTTTTAAACACTTCTCTGTGCTTGTTTGGTTCTTGCCACATAACTGATTTCTTCTCTGTTGTACAAAGTTCTCCACAGGTCGCAGGCGTATCACGATTCCGATTCGGTCCTTCAGATGATCTCCCACAGACCAGCTCCTCTCACTCAGACCTTGGCCAGCTGCCCTCACAAGGTTGTATGCATTACCTTATGCTGTTGAGTCTGAAAGGACTTTTCATTAACTGCTCTATATGTCAGATATTGGTTAGTTTTTTTTTTTTTGTTTTTTTTTAATGGTGTCTTCTGTGTTTTGCAGGTTTAGGCATGTATGATAGTTCTGTTTTCCTTGGAGCTCATGAGGAGGAGTCAGGGGGCCGCAGTGTGCCCACAACCCCACTACAGATCGCTGCTCCTGGTATGTACAAAGTCATGCATCCTTTTTTGGTTTCTTAGTATGACAGTCACAATTCTGAAGATATCAGGTTTCATTGATGTTCAAAATAGGGGTTGACTGATATGGGTTTTTCAAACTGATGGTGAGGGAACAGAGTAGTCCATTTCCAATATAATGACGATTTATACACTACCATTCAAAGAGTCTTTTTTTTTTTTTTTTTTTTTTTCCTCTTTTATAAAAAAAAAAAAAAAAAAGTTTATACTCTTATTCAGAAAGGATGCATTAAATTGATCAAAAATCAGCATTTTAGAATGATTTCTGAAAGATCATGTGACACTGAAGACTGGAGTAATAGCTGCTGAAAATTGCAATATTTCACAATATTAATTCAATTATATATTTTTTTTTTTACTGTATTTTTGATCAAATAAATGCAGCTTTGGTAATCATAAGACACTTCAAAAATATGAAAAAAAGTGTGTTTATATATGTACACAGAATGAGACTCTAAATTTAAGGTTTCTTGGAAATCCCCTATTTGAAAAAATCTGGAAAAGTGCAGGATTATGCAATGGCCACTTGCTGCACTTTCCAAAATTGCTGACACACAGAGGGATGACACAAGCCATTTCAAAATAATTTCAATATCCTTTATCTTCAATATCCTTTATCTTTTTATACCTAATCCTTATTGCTGTACCACTTTATAATGTTAAATCAGCTGTTTTTATCCATTCAGTGACAATTTTATCAGAGACTGTGACATCTGAAGCAAATGAGCATGCTTCTCAGTCTGTGCCCATGGTGAGCACATCCACACCAGGCCTCAGCGTTCCCGCAGGCCATAGTGGGGTGGAGGAGAGAGACGACATGTTCATGGACCCAGGAGACAGGTGAGTGTGAGCCCTTAAATCTACCCACACAACACATTGACGGCTTCCTTTCATTCTTGTGCCATAAGGAGTTTGAGACATGTACTCCATAATGGAGCAGTAGGTGTAAATATATGTGTGTTTTAAGGTAATTGTGTCTGAATATTTCTGCAGTACTGAAGCTTCACTTGAGGCTGTGTCACAGACTGACGCAGAGGAACAAGCTCAGACATCAGATGAGGCAACTCTGCCTTCCACAAGCCAAGAACCTTCATCTAGTTCTGCAGGTACACACAAGCACACTAAAATTATGCAAACCACTTCAAATATCTCATTGCGGGTTTACAAACTGTCTCTTTTCTCTTTTAGACACAAGCAGCTCTCAGCCTCCTAAAGCTAGAACAGGGTCTGGCAGACAATGGACTAGTGGTCGTGGTTCTAGGAGCTTTGTAAAGAGGGGTAAGAATATGTACCTTTTTTTTTTTTTTTTTTTTTTTATATAAATCCAGATGTATTAACACAGTAAGATTTAACATTTCTTGACTTTTTTTTTTTGTGTTTTTTTTTGTTTTTTGCTGTAGGTGGACCAGGTGTCATGGGAGTGAGGGGCCGTTTTGCCAGGTGAAGCAAACTCCCAACAGTCATCGTTCTAGTTCTGGAGCGACACATTCTGATCTAATGGTTCCAAAAGAACACAGCCTTGTTTTTGTTCTGCTTCAATGATTCAGTCAATGTATTATAATGTTGTTTGTTAGTTTAATGCTTTGAGCAATCCATCATTATTTTAGTGATTTTACATTCGTACAATAAAATTGTTTTGAAGGAAATTCTTAGTTTGTCCTTAATTCTGTCACTAATGATGCAAAGTCAAAGGCTGTTTTTCCACTGCACATAATATAAGGGCATCACTTGAAATCTAATTTCCCTGTATATGGTATGAGGTAAAGAGGTGAATGACTCAGTTTTTCTGAGTTTCTTGGCATTTGAAGAAGCTGCTTGCTGAGTTTTCCTTCGGACCTTTAGCAGGTTTTAAGATCACTGGTTTTTCTCTTTCCATTTTTATGCTGTAATACTTTCCTGTGAAAGACAAGAACACATATGCAATAAACAATGGGAGCAGTGTTTTTGTTAAACTCATTTTCGTTAATTGAAATATGAAAAACTTGTGAAAAAATTAGAAATGTTTTCTTGGCTTTTTTTCTTTTTCTTTAACTGAAATACATTTTAAGTACTAAAATTACTAAAACTGAAAAAAAATTAAAGCTATATAGAAATATTTTGTAAAAAGCAAAAACTAATAAAATGACAAACTGAAATTCTAAATATTAAAAAATACTATAATAGCATATAAACACTAAAATATTTCTTTCAATGAAAAATTTAGTTAGACAAGCAATTTTTCTAGTGAATCTTGCAATTGTATTGCTTGCCAAATATGATCAATCAAACATACATACAACTCCAACCTGGCTGAGGAGCTCATTAGATGTGACTTGAAGCCAGCTTTTCACTAATTTTAATGAATGCTCTAACACTCACTTTGAGAGAACACATAGTACTTGTACCCCTCTTTCACCCTAGAGGGAATGGACACGGATGAGGTCACCATGGTTGGAAATCCTCTCCAGGTCTTTGAGATATTGATCACTTGCCCCAGAGCTGCACCTGGGGAAAAAACTCCTAAAATTAATTAAAACACTCAGAGGTCTGTTTCACTTTAATTTTTTTTAAGGTCACACCTGGAACAAAATGTCCTTTTTGAGGCTATATTGGCAAAACTTCTGTTCCAGGAAGTAGCATACATGGTATTTTCACTTTTCACAAACTGCACAAATGCTTTTATACACATAAAACTTCCCCCTCCCCCTTCCTTTTAAATGTTGTAATGCTATATGGACTCAAATGGTATTTTGTAATCAAACTTGTGATTATTTACCGGCTTGTCGTCTGGCTCTCTTCCTCACTGTGAACATAGGCATTATTGGCCTTTTCCCACAAGTTGGAGTAACCTGGTATGTGTACTTTTGAGCCATTCCACCTGCAGAAATCGATTTGAAAATCAACACTGACACACGCCTAATAAAAACAAGCAGCCATAGTGTGCTTACAGCATGTACATTTAAATGTTTTCTTCTAATTCTTACCTCTTCTGAAGAAGATTACAGACTCTTTTCTGCTTCTGTACTCAGGTATAGATAAAGCAGCTGTGATATGACCAATCTGTCCGAAGCCCTGGCTGACAGGTTTGGGAAAGCCAGGATCCATCATACCATTCTCAAACCTCCAGTAGTCCTTTCCCTGTGAAATATGTGCAAACAGGATACATCAGTTGTCATCCAGCATTCAGAACAACTTGTGTTATAATTGTCTGTGATTCTAAATCTGTGGTGAAATGAAGTGTTTTGTCCTAATGACTATATATGAACCTTGAAGAAGTAGGTTTTGCCCTGGCAGTTGCAGCGGGTGTAAACGGTGTCGATGGGAGATGGGATTCCCCAAACCCTTGTAATTAACTGAGGAGGATCAGGATTTCTGTATTTGTCCAGTGTCCAAAAATAATGTCCTATAGAGAAGAAAGGGAAAGCGACACACAGTCTTCCACACTTAACATTTGGTTCACTGTTTCCTACACTCTGGAACTTTCCATATAATTATAAAGGAATAAAATTTGTTTTTCCAAATTCTACTTTGTGCTACCCCTTAAAAACTGGACAGGATAAATGCTTTGAACCAAAATAAGTGCTGCTATAAAGCAAATGTGCTGTACTGTGGTACTGACCTCTGAACACCACAATGGTACCATTTCTCAGTGTAGTCAGACCACTGACTGGACGCCCACTGCAGAGGTTAGTGTCATAATCATCTGGGGGGAAAAATAGATTTAAGAAACAGAACAAATCAATAATGATGCAAAACCTTCTTTTTAAAAACTTCATAATAGCTGGAAGTTTAAATATACATGATAGTATCTGAATGTCAGCAGTGTTCAGATGGAAACCATGAAGGCTCTTAGTGGAAACAAAATTTGCCACAATGAATATGAAGCATGAAAGATCTTACCAGCTTGATAATCCTTAATACTCTCTGTTTTGCCATTCTTGTCTGAGCTCGGTTTAAAAGGGTTTTTTTCTGGTCTGATTGGACCAATGCCACTAGGATCCTTAGGAGATTCCTTTGGTTCTGATTTGCCGTTCTTGTCTGTACTAGGCTGAGTGGTTTTTTTTGTTGGTTTCACTGGAGCAGGAATGGATGGTGTCTTTGGGACTGAGGTAGCTCTAGAATCCTTGAGAGAAGACGATTCCTTTGGATCTTCACCCAGTGCCATCGTAGTCATTTCAGTGACAGTATATTTTGTTGTTACTGCGCTTTCTGGACCAGTTGTTGGTGCTGCACTTGTAGGCCCTTCTGTTGGTGTCGTGCTTGTAGGAGCTTCAGTTAGTGGTGCGCTTGTAGAACCTTCTGTTAGTGGCGCACTTGTAGGCCCTTCTGTTGGTGCCGCGCTTGTAGGACCTTCTGTTAGTGGCGCGCTTGTAGGACCTTCTGTTAGTGGCGCGCTTGTAGGACCTTCTGTTGGTGCAGTGCTTGTAGGACCTTCTGTTGGTGCCGCGCTTGTAGGACCTTCTGTTAGTGGTGCACTTGTAGGACCTTCTGTTGGTGGCGCACTTGTAGGACTTTCTGTAGGTGGCGCACTTGTAGGACCTTCAGTTGGTGCTGTGCTTGTAGGACCTTCTGTTGGTTCCGTGTTTGTAGGAGCTTCAGTTAGTGGTGCGCTTGTAGGACCTTCTATTAGTGGCGCACTTGTAGGCCCTTCTGTTGGTGCCGTGCTTGTAGGACCTTCTGTTAGCGGCGCGCTTGTAGGACCTTCTGTTAGTGGCGCACTTGTAGGACCTTCTGTTGGTGGCGCACTTGTAGGACTTTCTGTTGATGGCGCACTTGTAGGACCTTCAGTTGGTGCTGTGCTTGTTGGACTTTCTGTTGGTGCGGCACTTGTTGGACCTTCTGTTGGTGCAATGCTTGTAGGACCTTCTGTTGGTGCCACGCTTGTTGGTCCTTTTGTTGGTGCTGTGCTTGCATTCTCTTGTGGCTGTGGTGTGCTGGAAGTTGTCATCTCCTCAGATGGCTGTTGAGTGGTTGACTCTATAGGGTTCTCATCAGCAGGGAGCATGCCGCTTGCACCTGGAGAGGATAAAATGATTACAGTTATGGTGGAATGACTGTGGTCTACAGCATGCACAGGACTATAACTATAACACCAGCATTGTTTTGTCAAACCCTGTGTAACACCGTAAACCACAAAGGACATAAAATGTTGCTGATGTGGAAAGCACCTTCTGTCGGGGTGAGAGATGGGCTGGATGGGGGGAGGGATGAAGCCAAGGCGCTGCTGTTTGGTTCTGAAGTGGTTTTCTCATTGTCTGAGTGGGAAGTGCTGGTTTCCCCCACTTCCACATCTATATCTGAACCTACATATGGTGAAATTATCTCTGTTCAGATTGAGAAAATAAAAGTTAATGTTCAATTAATTTTGTAATTATCTTTGTCAGCAAGTTCTGCTGTTTTTGTTTTTTGTATATTTGACATAAAACTTATGATTATTAATGCTCACCAAGGCCCTCAGAAGGTGTGGGCTCACTTTCATCCTCAGGGATCATTAACTCGTCTGCCTCAGCATAAGAAGACAATGTCATTTTATCTGAGTACAATGGTTTTGCCTCAGGTTGCAAACACAATATCGACTGAAACTGAGGTGTCTTGCCAAACAAGCAATTATCTTAAGTATAAACAAGATATAAAGTCAACTGCTTTTTCAATTGTCATGTGATCAAGCTTCCAATAATGCAGTTATATATTTTTTATTACTTATTATTCTTGTGAATTGACTTTCTATGTGTAATCATTCACACAGGAAAATAATTAGGATTTTACTTTAAAGGCACAATATGTAATATTTTTGGATTAAAATATCCAAAAACCACTAGAACAATGTTATATATTTTGTTGACTTGTGTACTTACATTATCCCAAATGTTTCCAAGAATGTTTAAATCCAGAGAAATAAGCAATTTTAACCAGGACATGGACCGTGTCTGTGCGTCGCCTATCAATGACATCATACCCGCGTTACCCTCGATTTCCGGTTTTATTTTGTAGAAACCATGGAACCACCAAAGACGCTTTAATATATTATGTGTTTTATTAGACAGATGAGCAACTGTTTGGATACATTCATCGACAGAAAACGAATCATTGTTATATAGCTCAACACCGTTAGTCTTATTATTTAAATCTTGTTTTCATGATTTACAGCCATGTTTTACCATGCCTAATATCAATCTAGCTTACTGCAATGTGCAACAAGTGTCTCATAGTAGCCGCCGAGCGAATGCACAGAGAAGCATTATAACATAACTTTCAACACACTCAAATAATGTATCTAACTTGATAAAACAGCGATGTGTACGCATGACCAGAAAAAGCAGAATTGGTCGTCTGCGGCATAATAAAAGCTCTGTGAAATCCAGGTGTCATCAAGCTACGCCTTTGTTTTGAATAAGCTACCTCTAGTGGCGAAAAATTACATATTGTGGCTTTAAGCATAATATTTTTTTCATCAGGAAAAATGTTAAAGTAACAGTTCGACAAGTGAAGTTCGAGAGAAAAAAAAAAGACAAAGCGAGACAAAGAGAAAGACTCACCTCCAATCCCTTCCTCATTGGTCATCTCCTCATTGGAGGATTCTACCAAAAAAAAGATGTCACACTCACAACTATACTTTTGTAGTAACAGAGAACTGTTACTACAAAAATTAACAGCTACATGAAGCAAAAGATCAGTACACCTTGATTTGGTTATTTGTGACAAAGCTGCAGTAATTATACCTGTAGATTTTTTATTCTTTATGTTTAGGCATAAGTTAGCAGTCCTTTGAGCTGCAGTGGCAGTGTTTCTTGGCTTTAATGCAGTATCTGTGACAGTCACAGAGATATAAGCTTAAAATTAGGGCAAGATTAGACATGCAAACAGATGGATACATCTGCAATTACAAATTTCTGTTGTTAATTATTTCATTTCATAAATACCGTTCAAATGTATGGGTCAGTAATATTTTTTTTGTTGTTGAAAGAAATTAATACTTTTATTTTGCACGGATGCATTAAAATGATCAAAAGTGACAGTCAAGACAAAGTTACAAAAGGTATTACAAAAGATTACTGTTGCAAATACATTTCTGTTTCTTTCTATTCATCAAAGAATCCTGAAAAAATGTATCACAGTTTCCACAAAACTCATAAGCAACAACAACAAAAAAAAAATTATTGAGCAGCGAATCAGCATATTAGCATGATTTCTGAAGCATCATGTGACACTAAAGACTGGAGTTATGATGCTGAAAATTCAGCTTTGCCATTACAGGAATAAATTAGATATTATGCATTAAATATATTAAAATAGAAAGGTTATTTTAAATTGTAATAATCGTTCACAATATTTACTGTTTTACTGTATTTTTGATCAAATAAATGCAGTCTTGGTGAGCATAAGAGACTTCTTTAAAAAACATAAAAAAACCTGTCCAACCATAATCTGTTGTAATATCAGGTAGTTTATATTTTTGCAATCAGTTTATGTTAGTCCCATCAAAATACACAATTAGTTTCAATTGTTGTAAATGTATTTACGTACATGTTGGGAGCGGCATCAATTAATTTTTATTTAGATACAATTTGATTCAAATACGCTACAGTTGCTTTAGCTACTATACCCAAATTCTCCATCTAGTTGAATTTTTTACCTTCCGTCAGGCACATGCTCTCATAATCAGGGCAGCACTGATTGTATGAGACACAGTCGATATCACAATGACATGGATTGCCTCTATTAAAAGGCTCCCCGCAGCGTCCTTTGCATGAGTCCTCTGTGATCAGAAATAATAGCAATGCAATCTCATAGTGTTTATAACATTCACACCAAATGCTACACCAATACTAATTAAGCTCATATGAACCTTACTTGAAGTACACAAGTCTCGAAAGTCTATACAGCACTCATTCAGGCCCAGACACTCATAGTCACACTGGCAGGAACTTCCTCTGTAGTACCCTTGTCCACAACGACCCCCACAGCTACCTGGACAGAGTTTGTTTTAAAGAAAATGCAGATTTTTACTAAGAACTCAATATATTGAGCAACATATCTGTACATTTAGACACAGAGACAAACAGGAGACATTAGTTAATTATTTACAGTGTCAACAGAAATGACTGCATCACTACCCTGAGAGAAAAACAGCTCACTGTTATATTTACAGAATAAAAAAAAAAAAAAAAAAAAAATATATATATAGAGAGAGAGAGAGAGAGAGAGAGAGAGAGAGAGAGAGAGAGAGAGAGATTCTGTTGCCTTACTTGGATCTGAAGAGCTTGTGGAGGCACATGCAAAGAGCAGCAGTAAGGACAGATATGTGGCCATCTCAGTTGTTCTCTGGAGTCATCACAGTCGTCTAATAGACCCTCTGTTTTTTCACCTGCAGTGATCTTCACTTTTATATGGAGGCAGAATGCGTTGGTGTTCCCCTGTCGGTCCAATTATACTGTCAGTGCTGAATTAGTAATCGTCTAGTTTTCAAGGGTGCGGTGATTCACAAAGACAAACAGACTTCAACATTCCCCCCTCACTGTGTGCGCCTGTCCGAAAACATTTACAAAGTTCGCTGCCTGGGTGACATCACAGGCTATTCTCATTACAAATGTTCCAGTCGAAAATTATCAATATTTGAACGAAATTTCTGTCAGTATGATTTTCTGGGCTCAATCTCTTCGACTCGCGCCAACATTTTTTTCCCCCCTTTGGCGCCCCTAGCAAATAATATATAATATATAATATTAATAATAATAATAATAAATAAAAACATTTTGAAATCAAAAATTTGAGTTAGTTTGGGACCAGTAATGGGTAAGTTACTCTAAAACAGTAATACATTACAATCTTCTAATTATGCTACATCTTCAACAGTGTAATTAGATTACTATACTGATTATTCTCTCTAAAAAGCTCTAAAAATTGCATTACTTAGGCCTATTACTAATTATTTTCTAAATCCCATATCAACCTCGACCAGTTGAACGGATATATAAAACTGATCTTTTAATTCTTTCAAATAAATAATATAAAATTGCATAAATTATTCTTGAACTGACCAAAGTATTTAAACTTAACATTAGACGTTAAATTTTGACGTTAAATCCACTATTGTTTTATAGCCTATATAATTGTTAGTCTATACAGTATTTAATGCAATTACTGTAATTTAATTACAGAATAATTGAAAATAATCCATTACTTTACATGTTCAAGGTAAAAGTAATTAAATTACAGTAAGTAATTAGTAATGCATTAGGCCTACACCCAACACTGTTTGGAACCAAATGTTGTTTTGCAGTAAAAAAAAAAAAAAAAAAAAAAAACCTGTATAATTTCTTTACTTTTATGTTTCCTTTGTATATTTTTATTTGATATAAAACGTTTGATTGTTTGTTTACATTGTATTTGTTTTGAAAATGTTACATGCGTATTATTGTTTGATTATTACTATTTTTCCTTCATTTATTTGCCATATATATATATATATATATATATATATATATATATATGCATTAAGCAGTTTGGTCAACCTGCGTTATCTCACACCACCTACGGGTAAACCATTGACAATATTTCGGTGGATATGAATCCACTAAATATATACAGTGCACTTTAAAACACCTTCATGTGCAAGCATGTGAAGCAAAAACAATATTTTATATGAATCATATTCCGTAAAATGCTGAGCTAAAAAAGGAATCTTGAAAGATTTATTCCCCTTTCGTTGCTGAGAAACAGAGTCACCCCTGTACAGCAAGATGGTTTCGTCCAAATCTATAACAGGAAGAGCCGGTGTTTACCGTTTGCGAACAGGAAGTGCTTCGTGCCATAATCGATGCAGTGTCAAATCAGCCGATTTGTTGCGGAGGAAATGAATTCAAAGTGTTTGTCCGCTGCGCAAAGACTTGGTCGAAGTTAATGGAAAGCAAACGCTGAGAGTTTTTGCAATAATGGTGCCCACTGGAAAGGAAAACTGGTTTTCCTAGGCAATTCGCTTCCTGTGAGGTGACACCGCCATACAGGTAGTCTGCTCGCGGTACAGCTGTCATGTATAGGGTATAGATCGGTACACAAAATAAACACTTCTCCTAAATACCGAATGACAATTAAAATGAGAACTTAATCTAATATGTGACGTTAAGAGCTTGTCCAGTGGGATTCTGCCAATGTTAATACAGTAAAAATGCTCTGTAAAGAATTCCTGACATGACATGTTGTTTGGAAAACTTGCATTTCATTGCAGCCATATGCTAATCATTACTGTGACAACTTAGTCTGAAAGTTATTTTCAGATTGTCTTTGAAAGACAGGTAAGAGATTGAATAAGGATTGTAACGAACATTCTACTACTTTGACATGTTGCATGCTTCTTATTGCGTGTCAGTGACTACTGTACCCTGTTTCAATGGTCAGTGGCGTTTTAATTATGACATTGTCATCAGCATACATATGGAGACATTTTGTAGTACAGGTATTCATTATGTTTTTCCACTGACAGTGTAATAGGCAGACGGTACCATCTCTGTATAAGGATGGGTGCTGAGAGCAGTGCCCTGCCAAGCTGTGTGCTGGAAGAGCCGCTGCTGACGCTGCCCTATGGTCTTACCATGTACTCCGCCCTCCTCCAGGATGGCAAGCCTGCCTCCGTCTTTGTGCATAAGCAAGACAATGAAGATAAAGTCAATAAAGCTGCAAAGGTATAATTGAACAGCTAATAAGTAACCTCACTAATAACATTACCTGTCAAAAGTTTAGACACATCTAGTACTCACAAATATTTTATTATTAGTATTTTCCACATTTTAGAATAATAGTAAAGTCATCAAAACTATGAAGTAACACCAATTGAATTGAACTAAGGGAATTACGTTGTAACCAGAATTTTAATGATTTAATCATTAATAAACAGTTATTATATTATAAATTTAAAAAAATAAATATCGATAACTCAATTATATATATATATATATATATATATATATCTATTACACACACTATTGGTCAAAAGTTTGGAAACGTTAAGGTTTTTTAATGTTTTTGAAAGAAGTCTCTTAATCTCACCAAGGTTACATTTATTTGATCAAAAATACAGTAAAAACAGTAATACTGTGAAATATTATTATAATTTAAATTAACTGGATTCTGTTGTAATATTTTTTTAAAAGTAATTTATTCCTGTGATGGCAAAGCTGAATTTTCAGCAGCCATTACTTTGGTCTTCAATGTCACATGATCTTTCAGAAATCATTCTAAAATTATTTTTCTTTTTATTTAAAATTTTTTGGGAAATCATGATACACTGCCATTTAAAAGTTTGGGGCAAGTAAGATTTTAAAAAAAGAAAACAAATTAATACTTTTATTTAGCAAAGGCACATTAAATTGATGAAAAAAAACCAGTAAAGACTTCTATGAAATTAATAAATATTATAAAAAAGTTACATTTATAATAAATGCTGTTGTTTTGAACTTTCTATTCATCAAAGAATCCTGAAAAAAATCCACAAAATATTTATATATATTTATATATATTTGTTTCCACAAAAATATTAAGCAGCACAACTGTGTTTAACATTAATAATAATAAGAAATGTTTCTTTAGCACCAAATAAGCATATTAGAATGATTTCTGAGAGATCATGTGACACTGAAGACTGAAGTAATGGATGCTGATTACAACAGAAACAGTTAAAATTTAAATTGTAATAATATTTCACAGTATTTCTGTTTATACTGTATAGCCTTGCTGAGATTAGGAAACTACTTTCAAAAACATTAAAAAACCTTAATGTTTTCAAACTTTTGACCAGTACTGTATATACACACAATACAGCCTACCTCCAAATCTCTCAGCTAGGTCAGTCATGGACATGTCATGTACATTAAAATGAATTAACCTGAGATAATACATTTTCCTTTACAGCACTTGAAGACATTAAGGCATCCTTGTCTTCTTCGCTTCCTGTCATGCTCAGTGCAGGGTCACGGTATACATTTAGTGACAGAGCCAGTTCAACCATTAAAACGGCTGCTTGACAATCTTACTCCAGAGGAGATCTGTGCAGGCCTCTACGACCTGCTGCAAGCACTAGTTTTTCTACATGACAGGGTAAGTCTATTTACATTTAATTCAAGTTATTTATTTATTTTTTTTAGCTGAGCAATGACATTATACACATTGTTCTAGCGAAATCATTGTTTTCTCTCTGTCTCTTAGGGCAAATCAAGTCACAACAATGTGTGCATATCCTCAGTGTTTGTCAGTGAAGATGGCCATTGGAAGCTTGGGGGGATGGAAACCGTCTGCAAGTTTTCAGAGGCAACACCAGAGGTGACATCCGTAACTACTTAAGTACTAATTTATGCCTTATACATACTTTAAAGGCACACCATGTAACTTTTGGCCCTCTAGTGGTTAAAAAACAAAACTGCATGCATTTTGTTTTGGATGTGCTTCAGCTCTGTTACTGCAGATGAATACGTTATCATACTGCTCATAAAACACTATTAGGCTTAAGAGATATAACAAGTTTAGATGGAAAGGATCTCAAGCTGACTAACTGAAGACGTTACTGAAGCTATACCCATTAATAGACATGGTACTTCCTTGAAAATAAATTCCAGAACAGCGCTACAACAACCATAATGAAATGACCCTTCACAATAGATAATGCTTTACAGTGAACTCTGTTAGAGAGCTACATATACCAATTTATCAGTTCAATAAAATACTTTACCTGTTGGAAAAAACATTTCAAATCCATAAGTTCTCACCATCTCTGAAAAGCCAAGCCAATGATGATTCTTGTTTTATTACGAACCGTTGCGTTCTCTTGCTGCAAGCAGAAGCTCCTCTGTTAGCTATTTTTTTTAAACAGGCGATTTCCCCGGAGGTTTGATATTTAGTGTGCTTCATGTCAACCTTTCTTGCTTGTTGTGACAACTAAGCTATGCAACTCCTACACGCATCAAAGTAGCCAGAGCAACTTTTCTCTATTTACGGATATGACTAGATACGCACGGGTGAGTGACATAACAAGTACACATTTTCCAGTGAAAAGCATCCCACTCGGTCTAAAATATAAACACATATAACAGGCTTACCATAGTGAATCAGTGTAAGACAAAAACACAGTTTGGAAGAAGGATTGATCGTGTATTGACTCATAATTTTTTTTTTTTTAATTTAAAAAAAAAAATTATATTTAATGATATTAAATATAAAGTTGATTACTAGAGTTGATTACTCTAACTCTTTGTATGTGTGACTTCCTTTCCAGTTTCTCAGTAGTATCCAGAATGTAAGAGAAAATGGTGCTATTCCTCCTGAGGAAAAGGTAGGTAACCATATACACCACCATTCAAAAGTTTGTGGTCAGTAAGATTTTTAAAAAGAAATTAATGCTTTTATTCAGCAAGGATGCATTAAATTGATGAAATTGAGTAAAGACATTTATAATGTTACAAAAGATTTCTATTTAAAATAAATGCTGTTCTTTTGAACTTGCAACAGGTTACTAATACAAATACAATGTAGTATTCAACATTGATAATAAGAAAAATATTACTTGAGCACCAAATCAGCATATTAGAATGATTTCTGCAGGATCATGTGACACTGAAGACTGGAGTAATGACTGCTGATTTCACTTTGCCATCACAGGAATTCTTTACATTTAAGCAGAGAAGAAAAATCTTACCAACTCCAAATTTTTCATCATAATCAGATTTGTTGCCGGAATTCACGAGGCCTGGGACAAATTACAGGCTGACGACAGCCCTGATCATTCTGACTAAGTAATAGAATGTTTTGTTTTTGTTTTCTGTAGCTTGAAGGATTCAAAACTCTTCCCGACAAGCATGCCCACTCCCGAGACGCTTTTTCATTCGGGGTGATGGTGGAGGCTCTTCTTCCACTCCTGACGGGACATGGTTAGTAACGCTCTTAATTCAACAGACGCATGTAAAGCAGGCTGAGTGTGTCTAGGATTCATCCTGTTGTGGCAGTTGCCAAGCCCTTACTGCTCAGACATTGTGACATATTTGTTAATGGACAGACAACTGCGATCAAAACGATTTTACACGCCAGAGACTCTTTAAAGACAAGTTTTCCATTCAGAGCAGGTTATGATATTTTCATGTTCAAAGAACAAAATGATCCACATGAGCAATGTAATAGTGATGCAACATTTTGGCTTCTATGTTGGTTTTTGGAGCAGAGGCTCATTGAAAACATATGCGTGGCTGTCTTTGTGCTATCTTTTTTTTTTTTTTTTTTCTTTTAGTGAGACACTCATTAAATAATTTTTCCATTCCCTCTTTCTTACATGTTTTTATTTATTTTTCCATGTCTGCTCTCCATCTTTGTGACCTCCATGTGGTCCTCCACCCAAACTTTCTGTCACAGTCTCAGATGATTTGTTGGAGAGTCTAAAGAACATGCTGCAGGCCAGCCTATTGACTCCTGACCCCATGTCTCGCACATCTCTCAGCACTTTGCTGACTCACACATTTTTCAGGTTCGCTTTTGAAAACTACACTATTTAAATTAATAGTCTATTCGTGGTAAAGTGTCTTTTGAAATTAACTTTAATTTTAGCTGAAAATTCTGCTTTGCCATTACTTTAAATTGTAGTAATATTTCACTCTTTGACAGTTTTTGCAGTATTTTTTTGATCAGATAAATGCAGAAAAACAATTTAATTTGCCTAAAAAAAGTAAATTTTCCTGTATTGAAATAAGATGATTAAAATACATAACCTCTCTTTTAGAAATGACTTCTTAGATATCATGAATTTCCTGAAGAGTTTGACCCTGAAAAATGAGGAGGAGAAGAATGAATTCTTCAAGTAAGCTTCCCTCTCAAATACATGATTTTATTAGAAGAAACACATGTTGTGCTTAAATTAACTGTGTTTTTCTGCAGGTTTCTCTTGGACCGAGTTCAGAACCTCCCAGAGGTGTTAATTGCTACACGTCTGGCTCCTAAACTGCTCAATTCGTTAGTGTTTGCTGAGCCAATGGCTGTAAAAAGCTTCCTTCCTCACCTCCTACGGCCTAAGCAAGGTAGAACCAGTCAGTCAACTTTTAGGAGATGCTTACTGTACGCTTCATTAGTCTTAGTGGTGATGCAGACTATCTGTTTTCTGATGTACAGACTCGAGTGTGAGCGCTGGAGAGGAGTGTCTTCTGTCTTTTTCTTTGTATCGGAGATACGTGGTTCCTCAGCTCCTCAAGCTCTATAAAGTGAATGAGGAACACGTCAGGATTGTGCTTCTCTCCCACATTCACATCTATGCAGAGTTCTTTCCTCATGAAGAACTCAAACAGATTCTTCCTCAGGTACTTTGAGAATGTTTGTGCTTATATCAACAGCTTAGTACTACTGAGAAATATAAAATGAGTAAATTCATGATTTTAAGTTGATATTTATACTGTGATTGTTTCAGTTATTTCCCACACTTTATCATGCAGGTTTTGCTGGGAATGAGGGATACAAATGACTCACTCGTCGCTATGACGCTACAGAGCTTGGCTGTGCTTGTCCCGTTGCTGGGTGCCCAAGTGGTTGTTGGTGGGGAGAGGACAAAAGTTTTTAAACGGACTACGCCAAACTTCCCTAAGTCAACAGAGGTCACCCCAGAGAGTAAGTATCCTGTAGCAGGATTGTATTTATAAATCAAATTCAGATGCTTGGGTATGAAATACCTTTGATGGTACTAACATTGTTTTCAGGCCACTGGAGGATGCTGCTGCATCAATTTCTATATATTTGATATCTATCTGTTTTTCTTTCCCTAAAGCTGAATGCACAAAATTTGAGATTAATCACATTGATTACAAACAGATAAAGACATTTTAATGTTACAAAAAACATATACACTCATCTAAATTGTAACTTTTCCCTCTGCAGCATCGCCTGTGCATATTGTTGGGCCATTGCATCCCCATATCTCACAACCACCAAAAGTTCTGAATGTGTTCCCTAAGGGCTCAGAGGACAAAAAGGTTGTTATAGAAAATATGTACTCCTTCCAAGCAACTGAAAAAAACACCGCCCAGCTCACCATTGCAGAGAGAGCAGGTATGGCACAACTGACACTTACAATAACTCTTAACAGTATACAATTCTGAACTGCTTATTCTCAAGCAATAATTTGGACATTTGAAAAGAAAAGCTAAATTTATCTTGAATGAAATGTATTTGTCCCTGCTTGGTGTTTGATCGTGCAACCCTTCTAAAACAAGTGGTCTTTTCAGGGTTGAGCAGTGAGATGTCGTTCCATTTGAATGGGTACAAAATGGGCACACAGGCTGTGGACAGCTTGAAAAGTAACAGAGTGGTGAGATCCGACGAAGACTGGCCTAACTGGAGTGACACAGAGGAGGCAGAGAAAGACAAGAGCCAATCAGTCCAGATCAGCATTCGGTCAGCAAACATCCCAGATCAGAGCAACTCCGCTATGCCAGCTGACAATATGGATGAGAGCGTGGAACCCTGGGATGATTTCGAGGACTCAGAAGTGACCTCAGAACAATCGCCCTCCACTCCTTTACCAGTCTCTGTACCAAAGACATCAACAAAAAGCAGTGCGTCATCTCTGTCTGAACCTAGAGGCGGACCTCCAAGGCAGTCAAAAGCACTCAAACTGAACCTTAGTGTCAAAAGTGTTCCAGATCATAACCATACCTCATCATGGGACACCAGCTGGGACCAGCGAACTGACACCCTCAAACCCAGCAAAACAAGCTTAGCATCGGAGCCTAAGCCAAAAAGCACAATCAAAAGCCCTGAAGCTGGAAGTCTCGGGGAGGAGTTCACAATTGCGGTGAAGAAGAAGCAAGAGAAAGATCCAGAACTAGACTTCTTTGCAGACATGGTCCCAGATATAAAGCTGTCTTCCTCATCTTTTCTGCTCCCTGTGGAGAGCTTGGCCAGTGAACCCATCACGGGACACACAACATCAGACCCATCGATAGATAGACTAAGCCTCACTGCCAAGTTTGCTGCAGCTGACTTGACTGAGGTAAGTTCAGCTGTGCGACCCAGCATCTATTATGACGATGAATTACATTGAAGCATGTGTTAAACCTTTTTGTTTTCACAGACAGAGGCAGAAGGTTGGGGTGATGACCTTAACTGGGAAGACGAGAACGCATGGTGATCAGTGTGGTCCTCTACAGAAAGCCATATGAGAGAGATTCCCATACAAAACCATTTACATATGCCATCATGACATTGTCACTAAAGACCAACCAATTAGACCACAACTTGACATAATGTAGTTACTAAGAACTATAATTTAAGAGTAGTGTATTTTCAGATTTCCCCCACCCAATCCAATATGATAATCAATCTACTGTCACCATAGAAATTGTTTGGCTACTGAAAAAGGTTCTGTGCCGTTTCGTTTTTTCAAGATGGCATGACGGACCTAAATATGCCAAATTCTATTAGGAATCCCTCAGTTATGTTGCATTGAGGAGGGGTAGATAACTTAAATACATCCACTTCTAATGCTGGTTTGTGCCATACACCTCTTTTTTTGTTGTTCATTGAGCATTAGAGGACACTTAGAGGAACTTGAGAAAAAATACATAGACTAATTTGTGTTCTCTAGATTTGGGTGAGAGCCTGACATAATTTATTTGTATTATCAGCTGCTAATTAAATAAAATGGTTTTATGGTATTTGACCTGCTTTGATTCCTTTCCACATGTACAGTATTCAGTTAAAATAAATCTGGTTAAGTTTTAATTTTATGTTGACTATGAAATAAAAAAAATGTAAAAAAAAAAAATCTCCCACTGACTTAAGGTTAGTTGACACTGCACCGACAGACACCATCCAAAGCCAGCAGACATGTTTGTTGGATTTCAGATCAGAGTGTTAGCCCATTGGTTGGCATTTGTTTTCAGTGACTGAACATGTTCAATCTGTGTTTGTCAGGTTATGGAATGTCTGGGCAGTATGGTATGATTTTCCAACAAACTGATGTAATCTGGTGATTGTTGGTGTCTGTCAGTGTAGTGTGAACTAGCATTTAGAATGGTTTACTGATGTCAATGTAATATTTAAATGCTGAATTGCAATTAATCTTCTGTCCTCTACCTTTTTTTAAACAAAGCTAGATCTCTCTTATAGTACATCCATAAAATATTGCTTTGTATTGTACACAAATCATTAAATAATTTCATATCATTCAACAATAGAGCAAAATAAATAAATACCTAAGTAAATAAATAAGTAATTTTTGCAGACGTTTCCTTAACTCCTCCGCAGTCAATTTTATTTTAGACATTTTAAAATATCACTCTCACTAAAAAAAAGTCACGTCAATCAGCGCAGCCTACTACCCCTCACAATCGCGCACGCACAGGCTGTGTATGCTTCTCCATGACGGCCACTACAATCTACGGAAATCTGCAGGCAGATTCCGTGTGGGACTGCTCAGAACTCGTTTTGTTTGTTTAAACCCCGCCCCTCTACAAGTGTGCATTCATTTTCCAGTGCAACAGCCACATCTCAACAACAACCAACGCCCTACCTTTTTTCTTTGATAATCCATTACACTCGGATGTACATCACAACATGGAAGAAAATATCTGTCACAACTTCTGTTTCATTGCTGCTAACCATGCAGCTGCCTTTACACTAAATAGTATCATGTTGATTTTCATGCACAACCAAAAGAAAAATGGCTGCTGAGCATCACAACAACAGCAAGCACTACTATTTCTTAATTGGGATAATGGCATTAATATGGTACATTCCTGTCATGTTGGAATTACTAAATCGAAGCTCTAAGACAAATCAAGTGTTTACAAGTCTTCATTATGAGAAGGTGAATGTTTTTTTACAAGTCAGAATCTCATAATTATGATCATTCTGACGTGGTAAATGCACCATTAAAAGGAGTGCTTCAGACTTCAAGATGCCATGTCAAAATATCCACCAGCCACAGACAGAACATAAATACTAGAAGCTATAAAATTTACAAATCAATCAATTTTAATAATGTTTAATAATTAAATGGTCTTTAGGAGTGATCCTTTTCCATATAAACTTCTATACAAAAATCTTAGGTGACATCAACAAAAATAGTGTTATGGAACAAGCAAACAAGTGTTGTGTTAAAAGCAGCCAGAGGTAGAGGGTGGTGTTGTGGTTGAATCATGGCTGCTGTTCTGCAGTGGTGTTGATTTGAGTTATCAGTGTCTGTAAGACCTGAAGTCTGTCCTTGACCCACACTGGAGGGGACGGGCTGTGGCCAGGCCCCTCTATAGCCTGCAGGGCTTTCAAGGCACTTTCTGCTGTCTGGAGGTATCGCTCATACTCCTCTTCGGTGTTGGTCTCCTGTCTTGCCTTTTTCGGACATGGCTGGCAGAGAAGACGAATTATAGAATTAGTAAAAATTTGTTCCATATGTATGTCAGACAGGAAAGTAAGACATCCTTTCACTCACACACCTCCTCAGTAAGCGGTGTGTGTACAGGTGAGCTGTTCTTACGCTCCATTTGCTCACAGTGTTTCTCTATTATACTCCTCCACTCCTTGAGACGTTCTAGTCTCACTTCCCCAGACTCCTGCTGTGAGACGGTCTATTGAAAGTAATACAATAGTCTATATAAGGAACACTGCAATAAAACAAAATTATACATTTCATGTTCATGCATATCTCACTTCTTACCTTACTGAGGAAATTTAACACTTTGGTTTTGACCTCCTCTGATGTCAATGTTTGAGAAATCACTTCCTCGTGGTTGGTTATCTTAAAGTTAAAAAAGAGACGTGAGATGAATTACAAGTCACCTTAATATTAATATATATATACACATATAAATACATGGATGAGATTTTAGATTTTTTACCAAATAAATATTTATAAAAAAAGTTCTAGAAAATTATCATTTGGGTTTACAAGGAAATGCACCCTTATGTTAGTTATTATAAGTCGGAATTTGTGTTTCAAAAATGTATCATATATTCACTTCTGATTTACTCAATTACAAATTGAACAACTGAGGATACTGCCTAATTAATAAAAAAAACTACTTAATAAAAAATGGTTCTATACGGGGAAAATTCTGACCTCTGCAAAGCCTCCAAAGGCCTCCAGGACATGATGGAGTATCAGCCAGGATGGGTGAGTCAGGAGACCATTAAACAGACCACTGATTCTGGGCAAAACTTGGCACTGCAGTCACACACATACATATTCATATACACACAAAGAGAAATGGCTAAATGAAAGGGACTCATTTGCAGTCTGACTCATATTCCACTTATACCTGAATATTTGGAGGAAAAAATACTTTTCCCATGGAAGCAAGGAACTCCAAAGCAGCTAAAAGCAGGTCATCAGAGCATTTCTGGATAGTCAAACCACTCAAACAGGAAACAGCCTGAAAAATAATCAGAATGAACAAAGATATATAAAGCTTTAAAAGAAAGAGAACTATGAAGGTTCTAAAGATACAAAGTAAAAATGACCCACTGAATGTAATGTAAAAAGATCACCTGAACGATGACTTGTGGTTCTACACTTTTGATCAGAACAGCTGATAATGACAGGAGTAGCTTCACAGTGCACTGGAGAGGAGGATGATCCTTCACCTGATAATAGTGAAGAAAAACTAATATAAACCCAGTAACAACTGAATGAGAACATGATTCTTCATTTTCTCATGTCATCCATGTAAAGTGCAACTGCTTAACATGTAAACTTAAACTTAGTTTGTGTAAAACCGTTCACAAAATGTTTTTGAAAAGTCTCGTGCTCACCAAGGTTGCATTTATTAAAAAATACAGTAAAAGCCATAATATTGTGAACAATTATTACACTTTAAAATAACTGTTTACTATTTTAATGTTTTAAGTAAGGGATAATCCATGGCTAGCTGTGCATTAAACGATTTTAATGCACAACGTGGAGGCAAAGAACCACCCGACGCGAAGCGGAGTGCATTGAAATCATTTAATACACAGCTAGCCGTGGATTATCCCGCTTATACCATGGTTATTTGCCCGCATTGACAACTTAAAGCTGTTATTGATGTTTGCAGCGTAATATTTGACCAGAAGGGTAAAATTGACGGTTATTTTCGTCAGTTATGGCTCATTAGATCTAGCATTCTGCCCGCTTTGAATCAGACACAGAGATAAAGTAAAATTACATGTGTAAAATTGCATTTATTTGAATGAAGGAATTTGAATTATCTTTTATTATTATTATTTGAATTAATTATCAAGAGCGAGAGATTCGTACCTGCGTCTGTTCAGCGTCTCTCTCTATTAACAACGAAGATGTGCGTTTATTACTTCAAAATAGCGATGTAATCCCCTGTTGCTGAGAAATATAATGTAGTGATCCAGTAGCGAAGCTATTTTATTACTAAAAGTCACAGGACAGCGTTGATAAGTTTATGTGCTCCTGAACGTTTGTGTGTGCGCAGCGTGATCTCCACTTTCTGTATGCACGTGACGTAGGCCTATGTGTGTGAGCTTCAATGAAAACAGCGCATTGATATAGAAAGGTGATTCGACTGACTTGGAACTACCTGTGCATTAAACGGTTTTATTGCACACCTTCCAGCCAATCAGAATCGTGCCTGAAGCCGAGTATCTTATTCGGAAAGGCAAGGTTAATGGTTTCAAAACGAATAACGAATTCTACCAAATAACAGCAAAAATATTCTGCAGACCCATTCACTTCTCGTGCTGGCTGGATAACCAGGTGAGCCAGGAGATAGCATAGCATGATATTATACATAAACATCTAAAATCAAAATAAAAGTGAATGAGTGTGCGCTTCATGAATGAAATGAGCAGAACACGATCGCAAATCAAATAGCCACATTGAAATCATAAATCAGGGCTTTGACAAGAGTGTCAAAAGAGTGTTTTCTAATTTTAGATATGTCTATTTAATTGTTTTAAACCTTGTAAGATATGATACATGAATGAGTGTAAACTAAGAAATTAGCACAGTCTCACTCGCTCCCTGAGACGGCAAGCATTTATGTATTCTTTATAATTTATTCAGATTTGCATTTATATGCATAGTAAAAGTTGTTTTAGCAATTTTCAACCACTGAAAACTATGAAGGGAACGGAATTACATTTAAAACGTGCTTCTCATGTAATTTCAAGAACTTCCGGTTAAAGCCACGCCCACTTCCGGATTTATCCAAATACAAATGCAGATACAAATAATTCTTAGATTGTTACAGATACAGATATTTGCTACGCTGCACACCCATTTTTCAACTTTGTTGAATAGAAAGTTCAAAAGTACAGCATTTATTTGAAATAGAAATCTTTTGTAATTGTATGTAATGTCTTTACTATCACTTTTGATACATTTAATGCATTCTTGCTGAATAAAAGTGTAAATTTCTATTGGGGAATAAAAAACTTTTACTGACCCCAAACTTTTAAACAGTTTTGTATATGTGAAATCTGGTCACCTGGTTGCTACTCATGCGACTCCACAGCTGAGAGATTATCTTCACAGAAGACAGCACACATTCAGCCTGCAGGCTGCTCCCTCCCATCACCAACAGCAAACAGCCCAGTATTCGGTTCTGAATCACAAAGAGAAACAAAAGTTAAAAATGGGTACTGGGCATATTTATCTTAAAGGCGAGTCTGGTTAAGGGCAGGGTGTCAAATATAACTGACACACTGTGAAAGTGTTAAATCAACAGCACACTAAAACCTTAAGCGTTGAAATAAAAATAAAAGTCCCTGAGTTTTCCATGGCCAAAGTATATAAGTGCAGTCTTTTGTTTTGTGTCCATAATCAAATTTTTTATCTAAAACAGTCCTTATCAGAATTTGTTCAGGGTAAAACACATTCACAGCCTTGGAACTTCTGGATCCAAGCCTCTCCATTTCCTCTGCCATCAGATTATTAGCACAGATGGATAAATATGGGTGCCTTGGGTAATGAACTGTCGGTGGTTAGGTAGAGTTTATATGCCAGCATTTTTGATGGTTGTAAAATCAAGGCCTTATGTGATTCGAAATGATGGCAAACATCCTGCTAAAAGTATCAAAGGTTTATGTGGTTGGTGGCAGCACTATCACTTCCGTTAACTCACCAGTCTCGGTATATCTCCCAGCCTGTGGCCACTATTCTGCCATTCCTGCAGCACAACAGAAGCCCTGGCAAGCACCTCTTCCTCCACCTGCATACGTGCCTCCACACACAAACACTTTAGCAGAGTGTGACGCCACACACACAGGTTCTCCTCCTGAGAGGGAGGGAAGCGTTCCACAAACTCCACCTGTCACAAAAACACTTCATCATATTTAGAAACGTACCATTTTGGTACCTTCAAAACAAAGACAGAACAACTGTGGGAACATAAATAAACTATATTAGGAAGGCAAAAAAAACTAACAACCTCATCAATTTTCTGAGGACGTTTTCTGCAGAGTTGTATGTTCATATGCTATATCTGGACAAGAGAAAAAGAAACAAACCTGGTGTCTTGGAGTCATGAGAAAAAGCAGGCGTCTAAACAGCAGGGCCAAGTGAAACAGCTGATAACCCTCGCCAGGACATGACCTTATCTAGACAGTACAACAACAATACAGGTCACAGAAACAACTAGTGCTTTACTAAAGACCTTATGTTTAATGGAAATATGTTCAGACAAAATATTCAAACTGAAAGAAATTTAAGAAAAAAAGATTGTCTAAACACTCTCAAAAAGTTAAATTACAATAGGTCCAAAGAGTATTTAGTCACCTAAAAAATGTCAATAGATTTAGAAATAGAAAAATGCAATAGATTATAAAATATCAAGGATGAAGTAGAGGATAGGACAACTACAGTTTTGAAGCAAAACATAGATGTATGGTTTAAAATGAAGATAAAGGTACTGAAAAAAGTTTGAGGTCTTTAAGATTTTTTTTAGGAAAGAAATTAATACTTTTCTTCCGCAAGAATTCATAAAATTAATCAAAAGTGACAGTAAAGACATTTATAATGTTACAAAAGATTTCCATTTCAAACGAATGCTGTTCTTTTGAACTTTCTATTAATCAAAGAATCATGAAAATATGTATCAATTGCCACAAAGATATTAAGCAGCAACTGTTTTTCAACAATAAGAAATGTTTCTTGAGCACCAGATTAGCATATTTGAATGATTTCTGTAGGATCATGTGACACTAAAGACTGAAGTAATGATGCTGAAAATTCAGCTTTGCCAAACAAATAAATTTAATTTTAAAATATATATTAAAACATAAGACTGCTATTTAATTGCAATAATATTTAACAATATTACTGTTTTACTGTATTTTTTATCAAATAAATGCAGCAATGATGAACATAAGAGACTTCTTTAAAAATGTTACTGGCCTCAAACTTTTGAGTGTGTGTGTAAACCATAGAATTGAAGTTGTTCATCCAACACTTAAATTAACAACATTTACAATAATACCAAGCACTCAAAACAAATGCCACAAGAGTGTTGTGATGGACAGGTGTGTTCTTCCCCATGTTCATTTGACACCAATTGTCAGCTCAGTCTGGCTTTAAGAGAGAAAAAGGGTTCCCTGTGGTCCCTCATCCTAGACAGGTTTCCAGAAAACCACAAGAGCACAGAAAAGGTCACATTCCCAACAGACTCCACTCACCATGTGAGCAATAAGGTGAACATGGTGAAAACACAACTCGGCCGTGCCATACCTGAAGAGAGAACGAGAGAACACAACTCTGAAGAATACAAGTACACATTTATGTACAATATCAGTGCAGTAGTTGTTTTCTTTCCTCCTTTCCTAACATGGACACAAGTCTAAGTAAAGGATGGTTATCAATATTACTGAGGGTGTTTCTAGAAAGTTCTGAATGACTCAATAACAAAACTTTGGAATTTTCTACTTTTCAATATTTTAAACACAGGAATGTCCCCTGATTGTTCATGCTCATGCACTGTGACAGCTCTGGAAAGTAGTAGTCATAGAAATCTGATGGTCTATGCTCCTGGGTGTGTGTATCTGTCTTACCGTGCCAGGAAGCACCAGACATCTGTGGCCAAGACAGCCGTCTGTGTGTCTGCCTGTAATACGGCAGCTAATAGTGACTGCTCCTTAAAGAAGGAAACAGAGAGGACTGCAAGATTATATGATGTTTCCTCTTTCTGATGAAATGTATTAATAAGTACAGCTATTTGTCACTCGGTCAGTAGAAAATGATTACAGCATTCAATATCTAACACTACTTTGGGCATAAATGGGAGAATTTAGAAGCTAATATTAAAAGTAATGATTAATCTTTTCTTTCTTTGTTTTCTCTGAGAGAACCATTTTATCATAAAGTGATTAAAAAAAATAGCATGACAAAATAATTGTCAAGACACGTCAAGCTGCGACTTTCTTTTCAAGAAAAAAGGTCTGAAGTAAATTTTATACACGTCATCGAGAGAGAAACATCAACGGTGCGTCCCAATTTGCATACTATCCGTCCTAAATAGTATTTGAAAATAGAATTAGTATGTCCCAAATCGTAATATGATGAAATGAGTATTCCAAAGATAACCCGGATGGTCTGCTATTTCCGGTTTGAAGTCGAAGTGCAGAGCCGTGCACACTCTGACGGCTAATATTGCCCACAACCCATTGCGAGTTGGACGAGGATTCGATTAGAACTACCATAGTGGATAAAAAGTGTTATAAAACTACAACCATGTCGGATGTGCGAGTCCGACGGTTAAGTACAGAGGTATAGATAAAGGGGTTTGAGTGAATAATTATCAGTATCTAACCTGACGAAAAAAGATATTTATTCGGTGTTATCCACATTATATTTAATCTGCAATAGCATTGAGAACTGTTGTAATGATATGTTTGGCCATTAACTTTTAAACACATCATCATATTCAAATTGCAAACATATGAGGGAAGTCTCCACATGAAAGACCCACGACTGGCAGATCAACGTGCTACTACAATTCTCTCCGAAACGGTAGGAAATTAAATTAAATTGAATGTGGAGGATTTTAACTGTGACAAGATGATTGACGGCAGTTTAAACAGTGACAAGATGCACGTAACTAAGCGACAGAGCTGTACGTTAAAGATGACGAAGTAGTATGTCCCAAAGCTTGCCTACTTTTCTGCTACACACTCAAAAGTTCTTCACAAAAAGAGTACATACTTTTAGGATGTAGTACAAGGTTTGTTAGTACACAGAATTTAATAAATGTTCAAAAGAGATCACTGACCAGTGGAGGAAAGTGTTGTGCGGGCAGCACACCCACACAAGCACACATATGCACACACACATGCTGGTGCAGACTGACTCTACCCTGAGCCTGTCCTCTCAGCATTACCCCCGGTAACCACACCGGAACTGCACGCTCCAACATACACTGCCGGAAACTCTGCAACACGGCCTCAAATACAGACCATCTGAGGAAAAAGAGAGTTTTTGCTGGTATTATGTACTTTAGCCAAAAACACTAAAAAACAAATGTTGATTTAAAGGATTAAGCTGGGCATACACGGTGCGATTTTTGCTGTGGTACGAGCTTGCAGACGATTTTTTGTCTCTCGGGAGAAATCGCAAGGACATCGTGGATGCTCGTATGGTCGCGGATCGAAGCGTGTGAGAGGAATTACAAGACGAGCTGAGCATGTTACGAGCACCTCCCGACCTCACAATAATTTTTAAACGTTTAAAAATTCGGGGAGTCGGCCCAATTTTCACCAGCATATAGGCTGTCCCCTGTTTTCAAATCATTCACAACCACGTCACACAGGCTAGATCGATGAGTATTATTAGGCTATAGCTCAGTGGCTGCAACCATACAGTGTGCATGCGTGCATGCATGCACTCTCTCTCTCTCTCTCTCTCTCTCTCCTCTCTCACTCCTCTATCTCACTCTCTCTCCTCTCTCTCTCTCTCTAACATCTCTCTCACTCTCTCTCTCTCTCTCTCTCTTCTCACTCTCTATCTCTCTCATCTCATATCTCTCTCTCATCTCTCATCTCTCTCTCTCTCTCTCTCTCTCTCTCTCTCACTCTTCATCATCTCTCTCTCAATCTCTCTTAAGTTTTCTGTTGACAGAATGGCTGCTGTTCTCTGCATTTCAACAAATCATTTGCACACTTTCTTTTTTCTATCCGAAGCTATAGCAGCAACATTGAAAGCTCCAGTCTCTGTGTTTGGCGCGTGTGATTGCCGCCGGCTCGCTGTGCAATACAGTAGTGCCGTGTACCAGCTGCTTTGATACGATTATCAAGTTAACTGACTCGTAGCGTGTGCAATATCTCACGACCTCCCGAGTGTCCGAATTCATACAGTATACGCCCGCCTTTAGTTCACTCCAGAATGAAAATTTCCTGATAATTTACTCACCCCCATGTCATCCAAGATGTTCATGTCTTTCTTTCTTCAGTCGAAAATAAAGTAAGGTTTTTGAGGAAAACATTCCAGGATTTTTCTCCATATAGTGGACTTCAATGGGGACCAACAGGTTGAAGGTCCAAATTGCAGTTTCAAAGGGCTCTACATGATCCAGCTGAGGAATAAGGGTCTTATCTAGCGAAACGATCTGTCATTTTCCAAAAAAAAAAAAATTAATAATAATAATATATATATTTTATATACTTTTTAACCACAAATGCTCGTCTTGCACTAGCTCTGCGATGCGCGTCCACGACTTCACGCATAACGTAATCACGTTGGAAAGGTCACGCGAAATGAGATGGAGGGCAAAAAACTCCATCTCATTTTCTCCTCCAACTTCAAAAACGTCCCGAAATCGTTGTTTTACTTTTTTGTAAAAGGCGTTTGACTGAAGCCTTTGCACGTTCGCTTTGTAAACACTGGGTTGGTACTTCCACCTACGTCACGTGTAACCTTTCCAACGTGACTACGTAATGCGTGAAGTCGTGGACACACATCACAGAGCTAGTGCAAGACGAGCATTTGTGGGTAAAAAGTGTATAAATTTTTTTTTTTTTTAATTACTAAGATAAGACCCTTATTCCTCGGCTGGGAATGTGTCAAGCCCTTTGAAGCTGCATTGAAACTGCAGTTTGGACCTTCAACCCGTTGGTCCCCGTCGAAGTCCACTATATGGAGAAAAATCCTGGAATGTTTTCCTCAAAAACATTAATTTCTTTTCGACTGAAGAAAGAAAGACATGAACATCTTGGTTGACATGGGGGTGAGTAAATTAACAGGAAATTTGTATTCTGGAGTGAACTAATCCTTTAAGTATGGACCATTTTTAAATTACAAATATATATAGAAGTACTTTAACATTTAAAAGTTTGGGGTCAGTAAGATTTTTTTCTTTTATTCAGCAAGCATTGATTATATTGATGATGAAAAGTGACAGTTAAGACTTCAAGACTACTAAAGAATTTAAAGTCACAATTATCATATTACATTTCTCACACAATACATATTTTATACATTTAATAAATTATTTTATTTAGCAAAATGGCAATCTTACAAATAAAACTGAAAATGTTGACCAAGCCAATTCTGGGAAGGCTGTACAATTAATGCTATAAACTCAACTGCATCAGCGCTGACTAGTTTAATTGGCACGTTTATCTTGCTAAATTATACAATTGTAAAGCACCTGGGAGTTTCCTCGGAAAATTGGCTGCCATCACTCCACAGCCGCAGCGCCTCCTCTGGCTGGGAGGAGAGTTTACCCAATACATTCACCAGCAGCAGACACTGTGGTAGACAAAGCTCTGTACTGCTCTCTAAAACACACAAAAACAACAAAAATCAGAGGTCTGACTTAAATCATTTTTTTTAATGTTTACAAAAACATTTGGAAATGTGTATTATGAAGCCCTGCACATGAAATGCAAATAAAAATGAGATTGTTAAGACGTACTAAATTGTATTTAATTTGTTTCCCTTATTGTAATTTAGTTAAATATTGGCCATGATTTAACTAAACCAATGGAATGAATTAAGTCGTGGGAACAAATTCTTTTTTATTCGTGCTGGGCTCCGTAATGTACAGCATGAAATATGTACTAAATGTTTTTCTCTTACCTATGAGCCTGTAATTAGTCTGAAATTATCACATTACAAATAAACAGAATTTTCCTAATGACTAACATTAGTATAGTCTACTATAGTGGTTGCAAAACCTGTGTTTAATCATGCAAAAATCTAAAACATCACAGACATAAAGTGCAGCTCCACATGTTGCAGTGAAGGATGCATCGCCCTGTAATAATGAAAGGCCAAAAGCGTTTGTCCAATTTAACTGACCCGGGAAGGCACAGGATGTACACTCAGCAATGTGCCATGGACAGTCGGTCTCTCTGCATTTCTTATATAACCATGTCCTTGACATGAAAGAAATTCATGACCTAATCTTTTAACCCTCCAGAGACCCTCCAGACAGTGACCAATCACTCATATTACAAACAGCACAACAATCTTAATTACCAGGCTGAGTGATATAATTTTTTTGGAGGAAATGTTAAAAGAATGTTCCAGGGTTCAAGAGGACACTGGAAGTTTTTATGGTAGTTTGCAATAAGAAGCTCACGGTGGTCTGGGTTCAGGACAGACTCAGCAAAGGGTTGGAAGTACATCAGCTGTGTCAGCATGATATCCATGGGAACCAGGACCGCCACTCTCAGCTCCTCACTGAGGGCAGGAGGCACCGACGGGGTACACACAGACGGGGGGAACTTGCTAAGTAGGGGAAAACCACAAGCTCAATTAGACATAATGGACAAAACAAAGAGGGAAAAAAATATGAACTTTGACATGATTTTAAAATTAAAATCCCCATGTTGAGTGTTGACCTTATGCAATATATATTTGATTACCTGTGGATTTGGAGATATAACTGGTGAAATCGACAGCATGACTTAGCAAGGAATGCTTTAAATTCCTATTACATGATACAAAAAAACATTATAACTTAATAATCATGGTTTTGATGAATAAATTTAGTTTCCCCCTCAGTTACCTTTGTGTAGTGGACTAATGTGTTGGCAAAAAACCTACACATCTTTGTTGCTTTTTGGAAAAGTTTGTATTCTGGACAGTGCACAACTTCCTATGAGAAACAAAAGGAGGAAGGCAGATATGAGCTGACTTTTTATATAAAAACACTTGCTTATCATTACTTTCCAACAAAAAAGTCCCTGATGCACATTTCTAGGTCACAATTATTACCACCGGAAATACAACAGCAAACAATAAATAATCACCACCTCTGTAAAAAAAAAAAAAAAAAATGACATGGACACTGTTCTTTTGAATTTTAACTAGTGATCGATCGATATTGATTTTTTTTCATGCCCGATGCCAATGCAGATATTTTAGAGAGCAGGGTGGTCGACAGCCGATATAAAGCTGAAATTTGTAAATAATCTCACACTAATTTAAATATAGCAAAAACACATGCATTGCATAACAATTGCTGAAATGAATTTTTATTTCACTTAATATTTACTAAATTACAAATAAATAATTTGAAAATTAATAAAAAAAATATATCTGTAAAATAAACGGACTATTAAACTATTTTCAACAAATAAAGAAATTGTTAAAAAAAATATGAACAGAAAAAGAAGTAAACACTGTAATGAACAGGACACAGTAATCTGGTAATTTGTGAGCAGTCTGTGCAGTGGGAATTAGGCCCGTTGCGATAATTACTATATCGATTTATCGCAAAATATATGGACATATCCAAATGGACTTGGTTTATGCACTGTTCCGGTGCAAATATAAATCTGACAGCGTGAAATGGAGCATGCTCACCGATAGCATTCACAGAGAACCCGTTTTTGAATTCCACTGCGCTGTTTTTTATGGATAGCCATATTTCTATTGTTTTTCTGTAACGGATATGACGGCTCAAGTTAATAGTTCAACTTTAAAAAGCGTGTCCCTATAAAAATAGATTTGGCAGCAAATATGGCCTGTTGACGGCATCTGTGCCTTTGTTCATATGGACATCTGAATGAAACACTTCTAAAGTCTAAAATTTACTTAAATGTCAAACATGTTAGTTTGTTTTTTTCTACTTCTTGTTACTTTGCACTTTTTGTTTACAAAGATTTATATATTATTTATTCAAGTTTTATTTATTTAGGATATTAGTTATTTTTGTTATTTCAATTCAAGTATCTAAATATTCTTAAGAATTAAAAGTTCTTTGTTATTTGAACGTGAGTAGTTTCATTATTATGCTGTTATATTACCATTGTATAATCAGTGGCTTAAAACGGTCTTAAAATTACAATAATATAATTTAACGTTGAAAAGATATAAGTATTTCCTGAATGCTGACAGTAGATGAGAAAGTATTAAAGTGTTTGCCTTTCTATTGCTAGTAATATAAAAGCAAACACTATAATACTTTTTCGTATACCGTCTACTTTCTTTGTTTAACAGTTTTATCTAATAACGTATTAGACAGAACTGTTAGACCATAAACTAATGAAGACGGAGAATGGGAGCGCTGTGTGCTCGGGCGCTGGCATTCTTGGTGCTATCAAAAAAAAAAAAAAAAAAACCTTCCGACACATCGGCCAAGCAGAAAATCTTATCAGCCGATGCCGATAATTAAAAAAAAAATCCAAATATATTACTTCACTAATTTTAACTGATGAGTCTACTTCACCTGTAGGCCTGCCTGTTGGATCTGTTGAGCCAGCTCAAGACAGTTCTGGACAGATGTACACAGGTCTTCACACAATAAGGCGGCTATGTCAGTGTGGTGAAGCTGATCTTCTACTAGAGACTGGTACTTCACGCTTTGTCTGAAATTTAATACAAACTGTTAGTATACAAATTTGTATCATTTATTTCTTCATTCAAATTTTAGATTTAATAATTAAGTATTATGTGTAATTTAAGATGTCTGAACATTTCTAAAGGAAAGGGCAAGAAGAAAGAATTTACTGGACTTGTGTTACTCGCAATCTATTGTGATATAATGTATATACAAAGAATTGAGCCATTAATTGGTAGCCATTATCTTTCCTAAGTATTTTTGTTTCTACTATGGAAGTTTATGGCTATGGTAAAATGTTTGATTAGCAACATTCTTCATAATATCTTCTTTTGAGTTCAACAGAACAGAGAAACTCATACAGGTTTGGAACAACTTGAGGGCGAGTAAATGACAAAATTAAAATTTTTGGGTGAACTATCCCTTTAAACTACACAGCTGCAGGGTCCACATGTTTAAGCAGCAATGAAAGCAAAAACAGATCTGAGTGGGACCGTTTTACTGAAATAGTTAAAGAGGACCAATCAAGTGCTGGGTATGTGATATGTAACTGTGCTGTATGTATATGACAATAAACTAATAAAGGCTATATCCAGCCTTTTGCTTGGGCTGAACGTATTTAATTTCTTGTGTGTGTGTTCAGGAAGTTGCAGTGACAGAAACAGTGACAATTTAAGTTTGAAGGGAGTAAAGCCTGTGTTAGGCTATTATGGAAATGTACTTCTGAAAAGAACTAAATAATATAAATATTAATTTAAAAGCAGCCTACTTCAGTGTAATATGTTACCATATCATCACGCAGTTATGGTTATATTTGGAGTTATGTAAGTTATGTGACGATCGGGTGGGGATATCTAAATCAGAGAAAATCATAGGTTCAGGTGGGTGGTGGGTGGATGATTTATTTTTAACAGCAGATTCAAGGTGAAGTTAGAGCTGATTGTGTGTTTGGCACAAAATCCGCCTGGTTCCGATTTATGGCCGGATGACCAGAGCATCTCTATTTATGATGCACATTATACTTACTTAATGATAAATTTCCATGTGTTGGCATGTAGTGCAATGTCCAATCTGGATATGATCGAGCATATGTCCAGCAGACTGTGAATCACTGCAAGGCAAGCCAAACAAAAAATTCAATTAAAAATTTAAAAAAAAAAAAAAAACATCATCCATCTATTCACTAGAGTTTGCATGAAACAAACTGAACCTTTCCCTCACATAGAAATTACAAACCTGTGACAATATCTGATACTTCCTCCTCAGATGCAGTGTCCTCGAAGTTAATTTTGTCCAACAGTTCCATCAGACCCTTCTGCAAAGAATAGGCCTCTTTAAACAGGCCCTGAAGCAGATCGCCCACCAACGACAGCCTTCCACTGTACATGACCTCGCTGTCCTATAAACACATCAACATCATACTAAAATTAACAGCAAATACAATTCTCCACACAACCACTATAGCAGTTTACAAACACACTAAAACAGCCAACAGCCCTTTTGGTGTATTTACAGGCAAGGGCGTGGTTTTGGTTTGAACATTGGGTTGAAGTGTGAACCGTTTAGTGGGGTCCCGGGGCATGCTCCCTCATGAGATTTATTTGTTTGCTTGTTTGTTTGTTTAGTTCTTTTTGCAAAATGGTAATTTGTGGTATCATTCACATGCAAAGTTGGTTTATAACTGTAATAAAGTAATAGCCTAGTTAACAATGACTTGTTTACATAGGATATATCCAAGATAAAGCATCATGTTCTAGATGATGACCCCTCCCTACCTGAGAGGCTTAATGATTTTTACTGTAGATTTGAGTCCAGTGAAGCTCAGATAAGCTCTCTCAGTTTTTCCCAACCAGGGCTGGTTGGTCACCCCCCCTTTTCAATATTAGAGCATGATGTCAGGAGGCTGCTCCAATGTCAAAACATCAGTAAAGCGGCAGGGCCTGATGGTGTCACACCAGCTACGCTGAGGAGCTGTGCAGACCAGCTTACTCTCATACTCACTTACATTTTCAATTGGTCTCTCACCACATCAATAGTACCTGCTTGTTTTAAATCAGCCATGATCATCACCTGCCTTAATGATTACAGACCTGTTGCGCTCACGTCTGTTGTCATGAAGGTGTTTGAGCGCCTAGTCTGCAGGAACTTAGCGCACATTACACTACATCCTCACCAGTTCGCCTACAGGGCAAATAGTGGATGATGCAGCGTCATTAGGCACACATTTCATTCTCCAACATCTTAAGGCTAAGTACACATATTCACATTGAAATGTCATGCCAAATATTGGCTCATTTTGGATTTCATGAGAGCTACACATTCCAAAAAAGTTGGGACAGGTAGCAATAAGAGGCCGGAAAAGTTAAATGTACATATAAGGAACAGCTGGAGGACCAATTTGCAACTTATTAGGTCAATTGGCAACATGATTGGGTATAAAAAGAGCGGCAATGTCTCTCAGAAGTCAAGATGGGCAGAGGATCACCAATTCCCCCAATGCTGCAGCGAAAAATAGTGGAGCAATATCAGAAAGGAGTTTCTCAGAGAAAAATTGCAAAGAGTTTGAAGTTATCATCTACAGTGCATAATATCATCCAAGGATTCAGAGAATCTGGAACAATCTCTGTGCGTAAGGGTCAAGGTCGGAAAACCATACTGGATGCCCGTGATCTTCGGGCCCTTAGACGGCACTGCATCACATACAGGAATGCTACTGTAACGGAAATCACAACATGGGCTCAGGAATACTTCCAGAAAACATTGTCGGTGAACACAATCCACCGTGCCATTCGCCGTTGCCGGCTAAAACTCTATAGGTCAAAAAAGAAGCCATATCTAAACATGATCCAGAAGCGCAGGCGTTTTCTCTGGGCCAAGGCTCATTTAAAATGGACTGTGGCAAAGTGGAAAACTGTTCTGTGGTCAGACGAATCAAAATTTGAAGTTCTTTTTGAAAAACTGGGACGCCATGTCATCCGGACTAAAGAGGACAAGGACAACCCAAGTTGTTATCAGCGCTCAGTTCAGAAGCCTGCATCTCTGATGGTATGGGGTTGCATGAGTGCGTGTGGCATGGGCAGCTTACACATCTGGAAAGGCACCATCAATGCTGAAAGGTATATCCAAGTTCTAGAACAACATATGCTCCCATCCAGACGTCGTCTCTTTCAGGGAAGACCTTGCATTTTCCAACATGACAATGCCAGACCACATACTGCATCAATTACAACATCATGGCTGAGTAGAAGGATCCGGGTACTGAAATGGCCAGCCTGTAGTCCAGATCTTTCACCCATAGAAAACATTTGGCGCATCATAAAGAGGAAGATTCGACAAAGAAGACCTAAGACAGTTGAGCAACTAGAAGCCTGTATTAGACAAGAATGGGACAACATTCCTATTCCTAAACTTGAGCAACTTGTCTCCTCAGTCCCCAGTCGTTTGCAGACTGTTATAAAAAGAAGAGGGGATGCCACACAGTGGTAAACATGGCCTTGTCCCAACTTTTTTGAGATGTGTTGATGCCATGAAATTTAAAATCAACTTATTTTTCCCTTAAAATTATACATTTTCTCAGTTAAAACATTTGATATGTCATCTATGTTGTATTCTGAATAAAATATTGAAATTTGAAACTTCCACATCATTGCATTCTGTTTTTATTCACAATTTGTACAGTGTCCCAACTTTTTTGGAATCGGGTTTGTAGCTCAGCTTTTAACACTATTATCCCTATTAGGCTGTCCTAGCCATAGGTGTTAATACTGTACTGTGTCAATGGATCCTGAACTTTTTGTCCTGTAGGAAACAATATGTCAAAATTCATAATCATGTCATCAACCAGGGTTCTTAACATCGGCGCCCTACAAGGGTGTGTCCTGTCTCCTCTTTTATACTCTCTTTATACCAACAACTTTATGTCCCATTCAACATCCGTTAAACTGTTAAATTTTCGCAGATGATACCACTGTAGTAGGCCTTATCTTTGATGGGGATGAATCTGTTTACTGGGGTGAAGTGGAACAGCTGGTCAGGTGGTGCGAGGACAATAACCTAATCCTCAATACATCTAAGACCAAAGAGATGATAGTGGACTTTAGAAAGAAGGCAGTCCAGCACCTTCCCCTCTCCATCAATGGTCAGGTTGTTGAGGGGGTCTCCTCCTTCTGCTTCTTGGGCACTACCATACACCAGTCCCTCTCATGGGACCTGAACATTAGTCTCATTGTAAGCAAAGCCCATCAGAGACTCTTTTTCCTCCGTCAGTTGATGAAATTTGGGGTTAGCCAGAAAGGCATGACTCATTTCTACCGACCCGTCATAGAAAGCGTGCTGACCTTCTCTATCCTGTCCTGGTACGGGAACGCGACCAGTCAGGATAAGCAACAGCTAGAGAAAGTAGTGTGCAGAGCCTCCAAGATCATTGGCTGCAGTCTGCCTACCATAGCCTCACAGTACAACACCAGAATTATTAGGAAGGCGAGAAACATCACCACCGACCCCTAACACCCAGCACATCACCTGTTCACTCTTCTGCCATCAGGGAAGAGGTACAGAAGCATCATCAGCAGAACTTCACACTTCAGAGATAGCACCTACGTCCAAGCTATACGATATTTAAACATGGCCTAATGCTTGAATGTTTGATTTAGGTTATGAACTTGTGGACTATATATGTGTGTATATGTGTGCTGTGTCAGTGCATTGTTGTTAATTATGTGGTATATGTGAGCATACCAAGACAAATTCCTATCAACTGTATTGTTGAAATGGCTAAATAAAATAAACTTGAACTTGAACTATATGTATTTAATATTATTTAAGCACCTAAAAGCTTATCAGTTTGACAATTTTACTTAAAGAACTTTACTTAAAATTTTCTTATACTAAAAATGTTAATTTCCTGTCATCTCTTGGAATATTTGAAAGCCAGTTTTTATTAGCAGAACACATTTTACACATAGGGAAAACCAATTGTTTAGTCAATAAGTCAAGAAGGTCCTGACTTTAAAGCTCTTTCTAACTTGTACTTGGCCAAAAGTAACAGTTATAATTGTTTGATAGCATTTATTACAATAAGGACATAATTACAGGTAAGACCATTGATGGCTCCTTATTACCATGCTTAGGGCAATGTTAAATTTTCTCTTTCTTTTCTTTATCTAGCATTTGTTATGAAAAACAGCAGCCTACACATAGAAACTATAGACAACACGCCACAGTTTTTAATATAAATCTTTAGTGAAAAATCTATTCCCTTAACAGATAATCTATTATAAATTCTACAACAAGTTAGTTAAAATCAGGGCCGTAACCACCATAGGAATTGAGGGGGACAAGTCCCCCCGCCCCATAAATTCGAACTGTCCCCCCATTATTTGATATTTCTTAATGCTGCCCTCAATTACACACCACTCTGTTTGTTGTTAGGATGGCAGACAGTTTAAAAAATTTACATTTTTAGGTTGGTCTACCTCAGTGGTCTAATAGCACTCATCAATGTCAAAATGATGGCCAATCAGATCAAAGAAGGCTTAATGTTGACTGAAGATGAGTGTGAATTCCAACGTGACAATTTTAGTTTTTACAGTGAAAGAGTGTGTGCGTGGTAAGATATAAGTAGATAAACGACAATGTCAATTTGACAACTGTTTTACAATGGATACGTTTAACAACCCATAGTAACATACAGTGATGCAAACTACTCAAATTTTATCATGTAATTTCGCTATTTTTAATTGAAAATATGCAGTCATTTAAATGTCATTCATAACTGAATGTGACGAGACAAGAAACGGTTTTTGTTTTTTAAATTTTTGACATATTAGACATACTAACAAGAGTGAATGTGTGCATATTTTTAAATAAAATATTATTTGCAAAGAGTTTAAATGGATTACTCCACAACTATATAGGCTATAATTAGATCTAGAACTTCTTTTACTGCTCTAATTTCTTCTTTATTCCCTTAAATCCCTTTTAATCCTTTAAATATGTAATTTCTTTAAAATAAAAACACCCCCCTCAAAAAAAGAAAAAAAGAAAGAAAACTTTGGTCCCCCCCAATGTTCAAGACATGGTTACGGCCTTGGTCAAAATAAACCATAATAAATACAATAGAATGTGATCAATTCTAGTAAAGTTGGTATAAGTAGTTTTAAAAAGCTTTCTAATTTATGTTGGTGCAGGATGATGTTTTCTACTCTTTTTCAGTCTTTTTAGTTTATGTGGCTGATTTAGATCATGTTTGACTTTCTCCATAGCGTTTTGAAGTGCTAAATTCTCAATAGAGAATTCAAATGGGTCGCACATTTTATCATCAGAGTCGTGATAGGAACGCTTCGCACAGATCTTATCACACTTTTGGAGCGCGCTGGTGAACACGCACAGAGTATACGGTGATTCGCGTGCCACGCACACACAATTGAATAAACCGGGCTTCAGTCATATTGTGCAGATAATTGGTCCGTTTGGTTCATACAGGAACTTATTGCTTACAAAAGCTCAAAACGCACAATGTATATATTAATTAATAGCCTGATTCTATGTTTCCATTAACCATGGTATAAATATTGGGGGGGTTGCACTTGCTTGTTTTGAATATGTCCAGTGTACAATATAAAATAAAATAAAATAAAAATGTACCTTGCAGTGCTGGAAGGTGTCCTTTAGGACTCTGAGGATGCAAGAGGGCAGAGAGCGAATGGTGTCAAAGGAGACAGACTCTTCAAAGGAACTGACATGACGCACACAGCCAGAGAGAGACTCCAGGGTCTGGACCATCATCTGGCCAAAAACACATCAGTAGAGAGTTCTATGACCAGCAAATGAAGAAATCTGTACTGCTGTACACAAGCTTAAAATATATTATCAAATAAGGAATATTCAAACCTTCAGTATATTTCTCAAAAATGCATACAGCTCTGTGTTCTGACTGGAAAGGCCTCCAATTTGCTTGCTGATTTCTTCCAAAAGTCTTGCAAACACTTTTACCACCTGTGGATTTTGCATGACAACACATAAAAACATGCCGCATGTTGAATATTTCAACCTACAGAACAGGAATGGGTACAGGACTTGAGTACTTGAAAGTGACAGCGATGATTGGTCATTCAAAAATACATCTCATCTCTCTAAAATCTCATATAGGATGCATTTGGTTGAGTTAATTAACCCGCTACCAAAGTGCTTCAGTTTACCAGTGTTCTCAGCATCAGCTCACGCAGCTGAAATAACAATGTCCCAACATTTTTGATTACGATTGGGTTGTTTGAAATAATCCTATTCGTTTCAAATTTTGCATTAAAAAAACATTGACGAAATTATTAATAATAATTAGCACTAGGCCTGTTATTTTTCTTTTATTGTTTTCATTAACAGTATGGTTTAATAATTAAAATCGTTTCATTATCATAATGATACCCCAAGCACTTGAGTACTTTTTTTTAATAAACTATCAAAAACAGACATTTTGTGGGAATTTAAAGATCAAACCTTGGGTAAGACAGTGGAGAAACATCCCGTCTCTAATTCAGATAAAGAAAGATGAGGGAGGAACTTGCTTGTGATTATTTGCAGAATATCTGTGGAGACAAAAATCAAACAAAGTAGGTTATACAAATAAAATATTTATTGGAAAAAGCAATGAAAGCCACCACAAAACAGGAACTTGATAAAGACAAGCCAACTGTCTCAAAACTGAACATGAATAAAGGTTTACACATATCAAATTAAATAAAACTTATGTTTGGAGTCGCCTGAGATATGCCAGGTCAGAAAGTAAAGTACTGATAACAGTTTAGACTTACTTGTGTGCTCTTCCCAGCTGTCAGTGTCATGGTGCATGGCGTGCATGTGTCAAGGCCAGTCTAAATCATTTTAATACACCTATGACAACTAAGGCAGTCCTAAACAATCGAATACACGTTCATACATTCCCCTATTAAAGAAATTAATTTGAAGAGGTAAGTTACTCAGGAAAGGATATAACTAGTTTAGGTAGGACAGTTTTGAGTTCTTGTTGACAGGTCTCCTGGTTCCACTGAGAGACCTCATCCAAGAGAGTCACTTGAGACATTGTGGCCACTTTTTTCAAAACACACCTGCGTTGAAAAAGTTGCAACTTAAATCGATATTTATATATTTACGTAACAAATATATCGATGGCGAAACATGTTTTCGTGGTGAAAGGTAGCCGTTATTTTATTCGTTCAACTTGCAGGTTAAACTACATAACTAGCTTCATACACCGTTTTCGAACTAATAACTACTTAGAACTTACCAACTCACTCAGATGGATAAAATAGCGCTTAATAAACTCATGTGACAATTACAGAGATGAGATCCTGAACACATACTTAGATTTTACGTTGTTTTGAGTTCTCATTTCCGTCTGCTGCTGGGTGATTTCATTTGCCAGCACTGGATGGGGTTGTTGTTTTTTTTTAGGAAAACGAAACCTGTTGGTAGACAGGTTACGCGCTGTGTGTGTTATATATAATCATATACGAAGCAAATGCGCTCATTAAGTTGTTTAATGAAAGTACTTCATTAATGGTACGGTGCTTACGATTTCCCCTATAAACTTGATATGGTACCGCTCCGCTCCAAAGTTCGCGCCGTTTTAGGTGGTTTTAATTCACCGCATTCACACCGCACTCTACGGTGATTGGTCAGAATGTGGTCATTCATGGCCCAATCACAAACGTAATGTTTTTTCGATGTACGAGGCGGTGACACAGCGGAACAACGGGGAATAGGATTCGTCTGTAGAAGTGCTTTTACTGCAAATTGCTGGGAGAGTATTTGCCCCGGCTCAGGCAAGTTTGTCCAGTATCGTCCATGCATAACTTTGTTTTAAGCCCACATTTAGAAGTGTCACTTAAAATCTATGGATTTTATTGGTGTAGCCTAAAATAGTAAACAAGTTAGTGAACCTATAGGGGATTTATACAAAAAAAAAAAAAAAAAACCCCAAACTATTGCCATCATTTGAACTCCGAGCAAAATCATTCCATCCTGATTCTGAAGGTAAAAACCTACCAATTTCCTGTATCCTGAGACCCAGAATAAACATAACGAAAGAATCCCCCACTTGTAAAGGCATTTAGTGCAACCCCACACCCTGAGGACTTCCCACTTATAGAGAGCACACATTTTAAGTCCATGGACTAGTTCTGGGATTCTCAACCAGACAGTAAAGGGACCATTTTATGTAGTACTTAAATCTTTATTAAACATTTTTCGCTTGACTTTGGCTCTCCCTGACCTGAAGGGGACCAACTTGGGCTTTTCCCTCCCACTGGAAACCTGCAGTGACAGGAAACCAGTCAACACAAGTCAGAATATGAAATCTGCAGACTCCTTTTGGGCTTGATCATTTGCAAATATACCTAAAACTTTGGATAACACACTATCTGTCCTCAATCCACAGCTTGTGTCACAGCAGCCACACACCTGATCACTTCCATCGGATGAGATCCATCTAAGACACAAGAATTGTCAAGAGGGGTGTATGTTATACAGAATAATCCATCAAGACTCACCCATTTGTTTTAAAAGAACAAGCCTTATGATCCTCATCAATCTGGGACGAAGCTGAACTTGCTCTTAGAAGACAGGTGATGTAAATCTGCTGAAGAGCCATTTTTTAAAAGGCAAGAAATCAAACTCTAAAAGCACTTAACTTGGACCGCACCAAATAATCCTGCAACACATACAGCACCATTGTTTTCCTGCTGGAATCTGAAAGCCTCCAACTGAAATTGTAGTTGGTCATCTTGCACCCGGGGTAGAAAGTTGGAGCTGGAGTCTGTATACTTTGCATCAGTGAGGCAACTGAAACACCAAGAGGTTTCATGAGGATCTCAATTCCCCCACTTATATGAAAGTGCAGTAAACATACTTCTTACCCATGATTTTCAATAAAAGAATATGTAGGAGCAGAGTTCACATCAGGGCCTGCAGTGGCCGCACAGTTGTCCACAAATATACGAAGGGGAACATGGTTGTACTGCTTCAAAGATGCCTGAATATTCAAGATGTCACCCAGGAAGAAAACGTTCGAAGGCCTTTCAAACATCCAGTCATCTTAAGAGACAGACAAGACAAATTAAAATAAAGACACTATTAATGAAAAGAATAGTGAGCAAGGCAATACAAACCAGTCATGAGCTTCAGTGAGAAAACTAGAATGTCCTCTGCAACCTTGGTGAACATGTACGGAATCCAAGTTGGCTGCAGGTCATTACTGCTCACATTCTGTCTCCTGTATTGAAATATTTATTCATATCCAAAAGACCTGAATGGCAAAATGAGGTTTTTAAAAAAAAAAAAAAAAAAAAAAAAAAAAAAAAAAAAAAAAAAAAAAAAAAACCCGACCTGGAGTAATGGCATTCAATGCCAATTGTAACACCACTGGTCCTTAAAATTGGAGTGTTCTGAAATGCCACTGGTCTATAATCAAGAGTAAAGATATACACAAGCTCATCCTCAGTCACCTGTGAAAGGGAAAGTTTAGAATCAGACAGATACTTGAAAGTGAGCTTTGGCCTTACAAGCATATATAGGAACCCAGATAAGAAGCCATTAACCATACCACAAGCTCACCACCACACTCCTGAAGCGCCGAATGAAAGATGAGGACTCTGGCAGCTGCATTTATGTCCACAACACCACAGTCCCCTAGAGACACAAGAGAGGGCTCAAGAAGTTGACCAGTACCAAAGAAGTCCTGCATCACTTCCACGTGCACCCCATCTTCCCAACACTGGGCTGTTATACTGTTAGAAGTTTTAGGCTGCTGCAACTCAAAATTAAAATCTGGCTGTGCTGGCTCTTCTGGGGCCACTGGGAACTTCCAGGTCAGCTCCCTGACTGGGCCCTGCAACTCTTGTTTAGACTGAATACTTGAAGGCGCTAGATTTAGAGTCAGCTGAGGCTTCTGAGATTGAACTCCATAAGGGGCTTGGATTGGTTTCCGCTGCTCCCTAAGATGAGAATCATCTCTTTGAGTCTCCTGCATCAGCACCCGGGGCTGAAACACCATAGCCTTTAGTCTGGCACCATACACATGATCAAATGCAACCAGCACTAAAAGCCCAAGTACACATTGTCTAAATCCCATTATTGCAGCCACCACAATGCCACACAGCCACACAGCAGTAACATGTTTTTAGTCCTTGTTTATAGTGCCAGGAATGCTGTCCCCGCCCCCAAACAAGCTTAATTGTTCAGTGGACCATCCTCATCACAGAATCAATGCCTCACTTGCACTGAAGTTCACTCATCAAACCCACGAAACAAGCAAAACTCAATTAATAAAATGAGAAACAACAGTGCTTCTCTTGCTTGTCACTATTTTGAAATGAACAGTATTTGACCTTGAAGTTATTGACTGTTATCTTGGTGATAGAGATATTTTTAATATTTCTTCTATTGTTAATGTCTGAGCTCTTATCGCCACCACAGGTTACTTTTCAACTTCTCCATAATTATATCTTAATTATTTGTAATTCATACAGATTTACTACAGTATACATTCAGATGTATTTAAATACTCCAGTGGTTCCTGTAAGTGAGGGCAGGAACAGTGAGCTGACTACAAAGAAATTACCAGAATACACTGTTACTGTCTGGAGAATGTATGCTGGCTGCCAATATTGTGTTCAACTATGCCACACCTCTCCACTTCAAAGTGACACTTTCAATTTTTTTTTACATCCTTGACAGTAACGGTAAGTGCGAAAAACATGCACCAGCCACATGCTAAGGAAAACAAAAGCCTATTAAGAGAAGGCTATGATGCCGATAACATCTACAGGATCTTCCAAATACAGCACTATTATGTTCAAGACTCTAAATGTGTCACAGGAAGATGGAAATTCCATTTTAAGGAAAATAAAAGGCAATAAACCACAGCACTTTACCTTGTTCAGTCTGACATTATTATTATTATTTTTTTTACAAATACAAAACAATACTTACCTTGAATTAAAATGAATTACTACTAAAGCTCAGGCACTGACACTGTACTAAAAATAATTTCAAAATTGTATCAAAATGTTTGAGAAGGCCATTGCTCAAACAAAACACTTGGCACTGGTACCTATTAAGATAACTTTACTAGAACCAATAATACACTATTGACTGTATAAAAAAAATCCAGTCTGGTCATTTAAGTAGCTTTTTCATACCCTCATAAGTGTATCATGGTGCCTGTCTGTAAATGACTAAAGCTGTCTAAGCTCTCTCATTTAACCTCTTAATGCTAAGAGACAATGAGGGTCATATTCGTTTATTCAGGATCTCAGGATACAGGAAACTTGTAAAATTTTTGTAAGAATGAGATCAACTTGTAAAATGAGATCAATTGAAAGGGTTCAGAGATAAATGTAATGCTTTGCAAAATAATGGATCTTTACAATTTAACTGTAATGGTGAAAACAGTGTTTGGTTCGGTGAAATGTTTTCTCAGCAAATATAAATCCATACAAATACATATGCTTGTATCTCAGTGGCAAATTTCTCAATGAAGTCCAGTAAGAAGTTAACTAGACATACTATCCATGAATCATATAAATGCTCTTTTATCTGTTCCTGATCTCTAAACAGACACATTCCGTGATAGAGACAGGAGACAGGATATGTTTATCGCTGTGCAAAGCACAAGCAGAGTTCCTGTGCAGAGCGAGCAGAGACCTCGCTATCAAGGTTAATGATCTAAGTTCAACTTTGACACTGACAGAGCAGTGAACAATTATTCAATTTGCATCCAAATAAAAAAAGAGGTATAGCTAAAGTGTTATAAAAATTGTACATTTCCACTCAATCACTGTACATTTTGCTCAATTTAGTCTTTTATTCCATAGTGATTTCATAGTCTTTAAAGACAGATTTGAGCTTTTCCACGGTGACAGCATGGTCAGCCTTCCCAAATCCCTAGAAAAAGAAAAGATATGTGAGACCATCTCTTTAAAAGCAAGCTTAAAAGCAACATCTGGTTATTTAAAATATAGGAAAGGCCCCCAAATATTCATGCCAGAAAGAAGATTTTGATGCACTATGGTTTGCTCACTTTACATACAGTATCTGGTCCATTTTAAGCATATGGAAGTGTTTCCTTATATGTATGAGGTGACGTGATCTCTTATGAAATGCACTTGATAAAAATAGAATAGTATCTGCATAGTAGGCCTACTTCTACCTTGTGTGTCTCTATGAAACACTGTAGTTGTTGCGTGTGCCTCTGTAACCTTATTTTATGCCATCATTTTAAATGGTTGTTATAATGGTTACGTGTGTGTTACCGTAGACTCTCCAAACACCCGAAGTTTCTTTTCAGTGTTGTTGTGCTCAATCTTGCCACCTCCAAGACAATTACACTCCAGTCCCAAAGCCTCCATAGCAGGGTTTACTTTTTCAAATATGTGATCTGAATAAAATAAGTAATGAGAAGAAGAATAAAGAGTGAAAATAATTCCAGAAATACTACCCATGATAATGTTTATTTTGAGCTGAAACGGATACAAGTCTGGTGAGCCTGTCAACAGTTTTTTGTATTCACTAAATCATTACATTATAGCCATTACTATAAATTCTTCACAAATTAGCATCTCAATCAAGCAACAAAAACAATGCAATGTTACCTGTCAATCATTTACACCAACGTTTTTATATTGACAGATATTTTTCCTCAATGCCCATAAACAGAGAAGAACAGAGTGGATGTTACCAGCTGATTTATAAATATTACGGAGCTTTCTGAGGATAAAGTTTTTATTAGGTATTTTATTAGGCACTTGCTAGCGTGCACACTTACTGTGGTACTCCGCAGTTTTAGTTCCCCTCACTATCACTTTATGTTCAGTTCCACCTTTAACCTTTATGTTCACTAATATGTATTTAAACGTTCCCTCTGGATCAATATCGACATCGGGCACTTTGCTCAAAGCCTCTGCCATCTTCGCTGTGGCAGCTCCAGACTGCAGGCGAACCTTATACAGTCTTCACGCGATACAACAAACTACAAACCGGAAGTACATAACAAAAATAACACGAATAAAGAAATGTTAAAATAGAAATAAAAAATAGAATATATATCTTTGTAGAAATATGGTTAAACAGTTTGTAAGGAGCAGAAATTACTGAATGGAGTAATTAATACAAAATATAAATTCAGACAGTTAGCCTATTATTTGGCAGAACTGGTGTTATATGCAGGGAAAAAAATACTTTAGTTCGTCAGTGTAAAATTGTGTCCGTTATCTCGCTTTCACCACCCCTTCCTTTCTGATCTGCGGACTTTCCCTAGCACCGGACACCAGCGAGAAAGTTTGTCATCAAAATAGTAGCCTAAATACTGTGCTTCTTGTATAGCACATTTTCAAATATTGTTTATCTAGAGGCAAGTATTAGCTGACTTTTAAATAAATACAATAGGTTAATACAATAAAAGATTAATTAAAGTAAATCATCTTTATTTATTTTTTATTAATTTATTCATTCACTCAGCCTTCTTTTTGTTACATGGTTATTTAATAGTCTATTACATAGATTTGATTGTTTAAACCTCGTCCCAGACTTTCAGACTATAGCTAATGATCACCATAAAATTGTTCATTATTACACTTAAAAAACTTAAATGTTCACAATCATTGACCATTTAAGTATTTGTTGTTTGAAAATGTTTTATAATGTTTACATTGCTGCATGTCCCTCGGCTTCGACGTCATTTAGCTATCAGATCCAATTGGCCCAAAATAAACGTTTTGTTTACCAAAGAGACGGTGTCAGCGAAGATCACAATCACATTCGATAAGAAAACAAAGAAAAATCAAGGACAAGGTAAATATCACGTGTTAACCTAATATTTTTTATTGTGTGCCATGTTTCCTGTCAGGCTTTAATTGTCAAATTAAGCATGAAAAATAGTAATAAAAACAAAGACAGCACTGTCATTTCCACTGATCCAAGAGTGCCATAGTTGAAGAAATACATTTTAATTCATTCATTCTACCTTCTAATTCAGTCTTGTGTGTGACCAATCCAAACATTGATCATTTAAATGAATAAAAATAATAAAAACATTAAAAACAATCATCCTCAATTTGAGTGTGTTTATATTAGATTTATTTTCAAATGAATGTTTGTATGAACATTGATATTATAAGATATTAGATAAGTTATCACTTATTTTGACATGCATTGATTATTTACTTTTCTGTTTGCTCACTATTTTCAGCTATTTCTGTAGTACGGAAGCTGGTACAACACTGTGCAAACACACTGAACTGAGTGGCATCCCGAGAAGGGTCAAGGTCTCACAGAAATCAAGCTGCAAAAACTCAAACTTCAAAACGAGAAACCTCTGGGGAGCTTAAGTACAATAACAGCTTTTAAACAAAGCAATTTTTTTAAACAGCCCAGGTAGGATTTATTTCAACAAATTTGTCTCACACACAGAAATATTTTAATGTAAATATTTTTATGGAAGTTCTGTGTAATACCTCTGTTCTTCAGAAGTTCTTCATATTGCTTTTGTTTAATATCAATATATAGACTTAATTCATTGTCCTAAAATCTTCATGCTTATGTCATATTTAGGTGACATTCACGTCACTGAGTAGATTATAACAGTTACCATTAATTTTATTTCCATGGAAGAAACTGTAAAGGCGCCAAATGATTACTGGCAACATGACAATTCCTACTCATGCCCCTCTCGACCCATATTGTCTCTCTCTTTCCTTTATAAACAGAGCTGAGGATATTCACAGAAAATGTAAGTATCTCCCTGCTGATTACTTTTTCACACCAAAAAGTGAAAGTTGGAATTGTTCTTTTAAAGTTACATATTCAGTTGATTGATTTGAAACAAATGGACAAATGGAGAAAATTTGTCATAAAAAGAAAGTAAGTTCCATTTCTGAAAATAAAAATATCCAGTCATCCTTCTGTGGCCGTATCAGCCCAAAAGCTCTACAATATTTCCTGAGAGGTCACTTCCTCACACTAACACCTTAAGAATGTTAACCCCCCCAAAAATACAAGTGAAAGCAGTTTCCTCTTTGATCAGTGTTAGAGAGGGGTATTTCCAGAGTCTAAAATTCCACTGCTTCTATTGGGTGGTCACAAGTGGATCCGGGAAGGGAAGTCCTGATCCATAGCTGAGCTCCTATATAAATGTCCCAACACAGACTAGAATCTCAAGTCAGAACCATCATATTAATAAAGACCTACAGAGACGACCGTCAACAGGACCCTTTCATATCTGTACATCTCTGATTATGGTAAGTAATGCATAGTATGCATAATGCATAGTATCGATTAATATTATGTTCATCTAATTGATGTAGTTCTTTAATTTTGCAGGGTGTTTGCGACAAAGTCCCGTTGCACGTTTTTGCTTCCCTTGTTCTTATTTCTTCAGGTAAGAAAGTAAACCATTCTAGTGTATAAACTCTAAGTAAATACAACCTGTAAAAATAGTTTATTCAAAGTTGCAATGCCTTATTTCTGCAGTGCTAAACATATGGGGAGGCACTGAAGGCTGGTCATACCACCACTCCGACTCCAAAATGAACTGGGAACGTGCCAGACATTGGTGCAGGCAGCACTACACTGACATGGTGGCCATCCAGAACAAAAAGGAGATTTCTCACCTCAACAACTTCCTTCCAAAAGTCGATGGATATTACTGGATTGGCATTCGTAAAATTCATGGCGATTGGACCTGGGTGGGAACTAACAAGATACTTACCAAGGAAGCTGAGAACTGGGCATATAAGGAGCCCAACAATGGAAAGAATAATGAAGACTGTGTGGAAATATACATTAAAAGAAATAAAGATGAAGGCAAATGGAATGATGAATCCTGCTTAAAAAAGAAGACTGCACTGTGCTACATGGGTAGGTAGCCTTTATGCGTTTATAAGGTGTTGTAAAATCTTCTAACCAATAAATTTTCAATTTAAATGAAAAAAAAAAGAGTCATTCTGCTGTATTTGTTATATAAATACAACCATCAATCAATAGTTATGCACCTTTTCTCCTTCAGCTTCCTGCAAGGATGACTCTTGTGTTAGTGGTCAAGGAGAGTGTGTAGAAACCATAAACAGCCATACATGCTCATGCTTTGAAGGTTTCTATGGAGAACGATGTGAACATGGTGGGTAATAATTCTCTTGATACTGCTGACTATATCTGTGTTGACATTGAAAAGTGAAATGTAACCATGTTACCTTTTTTTCTGCTTTTCAGTTGTAAAATGCAAACCAAATGAAGTCACACCAGCAGATCATGCTAGTGTCCAGTGCTCTCATCCCAATGGAAATTTCTCATATGGCTCTCAGTGTGAATACTCCTGTGAGGAGGGTTATAAACTAAAAGGTTCCAGTACAACAAGATGCACTTCTACAACTGAGTGGTCAAGCAAACCACCAACCTGTGAATGTGAGTAAAATTTACATTGTGAAATGAAAATGACACATTTGATCAGGCACTTTTAAAAACACTTTGACATCTTTTTGAAGTGTTTCAATGTCCAGAGCTGATCAAACCACAGGATGGTGAGATGCGGTGTAATCATCCGATGGGCATCTTCAGCTACCGATCCACCTGTGAGTTTGTATGTGAAGAAGGATACACGCTGCGAGACTCCAGCTCCTCTACACTGTTCTGTGGAGCAATGGGACGCTGGAATGATTCACAACCCACTTGTGAAAGTAAGAAGGGTCATGTTTTTACATAATGTTTAGTTGCAGGTCTGTTCTTAGTTCTTTGAAACTAGGCACATGAGTTTAATCATGGTCATGTTTTCCAGTGGTAAAATGCAAACCGGAGGATGTCACCCCACCAGATCATGCTAGTGTCCAGTGCTCTGATCCTACCGATTTCTCATATGACTCTCAGTGTGAATACTCCTGTGAGGAGGGTTATGAATTAAAGGGCTCCAATACAACAAGATGCACTTCGACAGCAGAGTGGTCAAGCAAACCACCAACCTGTGAACGTGAGTTTAATTTACACTGGGGAATATTTACAGATGCTCTTCAAAACTTCTAAAATTAATTTTCTTTGAAATGTCTGTGAATCTTTTTGCAGTTGTTCAATGTCCAGAACTGATCAAACCACAGGAAGGGGAAATGCGGTGTAATAATTTGATGGGCCGATTCAGCTACCAATCCACCTGTGAGTTTGTATGTGAAGAAGGATACAAGCTGCGAGACTCCGGCTCCTCTACACTGTTTTGTGGAGCAACGGGACGCTGGAATGATTCACAACCCACGTGTGAAAGTAAGAATGGTCATGTTTTTACATGTTTAGTTGCAGGTCTGCTCTTAGTTCTTTGAAACTAGGCAAATGAGTTTAATCATGATCATGTTTTCTGTTTTTCAGTTTTAAAATGTAAACCTGAGGACGTCACCCCACCAGATCATGCTAGCGTCCAGTGCTCTGATCCTACTGATTTCTCATATGACTCTCAGTGTGAATACTCCTGTGAGGAGGGTTATGAACTAAAGGGCTCCAGTACAACAAAATGCACTTCGACAGCAGAGTGGTCAAGCAAACCACCAACCTGTGAACGTGAGTTTAATTTACACTAGGGAACATTTACAGATGCTGTTTAAAACTGGTAAAATTAATTTTCTTTGAAATGTCTTTGAATCTTTTTGCAGTTGTTCAATGTCCAGAGTTGAACAAACCACAGGAAGGGGAAATGCGGTGTAATCATCCGATGGGCATCTTCAGCTACCAATCCACCTGTGAATTTGTATGTGAAAAAGGATATAAGCTGCAAGACTCCAGCTCATCGACACTGTTCTGTGGAGCAATGGGACGCTGGAATGATTCACAACCTACTTGTGAAAGTAAGAATGGTCATGTTTTTACATAATGTTTAGTTGCAGGTCTGTTCTTAGTTCTTTGAAACTAGGCACATGAGTTTAATCATGGTCATGTTTTCCAGTGGTAAAATGCAAACTGGAGGACGTCACCCCACCAGATCATGCTAGTGTCCAGTGCTCTGATCCTACTTGTGAAAGTAAGAAGGGTCATGATCAGTGTTGTTTTAGTAGCTTATATTTTTATATTTTTATTTTAGTTTAATTTTTAGTACTTTTGTTATGTGCTTTTGTCATTTTTTTGTAATATTACCACTTAGTTTTAGTTTAATTTTTCTATTTAGTTTTAATTTAATTTTTCTATATAATTTTAATTTATTAACCTGTAAACATGAGTGGAATTTATGTTGTGCTTTACACATCAGATGTATTTTTACAAATGCTTTTTAGAAAAACTTGCCGACCTGTTCAAAATTTTTCTTCTTACCACTCAGTTCTTCACTGCCCGGCCTTTGACAGTCCTGTCAATGGAGAGCTAAGCTGTACTTCAAGCTTTAATTATGGGAGCAAATGCAGCTTCAGTTGTTTAGAAGGATTCCTCCTCCAGGGGGCTTCAGAGATCAGCTGTACAAAAGCGGCAAAGTGGAGTCAGGAACCACCTCACTGTGAAGGTAATGAACAAACTCTTGTCTCATTTATGGATTTACAGGTTGATTTAATGTATTGTATTTTAAAACTAGTTTATAAGTCGAAGTGAATTTTATCATACAAAACACTTTGTCTTTTTCAACTCTGTAGCAGTGGTCTGCCCACAACTTCATGAGCCAATCAATGGGCATATGAACTGCTCATCTGAAGAACCCACCTTTGGCACCGTCTGCACCTTCAGCTGTCTTGACGGCCACCAACTTATCAGTAATGAGATGACGTGCAACCTCAATGGGAGCTGGTCAGGGGAAACGGCAGTGTGTCAAGGTAAACAGCTAACAATGATTGTTGTGGGATGCAGATATGCAGTTTCAGTGATGAAGTGAGAAAGACATTCTACAGCTTTCCTTTTATCTGTATTTTCAGCTCATCCTGATCCTTCTGCATCACTTATCAAAGCGACAGAAGTGACTCTTGGGGTTGCTGGTGTTATCAGCAGCTCCAGTCTGTTCTTAGTCTACTGGATACTGAAGAGACTGAGGAGTAAAGGTGAGGGTTTTTTTTAATTGCTATATGCGAAGATCCAGTATTTCATATATAGTTGACTAAAATATGTTCTTCCATGTGATATATGTTCTACCCAAAATGATCTAAAATGCTAATATATATGTCTTTTTGTTTTCAGCTAACAAGTTTGACCTGAACAGGTGAGATATGGCTTATTTGGCAATTATATCCTTCTTTTCTTACATTATTACTGTTGTTATTTATCAATTTATTGCACTTGGTTTATCCATATAGGACTATATCCTGTTTAACTCTGCTTTTGTCTATTTTAATTTTTAGTACCTTGGATATTGAGGATCAACCACAGGTTTATAAGAGCAGTGTTGACAATCTCATATAGAGCAGAAGAGCATCAAACTACACACGGTGAGCATATATTTCTCATGCACATATACAGGCCAGTATGGCTAATGTACACTCACCTAAAGGATTATTAGGAACACCTGTTCAATTTCTCATTAATGCAATTATCTAATCAACCAATCACATGGCAGTTGCTTCAATGCATTTAGGGGTGTGGTCCTGGTCAAGACAATCTCCTGAACTCCAAACTGAATGTCAGAATGGGAAAGAAAGGTGATTTAAGCAATTTTGAGCGTGGCATGGTTGTTGGTGCCAGACGGGCCGGTCTGAGTATTTCACAATCTGCTCAGTTACTGGGATTTTCACGCACAACCATTTCTAGAGTTTACAAAGAATGGTGTGAAAAGGGAAAAACATCCAGTATGCGGCAGTCCTGTGGGCGAAAATGCCTTGTTGATGCTAGAGGTCAGAGGAGAATGGGCCGACTGATTCAAGCTGATAGAAGAGCAACTTTGACTGAAATAACCACTCGTTACAACCGAGGTATGCAGCAAAGCATTTGTGAAGCCACAACACGCACAACCTTGAGGCGGATGGGCTACAACAGCAGAAGACCCCACCGGGTACCACTCATCTCCACTACAAATAGGAAAAAGAGGCTACAATTTGCACGAGCTCACCAAAATTGGACAGTTGAAGACTGGAAAAATGTTGCCTGGTCTGATGAGTCTCGATTTCTGTTGAGACATTCAGATGGTAGAGTCAGAATTTGGCGTAAACAGAATGAGAACATGGATCCATCATGCCTTGTTACCACTGTGCAGGCTGGTGGTGGTGGTGTAATGGTGTGGGGGATGTTTTCTTGGCACACTTTAGGCCCCTTAGTGCCAATTGGGCATCGTTTAAATGCCACGGCCTACCTGAGCATTGTTTCTGACCATGTCCATCCCTTTATGACCACCATGTACCCATCCTCTGATGGCTACTTCCAGCAGGATAATGCACCATGTCACAAAGCTCGAATCATTTCAAATTGGTTTCTTGAACATGACAATGAGTTCACTGTACTAAAATGGCCCCCACAGTCACCAGATCTCAACCCAATAGAGCATCTTTGGGATGTGGTGGAACGGGAGCTTCGTGCCCTGGATGTGCATCCCACAAATCTCCATCAACTGCAAGATGCTATCCTATCAATATGGGCCAACATTTCTAAAGAATGCTTTCAGCACCTTGTTGAATCAATGCCACGTAGAATTAAGGCAGTTCTGAAGGCGAAAGGGGGTCAAACACAGTATTAGTATGGTGTTCCTAATAATCCTTTAGGTGAGTGTAGTTTATTCCAGTGAACAATTCATTTAAAAACTAATTCAACCTTCCTTTTCACAGGAATCTATCACTACTGCATCGCTGGACATCAAAATTCATGTCATTTCATTTCCAAATGATTTGACACTTTTATGTGATAATATTCCACTCAATCTGATGGGCATTACCATTTTATCAGGCAACAGTCCCAATTGAATGTGATTTTTACTTCCCAATGGAAGCTTTTATTATTTACTTGACTGAACATATTGTTCTGTACGGTTTAAATATTCTCTTTTTTATGTTATTAATATACACTATTTTTTGTACTATTTATTGTTCCAAAACAGTATTGGTTTGATTAAACTATTTGTAAATGTAAACCAATAAAGTTTGACTTTCATGACATCATGACTTGGGTGTTTTAATGCCTTATCCTCTTTCAGATGAGTGCCACAAAAGCATACATTTATCATTTGTCAACATCAAAGTATAAATAAACATTCAATGATTGATCACTCCATTAGAGTGATCAGGAGTATATCTGAATCTTAAAGGGATAGTTAACCCTAAAATGACCACCCTAAAATCATCAGAGGTGGAAAGAGTACTGAAAATTTGTACGTGTTACATTGCTGAAATAATACTCAATTACAAGTGAAAGTACTGGTGTCAAAAAAGTACTTAAGTAAAAGTACAAATTACTCTTCTCAAAAACCACTTGGAGTACTAATTACTAGTTACTTTTTAGTTGGCGATATTTAATGAATTACCAATATACACTCACCTAAAGGATTATTAGGAACACCTGTTCAATTTCTCATTAATGCAATTATCTAATCAACCAATCACATGGCAGTTGCTTCAATGCATTTAGGGGTGTGGTCCTGGTCAAGACAATCTCCTGAACTCCAAACTGAATGTCAGAATGGGAAAGAAAGGTGATTTAAGTAATTTTGAGCGTGGCATGGTTGTTGGTGCCAGACGGGCCGGTCTGAGTATTTCACAATCTGCTCAGTTACTGGGATTTTCACGCACAACCATTTCTAGAGTTTACAAAGAATGGTGTGAAAAGGGAAAAACATCCAGTATGCGGCAGTCCTGTGGGCGAAAATGCCTTGTTGATGCTAGAGGTCAGAGGAGAATGGGCCGACTGATTCAAGCTGATAGAAGAGCAACTTTGACTGAAATAACCACTCGTTACAACCGAGGTATGCAGCAAAGCATTTGTGAAGCCACAACACGCACAACCTTGAGGCGGATGGGCTACAACAGCAGAAGACCCCACCGGGTACCACTCATCTCCACTACAAATAGGAAAAAGAGGCTACAATTTGCACGAGCTCACCAAAATTGGACAGTTGAAGACTGGAAAAATGTTGCCTGGTCTGATGAGTCTCGATTTCTGTTGAGACATTCAGATGGTAGAGTCAGAATTTGGCGTAAACAGAATGAGAACATGGATCCATCATGCCTTGTTACCACTGTGCAGGCTGGTGGTGGTGGTGTAATGGTGTGGGGGATGTTTTCTTGGCACACTTTAGGCCCCTTAGTGCCAATTGGGCATCGTTTAAATGCCACGGCCTACCTGAGCATTGTTTCTGACCATGTCCATCCCTTTATGACCACCATGTACCCATCCTCTGATGGCTACTTCCAGCAGGATAATGCACCATGTCACAAAGCTCGAATCATTTCAAATTGGTTTCTTGAACATGACAATGAGTTCACTGTACTAAAATGGCCCCCACAGTCACCAGATCTCAACCCAATAGAGCATCTTTGGGATGTGGTGGAACGGGAGCTTCGTGCCCTGGATGTGCATCCCACAAATCTCCATCAACTGCAAGATGCTGTCCAATCAATATGGGCCAACATTTCTAAAGAATGCTTTCAGCACCTTGTTGAATCAATGCCACGTAGAATTAAGGCAGTTCTGAAGGCGAAAGGGGGTCAAACACAGTATTAGTATGGTGTTCCTAATAATCCTTTAGGTGAGTGTATATTTAATCAAATCATATATCTATTTAGAAAATAGGACTTTCAACAAAACACACTTTTACCTTATTGAGGAAGTACATGAATTAGTGGTCATGATACTGAAATGTCTAACTTCAGTATAATACCTTGAAAAATCAATATTCAGTATCATTTTCAGTACCATTTCAAAACACCACATACTGTATACTTCCATATAAATTTTTGGATATCTCAATTTTTGTCCATCCATTTTGTCAAGGCAATCATTATTTTCAAGCTTCAAAAAGCACAAGACTCAATGTAAAACTAATCCATTATGTCTTCTGAAGAGACAAGCCCGTTTTATACAATGAACAGATTTTAATTTAGGTTTACATATTTAAACTTTGATCAACTAACCATTACAATAATCTCACTTAAACATTTGCTCACTCGGTGTAGTTTTGTCTTTATAATAGGGTAACTTTGTTGCAATAACTTACAAAGAAGCTTGATATCAAACTTGATTTCAAACTGAATAGAATTTACAAAAAAGACAAGTAAACAGTCAGTAATAAAATAAGAACAAATAAAACAAATTACCTCAATTCAGTTGAGGTATTCGAAATGACAATGAATTTTTATATGCAGGGTGTCTTAAGAGCCTCAGTCATCTCTGGAATTTTTAAATTAAAAAATTAATCATAACTAACATAACTTTTCTTGCAGGATTAACATTTATATGCTTTTGAAACCTAAATGTCTGCAAACTTTGGGCCAAAGTCAGTGTGTGTCTGAATCATAAAAGGGGAAATGAAACTAGACAGATATCTAAATATATAAACTCATGACTTTGAGTAACAAAGAGAAATATTCAAGAAATCCAAATTAGTTTTTTTTTACCTAGTAACAAAAGGGTTAGCTGAATTATACAAATGGAGGACCAATCATATTGTTGGAAAATTATGTAATGAATCATGTCACCTTTGCCATGCTCCTATTCTATAAAAACTCTTGTATTCTTTTTGCTGGTGGGGTTCTCTCTGTAATTTGTCTGAGGTCCTCCGGCCATGATTAAAGCATATTCAAAGGCATTGTCTGGAGTCTGTCTAGTTAATGCTGCGCAGCAGTTTAGTGGAACACTAGAGATATTATTCATAAGTGATAGTGTTCATAAGGGCAAGATGTTGTCCGACTCGAAGCTTTTTGTCGACTGTAGACGCAGTGCTAGAGTATAAATATTGTAGACGCTTGGGTGTCGACTGGAGACGCCCCAGGTAAAATTAAGTCAGGTGCGTATAGGGGGAAATCTACCACAAAGTCTAAGTGAATTTTATCATACAAAACACTGTCTTTTTCAACTTTGTAGCAGTGGTCTGCCCACAACTTCCTGAGCCAATCAACGGGCATATGAACTGCTCATCTGAAGAACCCGTCTGCACCTTCAGCTGTCTTGACGGCCACCAACTTATCAGTAATGAGATGACGTGCAACCTCAATGGGAACTGGTCAGGGGAAATGGCAGTGAGTTAAGGTAAACAGCTAACAATGATTGTTGTGGGATGCAGATATGCAATGTCAGTGATGAAATGAGAAAGACATTCTACGTATTTCCTTTTATCTGTATTTTCAGCTCATCCTGATCCTTCTGCATCACTTATCAAAACGACAGAAATGACTCTTGGGATTGCTGCACACAGAGAAAAAAGGTGTCAAAATTGTACCTTTAGGGGTACAACAGCTTGTCACTAGGGCAGTACCCTCAAAAGGACATCTTTGTACCTTGTTTACCACAAAAAGGTTCAATAGTAGTACCTTAAGGTACGTATTTGTACTCTAAGGTACTAATATGCACCTTTTAGGAGTAAAAAAGGTACAAAGATGTCCTTTTAAGGGTACTGCCCCAGCTACAAGCTGTTGTACCCCTAAAGGTAAAATTTTGACTCCCCTTTTCTTTGTGTGTGGTGTTATCAGCAGCTCCAGTCTGTTCTTAGTCTACTGGATACTACTTAAGAGACTGAGGAGTAAAGGTGAATTTTTTTAAATTGTTATATGCGAAGATCCAGTACGTAGAAAAGTGAAGCCGCCAGTGTCCGAATATGGCGCTGACATCTTGCGTTGATTTGGGACCTGCACCAGTAGAGAGCAGGAAGTAGAGCCTCAATATCAAAACCCCGCCCACACTCCCGCTGCTTTCCGGTCCCACACATGCACAGCAACCAGGACAAACAGGAAGAGTGGGGGATCTGTGCAGGGGCCTTTTAACCGCTGAGGAGGGCCTCTTCTCCTAGGAGTCAGTGAGCCAATCATACTTAGGCTTTCGGAGGGAAAGTTTTATGATCCTTTGTCTCAAGCAGATCGTTTGCATATGTAACTGGATTGGTTGCTGATGAAGAGACTATTAAAGATTCTTGTAATACTAATATGTGGCACAGGTATCGACATATCATATACACAATCATTCAGACCTTCAAAGTTCAACTTCATAGACACCAAACAAGGTATAGTTGAGGTTAGGGCTGCACGATAAATCGTAATAAAACCGCACGTGATTTGGCAAAGGCTGCGATTATTGCATGTGCAGCTTCTCAGTGCAGCACAGCTGTGATCAGTAGTAAATGCTGCTCCATCTCCATCTCTCACGCATGGTACTCCAAATATGTGCCGCAGAAGTACGATAGCACACGTCATTGGAAATCCCTATGAATATCTTACTATCGGTGAGCTGAATAAACAGATTGAAACGCTTTGATTGATTAAACATGACTAAATGCTTCTCATGTTTGGAAAGATGTTTGACGTGTTCCTTTTTCAAATGCACGTTATAAGCGACTCAAACTCGCAGTGATTTCAGATGAAGTAGCATTTGCTACTGATTACAGAGCCGTCCTGCAGTGACAAACTGCGCATAAAAGATAATCGCAGCCTTTGCGATTTCATAATCGCGATAAGCCAAATTCGATTTCATGTAAATTGCGATTTATTGTGCAGCCCTAGTTGAGGTTACATTAACTGCTGGTTCTATTATAAAACATGCATAAAACAAAATACCATACACAAGACAGTAATAATCATACACACAATGTCCTGGGATGCATGTTCATTTATAGATCAGTTTGTCTATAAATTAGTGCAGGAAAGTCTGTTTCAGGGCTATGGGTCTTTCCTATAGCCTTTGCTTTTGTTCCCAATTGCTTCCACTTTGTTATAATACCACTAACTGTTGACCAGTTAGTGGTATATTCAGTAGTGAGAAAAATTTCACGAATGGAATTATTGCACAGGTGGCAACCTATCACGGTACCACGCTTGAATTCACTGAGCTCCTGAGAGCGACCCATTCTTTCACAAATGTTTGTAGAAGCAGTCTGCTTGCCTAGGTGCTTGATTTTATACACCTTTGGCCATGGAAGTGATTGGAACACCTGAATTCAATGATTTGGAGGGGTGTCCCAATACTTTTGGCAATATAGTGTATATTCCTTAATGAATGTCGTCTTGCACCCCATTCCACCCCTACTAAACATCTTAATATGTTTAAGCATAGCACATCAGTCAACCTATTCATGACCATACATTCCATTAATGTACATATATTTGATGTTAGCGCAATGGGTCGATAGTTGGATGCTTGTTAGTGATCCTTCCCTGGCTTAGCAACTGGAACAATAATTCCATGCTTCCAAGAAGATGGAAGTTTCCCTAACTCCCAAATCTTATTAAAAAGGGACAAAATAATACTAAATGATGCGTCTGATAATTGCTTAATCATTTCATTACATATCTCGTCTTTTCCTGGGGACTACCTGATCGAGACGCTTTGGCTTCACTTTTCAGGACGTGTGCGACATGGGGGTATGACATTATATTCCTGTAATGTAAATTTCAATTGTGGCTTTTAGCCAAGTTTCTTGTATACACACAAAACTAGGCTTACTATCTAGTTCATCAATGTACTTTTTAAATTCTTGCCCATTAGCTAGTAAACTTCTTGCGTTCCAATGTATAATTGTCAACAGCATTAAGATCCACCACATGTTTGCGTGTTTGTAGTCTGTACTTTGATATTTTCACTAATCTCATCTATTGTAATTCACTCAACATCCAAGTATTTTTCAGCTGCCCTAATTATGATGTTTATCCTTTCCGTTCTGCTCTCTGTTTGGGCTTAACAGTTTACAACTTCTGCCATAAATGCAATGAATTTGACTTCTAATGCTTCTAATTAATTCTACATTTCTCCAAGCACTTACTTTCCATCTCTGTTAGTCGCCCTTGCTCGTTCTCTTTTTGTACCTGCTTAACTTTTTTAAGAGCTTCAGCATACGACACTCTCTCCATAATCCTGACATTCTGTATTTCTGCAGCCACTTTCCTGACTTTACATCCTCCATATCCGGCACTGTGTTCTTCCCCGCAGTTAAAACATTTCAGCTTTACTCCCTGTCCACATTTCCCGTATTCATGATCTCCACTGCATCTCGCACATCTTTGTTTCCCTTTACAAACAGCGGCTACATGACCATACATTTGGCATTTGTAGCATCTGAGCGGTGGAGGAATATACTCTAGCTGGTAATTTCTCCTCATCAAATTGCAACATGACTGACAAACTATCCATCCTTTCCTTATTTCTGACACATTTCAATCTTCTAGCATTGCTCACAGCCCCTGTAACATTTGCTCTTATTGTCTCATCTCAGATACATCAGTAGGTACTCCTGAAATGACCCCTCTTATCCACTTCTTTTCTTCCACTACAGAGCAGACAATTTTTTGACCCATCAATGATTTTAATCCTATTGCTGCTTTGTGTTGTTTTTCATCTTTGCAAAACAGTAGCATTTTATTATCTCTCAACATCTTTGCGTTGTCAATTTTTCCTAACTTTTCCTTCAGTACTTTAGTTAGTTTTAATTGGTATATTGCACTGATTCTGAGGTAAATTTCATCAGTACTTTATATACCTCCTTTTTCTTTCTGGTTGCACCGTTTTCTCTCACTATCCGTACCCGACGCCCCCCAATGAACATCCCTTGATAACATCAACTTGATAATAGCGTGTAATTTTCTCACTCAAACCACTGCCGCCTGCTGCTTTTGCTACTGATTGCTTAGAGGGAAAAGTGAATAACTGCTGGTCTAGGATCTGTTTTCTTCGTAATAATAGCATATTATTAGCGAAAAAGAGTTGGCAAAAGATCTAGTGCGTATCTGTATTTGCGCTCGTCAAATGATTCAATTTCCAACTAGGGATGCACCGATACCATTTTTTCAGAACCGATCCGATACCAAAAATTCGGAGTATCGGCCGATACCTATACCAATCCGATATCAGTGCAGTTTTGTTTAAAAATTCAATGTAGAATTTCTATACCTCAGTGTGTTAAACTGATAATCAATCTTTTGTGTGTTAAACACAATCTACTAAATACAGACAACTTCATTATAAAGAAAAACAACAAATTAAAAAATATATAAATCACAATCTATGACAAAAATACTACTATAAACTAGATGGTGGATAAACTAGATTAGTGGATAATTCAGCTGCAAAAGTTACTCTAGAAAAATCATGAGTGCACAATAATTGTATAAAATCTAAACATTTAGTGGAAAAACACATTTAGTGGGGAACAAATAAAAGTGAATAAGTGTAGCACTAAATCTGGTAAAATGTTACACATTGTTGTAAAATACATTCAGGAAAAACAAGTAAATATATTTATAGAAATAGGGCCTACAGTGGGGAGAACAAGTATTTGATACACTGCCGATTTTGCAGGTTTTCCTACTTACAAAGCATGTAGAGGTCTGTAATTTTTATCATAGGTACACTTCAACTGTGAGAGACGGAATCTAAAACAAAAATCCAGAAAATCACATTGTATGATTTTTAAATAATTAATTAGCATTTTATTGCATGACATAAGTATTTGATCACCTACCAACCAGTAAGAATTCCGGCTCTCACAGACCTGTTAGTTTTTCTTTAAGAAGCCCTCCTGTTCTCCACTCATTACCTGTATTAACTGCACCTGTTTGAACTCGTTACCTGTATAAAAGACACCTGTCCACACACTCAATCAAACAGACTCCAACCTCTCCACAATGGCCAAGACCAGAGAGCTGTGTAAGGACATCAGGGATAAAATTGTAGACCTGCACAAGGCTGGGATGGGCTACAGGACAATAGGCAAGCAGCTTGGTGAGAAGGCAACAACTGTTGGCGCAATTATTAGAAAATGGAAGAAGTTCAAGATGACGGTCAATCTCCCTCGGTCTGGGGCACCATGCAAGATCTCACCTCGTGGGACATCAATGATCATGAGGAAGGTGAGTGATCAGCCCAGAACTACACGGCAGGACCTGGTCAATGACTTAAAGAGAGCTGGGACCACAGTGTCAAAGAAAACCATTAGTAACACACTACGCCGTCATGGATTAAAATCCTGCAGCGCACGCAAGGTCCCCCTGCTCAAGCCAGCGCATGTCCAGACCCGTCTGAAGTTTGCCAATGACCATCTGGATGATCCAGAGGAGGAATGGGAGAAGGTCATGTGGTCTGAGGAGACAAAAATAGAGCTTTTTGGTCTAAACTCCACTCGCTGTGTTTGGAGGAAGAAGAAGGATGAGTACAACCCCAAGAACACCATCCCAACCGTGAAGCATGGAGGTGGAAACATCATTCTTTGGGGATGCTTTTCTGCAAAGGGGACAGGATGACTGCACCGTATTGAGGGGAGGATGGATAGGGCCATGTATCGCGAGATCTTGGCCAACAACCTTCTTCCCTCAGTAAGAGCATTGAAGATGGGTCGTGGCTGGGTCTTCCAGTATGACAACGACCCGAAACACACAGCCAGGGCAACTAAGGAGTGGCTCCGTAAGAAGCATCTCAAGGTCCTGGAGTGGCCTAGCCAGTCTCCAGACCTGAACCCAATAGAAAATCTTTGGAGGGAGCTGAAAGTCCGTATTGCTCAGCGACAGCCCCGAAACCTGAAGGATCTGGAGAAGGTCTGTATGGAGGAATGGGCCAAAATCCCTGCTGCAGTGTGTGCAAACCTGGTCAAGAACTACAGGAAACGTATGATCTCTGTAATTGCAAACAAAGGTTTCTGTACCAAAGATTAAGTTCTGCTTTTCTGATGTATCAAATACTTATGTCATGCAATAAAATGCAAATTAATTACTTAAAAATCATACAATGTGATTTTCTGGATTTTTGTTTTAGATTCCGTCACTCACAGTTGAAGAGTACCTATAATAAAAATTACAGACTTCTACATGCTTTGTAAGTGGGCAAACCTGCAAAATCGGCAGTGTATCAAATACTTGTTCTCCCCACTGTATATACTAAGAAATTAAAAGACATTTATTTTAAATTATATAGCGCAACTTTTTAATGAGGCAGCAACATACTATAGATAGGGCAGAACAAAAAAAGGCTATTAATAATCTCTTCATTGCGCAAAAGTATTATAATAGGAAAGGCTCCAATACAGAGCGGCACAAAGCGCTTATGCGCATCCCGAGCGCACGATGATGCGCTTGAAGCAACATGGAGTCGCAGCGCGCAGCGCTCCGTCCGCATTGAAAAGTTCAAAACACAAATGGAAGAGATGTCGATGCGTAGTTTATCTATCTATGCAATTTTTTATTGAGCCTTTTCTTTTAACAGTTTAAATTTTCAGTTACCGTGCGTGTGAAGAACAATACAATCTCTACTCCAGTGTTGTGATCTAACAGACACCCAATAGAAAGTAACACGAAACAGCAATAAACTCCAGCAAGACAAAGTCATTTTATGCGAAACCATAGACCGTTATCTACAGATCAAGTATAATAACAGGAACATTGAATCTTGGAGAGAGTTTCATCGTGTTGACTGTCCTAACCGAACGCGACACGCAGTTTGAAAGTTGAATGGAGAATGACTGGCAGCCGCAGCGGAGGGAAGCATTCATGTGAACTTGAATTTAATGACTTAAATATTCATGTGTACCTCACATTAAACTATGGAATGGCTTCAGAACACTTAATATAGTGCACGAAGCGTTGATGATGCTTTATAATGTTTTTGTGGGGCACTGGGCCTTAACAATAACAGAATATTATACGCACAATATCGGATTTGGATCGGTCCTGTCTGACCGATACCCGATCCGGCAAATAATGGCGGTATCGGAGCCAATACCTATACTGAGTATCGGATCGGCGCATCCCTATTTCCATCGTGTCTCTGCTTTAGTGAGTAATGTAGCCAATCACAGACATGTTTGTTGATTTCTTGAATGCAATGGCCAATCACAGGTTTTTAAGTTAGAATCCGTTCACCGCTCGAGTTTTTGTCCAGTGCTGAGTTCTGCATCCGCGAAAATCCTCTCTAACAAAGTGTAGACATTATGTAAATAAGACTGTAGTCAGCTTCACTGATTAATATAACGGAACTTTGTGAGAATGCGTTCATTGAATGAGTGACAGCTTTTAGTGATTATAAAGGGCGAGCTGTCTAGGCAATATAAAAAAGTAATAGTTTTTATGTTTCAAATCTGGGAAGAAAACATCCTGCAATTTAATGCGAACGACTGATATGGTGGAGCAACCCGTTTTGATAACGGAGCAAAAGAGACTTTATGTGAGAACAGACGGTTGGAAAGCAAATATGAACAAAATCACACTAACGACAAGCGATTTAAGACTGCATTTATATGCGCACTTAGTGGCTGTTTTTATTGTTTTTTGTCTTAATGCTTTTGGTTTTATTCCATCATTTATTTCTTATGTCAAGCTGTTGTACACAGATGTATATAGTTTATTAAAAATAAATGGCACCCTTTTGAGACCATTTTTAGTTGGCAGAGGTATACGACAAGGGTGCCGTCTCTCAGGTATTTTATATGCTATTGCTAGTGAACCACTCTTGGCAGATCTGAGACGTCAGTTAAGTGGGATCTCGACAGTGTGTTTTTTTTTAGTACAGATTTGGTAACAGTTAAACTAAGCGCATACGCTGATGATGTCACTGTGGTAATAAGGTCAGATGAAGATGTTAAGAAAATGGTAGCCACTCTTGATGTCTATCAGAGAGCCTCTTCCTCAAGAATATATTGGTAGAAGATTGTATCTTTTTTGCTGGGCAAATGGGAGAATGGAGGTCCTCCAGTACTTCCTTAGCACTGGTCTTGGAGTTTGGAAGGGTTTAAAGTGCTTGAGGTTTTTATGGGGGAAGATCAATATATGCAACAAAAAAAAAAAGATTTGATAAAGTGCCTGGCCGTTTAAAGAAGTGGAGATGGATTCTCCCCCAATTGTGATATGGGGTGGAGTGCTTATTAATAACTTGGCTGCATCTATGCTATGGGATAGTTTAAATGTACTTGATCAATTAATGAAGGAGGTCAAGGGTTAATTGATTTGGCAGCCAAAGTTAAAGCTATGAGGCTAAAAGTTGCTCAGACCTTACTTTATGTTAAGTAGCATAGTACACCATGGGTGTCATTTGGCCTGGCTTTGCTCAGAACATTTGGTGGTTTTTCCCTTGACAAGCAATTGTTCTTGATGTCATTGTATACTGGAAATGTTATATCTGATGTAAAATTCTATGTTTCAGTTTTAAATTCCTGGACTGTTTTTAAGGAATTTAGACGGGAAAATTACCATTTTGGCCTGAATGAACCACTGTTTTATAATTCCTTTCTTGGTGGCAATGTTTTGCACATCTAATATTGTTGTGAAAACATTTATAGAGAAGGGCTTAACCAAAGTTTGCACATCTGATTGATATTGTTTCCAGAAAATGGAGACCAGCAGTTGAAATTTGTGAACAGGTGGGATTTTCAAGCAGTTGGAAAAAGAGTTTTATCAGATATGTGTCAAGACTGATTATTTTGAAGATATTAATCACAGGTGTGATACAAAATGGAAAGAATATCTTATGGTTTCTGATGATCTTCCTCCTTCTTGGAGGCTCTTGTACAAAGGTCCCCTCCCAAAACGTTCAGGAGATTTGCAGTGGAGAATATTGCACTGTGTGTTGCCTACAAATAAGTTTGTTTCCAAGTTCAATACGGCTGTTTTACCATCCTGTAATTTTTGTACCAAACCAGAGACTGTGTTTCATGTTTTTGCAGAATGTTCCAGGCTAGTACCACTGTTTACTGTATTGGAAAGAATGCTTGGAAATTTAGGTTTTTGTTTTAACAAGACGCTTTTTGTTTATGGATGCAAGTATTTGAAAACACGCAAAGAACAGTGTACTCTGGCAAATTTTATAGTTGGACAAGCTAAATTAGCTGTTTGGAAGACCCGTAGAATGGCTGCTGATGGGAAAAACATAAGTGCACTGCAAATTTTTACTGCTTTGGTTGAATCGAGAATCAGAGTGGAACACAAATTAATGACAAAGAATTTACTTGAATTTGAATTTAAATGGTGTGCGAATGATGCTTTATTGTCAGTATGTGAAGATGAGACTATAGTGTTTAACTGGTGACGTTTGATGAATTTAAATTTTTATTTATTTATTTATTTATTTACTTTTTCCCTCAATGATTTTGAGATTTGTTTTGCATATGCACATTGTAGCATTGCGTCTGCATGGATAGAATATATTATATTTTAGTGGTTTAGTAAATGTTAAAATAAAGAGTTGTAAAGTCTCTCTCTCTCTCTCTCTCTCTCTCTCTCTCTCTCTCTCTCTCTCTCTCTCTCTCTCTCTCTCTCTCATTTATTTCCAGTATAGAGTACATACAGTATCAGATAACTTTCATGAGTCTATGAATGTGACGAATTCTGCTGTTGGTCTTGGGTATTGCTGCTTGGTACCTTTTCCCACAAATTAGCAGTCAATTGGATACACCTGTGACCAGTGCTTCAGGCTTTTTGTTGCTTCCCTTGAGCCAGGGGTCGTAACAATGAAAGACATCTCTGTGAGAGATAAATGGAGTGTTTTACAGTCCAGAGAAGATGTTTCTTATGAATCTATATATTTACTTTCAGCACAATGTCTAAGCAATGGGGCCCAGGGGGAAAAACAAAGTTAAATGGATAAAACTATATAATACTGAATAGTTTATATTAGGGGTGTGCCATATCATACCGTCCACGATAACACCGGTATAAATTTTTACATGATAAAAAAGTGTCATATCGCGATATCAATGATATAGCGACGCGATGACGTATGGCGCATTTACGTTCCCTAACAACGCACACAACAACACCACCTGTCTGAGAGTAAGAGCAGCATGTCAGCCTCCGATGACGATTTAGTATCTAAAAAGTGAGCGGTCAGACCTCTTGACAACTGACAAAACATTGATAAGCTGTTATTGATGTTTGCAGCGCAATATTGGACCGGAAGGTTACGACTTGTTAGATCCAGCATTCTGCCCGCTCTGAATCAGACACAGAGATAAGGTAGTGCGTAAGATTACATTTATTTGAATGAATGAATCATAGCATTTATTTGAATTAATTATTCAAATAAAGAGAGAGATTCGTGCCTGCGTGACTGCGTCTGTTCAGCGTCTCTCTTAACAATGAAGATGTACGTTTATTACTTTAAAATAGCGATGTAACCCCATCGTTGCTGAGAAATATAATGTGATCCAGAAGCTTAGCTATTTTATTGCTAAAATTCGCGGGGCGGCGTTGATAACAAGTTTCTGTACTCCTGAATGCGCAGCGCGATCTCCGCTCTCTGTATGCGAGTGACGTGTGTGTGTGTGTGTGTGTGTGTGTGTGTGTGCGCGCGCGCTCTTCAATGAAAACAGCGCATTATAGAACGGTGATTCAACTGACTTGGAACTACCTGTGCATTAAACGATTTTATTGCACACCTTCCAGCCAATCAGAATCGAATATTCAGACAGACCATGGCATAAATTACTTTAGTTATTGTTAAACTAAAATGTTAAGGAGTTATGTTATACTTTTACTCAAGATTTCCAGTGAAAACACTACCAACTTGTCCCAAGGCTACTTTTTTTTACTTTGCTACCATTTGACTCGTGCTGTGTGACTGTGATGCTGCTGCTGCCACCTTATGACAATACATTTACACTTCGAATTAGGTATTGTGTCATCAATGACAGTAGCTCACTGGAAAATGATAGAAAATGCCCTTCATTTTGCACTAATACATGCTGCTGCCTACCAGCTGTAATCACCAATAAAACTTTGTTCTATATATTTTTTTCTATATCGTCATAAATATCATTATCGGAAATATTCTTGAAATATCGTGATATAATTTTGAGGCTATATCAGCCACCCCTAGTTTATATTACAATAATCTTTACTTACGACATTCCTGAACATGCAGTTTTCTCTCTCTCTCTCTCTCTCTCTCTCTCTCTCTCTCTCTCTCTCTCTCTCTCTCTCTCTCTCAAATGCAATTCCTCAGGTGCATGGAACGCACCTTCATGTGCAGGTACAATATATATTTCAGTATTGTGATTCTGTGTTTACATTGATATATCTCTTATAGATATAAATATATGCATGTAAGATTGAGTCATTTTCCTCTTGCAGTGGAGTGTTTCCCCCTTCTTTTGTTTGGTGGTGGATTGATGAACTGCACTAACGGAGATGACAGTTCCAGATCGGCCTGTAGAGTACAGTGTCCACCTGGACAATTACTGCTGGGCTTTGCTGAGTTCACCTGCAGAGCTGATGGCATGTGGGAGTCTTCCTTTCCATTGATGTGTGCAAGTAAGGAGTTCGCACTGTTCATTTGTCTACCCCAGATATGGAGTATAACTAGAGCATGTTGGTAATAACAGTGTGTGTCATTTTGGTTATTTAATTATTTAAAAATATCATATTCAAGAAATATTCACCCATTCTATTTTCCTAATCATGAATATGCAGCCTTGGAAAGAACTGTTTTTTTTTTTTTATTGTTACTGCACTCTTAAAAATAAAGGTTCCAATTAAGGGGGTTTTCGCTGCAATGCCATAGAAGAACCATTTTTGGTTTCCCAAAGAACATTTCAGTAAAAGTTCTTTACAGGAACTATTTTATTTCTTAGTGTGAAGAACATTTTAATCTGAAGAACCTTTTAAAGAATCTTTTGTGCAATGGAAAGGTTCAATGGATGTTAAGGGTTATTTTTAATTTTTTTTTCGCATTAATTTAAGTTTTGACATTATTTCATATGATGTTTGAACCCCATGGTCAAAAATATAATTAAATTATAACCATAAAAATGGAAATTTCAGGGAACAAAAAATGAGTAATAAAGGCAAAATCAAATGTTCATAAAAAATATTAAATTTGTGATTAAATGTTTTTTTTTTTTTTTTTGCATAAAAAGAATACTTTTTTTGTATTTATATTGTTATATCTTTCCTCAGGTTTTGTCCATTTTCTAATTGCTCTTTTGGCATCTGTTGTCATCTCAGTGTTTTGTGGCTGTTTTTGTTGCTCCATCTGCAGAAAGAGTGAGTATACGTGAAGTTTTGAAGGATTAATCAAATATCAAACAATTTATTCCAAAGAGAAAAATATAAAAAATGTTTTTTTCCTTTTTACATTTAGTTGTAGGTAAAAAGGCAGTGAGGTTGAGGTAAATTGTTTACTTAAAATGTTCTAGCCAGTTTCACTGATTTAGATTATTTAGATTACAATTTATGTAAATCTTACTCCATGTTTTCTTGCAGAACTCAACAGGAAACGCTGAATCCAGTGTTTGAAGCAGAACAATCACCACTAGATGGCCCTCTATGTTCAGCATAACGTTGTCTAATCTGACAATAACTGGACTTGATTCCATTTTATGTACAGTACATTCTGCAAAAAAAAAAAAAACTAGACTTGATGTTACATTTTTGTTTTATTTCGTTGTCAAATCTTCTTCAGGTCATTCTTATATTACAGACTAGCTTTTGTATGTGCAAAAATGAAATAGTCAATAATCCCATTGTCATCTATTGCACAATGCTTAATGTGGTTCATTGTTGCTGTAAAAAAACATTATTCAGTGTGAGCTGGAGAATGACATTACAACGATTTAATTTCTGGTATATAATAGGTATATAATATACAACAGTCTCATGCACTGTTGTGCTGTAACCTTTGGCAGCACTATTACACAATTTCCCATCACTTAGTTCCCATGCAATGTAACTGTCTGAATATTGGCAAATTATGAGTCTTCATGTCTTCAAACCAAAGGGTCTAGAGGTCCAAATGCTTTTCAGAGTAATATTTTTATATTCATACTCCAAAAAAAAATGAAAATAAAATACATAAACACATGCATTTCTCACATCCTTCAGATGGTTTTGTGGGTGAATATTAGACTATTTTCTGGATGTCTTGTCCTTAAAACTGGAGTTTATAATGGTATGTTCTCATTTAATCTATTTCTAATCAACATGTTTCCTAAATAGATAATACACTACAAAGTTTCACAGTCAAATTAACAAAATAGCAAATAAAATGTATAATTCAACACAAATGTGTGTCTTATCAGTCAAGGCCTGGACTTACCATTACAACATAGACACTAATGTGGACTGGACAGAAGCTCGTCAGTGGTGTCGAGTATTTCACTGATATGGTGGCCATCCAAAACCAGGCAGAAGTTGCATACCTTAACCAAAAACTACCCTTCCATCGGACATACTACTGGATTGGCATTAGGAAGATTGATGGACACTGGACGTGGGTTGGGACCAAAAAGCACTTGGTCCCTGAAGCAGCAAACTGGGTGAAAAATGAACCGAATAACAGGGGAACTGGAGAAGACTGTGTAGAGATCTACATTAAGAGGCAAAAAAAAACAGCCAAGTGGAATGATGAGAGGTGCAACAAAAAGAAAGCAGCTCTCTGTTATTTAGGTGAACACACTTGATAAAGTGAAATTTTGAGTTGAGATCATTTTAATTTAAAATTCAATTAAATCAATTATTTTAAGAATGTGCTGTTTATTTGAAGTAATTAATTGCTGTTTAATGCACATACATATGTATAATAAGTGTATTAATGAATCCAGTTCTGACTGAAACCTCAGCACTCATTTGTTGTCATTACACTTGATTTTCTGTGTAGCCTGTTCAGATAAATCCTGCAGTCAACACGCGGAGTGTGTGGAGAATATTGGCAGTGGAGCAAATATGGGGTATGCAGTATGCAGTGCATAGTGGCGCCGGACGAACGGGAGGGGGCGCCATTGTGCCAAAATCATTCTTTGAATTTTTTTTTGGGTGAACTATCCCTTTAATAAAACTTTATAAATAGCCTAATCAAAAACATTTTGTTAAAAAATGATGAAAGGAAACATTTTTATTTATTATCAACCGCTCACCCTCCGACTACTTGAAGTCTGTCCTATGATAAAATGGACAGATGTGGGAAGCGTTCTCGGGCGCCAAACAGAAAAAGAAAAGGAAAATTCTAAGCTTAACCTATTTATTTTAACTTATTATTAACCTAATTTATTTCTTTAAACCAACATTTAACAACGGGGGTAGAACTTTAGTGATAAAAAATAACCAGGGAAGCATCGAAAAAATGATTTTGATTTTATTAGCTACATTCAGTGTAAACAGCCGATAGTGTATTTCTGGTAACAAGGTCGCGCTGTTGAGGCTCGCGCTGTCGTGAGAGTTTCGTGGAGAAATCAAAATAAATGAGTTACGTGTGAACAGCACACACAAGAACAGCACACACACACAAAAAAAAAACACATAAGAAACAGGTAAATAATAAATTCAAAAAGTATTTAGTTAATTATTACATAATGATATAGGTATTTAACATAACACGACCAAGCGGGAGCTGTTTTGCTGAATATTATCACGATTGCAAATGTTACATTAATTTTATAGTTCAATAAACAAGTATTTAATATTAAGTTACTTACATTTAAGACACATTATTATACACTGCTTTTGTTCTATTTCATTAACGAAGATAGTTTCAAAGGAAAGTAAGACTCGGGTGTCTTGTTACTGAACGATTCAGCGTTTTGAACGAATCGTTTAAATGAAGACGGTCACTTGCCGCCACCCATTGGCGGTTTAGTTTAGAATTTAAGTCACTGCACCTCTTTATCTTTCCTCACCTAAGTGCATGAACCCAATAGCATTGTGAGTGCAGTGAAAGGTTTTGCTTAAATAACCTGGGTCACGTTCATCTGGTCGTATCCTGTGACTGTGTCCTTCCCTGAAGCTGCGTATAATCAGGGAGTTCATGTTTGTTATATAATATATTTTCAGTGAGTTTACAGTAGTAAAGTGTCTCTTGAAATGTACCACGTTTTATTATTTTTATATTTTTTTAATTAAGTGTGGTCTTATGTTGTTCATCTAATCATCATGTGCATCTCGGCATCATTCTATTTGTGCAAGAGATGATTTTATGAAAAGATAAAAGAACATATAAAAGATGACCAGCCATTTCCAGAAAGTGCCATTCTTTTATTCTCATGTTACATAATGTTTCAAACCTGGGAAGAAAACATCCTGCAATTTAATGCGAACGACTGATATATATGGTGGGAAAACCCACTTTGCTAACAGAGCAAAAGAGACTTTATGTGAGAACAGACTGTTGAAAAGCAACTATGAACAAAATTCCACTAACGACGAGTGATTCAGTCGAAAGGAGACTAAAGAAGACCATGGTATGTATCTATTATGAGTCTTTGCATTTTATTGTAAGCTTTTTGGTTCAATAAAAAAACCTTTTTAAAAAGACTGCATTTATATGCGCACTTAAGTGGCTGTTTTTTATTGTTTAGACTGGAGGTGTTATGAAGCTTAGAGCTGTATCTGTGCACATGGGAGTTTTCTGGCTGATACTGGGTAAGCGTTTTCTACATGCATCAACCTTCGAGAATAAAATAAATTTGAGAAATAGATTAACTGTTCATTTCCAAACATTACAGTCAGTGTTGAAGGATGGACGTATCACTCAGATAACAAGACGATGACCTGGAATGAGACAAGGGAGTGGTGTCAAAAACATTACACAGACATTGTGGCGGTTCACAATGAAAATGTAACACATTTTCTTAAAAAGCTTTTGCCTAAAAGAAACTTGCTTCCTTACTACTGGATTGGACTCAAAAAGATCAATGACAATTGGACATGGGTTGCCAATGGACAGATCGTGAACTATGAAAACTGGGCAGACAAAGAGCCCAACAATGCTAAGTCTGATGAAAGCTGCGTGGAATTGTACATCAGCAAAACAAACAACAATGGCAAGTGGAACGATGACGGCTGCAGCAACCAAAAGTATCCTGTGTGTCACAAAGGTAAGGAGTCTGAGTTAGTTTTTCAATTTGTTAATTTATTTCCAGTATAGAGTACATACAGTATCAAATAACTTTCATTAGTCTATGAAAGACATCTCTGTGAGAGATAAATGGAGTGTTTTACAGTCCAGAAAGGATGTTTCTTATAAATCTATATTTTTTTTTTCAGCACAATGTCTAAACAATTCATGCAGTGATAAAGGGCTCTGCAAAGAACAAGTCAACAACTTCACCTGTGATTGTAAGCCAGGTTATGCTGGGCCACAGTGTGAAACAGGTCAGAACAAACAATATTTCAACAAATGTAAAGTGGTGAAATATCTAGCTATGAAGTGACGAGTGAAATATATTATAATTTAAATGAGTGGTCCTCAACTGGTGGCCCAAGGAAGGTCTGTTCGGATGGGGCCCAGAGGGAGAAACAATGTTAAATGGATAAAACTATATATAATCCTGAATAGTTTATATTACAATAATCTTTATTTACGACATTCCTTGAACATGCAAATTTTGTCTCTCTCTCTCTCTCTCTCTCTAGCCGTGTCATGTGAGCAACTATCCGCACCACAGCATGGCTGGATGAAATGCTCTGGTCTGTATGGGAATCATTCCCTCAACTCAAACTGTAAATTTTCCTGTGCTGGTGGTTATAAACTGAGAGGCACAGCTGAGATTAAATGCAATTCCTCAGGTGCATGGAACGCACCTCCACCTTCATGTGCAGGTACAATATATATTTCAATAGTATGATTCTGTGTTTACATTATATGCATGTAAGATTGAATTGTATCAAATATCTTTCATTGGTCTATGAAAGACATCTCTGTGAGAGATAAATGGAGTGTTTTACAGTCCAGAAAGGATGTTTCTTATGAATCTATATATTTTATTTCAGCACAATGTCTAAACAATTCATGCAGTGATAAAGGGCTCTGCAAAGAACAAGTCAACAACTTCACCTGTGAATGTGAGCCAGGTTTCTCTGGGCCACAGTGTCAAACAGGTCAGAGCAAACAGTATTTCAACAAATGTAAAGTGGTGAAGTATCTTAGTGGTTCTCAACTGGTGGCCCAAGGCAGGTCTGTTCAGATGGGGCCCAGGGGGAAAATTTTCATTTTATTATTTAATGTTACCTTAATTTAGTAGTAAATAAACATCTTTTTTGAGCTTAATATTTGGTTTGCGTGTGTCCGTTGTTTTTGTTGCTTCCCTTGAGCCAGGGGTCGTAACAATGAAAGACATCTCTGTGAGAGATAAATGGAGTGTTTTACAGTCCAGAGAAGATGTTTCTTATGAATCTATATATTTACTTTCAGCACACTGTCTAAGCAATTGGGCCCAGGAGGAAAAACAAAGTTAAATGGATAAAACTATATAATCCTGAATAGTTTATATTACAATAATCCTTACTGTCAGGAAAGACAACTCGAGATTCAGTTGCAAGTGCAAAATATCCTTTATTAAGGATAAAACTCAGAACAAACAGTGCAATGATCGGAAACGTCGTGGTGCAGCTGGTCCTTGGCAGCACAGGGACTACAATGTGCAGATATCCAGAACAGAATCCAACGGCAGAAGGAAATCCAACCCGGAACAGAAAACTGGAACTCAGGACACGGAGGACAGAGGACACTGCAAGGAAGACAGCGTGAGCAACACGAACGATCCGACAAATGACAAACAAAACACAGCGCGCTATATAGCAGCGTTCATGAGCCGCAGCTGCACCTGATCGTTAATCAGAGCTCGTGGGTTGCCCAGCAACGTGACAGACAAAACAGACACACACACACACACACACACACACAACAGACCACAGGAAAATCCACAGACCTGCGAACCGTGACACTTACTTACGACATTCCCATGAACATGCAATTTTTTTTCTCTCTCTCTCCAGTCGTGTCATGTGAGCAACTATCCGCACCACAGCATGGCTGGATGAAATGCTCTGGTCTGTATGGGAATCATTCCCTCAACTCAAACTGTAAATTTTCCTGTGCTGGTGGTTATAAACTGAGAGGCACAGCTGAGCTTAAATGCAATTCCTCAGGTGCATGGAACGCACCTCCACCTTCATGTGCAGGTACAATATATATTTCAATAGTATGATTCTGTGTTTACATTATATGCATGTAAGATTGAGTCATTTTCCTCTTGCAGTGGAGTGTTTCCCCCTTCTTTTGTTTGGTGGTGGATTGATGAACTGCACTAACGGAGATGACAGTTCCAGATCGGCCTGTAGAGTACAGTGTCCACCTGGACAATTGCTGCTGGGCTTTGCTGAGTTCACCTGCAGAGCTGATGGCATGTGGGAGTCTTCCTTTCCATTGATGTGTGCAAGTAAGGAGTTCACACTTTTCAGTTGTGTACCACAGATATGGAGTATAACTAGAGCATGTTGGTAATAACAGTGTTAATAACAGTGTTATTACCAACGGGGGGGGGGGGGGGGGGGGGGGGGGGGGCCGGTTGGGATTCATTTTCACAAAATGAATTTGTGAAAATGAACTTGTAAAATGAATATATATTTCCCTACCCACCTAATAAATATAATGCAATGTATGATGCAAATTGGCTACAACATAGTATTCAATATAAATATTCCACATTTCAGCCCAAACCATGGTAAATTACTACAGTACATTAATGGTAAATGTTTGTAAAAGTGGCGATTTGGGGATTTAAAAGTCTTCTAACTTTGTTCATGGCACAGTGTTTCTCCTGTTTTCCTCATTAGTCTTGTTGGGAATGTTGAGGCTGTTTCATCCGATTTAAAACTAGATTAACCATCGAATGATTTGTGGTTTGTTACAGAGAGGTGTGTGTCGAATTGAAACGCTTCCCACTGGATGTCACAATGGTGACCGGGAGTAAACCCAACTCCTTAGCTTGCGCTCCGTTATCCACTGGGCCATGCTGCGTAGTTCAAAGTAAACCAGTGAAACAACTGAAAACAGCGCTATTTGTTCTCTATTTGTTACTGACCGAGACATCGCTTCAGATGATTTAGTGACAGAGCGGTCCGAACAAATCCGAATAGTTTCAGACTGTTATGCAAGCGCATTTGGCCAATTCACGGAAAAGAAAGAATCGAGTGAATAGAATGATTCATTCACAAATGATTGGTATCGCTGGTTCAGTCGACAGAAATACGGGACACACATAATAACTGCTGAAATATTCGCTCGGAAAACGTTTCTCAGGTCAGTCAGAGCGCGCATGGCCTACGCACAGTGCGTATAGCCGTACAGCTGGAGGTGCAACCGCGGCCACGTATCTAACCAAATCTAGCCGCACCACCAGGAAAAGAGGAGGGAGGTTGGGATGCCCTCGGACCGGATGGAGATGGTTGGCGGGCCGCCAATTGAATAGCCCTGCCCTATTGTAATTGCTCAGTCTAATATTCTTCTTCTCCGAAATTAATCGAATTTTTGAGGGCTTAAACATGCTCGAAAACTTTGCACACGCGTCAGAAGTGGCCAAAATTTACGTCTGATATGGGTTTCAGAATTAGGTGTGGCAAAATGGCTCGATAGCGCCACCTACAAAATTTCAATTAAGCGCCGTTCGCGCTACGTTTCACGTACCAGTATGAAATTAGGTAGACACATGTAACAGCCCAATACCTACAAAAAAAGTCCCTGGGAGTAAAATCTGAAAACCCAACAGGAAGTATTTTGAATTTTCTCTGCAAAATTTTTGCAGTTTTTGCCATTTCCAGACGTTGTACTTTAACGAACTCCTCCTAGAGATTTAATCAGATCAACATCATATTTGGTCAGTCTAACCTAAAGGCCTTTGCGATGTTAAAATTGAGTTTTCGCCGAAGGGCGTGTCCGTGGCGGCCTCACAAAGTTTAATGTTTCGCCATGAAACAGGAAGCTGTTGTAACTCAGGCATACAATGTCCGATCTGCCCCAAACTTTACATGTTTTATTAGAGTCCTGGTCTGAAGACATCTACATGTCAATGTTCAGTTACAGGCATAGCGCCACCTACTGGCAACAGGAAATGACATGTTTTACACTGTGATTAACTCCTCCTAGAGATTTAATCAGATCAACATCATATTCGGTCAGTCTAATCTAAAGGCATTGGAGAAGTTAAATTGCGAAGATCTTGAGTTTACCCTGAAGGGCGTGTCCGTGGCGGTCTGACAAAGTTCGATGTTTCGCCATGAAAGAGGAAGTTGTTGTAACTCGGGCACACAATGTTCGATCTGCCCCAAACTTCACGTTTTATTAGAGTCCTGGCCTGAAGACCATCAATGCATCACCTGCTGGCAGCAAAAAGTGTGGCATATCAAAATGACTTTGCTATTTTTCTCCAAATTTTACATGGTTAATTGCATTTCGCCCACTATTTACTGTTTTCCTGAGGCCACCGGGTGGCGGTGGCCACGGGGGCGAGGGCCCTTTCATCGCTGCTTGCAGCTTTCATTTTTTATTGTTACTGCACTCTTAAAAATAAAGGTTCCAAAAGGGGGTTTTCACTGCAATGCCAAAGAACTATTTTTGGTTTCCCAAAGAACATTTCTTTAAAGTACTTACAGGAACCTTTTTCTTTCTTAGTGTGAAGAACATTTTAATAATCTGAAGATCCTTTTAAAGAATCTTTTGTGCAATGGAACGGTTCAATGGATGTTAAAGGTTCCTTATGGAACCATCAATGGCAATAAGGAACCTTTATTTTTATTTTTAAGAGTGTTTCCCTAAGCCTCTATTTCAACCCCATTAGAGTATGTTTTCATATTTATTTCATAAATTCATATATTTATAATATGAATACATAACTGATTTAATTCAGAATTATTCCCACAAAAAAATCTCTTTCAAAAACCAAACATGTTACATTTTAAAATATTTTGAGATTTTGAGGAACATTATTCCATTATAATGTATAAACCCCATGGTCAAAAATATGATTAAATTAATCCATTATTATTTTTAAATGGAAGAGATTTCAGGGAACAAAAAATGAGGTATAAAGGCAAAATCAAATTTTAAAAAAAAGATTACATTTTTATATAAACTTTTTTTTTTTTGCATAAAAATATTACTTTTTTGTATTCATATTGTTATATCTTTCCTCAGGTTTTGTCCATTTTCTAATTGCTCTTTTGGCATCTGTTGCCATCTCAGTGTTTTGTGGCTGTTTTTGTTGCTCCATTTGCAGAAAGAGTGAGTATACGTGAAGTTTTTGAAGGATTTATCAAATATCAAACAATTTATTCCAGAGAGAAAAAAAATAAAAATGTTTTTTCCTTTTTAAATTTGTTTGTAGGTAAAAAGGCAGTGAGATTGAGGTAAATTATGTTTGCTTTAAATTTTCCAGCCGGTTTCACTGATTTAGATGATTTAAATGACACTTTATGTAAATCTTACTCCAACATGTTTTCTTGCAGAACTCAACAGGAAACGCTGAATCCAGTGTTTGAAGCAGAACACTCACCACTAGATGGCCCTCTATGTTCAGCATAACGTTGTCTAATCTGACAATAACTGGACTTGATGTTATATTTTTGTTTTATTTAATTGTCAAATCTTTTTCAGTCCATTCTTATTTTAGAGACTAGCTTTTTTTATGTGCAAAAACAAAATAAAGTAAATAATCCCATTGTCATCTTTTGCACAAAGAAAAATGGTTCTAAACAGTACCAAATTAGGGTTCTTTGGCTTGTAACAATAGCAGAACCCTTTTTCGGTGCTAAATAGAACCCTTTTTATAAGGTTCCATAAAGAACCATGCTTTGAAAGTGTTATATAGGACCTTAATGGTGTTTTAAATAACCTTTTTAATAATTGTTTATTTTCATTAATATTATATTAGTATCTTCATATTAATAATGTTAGTATTATTAATATTATTTATATATATATTATTTATTAATATTGTTTTTTTTAGTCCTCTATCTGCCTGGTCTTACAGTATAATACACTATATTGCCAAATGTTTTGGGACGCCTGCCTTTACATGTACATGAACTTTAATGACATCCCATTCTTAATCCGTAGGCTTTAATATGGAGTTGGCCCACCTTTTGAGGCTATAACAGCTTCAACTCTTCTGGGAAGGCTTTCCACAAGGTTTAGGAGTGTGTTTATGGGAATTTTTGACCATTCTTCTAGAAGCGCATTTGTGAGGTCAGGCACTGATGTTGGACGAGAAGGCCTGGCTCGCAGTCTCCGCTCTAATTCATCCCAAAGGTGTTCTATCGGGTTGAGGTCAGGATTCTGTGCACGCCAGTCAAGTTACTCCACACCAAACGCGCTCATCCATGTCTTTATGGACCTTGCTTTGTGCACTAGTGCGCAGTCATGTTGGAACAAGAAGGGGTCATCGCCAAACTGTTCCCACAAAGTTGGGAGCATGAAATTGTCCAAAATGTCTTGGTATGCTTGGTATGTCTTGGTGCTTTACACCACTGCATCGACTCTTTGCATTGCACTTGGTGATGTAAGGCTTGGATGCAGCTGCTCGGCCATGGAAACCCATTCCACGAAGCTCTCTATGCACTGTTCTTGAGCTAATCTGAAGGCCACACGAAGTTGGAGGTCTATAGCTATTGACTCTGCAGAAAATTGGCGACTTCTGCGCACTGTGCGCCTCAGCATGCGCTGACCCCGCTGTGTGATTTTACGTGGCCTACCACTTCGTGGCTGAGTTGCTGTTGTTCCCAATTGCTTCCACTTTGTTATAATACCACTAACAGTTGACCATAGAATATTTTGTAGTGAGGAAATTTCACAAATGGACTTATTGCACCTATCACGGTACCACACTTGAATTCACTGAGGTCCCGAGAGCGATCCATTCTTTCACAAATGTTTGTAGAAGCAGTCTGCATGCCTAGGTCCTTGATTTTATACACATGTGGCCATAGAAGTGATTGGAATACCTGAATTCAATGATTTGGAGGGGTGTCCCAATACTTTTGGCAATATAGTGTATCTTGTTGCCTCTATTTGGGTTTTACATATAAAAAAACTGCATGTTGTGTCAATTAGATACTTTTATTTTTTATTGACATGGCAAATTGTAGGAAAAATGACAGTGCTCTAACAACGGCTGTTAGCTGAATACATTAATAAATAACATTGACATTGAACATGATATAGATGTCATGAAGACCAAGTTCCAGTGACATATCTTCACAATCCTCTATGAAGTCCTTACGTCCATCTTTATGTGTGTATTCTGAGTGGCAGTTTCTCTCTGCAGATGATGAGGTTATGGTACCTGACAGCATCTGAAATACACAATTGAGTTTAGAGTTTTTCTGTACATTAGATTATGTAAAAACAATTATGCTTATGAAGCAAAAATTAAGAGTGTGTGAGCCCTTTACTGTGTTAAAAGGAAAAAGTGATATGAAGTTATGGGATAGCTTGAATGTTTTTTGTGACTGGGTATGTTTAGGCATAAAGTAATAATTTAAAAAAATCTAACAATATGGATCATAAATTAAATCTCTCTCTTACTTACTTTGTGGAGAAGAGGAGTAGGCTATCCTTAACTGAACAAAGCTGCTCACACTTACATGTTCTGTTAAACTAGAAAGAAAAGACATGATTGGTAGGAAACCAGTTACAATATTTAAAGTTAAAATTTATAGACATTTTAAGAAAGAAATCATTTACCTGTCGAGAGTGTGTTGACAGTCTGTGTGGTTGTATAGCTGAGCTCCAGAAAATCAGTAATGAGGTGGCTTTGACAGTTACAGGTTTGAAAAACAAAAAGGCAGGAATAAAGAACCCTAAACTCTAACACAAAAAACCATTTCAGCATATAAAGGGTTCTTCAGGATGATACAGTTCTAAATAGAACTGTTACTACGTGTAAAGAAGCTTTACAGAACCATTTTTCTTAGAGTGTGCTTAATGTTGTTCATTGTTGCTGTAAAAAAAACCAAAAAACATTCAGTGTGAGCTGGAGAATGACATTAAAACGATTAAATTTCTGGTATATAATATACAATAGTCTCATGCACTGTTGTGCTGTAACCTTTGGCAGCACTATTACACAATTTCCCATCACTTAGTTCCCATGCAATGTAACTGTCTGAATATTGGCAAATCATATTTGTCAGCTATTTCGTATGCATTAAACTGTGAACGTCCTCTCAGAATTCCTCTCAGAATAAATGACACTGCATAGTTGCAGAAAAGGTAAGATGAACAATCTGCTTTACTTGATATATATTTATATAGAGTATTCATGTCATCAAACCAAAGGGTCTAGAGGTCCAAATGCTTTTTAGGGTAATATTGTTATATTCATACTCAAAAAAACAAATAAACATAAAATAGCAAATAAAATAATCAATAGCATTTGGACCTCAAGACCCTTTGGTTTGATGACATGCATAAATGAGTATACAAGTAGCGTATTAATAAATAATCACATATGCATTTCTTACATCCTTCAGATGGTTTTGTGGGTGAATATTAGACTATTTTCTGGATGTCTTGTCCTTATAACTGGAATTTATAATGGTATGTTCTCATTTGATCTATTTCTAATCAATATGTTTCTTAAATAATAAACTACAAAGTTTCACAGTAAAATGAACAAAATAGCAAATAAAACATTGTATATATAGAGTACATTTTAATTCAACACAACTGTTTATCAGTCAAGGCCTGGACTTACCATTACAACATAGACACTGATGTGGACTGGACAGAAGCTCGTCAGTGGTGTCAAGAGTATTTCACTGATATGGTGGCCATCCAAAACCAGGCAGAAGTTGCATACCTTAACCAAAAACTACCCTTCCATCGGACATACTACTGGATTGGCATTAGGAAGATTGATGGACACTGGACGTGGGTTGGGACCAAAAAGCACTTGGTCCCTGAAGCAGCAAACTGGGCGAAAGGTGAACCGAATAACAAGGGAACTGGAGAAGACTGTGTAGAGATCTACATTAAGAGGCAAAAAAACACAGCCAAGTGGAATGATGAGAGGTGCAACAAAAAGAAAGCAGCTCTCTGTTATTTAGGTGAACACACTTGATAACGTGAAATTTTGATTTCAGTTGAGACCATTTTAATTTAAAATCCGATCAAATCAATTATTTTAAGAATGTGCTGTTTATTTGGAGAAGTAATTAATTTCTGTTTAATGCACATTCATATGTATAATAAGTGTATTAATGTATCCAGTTCAGATTGAAACCTCAGCACTCATTTGTTGTCATTACACTTGATTTTCTGTGTAGCCTCCTGTTCAGATAAATCCTGCAGTCAACACGCGGAGTGTGTGGAGACTATTGGGAACTACACATGTCAGTGTGAACCCGGTTTTATGGGCCTACGCTGTGAGGAAGGTGCTGAAGAACCCATTCAAGTTCAAATATCGTAGCTGTGTGTTTGTGCATTTTTTAACTAAGTTATCATTTTCACTTTTGCAGCTGTCCAGTGCTGGCCAGTTAAAAGTCCACAGCAAGGTTTTGTGAAGTGTGACGGTGTCTTTGGAGCATTTCGTTTTAACTCATCATGCCAGTTCCAATGTGCCACAGGGTTCAAGCTGGAGGGGGAACAAAGGCTACACTGCCTGGCATCTGGGCACTGGGATAACGCTCTTCCTGTTTGTCAGGGTATGGAACAGAAACAGAATACATTGCCATGCATGAATTGTACTGCAGTAACTCTAAAGGCCCGTTCACACCAAAGAGGATGATAACTATAACGACAAAATATATAGTTCTTAAAATCGTTCTAAATACTGTATAAAAGAATAGCAGAGTCCATGCCACAACTATAACAATAACGGCACAGAGAAACAATATCGTTGGAATCACTTTTAGAACGATTTTTTTTTCTAGCTGATAAACGATAAAAATATTGACAGCCAATCAGAATCCATCCTGCTTTAAAGCGCTCGAGCATTTAAAGCGACAGACAAAACCGCGCTTAGAGAACGAAATCGTCCGCTGGTGTGGATGCTAATACGTTTTTGTTATCTTTATAATTATGGTTCTAAATATGTCTTACGTATAGCTTGATAGTTCACAGTAAAAATGCTTTTTTTCCGAAGTTGTAAAAAATACAAAGATTAATAGAAAATAATATTTAAATCTTTCTACTTCAAAATGTTACGTTTCATTCAATCCATAATTTTGCAGTTTCTTTGTAATTATTTGTGACATTTACGAGCAATTTCTGAGTTAAATATCAGTGTCAGTGTGGGTAATAAAAGATAAGTAGATTATTATAATTATTTGATTGCTAATGTGTTACCCTTACAGCTTACGTTTGTTACCTTTACAGCTGTCCAGTGTCTGCCGATCATTGATGCCCCTGGTGGTTGGAGTATGAACTGCACTCATCCCCTTTCCATCAATAGTTTTAACACTAGCTGCGAGTTCAAGTGCGAGGAGGGATTTGAGCTCCAAGGCTCAAGTACAACCTGGTGTGACCACACTGGCCAATGGACACACAAACCCCCCACCTGCACAGGTACAGCACATTTGCAGAACTTTCACCAGACAGTTGCTGGTTCATTCAAGTGCACTGAATATTAGGGGTGTAACGGTACACGTATTCATAACGAACCATTTCGGTACAGGACTTTCGGTACGGTGCACATGTGTACCGAATGCAACTTTAACAGTTAACAGTTAGGCTTGTTTTTTGCGCGGAACATACTTCATTCCGAGTTCCCACAAGGACATATTAAGTATTCTATCCATTTTATCACGAAATTCAAACGATAAATGCCGTTTTGATGCTCGTTAATGTGACGTGACAGATCACTGTATAGGCGCGGAAGCGCGGCGCGCGAGTGAACGCGATCATCTCTTCCTAGTCAAAGAATAAACATGAATCAACATCTGAAGGTATGTTGAGGATACACTACAACTTACTGAAACGTATCAAATGACGTGTAATCGCTCAATCAGTGTTTCAACAGCGGAAAGGCGTCAATAAAACAGCGTAACGTTTTCTGTCATTTTAGGCTGTTTTTATCATGCCGATGTAAGTTCAAGTGTTTGTTCTTTAAATAAGTTTGGTTTTAGTTAGTTATTTGATGCTATAAAAACAGGGGTGTGACGTCATGATTGACAACTGATATTGACAGCTTCTCTGAGCGAAGTAGTCACTGAGGCACTAACGGACATTTTTCGGAAACTTCGGGAGGAGGTTGGAGCTTTAAGTTTAATCTCTACATTTCCATAAATGTTTATTTCACAAAAAAAAAATTGTGTGTGCGGGACCTGATATCGCAGCTCCTCTTCGCGCTCACTACTACGCAGTCTCGGGCTCCAAGTTGCTACTGCGCAGACTCGAGTCAGCGCCACATTTGAACACTGGCGGTTTAACCTACGTCAACGGAAGAGAATGAAGGCGCGTCGTCCATCTTTTTTTACAGTCTATGCCACAGCTGGTTAGTTCACTAGAGAACTGAACCTATATTAGCCTATATGTTCATTATATTCTACTTACCCTGTTAGTGATGTCTTGATTATTTAATGTATGTTTAAATAAATCTGTAATGAAAATGACAGCCACTGTGTATAAATGATTATATTTCAACAACGCATTGGAGTAAAAACATAATTTTATAATTAGATTTAGAAATTAATGCAAAAACTGCCTTATGTGAAGTTTATATGTTTGCATACAATGCGTTATTCGAGTGTTGATTATTATATCTAAAAATAAATAGCAACTGAATTTAGGCTAATATTTTGGGCTCTGTTGTTAACCTTTAATATTATAGTAATGTGCAAGTAAGGGCTCCCTATATAGTTTACAGCATTATCTTTAAGAAACTTTTAGTTATAATTGAATTAATTTAAGGACAGACACAATTTGTTCAGTTAACCACTGTTTGATAAAAATAAATAAAAAGCCATTTTATATTTAGGTTTCTCTCCCCGGCTGTAACGAACCGTGATTTCAAAACCGAGGTATGTACAGAATTATCAGTTTTGTGTACTGTTACACCCCTACTGAATATACATGTTGACATGATTTAACAAAAGCTACATATCGGGGAAATATATATATTTTTTTAAAAACCCAAAAGTTTTTAATAGTTCAGAAAGTGCTGAAAGCAAAGGTAGTGCACTTCCTTTTTACAATAGTGCACTTCCTTTTCGTTCTTGTGAAACATTTTAATGTTGGGTAACACTGCTAAGACACACCCTGGAAGTGCACTTTCTGTAAAAAACCCCCCACATTAACAGTGTTATAAAGAAAAGAGGTGATTAAGGTTTTTGTGTGTTTGAGCAGACATGATTAGTAAATGAATCGATGTGTGCATATGTTGCAGTGGTGACCTGTAATCCCGTTTTGGCCCCTGAAAAGAGTCATCTGACATGTGCTGATCATTTCGGAAAATTCTCTTTTCGTTCTTCTTGCAATGTTTCCTGTGATGAGGGATACAAACTTAGAGGAAAAGCCACACTCACCTGTCTGAGTGACGGCAACTGGTCAGCAGCCACACCTGCATGTAAAGGTGGGTTTTTGAAGCATACATGATTTCTCAGTGTCATACAGAGTTATTGAATCCACAATGTGAGTGTACTGCAAAAAAGAGCCATAAACCATGCTCTTTTACACTACCTTATCCTCATTTGAGTCTATAATCTGTCTTGTCTGTTTTGTTTTAATCATTTTTGGCAGTTGTAAAGTGTGACCCACTAAAGCCCAGCCCACATGGCTCCCTGCAATGTTATGATCCTATGGAGGAGTTTGCTTATGGCTCCACTTGTTGGGTAAAATGTGACTTTGGTTTTGTCCACAATGGTACAAATTCCACTCACTGTACCGCACATGGGAACTGGAGTCACATCCTGCCTGTTTGCCATGGTAACCTGCTTCTTAAACAATACATACACATATTTTCTGTTCATGCTGTAGATCTAACAGATTCACTTTATGAGTTGCTTCTGATTTTCCCACAGCTATACAGTGTCCACCTCTCTCTAATGCACCAAGTTATGGAAGTATGAGCTGCACACACCCCCTCTCCAACAACAGCTATAACTCCAGCTGTGAGTTCAAGTGTGAAGAGGGTTTTGTGCTCAAAGGTGCAGATTCCACTCTCTGTGACCATACTGGGCACTGGACACACAGTACACCCATTTGTACAGGTTTGGCATCAGTTCATATAATTATTGTTGACCTAATACCATTAAATTACTGTATATGAGATGTTGTTCACTCTTAGAAGAAAAGGTTCTACAACCCTCATCTTTCCCTCGGGTCATTTTGACCCGAAATTCATTTTTTTAAAAATTACAAAATTGAGTGTTCATTAGAGTGGTCCAAGACCTTAGGACTTTTGTCGCACTTGAACCACGATTACATAAAAAAAAAAATTGTGTTTATGTGGTTGTAATAAAAAATTAACAAATCCTTCCCTCTTGGGTCAATATGACCCCCTTAGGAATGAATGGAATGCGAGGAATGCTTCAGTAAACATAAAAAAACCTAACAAATGCTCCAAATTAAAACTAAAAACTAAACAATGACAAGAGACAAGTCCGAGTGCAAATACCAACGAGTCCAAGACAAGTCCGAGACAATAGAAAAACGTCTCGAGTCCGGACTCTAGTACTACAGCACTAAGTATAGAACCTTTTAGGTGTTCCCATCATATATGAAATATATTTTATTATTGTTGTGTACACACTGTACATGATCAGGCTTAAGGGTTTCAGGATTTTTTAAAATGATTTAGAACAGAAAAATTAATTACTGATCCCATTTAAAATTTAAGCTGTGGCTTGTGACCCTCTCGTGGTCCCTGCACAGAGCCACCTGACCTGTGCTGATCCACTGGGAAAGTTCTCTTTTCGTTCTTCTTGCAATACTACTTGTGAGGAGGGATACACACTAAGAGGAGAATCCACACTCACCTGTCAGACTGACGGCAACTGGTCAGCAGCCACACCTGCATGTGAAGGTGGGTTTTTGGAGCATACATGATTTCTCAGTGTCATACAGAGTTATTGAATCCACAATGTGAGCAATGGAAAAAGGTCATTATGCTCTAACTGTAAGTGCACTGCAAAAAAGAGTCATAAACCATGCTCTTTTGCACTACCACATACTAATTTTAGGCTATAATCTGTTTTGTCTGTTTTGTTTTAATCATTTTTGGCAGTTGTAAAGTGTGACCCACTAAAGCCCAGCCCACATGGCTCCCTGCAATGTTATGATCCTATGGAGGAGTTTGCTTATGGCTCCACTTGTTGGGTAAAATGTGACTTTGGTTTTGTCCACAATGGTACAAATTCCACTCACTGTACCGCACATGGGATCTGGAGTCACATCCTGCCTGTTTGCCATGGTAACCTGCTTCTTAAACAACACATACATATTTCAGTTCATGCATTATGTCTAACAGATTCACTTTATTGTTGCTTCCCACAGCTATACAGTGTCCACCTCTCCCTAATGCACCAAGTTATGGAAGTATGAGCTGCACACACCCTCTCTCCAACAACAGCTATAACTCCAGCTGTGAGTTCAAGTGTGAAGAGGGTTTTGTGCTCAAAGGTGCAGATTCCACTCTCTGTGACCATACTGGGCACTGGACACACAGTACACCCATTTGTACAGGTTTGGCATCAGTTCATATAATTCTTGTTGACCTAATACCATTAAATTACTGTATATGAGATGTTGTTCACTCTTAGAAGAAAAGGTTCTACAACCCTCATCTTTCCCTCGGGTCATTTTGACCCGAAACTAATTTGTAAAAAATTAAAAATTGAGTGTCCATCAGAGTGGTCCAAGACCTTAGGACTTTTGTCACACTTGAACTACGAATGCACAAAAAAAATTGACTGGATTCGAGGAGTTTATGTGGTTGTAATAAAAAAGTAACAAATCCTTCCCTCGCGGGTCAATTTGACCCCTTTAGGAATGAATGGAATGCGAGGAATGCTTCAGTAAACATAAAAAATCCTAACAAATGCTCCAAATTAAAACTAAAAATGCCATTACCAAAAAAATTATTTTATAGTGTCTACATGTGTATCTGAATGCATACTGAAGAGATAAACTCAAGAACTGACTTGAGGACCCAGCGGAACAACTCATTTGCTTCGGGTTTTTAGGGGTCCAGGTAATTTTGACCCGCGAGGGAAAGATTTGTCACAGGATGCGAGTATACAGTATAGAACCTTTTAGGTGTTCCCAACATATATTAAATATATTTTATTATTGTTCTCTACACACTACATGATCAGGCTTAAGGGTTTCAGGATTTTTAAAATGATTTAGAACAGAAAAATTAATTACTGTCTCATTTAAAATTTAAGCTGTGGCTTGTGACCCTCTCGTGGTCCCTGCACAGAGTCACCTGACCTGTGCTGATCCATTGGGAAAGTTCTCTTTTCGTTCTTCTTGCAATACTACTTGTGAGGAGGGATACACACTAAGAGGAGAATCCACACTCACCTGTCAGACTGACGGCAATTGGTCAGCAGCCACACCTGCATGTGAAGGTGGGTTTAAATCAGTTTCAATAAATAATACATTAATTCTTGAATTTAAATCATTGCTTTAAACAATAGCACCATGTGAAATTCAGGTTACGTTATGAAACTGTAAAAAAAAGTGATTTAACTGGTAGTTCTAATACTACGGAGACACTAAAGTGAAATTTGTAGACACCTTTGTGTGCGCATGTGAAAAGTACACAGACCGGAAACTATAATGATAAAATATAAAATATACATATTTAAATAAAATGGCAAGCAAAGCATTAATTATAAATAAATACAGAGCACGAAAACACAAACTTTAGCCACTAGTTTTTAACTAAATTAACTGATTATGTTCAAATTTTCAGTCGCGTAGAAGTTTCTCACACATCCACAACTGTTTTTTTTTTTTTTTCATGTGCACGCTAAAGTTTTGTGTGTGTGTGTGTGTGTTTTTTTTTTTTTATGGAAATGTGACGGTTTGGACTTATTTATAATATAAATAAAACACTAATTATTATTTGTAAAGATAAAATGCAGTTCAAGTACCCTACATTACTAGAAGGCTTCTGTAAATAGTTATTACAGGACAACCATACAAATTTGCTAATAAATCCACATGGACTAAATTGTGTTGATTTGCTAATAAATCCACATGGACTAAACCAAAATATATATTGTCCTGTTGCAGCTTACAAAAGACATCAACAGAGTAACACCACACATTCACAATGATGAAATAATTACATCAGCATAAACATGCTCTCATGCCATTTTGTAATCTTTTCAGTTATAAGATGTGATGCTCTGGAGTCTTTTCAGCATGGCATTGTGCAGTGTCAGGACCGCTTGGAGAAGTTCAGCTATGGCTCCTTGTGCTGGCTGGAGTGTGGAGCTGGATTTACTTTGAATGGAAGTAATTCCACTTACTGCACATCACAAGGGAAATGGAGCCAAGACCTTCCTGTTTGTCAAGGTTACCAAACACTCTTGATACTCTGATGGATAAATAGGAAGGTTATTGAGGGAGGTTACTGGGTCTCCAAGAGGTTTAGATCTGACAAAACAAACAATAGATGTTATTTGTATTGCCCCCTTCTCCAGTCCTGCCCTATCATAAATAAAGAAGAAAAATGTAGCACTGACATCTTAAATTAACTATAAAGTCATGGACAGTAAGGCATTATATATCTTTTGATTCTCTGTCCAATAGCACAGCAGTGTAGCCCTTTAATTGACCCCTCTCATGGTACTGTAACCTGCACGCATCCTCACGGGCAGTTCAGCTTCGGTACAGTGTGTGAAGTGAACTGTCAGGTAGGCTTCAAACTGCATGGCACACCCCGAATGGAGTGCTTGGAGATGGGGAAGTGGACAGACACCCCACCCTTCTGCTTGGGTAATCACTTTTGGGTCTTCCTATTTCACCTCAGGTGTCGTGATTTGTCATCTTTTGATATCCTGTATTCATCTCTGTCAACCCATTAAAGCAAAATGAGATTAAACTAACCTACTTGATCTAAAACTTCATGTCATGAAGTTTATAACCCAAGGCAGCTGATTATTATGTATGTTGACATTTATTTATTATTGTCCATAGCTCAACAGTGCCCTCTTTTGGCCGCTCAAGATAATGGCTGGATGAATTGTTCTCATCCTCACTCCATGTTTAGCTACGGCTCACAATGCTTCTTGGGATGTGAGGCTGGATTTGAAATTACAGGAGAGCCAGGCATGGAGTGCTCTGCTTCTGGGAACTGGAGTCAGGAGATGCCCTCTTGCACTGGTATCTACCTCTCGACAAAAATTGAATGTCCCATTTGGTTCATTATTCATATCTTAACATTAAAGGAACATTCTCTTTAGATTCTATTTTTGTAACCATAAACTAACATTCTCATGATGTTCCAGGGAGGTTTTGTTTTTATAAAAATCTAATAAGAAACTAACCAAAAATTGTTAGCTAGGCTTCCCTTGGTAAACACTGATGAATATAAATGATCAGGCCATATAATTTAAAACTGATCTTAGTAAGAATCATGAGACATGAAAAACATTTATCACTAAATGCTTTACTATTGTTTCTCTTTTAAATGGCAGCTGTTCGTTGTGAGCCCCTTTCATTCTCTCAACTTCCTGAGCTGGGACCTCTACCCTCAATGAACTGCTCTCACCCACATGGAAACTTCAGCTTTGGATCTCAGTGTTTTTTCAAGTGTGCTACGAGCCATGAGCTCAATGGAACCAGTCAGCTCATCTGCACCTCCAAAGGGTACTGGACCAACTCTCCACCCAGTTGTGTTGGTAAGGCACACTCCTTATAACCAATCTTTTTTGGTGCATTAATTCTGTGGAAAAATACTGCATGTACATTACTAACACTAGCATTACATATTACATTACAAAATGCAGAATGCATAATTACACTGGAAGGCCATTAAAACATTATGACAGGGGCTGCGTTTCCCTCAGTCTCGTTCACTCGGATGTGCATCATTGTTTGCATTGCATGAGTGCCCACTACTGGCGGAACCCTTGAAATGTTTAAATGAAACAACATAAGCCCTTGATCGTTTGGAATCCAATATGGAGCTGATTTATTATTTATAGTTTTTTTTCCTTATGAATTTGTTTACACACCATTCTATAGGCCTGTATGTATGCTTGAGCTGTTAAAAAATATTAAATATTACTATGTTAATATATTTATATTAAATATAAAATATTTCATATAAAAACATTTTATAAAATTCACAAGCGAAAATGATAACAATACAATAAACTATAACTGTGTAAAAAAAAAAACTTAAAGGGTCAGCTTAAAGGGTTTGTTCACCCAAAAATGAAAATTCTGTCATTAATTACTCACCCTCATGTCGTTCCAAACCCGTAAGACCTTCGTTCATCTTCGGAACACAGATGAAGATATTTTTGATGAAATCCGAGAGCCCTCTGACCTCTCCATAGACAGCAATGTAATTAACACGTTCAAGGCCCAGAAAGGTAGGAAAGACATCGTTAAAATCGTCCATGTGACTCCAGTGTTTCAACCTTCATTTTATGAAGCGACGAGAATACTTTTTGTGTGCAAAAAACAAACAAAAATAACAACTTTGTGCAACAATTTATTCTCATCTGTGTCAGTGTCCTATGCAGTTTACGTTATTACCGCAGTGCAGAGCTTCCTAGTTCTACGTCAGTCTCCGACTCACCATTGGCCGATGCTGTTCACGTGAGCACCACGACGCATGCGTGTGATGCTTACGCAGGAGTTAGCCAATGGTGAGCCGTTGTTCTGACGTAGAACTAGGAAGCGATGAACTTGCACTAACAATGTAAACTGTGTAGGACACTGACACAGACTTTATATACAAATGAAATATCTTAATTTGTGTTCCGAAGATGAACGAAGGTCTTACGGGTTTGGAACGACATGAGGGTGAGTAATTAATGACAGAATTTTTATTTTTGGGTGAACTAACCCTTTAAGGTAGTAAGTATTAAATGCAGTTAAATGTCAAAATAACTTTATTAATAACTCCCCACCCCACAACACTATTTTGTGGGGTGGGGTTAAATTAAGCATGACCTGCTGTGACGTCACAATCGTGTTGCACTGTGGTCTGTGGATCTGTGTATATTTTGAGTAGACTCGCTCCCTCTTCAAAATCAAGGGGTCGAGGGTTCGTCCAAAGAAACTTCCCTTGTCCACTTAATGAAGTCAAACACTTCAAAATGGCGGTGGGGATTCCCCTGAGGGAAAGTGAGTGTGTTTCTGAAACTTGGATTTGTGAACCCCTGGGGGTTAATGAGGGAACTGCAGGGGGTTCATGAGTTGATGAAAAGTTAGAATAAATCTCAGAACCTTGAACCACGAACATGCACGTGATGTTTAGTTATTGAAATTTTAAGTTCAAATCTCAGGGTACACCAAGTAAATATTTTATGTCAAAGGGGTTCGGGTGACAAAAACGTTTTGGGGATCTCTGCATTATGACATATTTCTTATTATGTGCTTTCAGTACAGGAGATGTCATTGAGTGCTGGCATGCTGATGTATGCAGCTGTGGGAGTTGCTTCTTCAGCTGGTCTACTTTTGCTTGGAGGACTAATGTTTTTGTTGATGCGCCAATTCACTAAAAAGGGTAAAAAAAAAATGAATAATCCTTTTCCACTGTTGGCATAACCATTTTTTTTAAATGCATTAAACTATTAAAAAGTGTAATTTAATAGCATTTGATAACAACATTATTTGGTTGTTATTTGACAAATGCCTCAAGTTGTTCATTATTTTTGATTATTTAGTGCTTGCAAACCTGGTTGTATGTTTAGCTTTAGTCAATTTAGTTTATGTTATTGTGATAAGTTAGGCCAATGATGTGTTTTGGTCTAATTCAACAAGGACCAGTACACTAATTTTAAATGCCGTTCCAACCCTGTATGACTTTCTTTCTTCTGTGGAACATAAAAGATATTTTGTGAAAGGTCTTAGTGGGGCTGTTTGCCCATACAATGGTCGTCAATAGTCCCTTTCACACATTAAACCCAGTAAATTACAGTAAAAATACCAGATTGACTTTTCCAGTAAATACACAAATTTGCTGTTTACATAAGCAATGACGTTCTGTTTTTTTATACAGTAATATTCCATTCACACATCAGTACCAAAATAATGGTAAAGCATTTAAGTTTCATTATCTGCCCAATTTGACAACATTGTTTTTACTTCTGAGCGACAGGCATAAGGGGATGATCACACAGGATGTGTTTTTGCTCTTTAAAACACAAAATGCAGATAGTTACTATAGTATGCAATAGTAACTGCAGAGGGAGATATTGGTAACCAAAACTGTTTGATTACCAACATTTCTCAAAATATCTTCTTTTGTGTTCCGCAGAAGAAAGCCATACGGGTTTGGAACAACATGAGAGTTAGTAAATGATGACAGAATTTTCATTTTTGGGTGAACTATCACTTTACCTTGTGTCAGTTCTAACAGTATCTTACGACGCTTATTCTTCTCCGCAGCTCACTACAGTCTGAATGAATCGTCATGGGAAGGGGAGTTGAACCCAGTATTTGAATTCAATTAAAAGACAAATTTACTAAAATTCTGGGTAAAGTAACCAATATTTTCCATGTTGTTTTGTTCTTGCAATAAATGAATATTTGAATAGAACTGTGTGTTTGAAAAAGTTATTTGCACCCTATAAAAGAACATTTCTGTTTCCAGCGTTGATATATGCTAATAATGTAATATTAGTTAGTGCAGGATCATTCCTTAGTGTCTGTGTGGCACCCTCAGTAAGTATGTGAGAGACAGTATAGACACTGCCAAAAACACCCTGTTGTCCACTCGCTCACATACCCACTGTTTCATATAGCCTCACGCTGGACATGCTGCCCCAGATCAGACACCCAGTCCAGGACGTGCTGCCTCTGGGCACTATGCCTACTGTCACCCAGGCCCACAGTCTCTAGGCCTCTAGCTGCCCCTTCACCTTGTTCCTTCTCTATGAGACTGCAAGGCTTTAGGGTCAGGAGCTAATGAGCATTTTCTACAGCCATGATGTCTAGGCTTTACAATAGATGCCTGAACAGAAGGGATTTACATATATTTTTACAGCTCACTTAAATGTGATAAAACTAATATGATTTTTGTGATGTGAAATGTAGCTACTGTTTAACAAGAATGGCCCTTCTATGTATTTTTTGATGCTGGTCAGTAGGAGCCCTTCTGCATTTCAGCACAGAAGGAGAAGAGTTGCACGGGTGCCTAACCAGTCGCATCTGTCCGGGCATTAACGCAGCGTGACGCCAATTATATTATATTAAGAGGGAGCGGGTCTGCAGCCCATCCTGGCACGAAATACGTAATAAATAACTGATCAGCTGACTGGATGCCTCCTGGCTGCTATCGTAATAATAACGAGGCTATTGCTACCCGCTGTGACCGTATGATAGCAGTTTGATTATTTTTCGTTTGGTTGGCTGCTTGGACTGCCAACTGACAGTATCGCGCCAATAAATGCACGAGAGACTGCGATTCGCGTGCCAGTGCTGTTTTAAGCAGATTAGTGAAGCCACTCATCAGTCGACAGATACAGTCGGAAAATATTATTTTACTGATTACATAAAAAGTCGAAACTCATGTGCATTATTTACTACGTTCTACGAACAATTACTGTTGATCCTGGAACAACATTGTAATCAACCAATCAGATTTGAGGGATAGGTTTACAGTTAAATGCAGGGTATGTAATTTTCAGAAAGGCTATGGCAGGTATGACATCACATGAGTCAATGGGTTTTTTGAATGGGATTTTGGTTAAATGGCTGAAATAAGGTCTGTGGTGAAGACAAGCTCAAGACATTTTCACGTTTTATTCTACGACATAAAATACATCAGTATTACCCCACTCGTGATTTTTTTGAAGCTGTTGCATATCTTGAAAAAGGCGGTTGCTAACAAGTGGCTAAATGGGACTGCAGAGGCTGTCGAGTAGATTAAACGTCATCACGCCGAAAAGGTAAACTCAGTCACTTTTACAGCCTCGTTATGCTCACAATTGTGCTCTTATAAACTAGTTTAACTCAAACTAGAAAATCTAAAAACCTATGGGAAAATCCTATTGTTTTTCCCCCCCAAGGGAACCAGTGCGATGCTAACTGCCAGTTGGCCTACAAAAAACGTCTTTGCATACACACACAAAAAAATTGGTTCTTCAGTGGTTCTTTGGGGGTGGTTGAGGTGCTATATAGCACCACTGCCATATAAAGAACCTGTTAAGCCCCTGTATAGTTCTTTAAAGGTTCTCTAACTCTCCCATAGTCTCTTAGTTTAGTTGGGGAAAGGATTAAAACATTAAAATACAGTGTATTTCCTGAAGATAACATGGTTCTCAACCTTTTTGCCCCCAAGTCCCCCCTATAAGGAAATATTCCAGGGCCCCCACATGACATTTTTTTTTGACCTCAGAAAAGCATAAAGGTGATTCAAAACAGCTTTTGCCATGGTTGTAAATTCCCATTCATAGCAAACATATGAGAGTGGAGTAACAGATCTAAAATCTGAGGAGGAGAATGGGGTGGTGGTGGGATGCAACAAGACAGTTTGGATACTGGGAGCTGTCAGCTGCAGTTTAAATTATGGGATTATGTGGAAGGAGGAATACAATTGGAGGATGAGAAAGATAAGACATGGTGATTGACTGTAGTCTTTGAATGAATGTACCTCTTATGGTTCTACATAGCACCATTTGACAAAGGTTCTGTTTAGCCCCTTTAAATGTGCTATAGCACTTAAAGTGGTTCACCTTTGATTACAAGCCAATGAACCACTTTTAGTGCTATATAGCACCATTTTTATTTGATGACGTGTAATGTCTGCACGGGCCCAATAGTGAATATACACCGATCAGGCATAACATTATGACCACTGACAGGTGAAGTGAATAACACTGATTATCTCTTCATCACGGCACCTGTTAGTGGGTGGGGTTATTAGGCAGCAAGTGAGCATTTTGTCCTCAAAGTTGATGTGTTAGAAGCAGACAAAATGGGCAAGTGTAAGGATTTGAGCGAGTTTGACAAGGGCCAAATTGTGATAGCTAGACAACTGGGTCAGAGCATCTCCAAAACTGCAGCTCTTGTGGGGTGTTCCCAGTCTGCAGTGGTCAGTATCTATCAAAAGTGGTCCAAGGAAGGAACAGTGGTGAACTGGCAACAGGTTCATGGGTGGCCAAGGCTCACTGATGCACATGGGGAGCGAAGGCTGGCCTGTGTGGTCCGATCAAACAGATGAGCTACTGTAGTATAAATTGCTCAAGAAGTTAATGCTGGTTCTGATAGAAAGGTGTCAGAATACACAGTGCATCGCAGTTTGTTGTGTATAGGGCTGCATAGCCGCAGACCAGTCAGGGTGCCCATGCTGACCCCTGTCCACCGGCGAAAGCACCAACAGTGGGCACGTGAGCATCAGAACTGGACCACGGAGCAATGGAAGAAGGTGGCCTGGTCTGATGAATCACGTTTTCTTTTACATCACATGGGTGGCTGGGTGGCTGGGTGGCTGGGTGGCTGGGTGGCTGGGTGCGTGTGCGTCGCTTACCTGGGGAACTCATGGCACCAGGATGCACTATGGGAAGAAGGCAAGCCGGCGGAGGCAGTGTGATGCTTTGGGCAATGTTCTGCTGGGAAACCTTGGGTTCTGCCATCCATGTGGATATTACTTTGACACGTACCACCTACCTAAGCATTGTTGCAGATCATGTACACACTTTCATGGAAACGGTATTCCCTGGTGGCTGTGACCTCTTTCAGCAGGATAATGCGCCCTGCCACAAAGCAAATATGGTTCAGGAATGGTTTGAGGAGCACAACGAGTTTGAGTTGTTGACTTGGCCTCCAAATTCCCCAGATCTCAATCCAATCGAGCATCTGTGGGATGTGCTGAACAAACAAGTCCGATCCATGAAGGCCCCACCTCGCAACTTACAGGACTTAAAGGATCTGCTGCTAACATCTTGGTGCCAGATACCACAGCACACCTTCAGGGGTCTAGTGGTGTCCATGCCTCAACGGGTCAGGGCTGTTTTGGCAGCAAAAGGGGACCAACACAATATTAGGTCATAATGTTATGCCTGATCGGTGTATCTCGTATGAGCAGGGTGTGTGGAGGTATGGAAATACATACGCTGACAGGCAGGTAGGACATTGTATCATTGCATTCGGACCGGTGTGTTTTTGACTTAAAAGAACCTGCTCATATGAGCTATTTGTTCGGAAATCAGACTACTGATGGCTAAGTAGTGCAGTATTTAGATTTCCATGAATGTGGGCAACATCAGGCCAAAATAAATGGAAACAGTTCTCAGTAACAACCAGTCCTACTCGCTCATTGATAATTTTGCAGTGTTAAAATTTGAATTATTTATTTTTATATGACTATTTATTATTATTTATCTGAATAACCTCAAAACGAACGTTTGCTCATGCAAGCACACTGTTCATCTCACCTCTGCTCTGCAACATCCCCTGACAGGTCCACACGACAGGAACAGACAGTTAAATTGTTCCTGCCCGGTGACTTGTGGCACTTACATCTGGAGGTCTGATATCAAAGTAAGAAATGTGAACCTGGTACAGACAGAAAGAGGGTTCATTACTGGGGCAAAGAGGCACAGTATGAAGGGCTTCCTATCTTTGCAGCATGCCTTACATTTTCACCTGATATTATCCTCAACCTCTACAGTATATAATACACCAAACTATAATACTGACACATTCCAGAGGGGGAGCCTCAATGGTCTGGCTTTTGGGTGGTCACATACAAGCCCATGAGATAAAGACAAAATGCAAGAATGCAGCTTGGCAGCTATAGATCTACAAAAGAAAATCACAGTATAGGCATTGATGGCTGGATGTGGAGTATATTTATGGGTATTTCTGATGCTGAAGATCTGGGCGATGCTATGCCCCGTGGTGGACCACCATCTGGCTCTGAAAAAGTGCCATAAAGATATGCATAATGATAGGAGGTGCTGAAAGCCTCGACTGCCTGTGACCTTGAGTTTGGAAAATGCAGTATAGTACATGATTGTTTATGGATACTGTTATAAATTACCATATCACTAATGACTCTGCATATCAGAGTGAAACTATGCAAATGGTAATTTACATTGACTATAACTTGATAAGTCAAGTTCCAAACAAAGTCAAATAAATTAAGAAACAATCTTGCCAATTCATTGGCTGTTTTAAATAAAAAAAAACATTCTGCAGCATTTTATTGTAATTCAGTTCAGATTACACACATAAAATAAATACAAATTACACAAAGAACATTTTCATCACAGTACATTTCCATTGTCGCCAGTCACCACCATTTCTACTCTAAAAAACATGCATAAGCAGAATACATACACAAGCATACATACACTTGCACTCTCTCCCCATCTTTTCTGAGCCATCTGAATGACGCTCAAGAGGCAAAATAAGAATCTTGCATTGAATACAATCGGTCAATCGGTGTTAAAAGTGAGGGTTCACTGGATGACATACAGCCTCCAAAATGGCACAGAGGGTCACTGTCTGTATCTTCATAGAGTGTGTCACAACCTATTAAAAGAGAGGTGATAAATTCATGGGATGGACAAGGAGCAAAGATTCTCCAGTACTGTATTTGGGTGTGACTATGAGCCTAGTGTGTGTTATATACCATAGGGATGCATGTGGTCTCCAGGCATTTGAGGAGGGGTGAGGCCCTGTCTGAAGGGGTCCAGCTTGAAGCTCCGTGAGTCTAGACTGATATTCTGCTGGGTAAGTGAATATGAACCTGCGCACTCCAGCTCAGCAGACAGACCTCCACAAGAGGGCGCTGTGGTCATACAAATGGCAAGAAAAGAACTTGCAGCGTATATATTTACATATATTTGTCTAAAGAATATATTTAGGACACATAAAGGCTTTTCACTAATAAAACCCCGGGTCATTCTAAACCTTGGTTTAACAGAACAATGGGTTATATTTTTTCCGTTTCACACCACAACCCCGAATTAACTTTCTACCTGTTTAAAAAACGGCGTTTCGCGCTTGCGCATTAGTTGCGTTTATTCCTACTGTACCTTTCAGTTTGACCCGAATAAACTTTTTGTACTGTAACTGTATGAATAAAACAGTTTTGTGTGTTGTGTTTTTTTTTTTTTTTTTTTTTTTTTTTACATACCGCTTCCTTGGAATTATAAGGTTCTATCTGCATTCTGAGCGGTTTTGAGATATTGAGATTCAAAGATTTTGCATTCTATATCAAAAATGATATGGGGAACAAGTCTCTTTCATACATGAAAATTACTAAAACCCTAAATGTATTCTATATGTACAATATCAAAATCCTCTCAAATGTTTAAATGTGGATTTTTGGAACAGGTCAAATGCAGAAATGCAGAACCCTCTAATTCTTAAAAAAAAAAAAAAAAAAGAAGCACTTTCTGCTTGGAATTATAAGGTTCTATCCCGCAAAACATTAACTGAAGCAATACTTTTCAAGAAAAACAGTTTACTTATAATTAGTTGTATCGACAATGTATGAAAAAGTTAAACTTAATGCTTTCTATGACATTTATTTCATATTTTAGGATAAATAATTATTATTAAGTTAAGCATAAAAGGCAGTGCTAAATATTTTGTCCAGTGCAGATGTTCATTTTAGGTAGGAATATGGTGGGTAATTAAATACATTATTGCAGGAAACGTTAGTTTAAGTTTCTTTTGGTTTAGACAGAAAGCAGCTACTGTAATACATCTGACCAGGACTTTATTCCACAGAAAGTGGGACAGGTAAAATAGCTTTCTCTCTAGAGATCAGTATGGATTGAAAAGTTTGTAGACAAACTTTGATGTTGGATTGAGAATGCCTAGCCAGAAAGTTTGAAATAGCTTTAACAGATTTAAGTTTGAATGTTTTAAGTTTGAAATAGTTTTAAGTTTTAGTTTAGTAGTTTTAAAAGCTAGAATTTTGGATGGATGGATGTATGGATGGATGGATTAGAAATATTAGATAGAATGAAAGCATAAATGAGTCTATATAGCTTATAAATATAGAATAAGAATATGTGAATAACTGACAAAAATGTCAGATAGAACCTTATAATTCCAAGATGATATGTAAATAAAATACAGTGTGAGAAATTTCTGACTGTTCAAAGCTCATGAATATTTAATGATACATGTACTGTTCAGTTTATGATTAGTTGTTGCAAAACAACTGGCCGTTACATTCTGGCGGTCACCGTGATTTTGCCAAGATATGTTCCGGACCTGGATCAACATATTTGGTTGATCCTGGAACAAAATTCCTGTCCAAAAATGTAGTCTCTACCCCTGAACCTAACCCTATACCCATCATTTGGGTCAATAACACTGACGTAGAAGCACCTAACCCTGGTTGTAAGCCTAAAATTGACATAAACTGTAAACTTGTCCCTCAAATCTGATTGGTTGACTGGAATATTGTTCCAGAATTAACAAAGATGTTGATCCAGCTAGGCTACTTGATGAAATCACATTCACTGAAGAGGGCATCGTTTACATAATACCGGGTAAGCTACAAGTGTGAAACGTTACTTTAAAAGTGGGTTTTAAAAAGAGAATAACCCGGGGTTAAGCAAAGTGTGAAATTATTGTGAACTTTGTATACCAGTGTGTTGTGATTGGCTATCCCTTTTCTCCTGAGAGGACACACTTTGCTTCTGCTGCTGTTGTCTTCTTGCCAGTTTTTTCATCTAAAGAGACAATGTGTGTGAGAGAGAATCTTATAATAAAAACATGTCCATGTTCACATATAGAAATAAGAAACTAATAAGAGAAAATCTCTTTGTAATGAGAAGGAAGGCAGAAAACACACATCACTACACTGAAAGGAAATCCAAGTCTAATCTATGGAGATCTATGCTTAATATGTCATCAGTTTCCTATGAGGCAATAACACAGCTTGTTTCCTTATTGGCAAGCTCATATACTGCAGAAAGAGATCTGTTATCAATTGCATAAGTTGATGTTCTTTCAATGAGTGTGTTTGTCTGTGTCGGTGGGCATCACATTACCTTGGCTCTTTGGTTCTGGAACCAGACCTGAACGACTCGTACGCTCAATCCTGTCTCTGCTGCCAGCGTCTCCCTTACCTTACAATAGAGAGACAGACAGAGAGAAAGCCATAGTGTGACCTTCATGGTCTATGGGTCATGTAGGCTAACTGATGAACTGACCCACACTAGAGTATCAGATCAACAGAGATAGATACAGCAGTGCTGTCCAGACCAGCTGTGACTACACAAAAACCTCCTTCACAAAATTTAAAAGATAATCATTCTAAATAAAATTGAAATGTATAGGGAGGTAAAACAAAGCTTGATGCTTTTGTGTTATTAAAATATTAGTAGTTTAATTATTATTTTATATTTCATGCATTTTATATTCATTTATTATTATTATATATTCAATTTTCAGGCTGTCAGTTTAAATGGCTGACCTTTCGACATGGTTTGGATGAGACCTCAAAAGAAGCTTTGAAAGCACGTCTCTGCTGTGTTGTGAGGATGGTACGAGGCCTTTTAGGTCTCTTGTGTTCCAAGTCTCCTATTGTGTTAGACTCCCCTGCAGTCTTAATGTTGTCTTCATCATCATCCTCCTCCTCAACATCTTCACTTTTACCTGTAGTTAAGGAAACAGATGTTTGTAGTGCCTAACAAATAACAGATAATAACTAGAAATAATAATAATAATGAACTGAAATCGAAATAAACGTTTCTTGAGCATCAAATCATCATATTAGAATGATTTCTGAAAGATCATGTGACACTGAAGAGATTTTGACATTACAGGAATAAATTACATTTTTAAAATATATTTAAATAGAAAACAGTTCATTTAAACTGTAATAATATTTCACAATATTACTGTTTTTACTTTAAATAAATGTAACCTTTATCATAAAAGATTGTTTTTATATTAATATATTCTGTTATATGATTTATTAATTTATAGAATTATACTATTGTGCTTTATTAATATAATTTATTAACAATATGTTTTACTATTTTACTAATATATACTATTTTTATTTATTATTAATACTACTATTTTAATACATATGGTCAACTTTATTCTTTAATATATAGTCTGAGCATTGCTGTGCCAGTGAGTGTATGTTGTACCAGAAGAAGCCTGTTCCTCTATTTTTTGGTTTTCAATCCTGGTACTGAAGGACTCAAGCACTGCACATTTGGGATGTCTCCTTTATTTACCACACCTGATTTCATTAGCAGAAGCACCATGACCTTACTGAGTGTATCAGATAAGGAAGGCATCCCAAATGAGCAGTGCTGTGGTACCCCAGGACCAGGATTGTTTTAAAACAATACCTGAGTCGGAGGTGGTTGGGCTGGCCAGTTGGTTGTGATAGTCTCTGGCACAGAAAAGCCTGTCCCCTGTAAGCACACAGCGGTCTCCCTTCTGCAGCCTGCAGGCGCACACACAGCAGCAGAAGCACCGCAGGTGGAAAACCGCAGGGCCTGCGTGCATCACCAGCTCGGCCGGAGAGATGACCTCTGCGCAGCCCTTGCACCGTACCAAAAACAATCTGAAAGGATAAATAAAATGCATTTCTCAAAATCTTTTGATGAACAGCATAGAGAATGATTTTGACTTTTAAGTCAAAATTTACTAAAGTCAATTTTACTCAAATACTACTGAAAGTTCATTGTACTTAATAGAAGAGATGTTATGTGAGCTCAATAACTGATAATATTAAGCAGAACTCAAAATGAATGAGTAACAACAGATTTCATTTTCCCAGCATGCTTTGCTTCGGACTGTCAAAGTCGGCATGAAACGGAAGTTGTGATAGTTTCTTCCCTATTGTCATGTAGCTAAGTGAAACAGCTTCTCAAACAAGAATAAATGTTGGACTCTGGAAATTTTGTCCCTCGGGAATTGAATGGATCGTTGAATTGTCTTTTGCTATTGCTGTGATGTCATGTGAGTGACAGGTTGTCCCACCCCCGCGCCAGTAAACACGTCATCAGAGAAGAGATGTTGTTGCATGAAGGGGAAGTTATTTTGATTAAAGATTACGAAGCCACGTGAATTAAAAAAAAAATAATGATATGCAAGGATAAATCGTATTTTAAACTTAATTGGTTTAAGGCAATTGGTTTTCTCAAATGGTTTGAGTTTCCTTAACTCGTTGAGTTTTACAGTGTACCATCAGAGAGTCCAGGGATGTTGCTGAGTCGCCCCGTCCATCAAGGAGTGAGACAAGAACTTGCCATGTCCCTCCACCCAAAAACAAGCATGCAGACGCATACCTCCAGCATGGTGAGTGTGCATCTTAGCGCCTGGCAACCAGAGCTGGGTTTCAGTGGGTTAGCCAGAGGCGGCCGGCTCCACGACTGTGTCCGGGGCAGGACTCCTGGGGAGGGGGGAGAAAGAAGCTCGGCAGGCCGTGGCTCCAGACGGAGAGAAAGAATCACGCCTCCCGGCGGGCGAGGCTGGTCCAGGGAATGATCTTAACTCGACTTAACCAAACCCAGACAAAGGAGGGAGCTGGCCCAGAGCCTCGCTGCCATTGTCCTGCCCTGGCAGACACCACATTTTCTGTTTGTCAAACTGGCCTGAGATTTCCGTGCCCGGAGGGGGGGCAGAGAGTGGAGCTGTAGTTTAAGGTTTAGGGTGAGCGTGACAGGGAGGCTTAGAGAGAATCATCCCCAGAGGTATGACAGCTTCAGACTTGGGCTGACAGGTTACTCCTTAAAGCAAGACACTACAGGCAAAACCATTGTTTTTTCATGCACTGCTCAATTTTGAGATTTTGGGCTATTTGGCTTCCATAACATGTTTTCTTTCAGACTAATGGAAAGAAGTACACATTTAACATTGTTTATTTTATTACATTTTATCTATTTGCATCAGTAGAATTCAATTACAATATTTACATCTTTAAAGGACTTTTCTCAGTATTTTTTTTTATGCACTGAGCCAGAAATATCTACTTCAATAGCACTTTTATGTACAAAACTTTCCAGTTATATCTATATTCTGAAGGTTTTTACAGAGGGGTTTGTTCATGTAACATTTGTCTGATTATATTTACAATATTTTATTTCTAAAAACATGGTGAACATGTATTTTTTTCTGGCTGTTGACAGTATTTTCTAACTTATGAGGTGATAAAATTCCAAAATCCCCCTGTAAAAAAAACAGAAACAAAATGAAACAAATTCTGAACCAATGGCTTTATCCAATGTTGAGATTTTTGTTCTGGAAGTGTATGCAAATTAGCACATATATTAGATAATGCCTCATTTGCCTATTTAAACATAACATTTCAGAAAACATGTAATAGAAAAACAAATGCCTTAAATGCACTGTTATTAATCAACTGTGTTAAGGATGGTGATATTTATTAGTTAGTTTTTACCCTGTTTACCTATAGTGTCTTGCTTTAAAAGGACCCCAAGAAGTTTTCCGTTCAGTCACGGACAGTACTGAATTGGACTCATCACACACTGTTTCTTTAAATGACAGTGCCATGATTACTGTATGTTGATGCATTAAAGATAACTGTGTTTCTCAACAATTTGTACCAATTATAGGCTTTTAGCTATTGATCAGTGGGTGTTATTGTTGATATGTGTATCTCAGCTAGGTGCACGGGGCATTGCAGTGTGTTCACGTACAGACAGCAAAAAAATCCTCCTCCTTCGTAAGTATGAATTGAAACATCCCAAAGCCTTGCATTGTTGAGAACTATTAGTGTTGCCCTGGGGTTGCTGGGGAAACCGCTGCGATTTCTTTAGGGTTCAGTAGGAGGGATAGACGCTCTCTACTCCATTATACGCAAGAGCATCTGTGGTATGTGAATGCACATAGCAGAATATGCCAATGGCATGTTTGTGTATTATAGTGGCATTGGAAGCAATATGACACATGCTTTAAGATATATTTAGATATAGTAGAGTTTAGTTAAAAGTTACATTGACAAGATAAAAAACTACAGCTATTTTGATCAGGAAGCAACTATGTTGCTATAAAAAAACCTGCTCTTCAAAGCCTGATTCTCTTTGACAACAAACTAGAAATGTGTTCATCATAATATATTGTATCATAATATGTGACCCTGGACCACAAAACCAGTCATAAGTCGCACGGGTATATTTGTGGCAATAGCCAACAATACATTGTATGGGTCAAAATTATCGATTTTTCTTTTATGCCAAAAATCTTTAGGATATTAAGTAAAGATCATGTTCCATGAAGATATTTTGTAAATTTCCTACCGTAAATATATCAAAAATGTATTATTAGTAGTAATATGCATTGCTAAGGACTTCATTTGGACAACTTTAAAGGCGGTTTTCTCAGTATTTAGATTTTTTTGAACCCTCAGATTACAGATTTTCAATAGTTTCCATTATTACAATAATTAATAATTTAATTTAAAGTAAAACCAAGTAAAAAAAAAACACATTTGCATATGAATTGCAATGATTTATAAATGAAAGATGAGATGCTTGACAGAAATTATTTGCATTTTTTAAATTGTAGAATTCAATTATCATAAGAAATGTGTTAAGATATCAACTAGAAAATAAAATCACTCAATTATTTTACTCTTTTGACAGTCATGATATAATAATGAAAGTCACAGTAAGTTCTATTTTACATAACCGTTCAAAAGTTTTGGATCAGTAAGATTTTTTTTCTCTTTTCTGAATTAATACTTTTATTCAGCAAGGATAAATTGATCAAAAGTGACAGTAAAGGCTTTCACATTGTTACACAAATTTCTACTTCAAATAAATGCTGTTTTGAACTTTTTATATAAAAATAAATAAATCATGGTTCCACAAAAATATTAAGCAGCACAACTGTTTTCAACTGTGATAATAATAAGAAATGAGAGAATCAAATCAGCATTAGAATGATTTCTGAAAGACAATGTGACACTGAAGACTGGAGTAATGATGCTGAAAATTCAGCTTTGCCATCACAGGAATAAATTACAGGAATAAATTACTAATACTAAAATTAATATTTTAACAGTTATTTTAAATTGTAATATGCAGCCTTGGTGAGTGGAGAGGAGACTTCTTTCAAAATATAAAACAATATCACTGACCCCAAACTTTTGAATGATAGTGTAAATGTTTAACCAACTAAAATTATAATCATCTTTATAACTATTCCTGGATGGAAATCACTAAAGAATTGCACTCCTCTGTTCAAGACATGAAGAGTCTGAAGGAGATAATTCTTTTAGTTGAATTTACTGCTTTCCCCCCACTACTCCTATACAGTCTAAGCACCAAATCAAATTGATCACCTTTATAAAACTGAAGTATCTGTTAATAGAACAGCCTGCTGACCCATTTACAGAAAAGCTGTTGGTCAGTAAGTGCTGGGTCAGCGAGCTCCCCACCCCTGAGCCCATATAAGCACTGGGCTACTGGGTAGGATTGCCAGCCAAGTGCTGCATATGTGGCTAATTGGTCAGGTCAGATATCTCACGGTCGGACGGGCATCAAGCAGGGGCACCACTGGGCACCAACCTATCCAGATGCCTTGACATACTTCACACGCAGAGATCCCCACTACATGCACCCCCTCCCCAACATGCACACACAAACACATTTATATTCTCTGCTGTACCCAGAACATATGGCTCAATCCTCCACTCAGCCTCAGCTCTATTATTAAGAGCACAGTGGTCACTTCTCCATCATTATAACTTTAGCAGATGGACTCCTAATGTGAAATGCATTATGATTTGCAGAAGTCAGAGCCTTTCTGTTGAAAACTCAAACTTTTTGACAGCTGGAGCAGATACATCAGCTATTGAAATGAAACTGATGAAAACTCAAATAGTGTCGATAACTACACTTCTCTGTTTTTTTCAGGGTCATTGCGCTCTGTCGTTTGGCAAACAGTTTTCTTTTTATTTGGAGGTGAGAATGTGCTTATGAGTGTGTGAATGAGAATCAGAATGAGTTTTGGGGGTAGTAGGGGGTCTGCACACTGTGTCGATGTGGCCATATGCTGTCCCCAGCTTGCCGTTGCCACACCGATGGGTCCTGCTAATTTAACACATCTTGACAGTGTGTCAGTAGTGCTGTCCTCCTGATCTAACGGTGTGTGTTTGTGTGTGAAAGCCTTCTCGCATTCCATGGCCCACCACGACCCTTCCTCCTGCAGTCACCTTGTCTTTCAGGAGTTCTGTGCCAAGTCCCTCAATACACACAGTCTCTCTCTTTCTCTCACACAAAACACCAACATTCATCATAAGACAATCATAGGACTATAGAAATATTGTTCATGTAAATTGGTAAACAATTATGCGCTAAAAAAATAGTACATGCATTCGTTATATTATATCAGCAAGCATGCAGATATAACATTTCAGGAATGAAATTAGTTGTTAATTAAAATGTAAACAAAGTCACAAAGTTGCCTTGTCAAAATTAATTTAAGAGCTAGAAATAAACCAGCCTGCAACATCCAAACATTAGAATCAATAGAATAAACACCACTGCCATCTGTGATGTAAACAGGAATTGAAAGTATTTGAAATTATTTACAGCATCATTATTACTGAAGGATGTTCAGATACTCAAACTTTAATATTAACATTTTACTAGCATTATCCTTAAAGATTATTTCTGTGCAGATTAGTCATGGAAATGTTCTTTCGAGAATAATGAAAGGGATTTCTGCAGTAAATTAATATGATAAAAAAAAAGTTTGTCACCTCATGAGGAATAGAATAAGCATATTTATTGTAAGCCCAAAATCTCTACAAATAATCCATTGTACTTTCACATGCATTTCTAGAAAACTCTATGACCATTTTGTACGACCAATTTATAATTTTATATCTATATACATTCATTCATCTGGGTTGGACTATTGTTTGGCGCTACACTTTTCCGTTCTCTCATATCTATATACAGGGTAATACAAATATTTCTCGCAATAATCTCGTGCAATCATATTGTTTTCGTTTTCTAAAACATTTGATTTAAGAAAAATAAATGGCGAAGACAGTAACAAATATGTGAAATGAGCAAATAAATTAAAACAAAGAATCAACAGTAAAGAACTTTAGGCTAAAATTAAGATTATACTATCTAGGTTATTTGAGGGTGCTTCGTCTGACTGGAAGAAACTTCTGACTACCGTGGACTCCACCTTTTTCTATTGAACTTCAAATAGTAGCCTAATTCAAATAGTAGGCTATCATAAAACAAAATAATTGTTTACACAAAATAGCAGTAAGTTAAGTCTTACTTCTGGTAGTCTCGCTTGCAGTAGAGTGTCTTATTGCGGAGGAAGCAGGTGTCTTTCAGAGGCTCGCGACATGATGCGCAGTGCAGGCAGCGCTCGTGCCACAGTCCGTCCTGCACGCGGAGCAGGTACCTGTCCCGGATGGGCTCATTACACCCCTCACACACGCTCTTTCTCCACATGTCTGAAATAAAGACAAACCTTTTATCCATCTGGGTAACTTCAACATCTTCCGTGTCGAATTGTATGTGCTTTACTAGACAAATTAATAAAAAATGTAAAGGTCTTAACTCCTTGATAACTTCCTTAAGGCTACATAACTGTTTGAAGCTGAAATGACAAATGCCATCCTTTTACAATAGGAGTTATCCCAAGAAAATGCAAAAGTAAAATAAAAGTTTAGCCTAATGTGTGGACAAAGTGGACAAACAATCACTGAAAACAAAAATAAATGTACAAAAACTAAAGCGAATTCACCCACGAGCTTTACAAAATAACAAAAACATAACAGCAGAAATACAGTATAAACAGATGTGATTTGATGGTGTGTCTCGTTAAAAATAATAATTTCCAATCTCTATTAAGATTATTCATTCAAACATAAAAAACGTTTATCTTTTTCATGCGAAATCAAAATACGTAATGCTATAGTTCTATAACATTCATTACTGTCGCATATTTCACCATGTTTGTTCAACAACAGGAACTGCTTCTAATATAGTACATAAAAAAACTTCACAAAAACTTTAAAAGATGCAATATTAGACTGGCATCCACTTACCATTGAGGAGAAAATATCCGTTTGCGGCCCTGTGTAACTTTCGACAGATGCTCAGATAGTTGTAAACGCGCACAAAAGCTACATATGAAAACAAACCTGTGCCTCGGTTACCTTCTCTCTCTCTCTCTCTCTCTCTCTCTCTCTCTCTCTCTCTCTCTCTCTCTCTCTCTCTCTCTCTCTCTCTCTCTCTCTCTCTCTCCTCCCATTAAAAGGTGGAGAGTGCGCAGTAAGTGTACAGCCATTACTTAACTTATGATAAACTTGAAGGCTACATTATATGAACATTTACAAAGTAAGTGGGTAATTTAATTTAAATAGGGGGTAAATGAATCTCCCTCAAGCATGAAATTAATCAAGCATGAATTTTGAACCATTATGCTGTTTGGGTCTACCAGTGGCCAAAGGCCATTTAAATTACTTAAAAAAACATGCTATACTTAATATGAAAGTATCAGATTGATTTTATAATAACTGATTATAAACCTTGATTGAAATATATAAACGTGATGGTTCAAACATGTCCTGAAAAATGTTACATAAATTCTGCTTGCGGTCATATAGAAATATGTTCTAAAGCATATAAATGCAATGCATTTCACATAGATTCACAATGAAGCAGTGCACTCATGATACATGTCTGTATGGATTTATTGTATTTTTTACTGTATATAATAATAGCCTAACTTTTCTGTAAAGATGGGTTAAGCTACTGGGTTTTAATTAGATCAGATAAAAATGTTTAAAAAGATCTGAAAAAGAGGCTCATTTCTAAATTACTATCTTTTTTTTTTTTTTTTTTACATACACAACATTGGGGTGATCTCAAACATGCAAGTACATTCCAAACATTTGTTTTGAGTTTATATTATTCAGTGTCATGACCAGAACAAAGTCATATAGGCTACCTTATATAGTTTATTTTAATAAAAAATAAAAAAAAATACATAAAACCAAAAACAAATAACTGAACTTAAGACTGATGATTAGTGATTCATGACCGATTGACTAATTTATATTATATAAATTAACGTGTTTTATTATTTTAAACATATAATGAACACAGTACAGATTATATGATTTAACGTGAGCTTTTTTAAAATTTATATATACATTTTAGAAATTTATTTATGAAATAAATACATGCTTAGTGAAGAATGAAATGAAAAGATTTTTTTTAGATGTCAAAAAAGTTTGGGTAAGAAATCTTATATGCTACTTTCCCATATGACAGTTCAAACTTTACCTTTAGAGCAATCACTGCATTTGCGAACTTAAAATGATAAAGCCACCACAGTCACATTATAAAGTGAAAGTTAAATTATGGTTTATGTTAAATGGCGCCATCTAGCGGGCGGGGCTCATTGCACCAGATAATGTAAATGAGATATTGTTTTGCTAAAATGTATGATTTATTTGAGATGTTATTTAAATTGGACAACACCACATACAGCAGTCAGTGGCTTGCTCTTTAAAGGCTTTTGGTTCTGCAGGGAAAAAAGGTTAGATGCTTCCGTAAAAACAGATTGATAGAAAACGACAACTTGCTCCATTCTTTTTTTATTCAAAAAAAACAAAAGAAAAAGGACATAGCATTTAAATATTTAAATATTTATTTTGGACAGAATTCTAAACTTTATTTTAGAAATTATTGTTTGGGTTTGATAAACATATTCCTTGAATAAAATATAATTTCTTTATTGCATTGTCTTGCCAATGTATACCTGATATTATCTATTTACAGAAACATTTCTTTTCAATACAATACCAATACAATTACTCCTCTGTTTCCCCTGCAAATATTTTTCAAAAAAATAAAATAAAATAATAATAATAATAATAATAATAATTTGTGCTTGGTATAAAATATGCAGCGTACTGCAAAATCTTCAATCAAGTTCGTTATTATATTAGTTACATAAGAATATGTACAAAAAATGGTCCACTCGAACTCGTGTCACGTGATCTGATGAGGTGCTTCGAGCATCTCCATTAGGAAAGTGTCTATGGGTGTGTCTCCAATCAGCTTAAAGAAAAATAGGTGCTCCAAACACTTGAGCCCGATTGATCGGAGGGCAGGGAGACGCAACAAAAGTTTAGCAAACCTGTTAAGCAAGGAGAGAAGAATATAGCAGACAATATTAAGTATGAGCAATAGATATGATCAGTATTTACTAAACAAATATGTGCATGGCTGTACCTGCCAGGCTGGTCAGGGTATTTGTGTTTAGTGTAGGTTTCCAGTGAGGCGTAAACTTTCTCCCTCAGTGCCTCTACCTCCACTGGGTTGGACAAGCCTTTGGCGTCTATGAGAAGAGGCAATTTGCATGATTAAGTATATACTCAGTCTATCAACACATCTTATAAATTATAATACAGTGGGGAGAACAAGAATTTGATACACTGCCGATTTTGCAGGTTTGCCCACTTACAAAGCATTTAGAGGTCTGTAATTTTTATCATAGGTACACTTCAACTGTGAGAGACGGAATCTAAAACAAAAATCCAGAAAATCACATTGTATGATTTTTAAATAATTAATTTGCATTTTATTGCATGGCATAAGTATTTGATCACCTACCAACCAGTAAGAATTCCGGCTCTCACAGACCTGTTAGTTTTTCTTTAAGAAGCCCTCCTGTTCTCCACTCATTACCTGTATTAACTGCACCTGTTTGAACTCGTTACCTGTATAAAAGACACCTGTCCACACACTCAATCAAACAGACTCCAACCTCTCCACAATGGCCAAGACCAGAGAGCTGTGTAAGGACATCAGGGATAAAATTGTAGACCTGCACAAGGCTGGGATGGGCTACAGGACAATAGGCAAGCAGCTTGGTGAGAAGGCAACAACTGTTGGCGCAATTATTAGAAAATGGAAGAAGTTCAAGATGACAGTCAATCTCCCTCGGTCTGGGGCACCATGCAAGATCTCACCTCGTGGGGCATCAATGATCATGAGGAAGGTGAGGGATCAGCCCAGAACTACACGGCAGGACCTGGTCAATGACCTGAAGAGAGCTGGGACCACAGTCTCAAAGAAAACCATTAGTAACACACTACGCCGTCATGGATTAAAATCCTGCAGTGCACGCAAGGTCCCCCTGCTCAAGACAGCGCATGTCCAGTCCCGTCTGAAGTTTGCCAATGACCATCTGGATGATCCAGAGGAGGAATGGGAGAAGGTCATGTGGTCTGATGAGACAAAAATAGAGCTTTTTGGTCTAAACTCCACTCGCCGTGTTTGGAGGAAGAAGAAGGATGAGTACAACCCCAAGAACACCATCCCAACCGTGAAGCATGGAGGTGGAAACATCATTCTTTGGGGATGCTTTTCTGCAGAGGGGAAAGGACGACTGCACCGTATTGAGGGGAGGATGGATGGGGCCATGTATCGCGAGATCTTGGCCAACAACCTCCTTCCCTCAGTAAGAGCATTGAAGATGGGTCGTGGCTGGGTCTTCCAGCATGACAACGACCCGAAACACACAGCCAGGGCAACTAAGGAGTGGCTCCGTAAGAAGCATCTCAAGGTCCTGGAGTGGCCTAGCCTGTCTCCAGACCTGAACACAATAGAAAATCTTTGGAGGGAGCTGAAAATCCGTATTGCCCAGCAACAGCCCCGAAACCTGAAGGATCTGGAGAAGGTCTGTATGGAGGAGTGGGCCAAAATCCCTGCTGCAGTGTGTGCAAACCTGGTCAAGAACTACAGGAAACGTATGATCTCTGTAATTGCAAACAAAGGTTTCTGTACCAAATATTAAGTTCTGCTTTTCTGATGTATCAAATACTTATGTCATGCAATAAAATGCAAATGAATTACTTAAAAATCATACAATGTGATTTTCTGGATTTTTGTTTTAGATTCCGTCACTCACAGTTGAAGAGTACCTATGATAAAAATTACAGACCTCTACATGCTTTGTAAGTGGGCAAACCTGCAAAATCGGCAGTGTATCAAATACTTGTTCTCCCCACTATATATATTATAAATGATAAATTATAAAATATATTATAAATATTATATGATATTGTATTGTATTATATTATTAGATTTAGGTAAACTATCCTGTTAACTTGAGTATAATATAATATAATATAATATAATAATATTAAAATTTTGGGTGAAATATCTCTTTACAGTGTCGGATTGTCACTAAAGATAATAATTTGCATTTCTTTTTAAGTCTTGTCAGTGTTTAAACCACTCAGCACTCGTGTGTTCTCCTAGAGACGGTGCGCTCATGCACACTCAAAGCGCACACACACAAGGCCGCCTCACAAACAGCTTGTGAGTACCAAATTGCGCTTAGAGGTGCACTCGTGTAAATTTTAGCGGTATCCAGCGGTGAGGTTGCGAATTGCAACCGCTCACCACTCATTCCTCCCTTTCAAAGCACATAGAGAAGCTACAGTGGCCGACACAGGACAAAGATGTCATCTGAGACAGCAGAGAGTAGCTAGCGCTCTGTAGAGCAGTTTGTCCGTTTAGGGCTACTGTAGAAACATGGCGGCTAAAAATGGTGATTTCACTGTAAGGGGACCCGCGGTGTATGTACATAGAAATGGCTCATTCTAAGGTAATAAAAACATAACAGTTCATTATGTAAGGTCTTTATACACCACTGAAAACACAGTTATGTATATTATATTGCATTTCTGTCAATAGAGCCTCATAAATATTACACACTGCACCTTTATATGGTCAAATACACACAAATGTATGTACAAAATTACCTTCTTGACGAGTATACACGTAAACACAGTCGGTTTTCTCCTAAGTGCATGTATACAGTTGAGAAAGTTGTATAACAGTGCAGCTCTTAAAGTGACAGCAGTCGAATAATCCTGCTGCTGTCTCTGATTTTTTCTTTGTCTTTTGATTATCATTAATGACACTCACTGCTCTCGAATGACTAACTTTTGTAACTTTAATTGTAAGGATTGATCTGTATTTAATTTATTCAGGGAAGACCATCCAATATTATTTTACATTTGATTCCTTATTAAATTTCTTTAGTATTTCTTACCTCAATACTACTGTTAGACCTACCTGAAAAATGTAAAGCACTGTTAATTTTATTTGTATTTTTATTCTATTTTATTTATTTGTGTTACTGCTTGTAAATTGTTTATTTGTTCTTATATTTTTTACTGACTGTTTACTTGTCTTTTGTGTGAATTTAATTCAGAGTTTAAAAAAATCAGGCTTTTGCTGTGTGTAAGCTATTGTGCAACAATTGCCATGTTGTAAAAACAAAAATGCAGGCATGCAGGCATGCAATATAATAATTATATTATTAGATAAACTATCCCTTTAACTTGACATTATATTTAATATAATATAATATAATATAATATAAAAGTTAAAGGAATAATTTCGCTAAAAATATTATATTTATTATATGCAATTATATATAACTCCAAATTAAATAACATTTTTTATTTCATCTATGCTGCAGACAAGTGTATATAAATGGCAATGAGCAACACACCAGGGTTGAAGAGGACGATGGCTCTAAGACAGCCTAGTTCTGTCTTATCCATCTGCATATCCTTCATTTTAGACACCAGCTCGGTCAGTACCCTGTCACACAAACACATACACATACAGGGCTTTAATTTCAATGCACAATAGGTGTAATAAAATAAATGCTACAGATTTTCTGATTATTCTCTAAAAACAAACAAGATCCTCACCTGTTGAAGATGGATCCCACACCTGCACTGTGAGCACTGCTCCTGTGGACATGGAGGCCTGTGCCCAGCAAGATGCCATCTTTAACCGTGATTGAGCGATGAGAGAATGAAGCAATGAGGAGCTCGTTCCATCCTGAAGGAGAAAAATGACATGAATAGCAGGAAAATCATTTCTATATCTCCCTCTGTCTTCATGAACTCAAAAGAGTGTTCTTCATTAGCGATGACTATTTTATGAGTGCATGTGAAATGTTTGTCCAGCAGAGGTCAGCATTCCCACTTACACAACCAACACAGTTCTGCCTGACCCTTTGACCTGGAGTGACTATGAACAATTGAAATAAAATAAAATGTAAATATTAGAGTAATAACTTAAACTTAAAATACAAAAATGAAACCTTAGCAACTAGAAGTTTAAGTTGAAGTACTAAAATGACTAAAACTAAAACTGATTAAAAAAATATATATTAAAGCTATATAGAATATAAAAAAATAGTAATAAAAAAATGATAAAAACACAACAAAAATACTAAAACTAAAATGAAAATGGAAAATATAAAAATAAAAGCTAATTTAAAATATTAATAAATACTATAATAGTTTATAAATAATACTAAAAGACTGGTGGTTTTAAGTGTGTTTCAGATGAGCGTTTGTTTGTAAACAGTAACTTCAGGATCTTCGTCATGTATGTTCATATATTTGTGAGTGTCACATACCTGCCCGAAGCAGAATGACCTGATCGTCCAGAGGCAGATCGGAGAAATGAGGTATTCTCTTGGCCCACTCCACCAGAGTGAACAGTTGCTTGTCAGCTGCATGGCAGATATTAGTGACTGGGTCATTTGTCTGAGGAAGACCGGAAGATGTAAAGAGAAAGAGTAAATTAGTTTGTTTTTTTGTAAAGGATTTTTTTCATGAGGCTAAAGTCAGCAGATATGTACTGTGTAAAATGTATTTGACCGAATGTCTGTGTCTTACAGAGTTGCCAGGGCTGCTCTCTGTGTATGTCTCAGTCTTGGGTTCGACTGCAAGCTCTGCATCCAGAATCTTATCCACAGGCATGTCTTCATTAAAACTGCTCGTTGATTCCACCTCATTATCACTTTTCTCCTTCCCACGCTGCCTCTCTTCCTGAACCGCTGCGGGGAATCACACAGGTCAAGCAGAGTAAATGAGTACATTAAAAATCAGTGTAATTAATGATTATCATACATTTGAAAATTCTTTAGGCCTATACAGTTTATAGTGCACCTATAACCTTTATTTAATTGTGTATTTTAAAGGCACAGTATGTAAGTTTTGCCGCAAGAGATTGCTTATTCAAAATAAAGGCGTAGTTTGATGACAATGTGAATGAGCGTGGAATAATGGGAATTGTAGTCTTGACTCTTCACCTCCACAGCCGATGGAAAGGAATCCAACGGACTTGGGCAGAAATTATGTTCATGAATGAGCAAATGTATTTAAGTTTTATTAATGTTACGGTGGTATGAAGCAGGACGCGCCGAGAGCCCTTGGGAGCGAATGCTAATGATAGAGACCTGCGCGAAACACCGGTCTCTGAGCTTCTATTATGCTTATGCTGCAGTCGCTTCCGCTCTTTTATAGCTCTTAAATAGTGTTGACTCTGAGGCATGGTAAAAACGTAAATCGCGGTAAAACAATAAGACTAACCGTGTTGCGCTGTATAACAAGGATTCGTTTTCTGTTGATAAATGTATATCCAAACAGTTGCTCGCCTGTCTAATAAAGTACATACTATATTAAAGCGTCTTTGGGGTTTCCATGGTTTCTATGGAAATGAAGGGTAGTGCGGATATGACGTCATTGACAGGCTACGCAAGGACAGGGTCCGTAACACTGGTTAAAATAGCTGATTTCTCTGGATTTAAACATTGTTGGAAACGTTTGGGATAATGTAAGTACACAGGTCAACAAAATATATAACATTGTTCTAGTGGTTTTTGGATATTTGAATCTAAAAAATCTTACATATTGTGCCATTAAAATATATTTTACTTTATTTTAAATTTGGTCTATATTTATATATTTGATTTTTTATTTTAAAGTATATTTTAGATATTATTATAAAACACATTTATAATATGAATATAATATATTCTATTATAAAAGCGGTTATATAAGGTTATGATACAAATACTACCAATAATATAATATAATTAATGCTGGGCAATCGATTAATCATGATTAATCGCATCCAAAATAAAAGTTTGTGTTTTTACATACACATGCATGTATATATTTAAGAAAAATATGTTATATTTATATATAAAATATTTATATTTATATACAAGATAAATTATCTAAATATATATACAGTATATACATGCAAATATTTCTTAAATATATACATGAAGGAGTGTGTATTTATATATACATAATAATTATACACAGTACACACACATATATTATGTAAACACAAACTTTTATTTTGGATCTTGACCAGCACTACATATAATATAATATAATATAACATAATATAACATAATATAATATAATATATAAATTTGTTGAGATTAAAATTTCAGTTACACTTTATTTTACAGTATGTGTACTTACAGTGTACTTGCCTAAAGTACAGGGTAATATAATGTAACTAGACTGGTTAAGGTTTAGGGGTAGGTTCAGGGTTAGTATCTAGTTATTGTAATTAATATAATAAGTACATAGTATGTACATACGGAACAGGACTGTAAAATAAAGTGCTACCAAAATCTCTTGCAAGAGTGACCTGGCCCAAAGGCAGCAAAAAACAAAACAAAACAGCAATTCAGTTTCCAAAAGGCCTATCCTCAGTGTCTTTAAGTGCTCAAACATCATACAATTATGGATACAAAACACACAACACACATAAGCAAATACAAACCTTCCCGCTTCATGCCCATGGCTAGGCACTTCTGGTAGCGGCAGTATTGGCAGCGGTTGCGCTGACGTTTGTCGATCAGGCACTCTTTGCTGTCTCGACACGTGTAGGTCAGGTCTTTTCGGATGGTCCTCTTAAAGAAGCCTTTGCAACCTTCACAACTGTAAACACCATAGTGCTTCCCTGCAAACACAACCACATTTGTCATGAAACCCAGAAGAGATGGAAATGTATTTTGCATTAACTTCCAAACCAAAACCAAATGCAACATCTAAACATCTCTGTGAGTTGTACCTGAAGATCGGTCCCCACAAATGGCACAGATGTGTTTGGAGAGGGATCCAGGGCTACTGCACTGATAGCTGCTCATGTTGCCCAGCGGAACCAATCCTGGTGGAGGCTTGATGTCTTCTGAGCTATTCACATTCAAAGAGTTCATCTGTGAGGCAGGAAGAGAGGTGAGGAGAGACGGAAACAGCTTATCATATAGTGCAATCAGGAGAACAGTTTATGTCACAATACAGCTGACTGTTTGTGTCCTTCCAGCGCAGCAGACACACACACACACACACACACACACACACACACACACACACACACACACACACACAAATCCACAAGAACACACTCACAAAAACAGACTTCACCCTTACAAGGCCATTACACAAGTAGCTGTGAGAGCGCTGACATAACATTTCAAAGGGGAGGAGGGATATTTGTCTCTCTCTCTCACTCAGGAGAATTGACTATTTTTCCATCACGTTATTTTCTGCACTACTTCATTCAGCCTGCAGGTGGCAGGATATGACCATGCCTCAGGCACAAAGCATGTCAAATAAGGAAGAGCTTCAGTTAAACCTTGTTGACATTTTATTGGAATATATGTTTGTTGATTTATGTGTTTGTATATGGTTTCTTTTGTGTAAAAAATAATCTCTCTTAAAAAACTTTAACACTTTCACTAGTTTAATTTGTCTACTAACATGTCCAACATTGTCTATTTACATGTCACATGACACACGCTAGACTTTTCGCTACAATGTAATATCAGTCATTGTTCACAATACAGTGCTGTTACTGTTAACTAAAATATCTGAAACTGGTAACTGACACAAAACTGAAAAATATAAATATTGAAAAACTTAAACTTTACTAGAAAGTTTGAAATGTTGCTTTGGCAAATAACTGAAATAAACAAGTTAAAGTAAAAAAACAAAAACTAATAAAAATGACAAAAAACTCAAAATATAACTTAATAAAAATTTAAACATTGAAATATTAATAAAAATATAAATAAATACTATAATAGTATTTATTTATATACTATTTACTATAATAGTATTTATTTACATACAGTGAGGAGAACAAGTATTTGATACACTGCCGATTTTGCAGGTTTGCCCACTTACAAAGCATGTAGAGGTCTGTAATTTTTATCACAGGTACACTTCAACTGTGAGAGACGGAATCTAAAACAAAAATCCAGAAAATCACATTGTATGACTTTTAAGTAATTAATTTGCATTTTATTGCATGACATAAGTATTTGATACATCAGAAAAGCAGAACTTAATATTTGGTACAGAAACCTTTGTTTGCAATTACAGAGATCATACGTTTCCTGTAGTTCTTGACCAGGTTTGCACACACTGCAGCAGGGATTTTGGCCCACTCTTCCATACAGACCTTCTCCAGATCCTTCAGGTTTCGGGGCTGTCGCTGGGCAATACGGACTTTCAGCTCCCTCCAAAGATTTTCTATTGGGTTCAGGTCTGGAGACTGGCTAGGCCACTCCAGGACCTTGAGATGTTGCCCTGGCTGTGTGTTTCGGGTCGTTGTCATGCTGGAAGACCCAGCCACGACCCATCTTCAATGCTCTTACTGAGGGAAGGAGGTTGTTGGCCAAGATCTCGCGATACATGGCCCCATCCATCCTCCCCTCAGTACGGTGCAGTCGTCCTGTCCCCTTTGCAGAAAAGCATCCCCAAAGAATGATGTTTCCACCTTGATGCTTCACGGTTGGGATGGTGTTCTTGGGGTTGTACTCATCCTTCTTCCTCCAAACACGGCGAGTGGAGTTTAGACCAAAAAGCTCTATTTTTGTCTCCTCAGACCACATGACCTTCTCCCATTCCTCCTCTGGATCATCCAGATGGTCATTGGCAAACTTCAGACGGGTCTGGACATGCGCTGTCTTGAGCAGGGGGACCTTGCGTGCGCTGCAGGATTTTAATCCATGACGGCGTAGTGTGTTACTAATGGTTTTCTTTGAGACTGTGGTCCCAGCTCTCTTCAGGTCATTGACCAGGTCCTGCCGTGTAGTTCTGGGCTGATCCCTCACCTTCCTCATGATCATTGATGCCCCACGAGGTGAGATCTTGCATGGAGCCCCAGACCGAGGGAGACTGACTGTCATCTTGAACTTCTTCCATTTTCTAATAATTGCGCCAACAGTTGTTGCCTTCTCACCAAGCTGCTTGCCTATTGTCCTGTAGCCCATCCACCCTTGACTCCACCCTTGAGACCAAAAAGTGGCCAAGAAACACCCATGTAACATGGTTTCAGAAGAAGAAGCACCAGGCACAATTAACGGCGTGTGCTAACAGCATTACAAGCATTTCAACACATTTTCTTTTAATTATAATTTCAATCATATTTAGAACCTGTATGTCTGTCGGTACACATACACTTACTTGCCCTGTATACCCATATAAGTTCACTGTTATTTATGTCCTTTCATTGGACTAAAAGCCTGAAACGTTTGTCTGAGTCAATGGCTTTCTCAGGCCTCCAGGGAGAAATGAGACACACATACACAAACATAAGCTGACCTCTCTGTAATAACAGGGCATCAGTATAAGTGACAGTCATGGTACAACGTGATACACATCACCTCAGTGCATAGCTTCAATGGTCAGAAAATACTAGCTTACTACATACTAAATATTGTGAAGTATACAATGCAGTAACATGCAAAATTTAAGCCACATGATCTAATTTTGGGAATAAAAAGCAGTTCATTTAATTTTTTTCTCAAAATCAAATTTTGGCTGTCCGATTACACAATGATTTAAAACTGCTTTTCCAAAATGTTTGTGTGTGTTTGTGAGTACATTTATTGTGGGCTAGCATTTATTTATTTTTATTTATTTAAAAGGGGATAATACATTAATCAACATTCAAATAAATGTAATTCTGTCATGACAACTCTGAGTGTTTGGCATGGTATTGGATATGACAATGTTGATATGTTTGGTCTTGGCAGAATAGATCTGCTACGCTGCTGCTGCTGTTATTGCTGCACCTGATGCAGAGCAAGTACGGGACTTGCTTCTGCCAATACATACACTGCCATTCAAAAGTTTTTGATCGGTAAGATTTTTAATGTTTTAGAAGAAGTCTCTTATGCTCACCAAGGTTGCATTTATTTTATTGAAAATATAAAAAAGAAAAACAGAAATATTGTGAAATATTATTAAAATGTAAAATAACTGTTTTCTATTTGAATATATTTTAAAATGTAATTTATTCCTGTGATGGCAAAGCTGAATTTTCAGCATCATTACTCAGTGTCACATGATCCTTCAGAAATCATTCTAATATGATGATTTGCTGCTCAAGAAACATTTATGATTATTATCAATGTTGAAAACAGTTGTGAAATTTTTTTTTTTAGAATTCTTTGATGAATAGAAAGTTCAAAAGAACAGTATTTATCTGAAATAGAAAGCTTTTGCAACATTGTACTATCGTTCAAAAGTTTTGGGTCAGTAAGAATTTTTTTTTTTTTTGGGGGAAAGAACTTAAAGAAATTAATATATTTATTCAGCAAGGATGCATTAAATTGTGAATAGTCAAAAGTGACAGTAAAGACATTTATAATGTTACAAAAGATTACATTTAAAATAAATGATGTTCTTTTGAACTTTCTATTCTTCAAAGAATCCTGAAAAAAAATGTTTTACACAACTGCAAATCATCATATTAGAATGATTTCTGAAGGATCATGTGACACTGAAGACTGGAGTAGTGATGCTGAGAATTCAGCTTTGCCATCACAGAAATTATAAAATATATTCAAATAGAAAACTGTATATTACTGTATATTAGAATATTACTGTTTTTTGTATTTTTAATAAAAGAAATGCAGCCTTGGTGAGCATAATAGACTTCTTCTAAAAACATTAAAAATCTTACCGATCAAAAACGGTTGAACGGCAGTGTACACCGATACACTGCTGTGAGCATGTAAGACATACTGCTTCAGTACAAGTAGCATACATGAATTACCCACAGCAGATCTATACAAGTGGAGCTGAGGAAGGTGGAGGGTTTCTGAAAGTGCGCTGCAACTGCTACAGCAAATGCTGACAATTAACTTTAGCTTTATTTAACTTTTTGTATATGTGTAACAGAGGCCAGTTAGTGAGAGCTGTGCAGGTAAACACTAGCGACTGATGCTGAAGACTGCAGTCTTTAGCGTCCTTGTTAGCGCACCTGCCTGCCATGCCGGAGACGAGGGCCGAGGGTGAGTAGGACCGGAGGGGTTACATATGTACCCAAGTTAGAAAGAAAAGCTCATTGCTAAGTTTGCATGCTTGACTCTGATTGTATTGCTTTTAGTTGGTGTCAGCCTGAGAGAGCACAGAATTATGGGAATGTTCTTACCTGAGGGCTGTTGAGAGAGTTAAAGCCCATACTGGGTGTAGAGGGCAAGGAAACGGACGGTGAGCCCAGAGATGGGGCGATGACTGAGTAGGGAGAGGCCAGGCCATTCATGGACGAGCCCAGGGTGCTCATGGGAGACTGCAGTGGGCGGGAGGAACTGATGACGGACGGATGACCCACTATGGAGCTCATGGGTGGTGGATGAGAGGGGGGCGAATTAAGATCACTCGTGTCTATGAAGAGATGAATAGGTGAGATTAATATTAGACAAGAGGAATTAAAATGTAGTGCTAAAATGATTAGTAATGACATTCACCTCAGAAATTGCTAGTACATTTCACAAAAAAATTACAAAGAAACATCAAGTGACACATTGGGCCCTATTTTAATGATCTGAGCGCATGTGTCCGAATCCACTTTTGCTAGTTTAACGATGGAAAAACCGGTCTGCACACCAGGCGTATGTCCAAAAGGGTTGTACCTAGTCTCTTAATGAGTCATTGGTGTGTTTTAGGCGTAATGTGCAATCAACCAATCAGAGTCTCATCTCCCATTCCCTTCAAAAGCCAGTTGCGCTTGCACCATGGCGGATTCGCTATTTACATGGCGCAATTTGCGAGTGGAAAGACTGAACGCTTCTCCAGAGAGGAATCCTTCTATTTTTAATATTTAAAAATGTTTGTGTGCTGCTGCTGTGTGTAACAAGCAGAGTGTATGCGTGTTGTGCACCCGCCTACAGACGCATATTACTAACGCGTCATTTAAATAACACAAAAAATACTGCTATTTTGAGGCAACTGAAAATGACTGCGCCATTGACCAACAAAAACCTGGTCTAAAGTCAATAGCGCAGTCATTTTCAGTTGCCTCAAAATAGCAACGCGCCAACAATGCACCTGAACATACCTTGTTTTCAGACCAGCACGGCCATGGGCGAACAGATGGACGCGAGTGCATTTGCTATTTAAACAACGTGGTGCTGGATGTGAAAATTATAACTGCGTCAGGCTGAAACTAGCAAAAAACACTTGCGTCGCGCCTGGCATTGCATTGCGCCGGGTGTATGATAGGGCCCACTGAATTAAATGTGAAATTCTGAAGTTAGAAAAACTGATTTTCTTGTAAAACATACTCCAATAATCTTAATACAACTTCAAAAAAATATTTTTTTTACAGTGTAGATATAAAAAAGAATGTGACCGGTGTGACGGGTATGTATAAATATATCAGGACGCAACCAATACTTTTTATTTAGCATGTACAGACGTCAGAGAACTGAGTAACTGTGCCCACGGGAACATCAAGTACCTGTGGAGGCATGAGTGCCTTTGCAAAACATACATTTCCTCCATTAATAAGGTTTAAAACTGTGCTGTGTAATGTGTAATGAAAAAAATGTGCTGTTTGAGTAAATGCAAAAGGACACTTTACTGAGAGTACATTTAATCCTGCTGCTTTAACCACACAGTCAGCAGCTGATGGAGTGCTACATATGAGTACCTGGTAATGGTAGTTTGTACCAGAACAAGCACATATAATCTATCTAACATAGTACAAGGACACACACAGGGCAAAGGTTGCACCTTTTTGCCAATACCGATAGTGTTGCAATCCATTAACTCATTTCATCATTCATTAAGATGAAGATCAAATCAAATTAATCTAAGATTAAATTAACATGAATACAGCTTTAAGCAGATGCTTTATTGAGATGTGCAACACAAAACCTTTATCAATGATTTGGTCAGATAATCTGACAAGGTGATTGTAATTGTTTATCTCTGGCAGGTTATTTCCAATTACTGCTTAATGCATTACTGTAAAATAATGGTGAATAAATGTAGATTTTATATAGCTCTTTTATTTTACTAATGACTGTCAAGCTATCAACTACAGCACAACACCATAATGCACAACAATCATTGCAAATCAAGTCAAAACATTTCCTTTAATCATTATATATAATCTATATCATCTATATATTTTATCATGCTTGTGTCATGCTGAGAATAATGGGAAATTTTGAAGCATGAACCTCTTAAACTTGCTAAATGAGAAGCATTTTCTGTCAAGCTCACAAAATGCATACAAACTAGAGTTGATTTAAAATTAATTATGATGTGAATTTGGTTACACTTTATTTTAAGGTGTCTTTGTTACACTGTAATTATACATTTAAATACTGACTATTATTAGGTAACTACGTGTGCTTACTATAGGGTTAGGATTAAGGTTTGGTTTGGTTTAGGGTTAGTTACATGTAATTATGCATAATTTATAGTTAGTACTATAGTAACTACATGTAACATATGTAACATGTTACTGTGAATTTCTATCCAAACATTTCAGTGTACTTGAAAGATCTGGATAATAAGACAGCCCTAGAAATAGTTGACACACTGGGCAGCATTCTTGGGAACTATAGAGGGCAAATTGAGACACCCTGAGTGTTTGAAATGAGCTTCTTTTGTAATATTAGAGAGATGAGAGTGTATTTAATCTTGCTGTTTCTTTTATTCAAACTTGAATAGATCCAGCATTTTTTGATTATTAACAAGGCAAAATCAAGTATTACAGCAGTCAGTCTGCTTTTTTCCAAGCTGGTTGCATGTGTGTGTGTGTCTTAAGACTCTAGGCAGAAGGGAAAATATCTGTGGCAGATGGTCAAGAATCAAGATGCCTTTGGTAGGGCGGAAACATGGCCAACCAGTGATCCACATGTCGACCTATCCTCAAATGACCCACCGGATCCATTACATTTAAATCAGACCACACAAGTCAAATGCCTGAAACACAACATTTTTATGGCTTTGGTATTGCATCTTTAAATTTGACAATTAAAAAAAATGCCAAAACATACCGCAAATTAATGCTGATGATCAAATTAATACTGACACTTTTGTGGGTTAGAAGGATTGACAATGGAAGATATCGAAACTGACATCCTGTAGATGGCAGGATACTTTATCGCTATCTCTGCAGACTTTTCATAAATGTTGAAAACAAATGTATACTTTTAGATGCATCAACCTTTAGCTGAGAATTCAGATCTTATTCTTCTGAGACAGTCCATGTGCCAGACATTCATCAGGATTTCACAATGACACTCAGCAGTGCCCATGACCTTTGTACAGCTGTCTGATAGCAATGTGCAGCCTTTGGTAGACTACTATCAAGTTAAGAGCAGACCACATGAAATTGTAATCACATACATGCGCTGTCGTTGCATATTTCATGAAAAAAAAAAAACTGTAATCAGTATCCTCATAGGTACTTTGTACACTCAAAACAGAGAAAGCTGTATAGTTTCAATGAACATGACAAGACTAGCCCTCAGTCTGATATTAGTCACAGATTCAAGGGCTGGATCACAACAGGATTTGGAGAGGGCTAGCTAAAATCTTTTGATTTTTAATTACTGGTCAACTGATGTGTGGAGTCTCCAGCAGGGCTCTAATTCATTACGCCTCTCACTAACTAATAATTCACACGGACATGATAGAGAGAGAGGGAAAGTTCATTAACTATTTTATTCTATATTTCATTCTGAATCTATTATATTTATTGTATTATTTGTGTATTGGATATAGTAAAACAACTTCTGAAATGGTTAAAAATATATATATATATATATTTTTTTTTCTCCAATGTTTTTTGTTGATGGTATATTAATACTCTTTAGGGCTGGGGGGTATGACGATATCTATCATTACCGTGGTATAACATCGTAAATGTGGGACGTGCTCGATGTTAAAAAGTGTTATTAAGCAAAATAAGAAGTGAAAAAGAAGGTCAGTGCGGTGCAAAGAAAGCTGCGTCTCTCAGCATGCGATCGCAAATTCAGTTCTCTTTCACGTCTTATTGCGCTTGAATGGTTGAATACACACGCAATTATGTCAAAATGCCCATTGTGTGGAGTATTCAGCCGGTTATTTCTCAAGTGAAAATAAACAGCTCTGTGCAAACCGGATGTGTATCAGTATAATGGATCCATACGTTTGGTTTTAAAGTGACAGCAGCCTACCTGCTAATATGCCTACCTGCTGCTCTGTGTCATTAATGTGAATCAAACAAAAGAGAAAATAACTTACTGCTCGACTAAAGTTTTTTTAGCTTTAATAAGAATACATTTATATTTAATTAATACAGTGAAAACTATGCAATATTTTATTTTTTACATTTGATTATTAAAATTCTGAAAATCTGTACTAATTCTAACTGCATGTTAAATAAACCTATTGTACCTGAAAAACATTTGATTAATTTATAGTTTTGTTTTATTATATTGGTTGTAATTTGCTTCTTTTTTTAATAACAGAAATGAGATAAAATAACATAAAATAACTATATTGAGATATCGTTATTGTGAAAATTTCTCATATCATGAAATAAGAATTTGGTCATATCGCCCACCCCTAATATTGTTCCACTTGGGAAAAAGAGAAAAAACAATCAATGTTGCTTGCTAAGAGAGAATTACAAATACATACAAAGCTGAACGGCAGATTGGAAAGTGTCATGGACCACATAAAGAGAGTGCGCCATTACGAAATGTACAAAAGAAAAGACACATATTTATCTATATATATATAAATAATGATTTACATTTAGACTTCTATTGTTTTCAAATAATTATTGATATTGATTTTTATTACACAGTAAATAATTTTAACTGTAAAAGACAGTAAAAATGTGACAGTAAAAACCTGTTAATTGGTTAACAGCAAGTTTCCGTACTATATACGGAGAAAAACTGTAATAGATCTAACCTAACATTTTGTGTAATTTTACAGTAAAATACTGTTAAATGTACCACAAATGTATTTTTGTAAGTAAAAAGAACAAATCAACATATAATTTACAGTGAAAAACTGTGAGCTGACATTCCCACAATTCCGTGTGACACTTCACATTTGATGGTTTTTAATTTGAATAATTCTTAGTTTTCTCTTATCAGTTATGTACATTAGGGTTTTATGTTAAATCTTATGTTGTTAAATTAATGTTTATTGCATTATTTAGTGTCGTGTGTTTTGTGTGTATGACACTGTGTGCATCTTCCATATTTCCTGCAGCTTGTGGAAAAACTACTTATGATGAACTTTGATTCATCATGTGGCTTTTCTCTTTACCACCAGTGTTATTATAGTGGATGTCAGTACATGTTAAAAGTACAAAACAGATGTTAGTAGCAGGAGCAAGGCCTTGCTAAATCAGTTGGATTTACAGATTTAATTTTTTTGTGTGGTAAATTACAGTTTTAAATTGTATAAATGTACAGGTTGTTCTGTAAATATGTTTACATTTTTTATTCTAGCAACCACAGTTGCCAGATTTATTTATTTATTAGAATGCATCATTAACTACAAACAATGCAAGCTTTATGGCTCAAAGAATAATTTTGCATTTTCAGAATAAAACAATACTGCATGTGATTTCAAAGGAAAAGTCAAAATGCAAAAACTTGCAATAAACTAGACTTAAACTGCTGGTCATAACGCAAAATAGCCAAATAGCTAGTTAAAAGAAAAACGTTTCAAAACAAAGCCATGTTACTGAAGTCAATTTTTGGACTTTTTTGTAAAAATAGGTTTTGACAGTTAGCTTTTTTTAGATTTAGCAGCATATTATTGGCTGGAACCACACAAACAAACACACACCCACTTCATGAAAGCCAAACAGGCTCCCATCTTCCAATTTCCTTTTGAATTGCTTATTTCTGTCCTAAATGAAGTTCAGTAATGGCACTATCTGATCAATAATAGCACTAAACCCTCATCTCATCACTGACAAGTATTTTCAACCAATTTACAGACACTTCAACTAAGAAGACGGGGGTTGAATGAAGGGCAACAGACACAAAAAGGGAAGGGGGGCTGAAGTGACTGAGAAATGGGACACTGTCCCACTCTATCCCAGTCTGCTGTGGAGACCTGGAAGACATTAAATCAACCCTGATTACCGCCATGTGTCCATAATCCCCCAACGCCCAGTACTACACACACACACACCTCATACTTCAGTTACCAACATTACTTCATTGACCATATCATAAACTAGTTTATCGGCACACACTGTCTTTTATATGTGAATGATTAACCTATACACTGGAGATAGCATCTACACGTGGTTGCTGCCAATAAACGTCCTCTTGTAATCTTATTTACTTCGGTCTGTATCTGAAAAATGTTTTAATTACAGGCAATAAAACTATCTTTACAACCTAAACATTACATTCACCGTTCTTAAAATGTTAACATATACAAATGTACACAGACACTCCCGCTCATGTTTTTCTTATCAGTACTGCTGTAATAATGCATGTTCATGCTCATGTCCACATATCCCGCTGACAGAGGTGGAAATGACCAGGACTCAGGAGGTCAGGGACATGTTGGGATTTTTTTCATGAGCAGTATTGAGCACTGTCTTACACTATTACTGATAAAATGTAATTTTCTGGAGGGGTGTGTGAATGTGTGTGTTCTGTTGCACAAAAGATATACTGTAGGCTTATAGTGGCTGCTGTATGCGGATGACATGGTGAGGTAAGAGTCAATTGTTCTTGGGGGGGGGGGGGGGGGGGGCACCTTGGGGTATAATTTATATTATTATAAATAATAATAATAATAGAAATTGAATAATTAAAGGATTAAAAGGCATTTAAGGGAATAAATAAATAAGAATGGTAAAATAAGTTCTCTAATTGTAGTAGGCTAATGAAGTAATCAATTTAAACTATTTGCAAACAATATTTTATTTTAAAATGTGCACAAATTCACTCTTACTCGTATGTCTAATACGTAGAAAATGCAAACGTTTTTTTGCCTCGTCACATTCATTTATGAATTACATGAATCATCATCGCATTTTTTCAATTCAAAACGACGAAATTTCATAAAAAGTTGAGTAGTTTGCATCACTAGATAGTCTATTACTGTTGGTAGCTGAACATTTCTATCATAAAACAGTTGTCTAAAACTTGCATCTACTTACATCTTTCCACAAACTCTCGTTGCGTTGTGACAGTATGACAGAAAGACCCGCCTTCTTTGATCTGATTGGCCATTTCGATCATTTTGACATTGACGAGCGCTGTTAGACCACTGAGGTAGAGTGTAAAAAATTAATCTTTTTTAAATAAAATTTTTTTTGTCATCCTAAAAACAATCAGCTTTACTCATTCTACACTAAAAGGATAAGATAAGACAAATAAAATAAGAAAATATGAATTATATTAATTTTTTTATTTTTTTATTTATAGCTCTGGGGGGCAGTGCCGCCCCTGGCCCCCGCCAAACTCCTCCTATGGTAAGAGTGAAGTCAATTCTAAAGAAAAATAGTACTGAGTGAAGCGGAATGAAGTCAATGAACTCTGAGTGTGTCCTGTAGTAACCTCTGTATTAATCTGTTCAAAACAAGCACATTTTGTTACATGCATCACTCACGTTTCAAATAACTTCTGCTGACAACTGCTTTATAGTCACACATAAACGAGTACAATAAGGACAGACAGTTAGACAGACAGACAGAGGGATAGATGATAAATAGATAATACTGTACACTAAACATTACAGTCTGAAAATGGACATCAGAAAAATGCTGACTGGAGGCGATATGCTGACATATGGAAACAAACTCCACAGGAAATAAAGGAACATTAATCAGTTTCAAAACATCCTGTCATATCGTGATCATATGACATCTGATAATCTGTAGTGTTGAGGAATGAACTAAAAAAATGATTATTGTTTGTGATATCACACTTGATGACTCCTGGTAATGTCACAATGTAACAATCTGCAGAGATCCACAAGGACAGTGTTCCACTAAGCATTGCACAAGAGACTGTGAAGTAAATGTGTTGAGCGGCAGCCAGACCTCTTTATTTGTCAAAATGAACCTAAAGTGAAAACAATTCAAAATCAGTGGCTGACCCTTAATAGCCTGAATTCTGGAGAACTGTGAACCTCAAAACAATGTCAAGATGACCTGTCTACTATATTTTAATTATTTTTACTGGTTCCCAAAATAAACAAGTGTAGTCTGATTTTTAGTCTGAGTCTTATGAGCCAACCAGGTCAAAAAGACTCTCAAACTCACAAGTTGTCTGGTTTTCAATAAGTCTGATCAATCCTTCAAAAAAATGAAGTCTCTTGCTCACCAAGGCTGCATCTATTTGACAGAAACTACAGTAAAACAGTAATAAAATGTAAAATTCTTCAATGTCACATGATCCTTCAGAAATCATTATAATATGCTGATTTGGTGCTCAGTAAACATTTCTTATTATTATCAATGTTGAAAACAAGATCAAAACAAAAGTGTTTACTGTCACTTTTGATCAGTTTAATGCATTTTTGCTGAATAAATTATTAATTTCTTTAAAAAGATCTTACTGTTAGAGGAAACACTGGATAAGGGTCACCTAGCCAGCTGACCAGTCAAGAAAATTACACAAGACAACAATTTTTGTTCCAAAATTCCTGAAACTGTGCTTGTTCTTGAGGGTTTAACAGAGGATCAATGTAAAGTTTCTTCCGAGACAGATAAGAGACATGTAGAAACAGATAAAGTCACAAACACATGTACATATGCACACCTCTCTCAACCTTCAGAATAAACTTTCTAGTATAGCTTTCTAGAAAACAAGCTGTCCTGGGATATCTGAAACCAACCATCTCAATTAGGGCTGCAACAACTAGTCGATAAAATCGATAATGAATATCATCGACAACGAATCTCATTATCGATTAGTCGGGTCTGCTCTTTGTACGCAAAGCTTCCACTAGTCGCGCCAAGTTACAGCACTGAATAACGCATTTCTGTGGACAAAATGTATGGCGGCATTTTAATGCCATTAATAACCGAGCACACAACTGATGCTTGCGCGCGCAGTAAATCACTCCCGCGAGAGAATAACAGATCTACGTGCGAGGAAATGGCAGCCCACGAGCTCCTTTTAAACCCGTGCGCGCATGACATCTCTGCACGCAAATCAAGCCCTTGCGTGCTTGGATACGACTCGCAGCACGCGCGTCATCATTCCCCACACTCGCGCTCGATCTTCTATTTTGCTCGCGCGAAAACTTTTTATTTTTGGCAGTCGTGGGGCGGGACTTATTTCATTGTAACCTGAATGTCATTGGTTAATTCCGTTTTTCCCAGAAGTCAGTTGTGATTGGACGCCTGTTGTAAAACGATTAGACATGGCTTCATCAATGGACCAGATGCAAGTGAGTTAAACTTTATTTACTGACTGATTGATTGCATTATTAATATAATATGCCCTTACCAGATAGATACTATATTAACTGTATTTATTATTTTTATGGAGCTGTAGCTACTGGGGAAAAATGAGAACACATAGTTATATTTGCTGTAGTTCACCGCTACATTACCACTATACTTCCGCTAAACAGTATCTGTGTTTACCCAGCCACAATTACAGTGGGGAGAACAAGTATTTGATACACTGCCGATTTTGCAGGTTTGCCCACTTACAAAGCATGTAGAGGTCTGTAATTTTTATCATAGGTACTCTTCAACTGTGAGTGACGGAATCTAAAACAAAAATCCAGAAAATCACATTGTATGATTTTTAAATAATGAATTTGCATTTTATTGCATGACATAAGTATTTGATCACCTACCAACCAGTAAGAATTCCGGCTCTCACAGACCTGTTAGTTTTTCTTTAAGAAGCCCTCCTGTTCTCCACTCATTACCTGTACTAACTGCACCTGTTTGAACTCGTTACCTGTATAAAAGACACCTGTCCACACACTCAATCAAACAGACTCCAACCTCTCCACAATGGCCAAGACCAGAAAGCTGTGTAAGGACATCAGGGATAAAATTGTAGACCTGCACAAGGCTGGGATGGGCTACAGGACAATAGGCAAGCAGCTTGGTGAGAAGGCAACAACTGTTGGCGCAATTATTAGAAAATGGAAGAAGTTCAAGATGACGGTCAATCTCCCTTGGTCTGGGGCACCATGCAAGATCTCACCTCGTGGGGCATCAATGATCATGAGGAAGGTGAGGGATCAGCCCAGAACTACACGGCAGGACCTGGTCAATGACCTGAAGAGAGCTGGGACCACAGTCTCAAAGAAAACCATTAGTAACACACTACGCCGTCATGGATTAAAATCCTGCAGCACAAGCAAGGTCCCCCTGCTCAAGCCAGCGCATGTCCAGGTACGTCTGAAGTTTGCCAATGACCATCTGGATGATCCAAAGGAGGAATGGGAGAAGGTCATGTGGTCTGATTAGACAAAAATAGAGCTTTTTGGTCTAAACTCCACTCGCCGTGTTTGGAGGAAGAAGAAGGATGAGTACAACCCCAAGAACACCATCCCAACCGTGAAGCATGGAGGTGGAAACATCATTCTTTGGGGATGCTTTTCTGCAAAGGGGACAGGACGACTGCACCATATTGAGGGGAGGATGAATGGGGCCATGTATCGCGAGATTTTGGCCAACAACCTCCTTCCCTCAGTAAGAGCATTGAAGATGGGTCGTGGCTGGGTCTTCCAGCATGACAACGACCCGAAACACACAGCCAGGGCAACTAAGGAGTGGCTCCGTAAGAAGCATCTCAAGGTCCTGGAGTGGCCTAGCCAGTCTCCAGACCTGAACCCAATAGAAAATCTTTGGAGGGAGCTGAAAGTCCGTATTGCCCAGCGACAGCCCCGAAACCTGAAGGATCTGGAGAAGGTCTGTATGGAGGAGTGGGCCAAAATCGCTGCTGCAGTGTGTGCAAACCTGGTCAAGAACTACAGGAAACGTATGATCTCTGTAATTGCAAACAAAGGTTTCTGTACCAAATATTAAGTTCTGCTTTTCTGATGTATCAAATATACTTATGTCATGCAATAAAATGCAAATTAATTACTTAAAAATCATACAATGTGATTTTCTGGATTTTTGTTTTAGATTCCGTCACTCACATTTGAAGAGTACCTATGATAAAAATTACAGACTTCTACATGCTTTGTAAGTGGGCAAACCTGCAAAATCGGCAGTGTATCAAATACTTGTTCTCCCCACTGTATATCAGTTCTGAGAACTTCAGAAATGTGAAAAGTGTCCATTAAATAGTTGTAACTATGATTCTAAATTCAAAATTGCTTCATGTGGCTTTGGATGAAAGATAAATCACTTGTTCATATCAGTAAGTAAGAGTTGTTGTGTAAGCTTTTTGTTATCATTCTTTGTCAGTTTTGAGTGGTTAATATATTTTCCATTAAATACAGTATAAAAGGGTTTCAGCACTTTACCCCGTTGAAAGGTTACAGTTACAGTTACAGTACACAGCATGAATGATCATACCCCTCTGAAACCCAATTTAGAAATTAATCTTTATATCTAGGACACATTTAGTTTTTCTATCTGGTAAGGACATATTATATTAATAATGCAATCAATCAGTCAGTAAATAAAGTTTAACTCACTTGCATCTGGTCCATTGATGAAGCCATGTCTAATCGTTTTACAACAGGCGTCCAATCACAACTGACTTCTGGAAAAACGGAATTAACCAATGACATTCAGGTTACAATGAAATAAGTCCCGCCCCACGACTGCCAAAAATAAAAAGTTTTCGCGCGAGCAAAATAGAAGATCGAGCGCGAGTGTGGGGAATGATGACGCGCGTGCTGCGAGTCGTATCCAAGCACGCAAGGGCTTGATTTGCGCGCAGAGGAGATGTCATGCGCGCGCGCGGGTTTAAAAAGAGCTCGCGGCCTGCCGTTTCCTCGCACGTAGATCTGTTATTCTCTCGCCGGAGTGATTTACTTCGCGCGCAAGCATCAGTTGTGCGCTCGGTTATTAATGGCATTAAAATGCCGCCATAAAAATGCATCTAAAAATAGTGGAGTGGAAACAGAGAGCGAGCTGCTGCGGGAAAGGTACATGATCCAAGCGCCCAAAACATGAGAATTCTGTATTTTAAGCTTCAAGCGAATGCATTAGTGTTTAACATACCCGGTCATGCGCTTTTGTGCGTGTGCGTCCTCAGCGCAAAACGTTCATTTTACAGGTTATATCCACTGATATATATAGAGAGAACAGTGGTTATATCCTTATCTGTAAATGTTACTAATTCACGCGAGTATTTCCATTTAGCATGAAAGCGTGTCTTGACGGCTTCAAACTTCACTGAACGAGCGCCGGTGCGGCGGGCGCGCGTATGCGCGTCAGACAGACAGAACGCAGTCGAGAGGGAGACTATTCAGCGCAAAAATATTCATTTAGCTGAAATATCTCCTTTAGGACGCTAAATTTAGGTTTAAAAGTCAACATGTAATTCACGTATTTTATGAAAGTAGTAACTGTAAAGAGATAACAGCGTGTAATTGAATATACATGCAAGACGTTTCTACAGAATAAGGAAATTACAGTAACAGGTTACTCTGTCCATAGCGAATGTGTGTGTGTGTGTGTGTGTGTGTTCCTGCAGAACATTCCTCTTATCTGTTAACACTGAGTTTGTGTTTTTTGCGTTTTAATATTTTAATGTAGGGAGTTAAACTGTCCTTTTGCGTAGTAACTTATTTTGCACATAATGTAGGCTATAGCACAGATATACCCTACAAAAATTATCCATGGTTCTATTAGATAGTAAAACCATGTTTTTTGGCGTATTGATTACCATTTGTATAACCACACAAATACCATAGTTAAACTATGGTTAATTTGTGGTTACCACTTGGATAACTACTATTATTATTATTATACATTTTTTTTTTTTTTTTTATTTGTTGTAAAACCATGGTTAATTTTTGTATGGGTAGATATATTCACTATGTATGTTTTCATAGCACTCAGCTGCCACGTTTGTTTGAAGGACAGCATTGGGCAGGATGGGGAATAGTGTGTTTTGTCAGTAAAAAAAAAATATCGATTAATCGAAAAAATAATCGGCCAACTAATCGATTATCAAAATAATCTTTAGTTGCAGCCCTAATCTCAATCAAAACATAAAAAGTTAATGGATGTTTTCGGTTTTACTGACAGAGAGGCCATCATGTGCTAACATCTAAACTAGCTTTGTTTAATGACATATTTAATGAGAGCACATTCCTCAAGTTCCTCAAAGTAACAACTGCATGTATACAGTTTTTACAAAAGTGTTTACCACTTAAAGGAGACTAGATGCTAGGTTACGATCGAACAGCGTAAAAAACAGCAGCATGTGAGAAACCACAATGTTGTTGTCTTGTCAGCCCTACACATAACATTTAGTAACTTCAGCAAAAGAGGGAGGTGAAGAAAAAAATACAAGAGAACTGGTGAAAGGAAAGATTACGATAGAAAGGAAGTGCGTAGTGTTTATGTCAGTGCTGAGTCAAATGTACTGTAAAATGTTAAAAGACTATTTAGAGAATCTCAGCAATACAGACCCTCACATGATGTTTTTCTCAGTACTGATCCAAACACTAACCTACTGTGCCAATCTCTTTGGAAATGAAAATGATGCCTCTACCTACATTTTTGCAAAACTACAAAAACATATACACTCAATTCACTGCCATTTCCAGGTGAAATGAACACTAGAGGCAGTAAAACACTAACATTATGATAACAGAGGCAGATTATCATTTAATAAAGACACATGGTTCTTTGCACAATATTATGTTATAACTTTTACCATTGCGCATGATTGTTTTGATGTAGTAAACTTGCTCTGGAACTCATCTGGTACAGCACTGCAACTGGGTATGAGTCGTGTGAAACACGAGTCACGGTAAAAAAAAGCAAAAACACTTGTAGAAGCAAGCTAAAATTGCATGACTGCCTTCAGCAAATGCATTTTTATCTCATGTTTGCTTTGTTAACTTTGTTATCGGTTACGTTTAGGGTAGGGTTTAATGTAGGTGGTATGCTATAGAACATTAACCTTTTAGTATCACTTATATATGTTATGCACAACAACCACTGAATTAAACATTGCCAAGTTCATCTGTTTTGGATGAAACTGAATGCACTTTTAACGTCACTCACAGAACATTTCAATTTAAAAGTCTTGTGAAACATGCAAAAAGCAACGTAATACCATTTTGAAGACATTTTGCCTATTGGCCTGGGTTGGCCAATCCCTATTCAAATGATTTTATGGTCTTATGAAACAAATCAAACAAGGTTTTCTTATGGTACCTACAACTTTAATAGTCTAAGGTGGTTTGATTTAGCAGTTATTACAATTTTTTTTTTATAAAATCAATTTTCATGGAGAAACAATACCAACTGACATATTGCCTGCCACTAACTTTTACAGAAAGAAAAAGCAAGCATGCAATGGATTAAAGTAAACAAACTACACTATATGGATAAAGCATGTGGACACCACACTGCTTGTGCTTCTTAATCACAAAACCAGGCATTAATGCTGGTCCTCCCTAATGGCTTCCACTCTTCTGGGAAGGTTTTCCACTATATGTTATATATATCATCAATGAGGTCAGGTACTGGTGATGGGGACAAGCTCAGAGTCGGTGTTCCAATTAATCCCAAAGATATTCTGAAAAAGAGTTTTTTTTTTGTCCATATGAAGTAAATGGGGTCCAATGTTGTTTTGGACCACATTGACTTTCTGTACATTTTGTGTTCCACAGGAGAAAGAAAATCATACAATTTTGGAACGACATGAGGGTGAATAAATGACGACAGAATTGTAATTTTTGAAAACTATCCCTTTAAAGGGTGGGTGAGTTTTATTACTCACCCTCAAGCCATCCTAGTTGTATATGACATTCTTCTTTCATTCTTCTTTTCTTCTTTCGGAGTTATATACAAAAAAAAGGTCTTCTAAGCTTTATAATGGCAGGGAATGGCAGCCTAAAATTTGAAGACCAAAAAAGTGCATCCATCCATTATAAAAGTAATCCACACGGCTCCGGGGGGTTAATTAAGGGATTTCTGAAGCGAATCGATGGGTTTTATTAACCCCCCAGAGCTGTGTAGAGTACTTTTATAATGGATGGATGCACTTTTTTGGTCTTCACATTTTGCACTCCCATTCGCTGCCATTATAATACTTGGAAGAGCCAGGACATATCTTAATATAACTCCGATTGTATTCGTCTGAAAGAAGAATGTCATATACACATAGGATGGCTTGAGGGTGAGTAAATCATGGGGTAATTTTCATTTTGGGGTGAACTATCCCTTTTGTCAAGATTTGTCATCACTGGAATTAAGAAGCCAAGACAGACCTGATAATTAGAAGGGCATGTCCACATAATATGTGTCAACACTCCCGTCCCGCCGGGAGTCTCCCGTATTTCACACCCATCTCCCGCCCCCCTCCCGATTTGTTATTTCTCCCGGGAATCTCCCGTAATTTGTATGGCCCAAACCTCGTTATATGAATAATCACATAAATATATTATTCCAAGGTTGTTCAGTTGCCAGATCTTGTATGAAACGCCTACTCATACGATCGACACATCCATAGACTGATTTCAACCCATTTGTGACCTCGACCTGGCAACGTACAACCCAGTTGCGCTGTTGATCTCTGCGTAGGTAGTAGACGCGGGAAGTTGAATCAAGCATCAATAGTAGAAATAGGAGGAGAAGACTCAGGTGGTAAATATTTAACTGAGCATCCGTTTTTTTCTGTCATCCTTTGGCTAGTGTTACATTTATATGATCACGCTCTTATTCATGCAAATGCTTTTAAACCGTTCAAAAGCGACAAGGCAAAGGGAACGCGCAGCCTGTGAAATACACAAGACGCACAGAAAGACGCGCGCCAGTATCATGCGCACAGACAGAGCACCAGAATCGAGTTCTCTTTTGCGCTTTAACTAACAATAACACACACAATTATGCCAAAATGCCAATGTTTTGTTGAGTATCCTCATAAGAGCAGTCTTAAATGAGTTAAATAACATCTTAAATGAACGTAAAGAGTTGTGAGGAAATGAGACGCACGTGAAATCCGCTTCATGTGCGACAGCTGAATATCTTAAAGTGACAGTAACCATTTATGATGACATTAATGTAAAGAACAAAAGTAATTAATTACTCACTGCTCTTGACTAAAGAACTTTTGTAGCTTTAATAAGGATTAATCTATATAAAATTTATAATTTATGCAGACTTTGATAACTTTTCAATTTCTGTATATTTCCTACTTGTTATAGAGGTAGGAAGGGCACAGGTAGCCTACATATGAAATGTATTATGGGTTTATGTGAGGATTGTTTTTAATTCACTTCAATTAAAAGTTGTTATAGCTTTTGAAGCCTAATACATGTTAATGTGTTATTTCATTGAAGTGTCAATGAAATGTTATCTCATAGAGACATCAGTATTTTAGTATCAGTGATACTGGCCTTAATTCATAAAAAGATGCCATTAAACAAGTATTTAAAATATTCTTTCTTTATGTTGTTTCTACATTAATTTGGATATTAACTGTGAAATTATTACATTATAAAATATATTAAAAAATATATACCATTATTATTAATATTAATCACCATATTTAATGGTGATTAATCCATGATTATTTGATTAATCTAGTTCTTATTTTTATTTTTATTAAAAATTATGTATTAACATTATATCCCTCCCATTTCCAAAGCAGCAAGTATACCATTATTAAAGACACCTAGATGTACTCCAAGGTAAGTTAATGTCACACTTAACATTAATTTCTAAAACGAGACATGTAAACATCAATGCGAGCTCACTATGTAAGAATTGCACAAGTTTTTTTTTAATTTGTTGTCAACATTCAGAGAAAGAAAGAAACTGAAAGAGAAAGAACAACAGAGTGAGTGACCAACCGTCAATCACCGGTGACAACTTCCGTCACCGCTTTCTATTGTGTGATCAAATGGGAGTTTGTCCTTGTCAGTCAAAGTATTTACACACACACCCACACACACAAATGCCCTCAACAGAACTATTGTCAGAGAGACAGAGATGGTGAATGTGTAGAAAGAGCACATGAGAAACAGAGGAGAAGCAAAGAAGTGAGGGGGTGAAGTACCGCAAATGTGTGAACTATAAAGGGATACACCGAAACAGATTGATCCAAGCAGACTTTTCTAAAATATTCGCAATACTCCATTTGAACAGCATTAGAGTACAGAGCCTTGCCAAGTATTCTCACTGTCAATGGCTGAGAGCAGAGGTTACAGATTAATTACACAGGCTACTATATATATATATATATATATATATATATATATATACACACATAAACACTGCGTTCCAAATTATTATGCAAGTGACATATCAGTAGGATTTTAGTTTGTTTGTTTTATTTCTCCATATCTTTTTAGATAACTGGTATCAATTACCAATTATTTTATTGCTGTGGTGTTTTTGCAGCATGGGATAGTGCATTGTCCTGAATGAAAATCCTTTTATTTCGGAAGGCACTATCCTTCTTTTTATACCATAGCAGAAAATGGTCAGTTATAAACTTCACATATCTTGCAGAAGTCATTTTGACACCCTCAGAGACCCTAAAGGGACCTTCCGTCTCACTTCCCAATATTCTAGCCCAAATCATCACCTGCTAGCTCCTTTCTGACGTCTTGTTGGAACGTGGTGGCCACTCACTAACCATCCAAAAATCCATCCAACTAGACCATCCATTGTAGTACGGCATTTGTCAGTAAATAAAACTATTTAAAAATGAGTCTTCATGTATTTCTTCACCCACTGTAAATGTTTCTCTTTGTGAGCTTTGGTTAGAGGTGGCTGAAATGCAACTTTACGCACAACTGCCAGCCTGCATGGAGAGGTTTGACGATATACACCGATCAGGCATAACATTATGAGGTGAAGTGAATAACACTGATTATCTCTTCATCACGGCACCTGTTAGTGGGTGGGATATATTAGGCAGCAAGTGAATATTTTGTCCTCAAAGTTGATGTGTTAGAAGCAGGAAAAATGGGCAAGTGTAAGGATTTGAGCAAGTTTGACAAAGGCCAAATTTTGATGGCTAGACGACTGGGTCAGAGCATCTCCAAAACTGCAGCTCTTGTGGGGTGTTCCCGGTCTGCAGTGGTCAGTATCTATCAAAAGTGGTCCAAGGAAGGAACAGTGGTGAACCGGCGACAGAGTCATGGGCGGCCAAGGCTCACTGACGCACGTGGGGAGCGAAGGCTGGCCCGTGTGGTCCGATTGCTAGTAGTAGCTCAAATTGCTCAAGAAGTTAATGCTGGTTCTGATAGAAAGGTGTCAGAATACACAGTGCATTGCAATTTGTTGCGTATGGGGCTGCATAGCCGCAGACCGATCAGGGTGCCCATGCTGACCCCTGTCCACCGCCAAAAGTGTCAACAGTGGGCACGTGAGCATCAGAACTGGACCACGGAGCAATGGAAGAAGGTGGCCTGGTCTGATAAATCAGGTTTTCTTTTACATCACGTGGATGGCCGGGTGTGTGTGTGTTGCTTACCTGGGGAACACATGGCACCAGGATGCACTATGGGAAGAAGGCAAGCCAGCAGAGGCAGTGTGATGCTTTGGGCAATGTTCTGCTGGGAAACCTTGGGTTCTGCCATCCATGTGGATGTTACTTTGACACGTACCACCTACCTAAGCATTGTTGCAGACCATGTACACCCTTTCATGGAAATGGTATTTATTCCCTGGTGGCTGTGGCCTCTTTCAGCAGGATAATGCGCCCAGCCACAAAGCAACAATTGTCCAGGAATGGTTTGAGGAGCCCAACAATGAGTCTGAGGTGTTGACTTGGCCTCCAAATTCCCCAGGTCTCAATCCAATCGAGCATCTGTGGGATGTGCTGAACAAACAAGTCCGATCCATAGAGGCCCCACCTCGCAACTTACAGGACTTAAAGGATCTGCTGCTAACATCTTGGTGCCAGATACCACAGCACACCTTCAGGGGTCTAGTGGAGTCCATGCCTCGACGGGTCAGGGCCGTTTGGCAGCAAAAGGGGGACCAACACAATATTAGGATCATTAGGGTAATATTATATATTATAATATTAGGGTCATAGTGTTATGCCTGATCGGTGTATATATCATCTGTGGAAGGTGTAGGACCATAAAATGTTCATCCAATCATTGCATTCGGTCTGATCGGTCATTGCATATGTCCTACCTGCCTGTCATCGTATGTATTTTCCATACCTCCGCTCACCTTGCTCGTGCAGAAATCACGTCATCAGCTTGTTTCATGCTATGCAGATTTAGACAGACGTCAGTCACCGAGCACCGCAACCGAAATAGCAGTCACCTTTTACAGTTCCTCCTGAACCAAAACAACGAGCTTATGCTCCGTTCACGCCATAACTACTATAATTTGGAAGAGATGGAAACCTGTGATGTTATACTCGGAGCGGTTCGTGACTTGAATTTATGCGTTTCAATGGCAACACTATCAACGCCGAAATGAATCTGCAGCAGTCAGGTGGTACAGGTCAGTGCTCTTTAAGTTGATATGTTCATTATTATTGTAATGTTATGTGCTTTGATACGTCTCTTGTGACGCAAACTCACAAAGAATAAAATAAACCACAATCACAAAACCACAAAAAAAAAAAATCAACAACTAAAAAAACCCTTAAAATCCTTCATGTGATAACTGGTTTTATTTAAGTCAAATATATTATTAAATATGACTGAATCAAGCTGACTTTTTTGGGTTACAATCAAACTCATTTTTATAAGTCAGATCTCCATCAGTTTGGGGTGGGACTATCCGTTTGTTCAGGAAATCTGTTTAAAAATAATAATTACTTTTGCAATTTCATTTATTAATGCAAAAACAAACCAATTCTAGTTATGAATTTAAGCGGTTTATTCCCTTGCTTAGAAATAATAAAAGGTACAACAGCTTCTTTAGGTACAAGGTACAACAGCTTCTAATTATTACAAAAATCATGACAATGAACCACATACCAACACATCCATAAAACTGCAAGTATCTATGCACAATCTAATCAGATTTCGAAATCAGTCAAACAAGTGTTTTTCCAATTGTTTTACACAGCACAGTTCTCTCATTTCCCGTTAGGATGCACCAGCCATGTTGTTCCTGGGAGCATAAGCATAGCAGCTTGGGACCAGGTCTTATTATCAGATACTCACAGTGGCTGTAGTGACCGTTCTCTCTGCCGTGACTCTGACCGTGAAGAGGCAACGCCAGCGGATGCCACATGACCGCGAGCACCACTTAACCAAACCTCACCGGGCACAGTATAGCACCTGTCCGAACACAGACTCACTCCACTGATGGAACAGATGGGATATGAGCGAAACAGGACGGCCGTAGGGGGAGGATCCACGGGGAGGAGTCTGCTCGTTTATGGGATTACTCGGATTATCAACGATTGAATCCAGCAAGAACCGTTTACTGCCACAAAGATCAGCCTCCCTCCAAGCTTTGACAAGACTCCTTCTGCACAGACCGGACAGAGGCTCAGGGTATCATTAAATCTATCAGCCCAGATGGGCCACCTGTTGCCAGCCCAGGGATGAAGTGTGCTCAAGTGTGTGTGAGATTCAAATAAAGCAATTTGTTTGGATTCAGATTTTAAGATTATATTTACAGTGAAAATCTGATTATTAAATAAATTGTATAATTGATCATAATATAACAGTACTTCTATTAAAGCAGTAAAGTGGCAATGACAGCACTTTCTCACACATGCACACACACACTATGAAGCATAGTTCACAGCCAAGTCTGGCAGCCTCCTCTCACACACCTGCTTGTGTGTTTATTATCTAATGCACTTCTAACTCCAGACACTGCCTGTTTTCGTGCCATGCTGAACACAGTGCCATGAATCAACATTAGTACTGAACAGTTAAAAGACCAAGAAGAAAAATGAGCTTGGATATTATACACACTACTGTCCAAAAGTTTTGTTTTATAAATAAATTAATACTTTTATTCAGCAAGAATGCATTAAATTGATCAAAAGTTACAGTAAAGACTTATACATTATTACAAAAATTAAGTTTCCACAAAAATATTAAGCAGCACAACTGATAATAAGAAATGTTTCTTAAGCTCCAAATCAGCATTATATTAGAATGATTTCTGAAGGATCATGTGCTGAAGACTGAAGTAATGGATGCTGTAATAATTATTTTAAATTGTAATAATATTTCACATTATTAGTTTTTACTGTATTTTGATCAAATAAAATACAGCCTTGGTGAGTATAAGAGATTTCTTTTAAAACATTAAATGATCTTACCGACCACAAACTTTGAACTGTACTGTATTAATGAAAAATAAATCTAGAGACAAAGTAATATCATCATATAATGAAGTCAATCAACTGCAACTTCATATTTACTGTATGAAATATCAGTGTCATATCAGTATCAAGTCAACTGAGGATTTTGAGCAAAATTAATTACAAAAACGGTCCAGAAAAAGAATGAAATGAAACTTTGAGAGATTTCAATACAGTGATGCCTTGAAACGATGCAGAAGACTTTCTACTGAAGCCTACAATATATCAATAATGATGCCATTAGAGTTTCATTGAGACACACAGGCAGTAGAGAGAGCTGACTTTATGACAGAATGCCTTCGGGGTAAATCTAAAAAAGTCTCTTTAATATGTCATCCTATAAAAGCAATGCCCCACATGGATCAGTCTGAATGAAAAGAGAGTTGAGATCACACAGAAGATTGACACAATTAGAGCTGCCTGTAGAGATATTAGGAGCCACATCACCAAAACAACAGTATTAGGTTCTCAATTTTCTTATTGCTAACAAAAACATCAGACACTGACATCACTCAAGTTATTTCTGATATTATTATATTATTTTTAATAAAAATCTGACCCAACTAGCACAGCCCATGTCAAAAAAGGTTAAAAAAAATTTTTTATTTATTAAACCTAACAAACATTATTATCATCTTCCATCTTTAATAAGCCTTAGCCTCAGAATAATTAAAAGGGTATGAATGTGTACACTACCATTCAAAAGATTTTTTTTTTAAATTAATACTTTTATTCAGCAAGGATGCATTAAATTGATCAAAAGTGGCAGTAAAGACTAAAGATGCACTTATGTATCAGTCGTCAATATTTGTCGGCTGATTTTTTGATCAATTTAAAACCATCATCTGCAATATATAATAATATCTTGTAATATCTAATAATATCTAATCTTGTAATATTTTATTAAAATAATTTGATGAAGCAGCAATAAACTAGTTAGCATACCTTAATGCAAGTGTTTTTGAACTTTGCTAATTTAAAACATGATCAAAACAGTAGTCTATTGTAATGACACAAGTTCAAATAATTGAGCAAGTGACAAACATTGGTATCGGAATTGGCCAATAATTGTTTGTTTAAGGGTTTTTTCACCCAAAAGTGAAAATTCTGTCATCATTTACTCACCTTCATGTCGTTCCAAACCCGTAAGACTTTCGTTCTTCTTCGGAACATAAATGAAGATATTTTTACTAAAATCTGAACAATTGCTGTCCCTCTATTGACAGCTACGCAACTAGCACTTTGACACTTCAAAAAGTAAAACTAATCCATATGAATTGAGTGGTTTAGTCCAAATTTTCTGAAGAGACATGATCGTTTTATACGCTGAACAGATTTAATTAATACTTGTATTCACATATAAACATTCATCAAAGCACACATCAGTTATGATAAACGGAAGCTCAGGCATGTTTGCTTGACGTGTGAGAACCAATTAGGCTCATTCTCTAGCAAGCAGCAAGTTTGAGCTTCCTCAAGAACCAATGAGGTTTGTTCTAGCGTGTCAAGCATGTTTGGTTGAGCTTCTGTTTATGTTTGATGATCAATGTTTATATGTGAATAAAAGCCTAAATTCAATCTGCGCATAAAAAGCAATTGTGTCTCTTCAGAAAATTTTAACTAAACCACTTGTGGATTAGTTTTACCATCTCTTTATGAACTTTTTGAAGCGTGTAAGTGGTAGTTGCGTAGCTGTCAACGGAGAGTACAGAGCTGGCTCAGATTTTTGTAGAAATATCTTCATTTGTGATCCGAAGATGAATGAAAGTCTTATGGGTTTGGAATGACATGAAGGTGAGTAAATGATGACAAAATGTTCTTTTTTGGGTGAACTAACCCTTCAAAATCAGTATTGGTATCTGCCCAGAAAAACCCTATGTTGACTTTTGTCAACATTGGTAATACTACAAAATGTTTCTTGAGCAGTGAGCCCCAAATGCAATAATTTGCAATACTTTTAATTTGTTCAACTGTTTTATTTTTTGATCACATAAATGCAGCCTTGATGAGCATAAGAGACTTCTCCTCAAAAATCTTACAGCCTGCAACCTATGTTGACAAGCATGTGAATACAGTTCAACCCCGCTACTGTGATATAAGGGTCCATGTCTAACATTTTAAAGCAGCATGTCCTAGGAAGCACTCAGGGTGCGAACATGTCCGGCGATCAAAATAGATTTCCACCCTTGCCCCAGTCTACTTTACCCCAGACTTACATTACTCCAGCATGTTTATATATCCAGAATGAGGAGCTAATAAGAGCTGAGGGCCAATATAGTATCTCTGTTAGTTCATTTATCTATAGCAGTTATAGTAGCAGCACCACCGGTGTGAAGGTTATGACTGTGCATATGAATTGTCAAACTGCTCCTAAAAAGGACTAATCTTAATAATCATCCAGTTTTAATTCAGCTGGTCATGATCTCAAAATCGAATGACTAACAGGATAATTTGCATAAAGAACACACTCCAATACGTTCTTTTCTCATGGATTGCATATCCTCTGTTTTTCCCCAAAGCCTTTCCCAAAAGCTGGGCTTTTCTGACTTTCCTGAAAGTGATGGTAAGGGCAAGGCTGCTCAGTGAGTCACATATTGAAAGCCTTAAGTGCATATAGGAAAACTACAGAAACCACTGTGAGCAGTTTGAAAGCATGTGTACAGCTGACAAATAACAAAGGCCTCTGAGCCACTCCTGCCTGACGACTGTAACACACGTGTCCTTTCTGTTTTCTCATCTATGTGTCTTTGGACTTGCAGAGTGGGTTCACATTGTTAAAGGTGGAGGAATGTTGTCAGCTATAAACAATTCTCTGAAAGTCTACAGCAACAGAAAAAAAAGCTAGTGAAGGCACAGACGGCTTCATTGACATTAAAAATTCCTACAGCTCAAACAGTAGAGAGCATGTTGCTAACAACGCCAAGGTCATGGGTTCCATTCCCAGGGAATGCATGAACCAATATAATATAAACCCTGAATGCATGTTATTTGGATAGAAGCGTGTGCCAAATGTATAAATGCAAATGCAATTAAAAAGCAATTGAATGTATATAGCTGTTCACTACAAAAATGTGGTTAACTGTGATTAATTTAACCTTGTTAACCTGGTTCAAAGTTCAAAACCTGCAGTGTGTCTGTCTAGCTAAGCAACAGAAATAACCTCAACATCATAATGGCTCATGACTGCATCATATATTTACAGCATTCTAATACTATATTTATTCATCATTATTAGTTCCCATTCTTATTGCATCATGCATGAATACAGTTCTCTGTTATCCACAAAAAACTTTACCCTACTTATTAAGACAGCATACTATACTTGTGTTTACAAAAACTCTGTAAAAAAACATTTAGTAAATACATGGTATTCTTCGTTGAAAATATGTACACATCTGATACCTTACCTCGAAAGCATATGTACATTAGGCTGAATTCTTGCTCTGCTGGAAAATCCAGCTTAACCCTGTACAGCTGTGTTTTGGAACATGGAAGATGGTTTCAAGCTGGTCATTACCTGGTATAAGCTGGTAGATCATCTTGGAGCTGCCTGCTGGTGAAACCAGCTCAAGATGGTCAACCTGGTGGTCGCCCATACTTAGCCCAACTGATGACCAGCTAATAACCAGAGTGGACAAACTAAAAACCTCCTACAATGTTCCAAAACACAACAGTGTGCTTAATGTATTCTGGTGAAGTTTTTAAATCTGAATAAATAATGAAGCATTTAGTAAATTCATTACAACTTGACATGAACATGTCAAGTAAGTTGAATTAACAGCGTCGTGCACTTTAATTAGGTGTGTCAAACTGGCGATTTTTATTTGATTCGCGACTTATGATTTACACTTAACACTGTATAGGCTAACATTTGAACTTGTCTTTGTTGTCTTTGACTTTGTCTAAAATAACATGTCATTCGCATTCAGCCGTGCTTTGAGAGCGATCGATTATATATGCAATTAAAATGCCAACCATGCCTGTAAACCGCGGCGTGATCACCTGACCAATGGCAATTCACGCGGGCTGATAGTACTGTAATAATCTGTCTGAAGTTCATCAGCGAAGTTGTTTTAAAGTATTGACGGCACCGCGCTTGTGACAAACAGCACGGGCAACTGCGCAAAGATGACACAGAAGTGCAGCAACAGGAAATGAAGAGACACGGAGACTTACGGATATGTAAATATGTGTTGTGAGTATCCATTCCGAGTCAGTTTACTGTCGGGTCTTGTCCTGGAGCCGCGCGGCACCCCTCTCAATTCCTCTGCCCGGCCCGAGTGAACTGAAATCTGTGGCGCTACTGGCTGGCTCGGGGCCCCGCTCAGGGGGAGGCTGGGAGGAGGGGTTTCACAAACGACAACAATCAGATAAGACACAGGCAGATGACTTCAGCACATGTATACAACAGTTTGTACAAAATAACATTTAAACAGTATAACTATGACTAATTACTATTTAGAAAACATAATTTTAGTAAATATATTGCAATGTTATTTATAACCTGGCATGAACACATGCAAAAAACAACAACCATTTACATTTATGTATCTGACAGATGTTTTTATACAAAGCAACTTGCATTGCATTCAAAGTATACATATTTTAAGTTCATGCATTTCCTGGGAATTGAACCAAATACATTGGTTTCAATGACTACTGAACCATTCAACCATCAATAGCAACAGTACCAAGCTGGACATTGTAAAATGTCTTGTCAGGAAACCTAAAAATGTGAATGTGTAAAAATGTTTTTTAATATGACTTGACTAAATTTAGTTACACCAGCAAAAGTAATTTCAAAGAATCAGGACTGTGTTTCCCAAAACTATAAGGCTTAGATAGATAGAGACCATTGATGCTAATAGTTTCTATCTAGTTAGGCTTGCGATGCTTTTGCGAAACACAGACCAGATCAGGTAGAAATGCCTACTTGAGGTAAGAACTTAACAATTTTCTTTTTTTTACAGTGTGTGTCAAAGGAATAGCATAATTTCAGCCAGGCAAAGGGTAGAATTTAAGAAATGATTAACCCAATCTCATGAGGAAACGTAACTATTTTTATGAGATGGCAATTTCATATGAATTTGTATGATGTGATTAGTATGGAAACAGGATTTTTAGAAAGAAAATTAAGGTCCACCCCTAAGCATATAATACGAAGACATCAGAATGAGATTGTATGAATTTATACAAATTAGCCACCAATTCGCCAAAACATAAAATAGTTATGAATTTCCATGAGAGTGTGTTACAGTTTATAGGCCAGTTATGTACATTTGCTTGCATTCAGCATAATAACTCTATGTTAATGCAAATTATTGTATTATTGTATTATATCAAGATTACAAAACATATTTGTGAAAGAGATCTGTCTGGCCGCCTGGTTTCAATGTGGTGGCTCAAAGACTCCTTAAAATCCCCCCAGACTGTTCCTCAAAGTGTGGGGTCATACAGGGGTGAGCTCTCACTACCTCCGAAGGTTATTCAGAAGTCACCAGCATTCACCAGTCTTGAACTAGTGTGGGGTTAGTGCTCTAAATGACCAGTGACTTCACAAGGCCCTTCCCTCTAGGTTTGAGGAAAAGCCCACCCCATCCCACATCCCCCACATACTCTGTCCCCTCATTGTAAATGACCTATTAAAGAACACAAGACCATGGTAAACAAGATGAATGGCTTTTTTTCCAACCCATCTCACACCAATCAAGGCTTTCTGTTTGAACCCCCTTCCTTAAGTCTATTAGACCATGTTAATTTATTAAAGTCAAACCGAAGAATTAAAGCAGTCATTTGTCACTGCTCTCTTTGTGTGGGCTTAATGGTGGCACATGGTGTAAGGCCTGCAATTTGTTATCCTTTTCTTTTTACTCTTATTTTTATTTTATTTTAAAGGCATTTTTAGCTTAATCATACAGGGAAATCAAATTATTGTCAGTTTCTTTTGGCATAACTGCTAATAATAAATTTGATGAATGCAAAATGTGAATAAAGTATGATGTCAAACATTTGTCATGTCATGTTGATTATACATTTAACACCAGCTGCCAGAAACAGCCCTGGATTTTTTTTTTTCTTCAACTATTTATTTAATTTGTTGTTTTTATTTTTCTCTGAGTCTGCCCCTTTTAACCTCCATCATGTTTCTTTTGCCTTCTTATCTCAAAGATAATCAGTCAAACACTCTCTTTCTAACACACTAACAAACACACACACAGTCAGAGCTGTCAGTGAGCCAAACCGTATGCAGTAATCCCTTTGTATTCACAAACCCATCCAGACAAACAATGTGTCCCAGCCACGTCCCACCCCCAGCACACCAGACCTAGGCCACCTGCTAACTCTACATCATACACCCAGACACAAACCAAAGGATGAAGACCTACAAGTTTGTGTCAGTGTGTGAATACTGAATATTTCTCTCTGACATCGTGTATGTTATGAATTGTCTTTCTATTCCTACTGGCAACCCATGTGCAAACGCTCTCCCTTCAATCTGTTCTTCTTCTTTACACTCCACTCGTATGTTCTCAAAATCCACCACAAATCCCCCTCACACAAGCTGAGATGATAAGTGATCCTCTTCTGTTGTCGCTTTGAGGAGACAATGCTCAACAACTGTGTTCAACATCATCAATCTCAGAGGACATCCATCACGCAAACAAAAGATGAAGTGAGCAGAGGGCTGTTTGTGAAATGTCTGTTTGCTTACTCTCTTCAGCTCTTTTCTATCTTTAACCTCCATTTTTTTCAGACCGAAGCTTTCTCCTGATGAATGCTGAGTTAAAACGCCCACAGAGATGCAACAAATTGAGCACAGAAACCGAGGAGTGGGGGTGATTTTATGGAATTGTGTATCCTTCAGTTTTATATATTTCATTCCTCATCTGTTTTTCAGCAATAAGGTCTAAAATTGTACTATATGCTTTGCTTTTATTGCATTATACACTGTTTTCTTATAAGAGCAAATATAAGAAGACAGAAACTCTCAAATTAAGTTTTACTTCCGTTATGACCCCTCAAAAATGAAGGATTTTTTGATTTACCTTTTGAAAACCTGAAGGCGGCTTCTGTAAACCTGATTTTGAACAAACAAGTTCCTATGGCAACATAAAGACATGGTGGTCAAAACTGTAATCCATTTCAAATGGATGCTCTTGACACACGTTATATTAACCTGTTAATCCTCAGACTGTTTGTGTGAGGGGGCTGGTGGGTTTATACACAATTAACCTGAATGGACTGTACTGGTTCATGATTGGCTAAAACACAAAAAAAGCCCCAGAACCCTCTCACACAAATGAGTTTAACTCATTGGATGCATTTATCTTAAAACACTCAATATGAATTACTTTTTTAGTGCTTAACATGGCTTGACATAAAACCCTCACCCATATTCATATAGCAAAAATATGTTTTGTTTCCTTTGTACAATCACAACTTCAGTAAGCTTGCTTGAATTTTGGATACATTGATGGCCACATTTCAAATAAAATTATAGGTTTAGGTTTTTGAAAACAAAAGAACGTTTCATATAAAGCATGAGAGAGGTTCAGATCTGGCTGAGATTGTTGTAGACCACCTCAGGTTAAGCTGACAATGTCCTGGGAAGACCAACAAGATTATGTCTATGAACACCTGCTCCAGATCTTCAAACCAGCCAGTGTGACCGGCTGGTCTGACATTTAGTAACTTAACAAGGACAAGAAGAGATGAAGAGCCTATGAGTAAGCAATCTGTTATACCTGTAAATATATATACTTTATGTTGTATATATTTTGTTCTACTATCACTCAAAAAAGCATTACAATTATTCTTATTGTTGAATACATCTGTTAAATAATTAGCTACATATCTTGCATCTCTTACTTTATTCAACACTGATGCTTTAAATAGGATATCCATGGCCAAGACTAGCTTAGTAACACATAGCCAAATGTCAAAGTGTCAGCTTTCAGACAGTAACTACGTCTATATTTGTAAATAGCCTACACTATCTCTAATAGGCTACAGTGATCAAATTCCGAGGCCCATTGTGATTATTGTTTTGCTTAGTTAAGTCGTTCAGCTGAGAGTTGCAGTCAATGTAGCCTACTTGAAAACTGTGGAAAGCTTGGGTTTAAAAAAAAAAACTTCAATACAAATCTTCAATGCAACGTCATCCTAGTTGTCCAATGCATTCATTGTCTGGCAAATTAATCGTTCTTTTGAGTCGGATCTTTTCAAATGATCAGTTGAAACAATTCACAAACTGGTCCTGGTCTGCGTTTCTCAAAAACATCGTCACCCAAAACGATTCAATTACGAATCGGACAATTCGGATTGAATAATTGAACAGGACATGACGATGGGTGCGTCTCAATCAGCTCCCCAGTTCAGTAGTCAGGGCACTGATCAGGGAGTCAGCACATTGACTGATTCCCTGATCAGTGCCCTAACTACTGAACTAAGGAGCTGATTGAGACGCACCCCAAATGAGCTGAGAACCGACGAGTGAGCAGATTCGGAGTGAACCGAAGATTGAGGCAAAAAGTTATTTTTTGCAGGTTACATATAAAACATACGGAAATATACGCACAATTAATTGATTTTAATAATTAATTGCAAAATATTTAGCTCATTTTTGGCATTGCTTAATCTTAATGCAAATTATCTTTAGGTTTTAAATTAGATGAATCCTGACTGCAACAAACTGAACTGCTACAGTTTTAATATAAATTTTGTTTCGGAACATAAATGTGTCACGCATGGACCAGTAGTTGAATCAGTTAAATCAGTCTTTGAACCGAACTGGTTCATGAACTGTTGAAAGAACCAGTTGAATGAAATGAACTGTTCGAAAGAACCGAGTTGCCAGCAACTCGGTTCTTTCGAACAGTTCATTTTAAAGAACCGGTTCAAATACTCGACAGTCTGCTACCACCATGTGGCAAAGAGATGAAAAACAAGAGTCTTTTAGAGGCCTGTGTGTGACCCACTTCGGCACCCGTAGAGTTACCATAAAATAGACGTGTACTTACTGTATTATTGTTATGTAGTTTCATCAGAATCGGGAAATGCGAGTGATTACAACTTCACACAGAACTCATCTATAACTACCTTCCGTCAACCGACTCACTTTTAACCTTACTAATGTGTTCAAGGCATAATGTCGTCGGATTTAATGTTAGATTTCGTGAATCAGTCAATAATGAATAAGGAAGCAGGGGACATTTCCATCGATCAGGATGGAGAGTGGGGTAAGATAACGTTACACTTTCTAGAAATATCAATGACAGCGCGTGCGGCTTGCGACAAGCATTAACTAACGTTAGCGACTTCTACTACTAGCTTTACGATTAGCAAAATCTCTTTACGTATAGCTAAATCTCATTATGGAGCGACTTAATATAGTGGTTTGTTTTTGTTTTCGTTAACTGACTGGTGAACTTGTTTCCCATGCATCCATAGACAGTGTTGTTTTTTTGTGGCTTCAATTCAAAATGTAAGTTAGTAGAATGAAAAATATAAACATGAACAAATCCGAAATTAAAACACCTAAGTTTATTCAACTTTGCATCACTATTAATATGTTTTGGACTGTGCGTTATGTAAATCCCAATAAACTCTGATTGTCTTGTGAGTACACAGGTCTAGTTTTACTAGTTAATCACAGTGTGTCTGTCAGTAAGGGTTAGGTTAACATATAAAAGAAACTGCAATGGAAACCAAAATACCTGTGTCACATAACACCTCAGGGTGAATGGTTTCAGGTAGCTTCACCTGGATACAAACCCACAACTCCACAGAAGGTTATGAAATGGATACATTTCCTGCCTTTGGTCTTACTCAATTTCATGACACTATCTTTTACTTGTGCAGATATCAGTTTGTTTGATGAGCTGGAGGATCTTGGGGATGCTGACGAGTTTCTGAAGGCGCTGGTGGAGAGTGTAGGCTATGTGAGTCAAATCTGTCAACACAGGCTTATCACACAATTGTTTTTCTTGGAATTGGAATTTTTTGTTATTTTTTTAATTGCATTTGGGAAAACTCATTCTTTTAAAGACTACCCAAGGCTGCGTTTCCCAAAAGCATTGTAAGTCTAAGTAGAACCATTGCCACCAATGGTCTCTACGATCAACTTAGCTCATGATGCTTCTGGGAAACACAGCCCAGCTCATTTTATTAAATTATTACTATTATTTTTAGTTTGATCACAGCTTTAAACAGAAGTTTGTAGAAAAACATCAATAATTAAGAATGAAAAAGAAAAGCATTGTGGATCTTTCCTTCTTTAGGACACCTCTGTTCCTGGCCTGAACTTTGACATTGAGCACCCAGTGTGGAGTAGCCCTCGATCAGGTAATAATTTTAATAATAGATTTCTGTGGACTGGACATGACTATTTTTGAATGTCTATAACAGCAATAAATTCATAGTAACTCAATATTTTTGAGAAACGTTTAGAATATCACCAAAGCAAAATATAAAAAACGTACTTGTCACTATTTATCGAGGGTCATGTCACTGTGTCCAGGTAAAAGATTTTTTTTTTTTTTTCTGTCCTTGTTCTCTCTGTCTGCTCTCACAGATGGTGATGTAACCGTTGACTCACTGTCACCAAACCACACGCTCAGTTCAGTGTCCTCTCCAGCGTCAGTAGAGCCCCACTCACCGTACTCCACACATGTGAGTCAAACTCCACCCCCAAAACAAAGATACACTGTCACATACAAATACAAATTTGCAGTATTTTGAACTTTTACAATCACAGACAAACTAACATGCATACAATTGTTTATTTTTAATTTGTTTGCATATATCAACATACACAGATAATAATAATAATAACATAACATTTAGGAATTGCAAAAGAGACAAAATTGTATGAAAATATTTTATTTTACATTTATTTAATTTATGTATTTATAAAGTAAAATTATATACTATTTTACTTTCTCAATTTATTTTATTTTGTTATATATATATATATATATATATATATATATACACTCAGATGCAGTTCTATTTTCTTCCTTTATTTAATGACTTAATTAGTCAAATGCCCATCCAGTGCCCAGATGGAGTGTGTTTGGGCTGCACTGGTCCTGCCAGCTGCTGTGGTTCAGGGATCAAGAGGGCAGACACGCACATACACCCATGTGAATTAGGTGTCTAATTAAGACTCCACTGTGTTAACGAATGTCTTAATCAGCTCTCAGCACATCATCAAACTAATTAATGTCTCATATTGAGATGTGTCCAGGCTTATTTTGTAATGTGTGTTGACAGTTCAAGGTGTATTAGCTAAAATCACAGTGTCCCTTTCAAGGTTTCAAAGAAAAACCAAAGCTGTGTTGTTCCATTACCCAAACTGAAATTGCGAATTGAAAATACGCCCAATGGAAACACGTCAGTTTTGCTCCCTTAATTGCAAAAAAATGTTTACCCTCGCACGAGGTGGATTTTCAGGCAATTCGAAAAAAGGAATATTTCGCAAAACTGCAATGGAAATGTTTTTTTTGCATTTACAGGTCACCTGGCATAGATGGCGTGGTATGTTTGGACAAAAGGCGAAACAGAGTTCTTTATTAAACTCATAAAAGACAAAAGAATTACGGGAGTACAGGATTCTAAACAACAAAGAAATGGCACAATTTATCAAGGCCTCGAAGCAGATATGAGGAAGAAACAGCCAGAAACACCTTATACATTATAGTATAAGGGGCTTTCCTTGTCATTATTGCTTGGATAACACACCTACGTCTCCTTCGACTAAAAATAATGGCTAGTGCGATGACTGTGATATATGTAAACCTACCAAGATTTTTAGAATGACTTATCGCGAGAGAAAAAAAATTACATTTTCAGTTGCATAACTTCGGTTAATGGAAACGCCGTCATTTCTTTAGAAAATATTGCAAAAGTTGGCTTTATTGTAATGGCTACTATCACACATACATGTTGTTTCAGTGAAAACCTAAACACTTGAATCTCAGTGTCACTTCAAAAACTTGATGAGAAGGGAAATAAAAACCTTAGCAGTTTTAAGTCAGTGAGTTATTTAACATGCCACATATTTGCTATAGTTTGCATATACTGAATGTTAACACATTCTGTTACTGAATGATGCAACATCTTGTAAGGGACGTGCAGACGGGACACCTTATTGTTTTCAGAAAATAGATGGATGAATGAAACTAAATGAAGGATACTCAATGCATTTTAAAAGTTGAACTATTTTTAACATGTTTAAAGAAAAATGACTTGCGAGGTTCAGTTACAGTCAGACGCAAGGTAATGACTGTAGACACATTAAAGAGTAGGGTGGCATCACAGGTGTTCTGTAGTGTGTTATGGTTTTATTGATCTGTTGTTGTATATGTGCAAACAGTTAAGTAATGATATGTATACTTTTAGACCATCTGGATTCACAACCCAGAATTCCCATGCTTGAGCGCACTTTCAGTTCTCTATATCTCTATAAGGGCACTGATGGCTTTTCTTTGATAGACCTAACTAACCATTATGCTGCCGTACTTTTGTCATGTCAGAAATTGATTTGTTCATTCTATTCAATATGCTTTCTTCAGGATGAGGCGCTATCTCCAGTCTCCTGGCATTCTCAGCCCTCTCCACTGTCTGTCTGTTCTGACTCGAGCGGTTTTGCTGAGGCACCCACTGAGAGAAAGCCTTCCAAGAGGACCAATCAGATAAAAGGTAAGTGAAGTACATTCATTTAGAATAACTGAAACCTCCCTAATTTCCTTATTTGAACTATTTATTTCTAACTTTTTATAATAAAGTTGATTAACAGCAAAATTGTTCTCACAGCAAAGCCTGTCCAACCAGCGAAGAGACCTATTCAGGTTAGCCCCAAGGTTTCCATTCAGCCTAAACCACTCATTACCACGGTGCCCATCACCCATGCTACAGCCCCGCTTCAGACTAAGACCATCATCATCCAACCTCTCCAGACTACTGTTCTGCCTGTGGTGAAACCTCCACCTGTCACTATTCAACCAGCGCCCCCTACAGGTGAAAAAAAAAAAAGTTACCTATTCAGCCACACTTTTTTTTAAAAAGCACTCTTTTTAAAGTCTTGTATGTGATAAAAGGTCTCGGTATGTTTATATACATATTTATTAATTTTTATTTGTTTATTTGCAAAGTCAAATGTTTCAGGGTATATTGCAACGCTCTGTTCATGCATACAAAAACCAGCAGATGGCGCAAAGCATCAACTTTTTGTAATATTTGTGGGCATCTCATTTTAAAGTCTATCTTCAAGCAAACTGGGAATTGTTCTTCAACTGCTGGTACACCTTTCTGCCGTTACATATCCTAGAAAAAGCAGAATTGAAGTAGATATGAATGAGCTGCCTGTTTCTGACTTTTGAAAAAAGCCATTCACACTTTAGTATCTCACCAATTGTTTTTATGTGATGTTTAGAGTTGGGTAATTTGTGCAACAAAAGTGGTTGTTAACTAGACAGTCATTAACTATCTATAGCAGTTATATGTGTGCAAAACTTATTTTTTTATATATATATATAATTAAAAATATTTATCATTCATGTAATATTAATTTTACTTTTACAATTTAATAGTAGTTATTTACAGTATATATATTTAATAAATTAAGTTTTGCATAACATTATGACCACTGACAGGTGAAGTGAATAACACTGATTATCTCTTCATCACGGCACCTGTTAGTGGGTGGGATATATTAGGCAGCAAGTGAATATTTTGTCCTCAAAGTTGATGTGTTAGAAGCAGGAAAAATGGGCAAGCGTAAGGATTTGAGCGAGTTTGACAAGGGCCAAATTGTGATGGCTAGACGACTGGGTCAGAGCATCTCCAAAACTGCAGCTCTTGTGGGGTGTTCCCGGTCTGCAGTGGTCAGTATCTATCAAAAGTGGTCCAAGGAAGGAACAGTGGTGAACCGGCGACAGGGTCATGGGTGGCCAAGGCTCATTGATGCACGTGGGGAGCGAAGGCTGGCCCGTGTGGTCCGATCAAAGATGAGCTACTGTAGCTCAAGTTGCTCAAGAAGTTAATGCTGGCTCTAATAGAAAAGTTTTGTCAGAATACACAGTGCGTTGCAGTTTGTTGCGTATGGGGCTGCATAGCCGCAGACCAGTCAGGGTGCCCATGCTGACCCCTGTCCACTGCCGAAAGCGCCAACAGTGGGCATGTGAGCATCAGAACTGGACCACGGAGCAGTGGAAGAAGGTGGCCTGGTATGATGAATCACGTTTCCGGGGCCGGGGCCGGATGCGTGTGCGTCGCTTACCTGGGGAACACATGGCACCATGATGCACTATGGGAAGAAGGCAAGCCGGTGGAGGCAGTGTGATGCTTTGGGCAATGTTCTGCTGGGAAACCTGGGGTTTGCCATCCATGTGGATGTTACTTTAACACGTACCACCTACCTAAGCATTGTTGCAGACCATGTACACCCTTTCATGGAAATGGTATTTATTCCCTGGTGGCTGTGGCCTCTTTCAGCAGGATAATGCACCCTGCCACAAAAAAAAAAAATATATATATATATATATATATATATATATATATGAATGAATAAATAAATAATATGTGGATGCAATTTTTTGAATGTTCTTTGGGAAACTGTTAATTTCTCTATTTGTACGTTTTAATTAGTGCATTCATTCTTACTGTAGTCAATGCTGATTTATTGTGATTGAACTCCGTAGGAAAAAGGTTTCTCCACAGACTGCTCTGATGAAATAGGCGACTCTGTTTAATGTCTTGAGTGTTAAACTATGGCTGTCAAGAATCAGCAAGCTTCAGTATCCGTTTCCTTGTGACTAGTATAAACATTTACCTCACACACCTGGAAACACAACTGGAGCAGAAGGCAAGAGCAGCCTGAATTCAGATCTTATCCTGTAATCACCTTATCTAAAACACTACTTGATTTTACAAATAACTGTATTCCATTGTGTTCAAAACAATCACTTTTCACTCAGTTTTTGAGAACTGTATGAACGGTTTCTCAGAATAAGGCATTGCGTGTCGATACAGTTTTGTTTATAAGTTGTATGCCTCACAAAGCACTACAATATTTTTCTCGTTTTCTCAGTAGGAAAAGAGAGAACTGACACGAGCTGCTTATATATGTTTTGAATCCATCTGTACGAAACCTAGCGGAAGTGCACTTTGAACTGATTGCGTTCATGCTACAGTAATTACTTTCTGGATAACCGCAGAGTTTTGATGCGAGGTTAATTGTAGTTTGTTGGAAGACTAATGGGTTAGTCAGTGGGTGGCTGAGAGAATGGAAGCCGTTCGGAATTAACCCTGCCGGGGTGCCACAGCGAATTCCTCTCATTTAACTCAACACCAACAGTAACCCGTCATGCCTGACAAATTGTGTTTGTCTGTGTTACCTGGAGGTGATGTGTTTTCTGGGTGAAGGATGATGCTTGGCACAACTGTTTCCTTTGTGATTTAAAAAAGTTTTTTTTCCCTTTTTGGGGTTATTAAACCAGTCTGTGCTGTAAAAACTTTACTTGCAGAGTCTTGAGATTAATAGAGATTAGTAAAAGTGAATAAAAATAACAGCAAACATGATTTTCAATACAGTTCTTACTTTATTTGAATGGTAAAGTGTTTAAACTAAATGTGTTTCTCTTGCAGGTCAACAAATGCTGCTATCTCAGCCCACTCAGGTTGTCCAGCTTCAGACGCCTCAGGCAGTGCCCACGCGTGTAGTCACTGTGCCAACGCTGGCTCAGGACAGATCTATCTCTGTTGTTGCCCCAGTAACAGCATCTCCTGTGGTCGCCATGACACTGCAGAATTCCACCCCTGACGATGATGTGAGTTTCTACCGCCAGGATTCTTAAGTTTCGCAAAAACACTGTTTATTTGCCAAGATTACCCGTTAATATGGTATTGAATTGGTTAAGGGTGATGACAATTTATTTTGTGGTTTATAAATGTGAATCATCACTGCATATGGCACCAGTCCGCTGTCATTCAGCTAGTTGTCCACCAACAGAGTTCAACTAGCTGAGTTTTGATATTTTTAACAGCAATGCTGACAGCTTGCATTGCTTTTCAGTGTGGCAAAACCCTTTCTAATAAGAAGACTGATAAGCCATTTTGTTTAGGCAACTCACTAACTAGTTGTTTTATGAAAATATGTACAATACCGTTCAAAAATTTGGGGTTAAGATTTTTTTTTTTAAATGTTTTTGAAAAAAATCTCTTATGCTCACCAAGGCTGCATTTATTTAGCCGAAAATACAGTGAAAACGGAAGTATTGTGAAATATTATCACAGTTTAAAATAACTGTTTTCTACTTGAATATGTTTTATATATTTTACATTTTTTGTAGGTTCTTTGAAAGTTTAAAGCTCAAAAGAACAGCATTTATTTGATGTAGAAATGTCCTGTAAAAATCTTTACTGTCAGTGTCAGATTTAATCAATTTTATGGACCCTTGCTGAATAAAAGTATTAATTTCTTTGCTTTCCAAAAAAAAATCCAAAACTTACTAACCCCAAACTTTTATACGAAAGTGTACCGGTAGTTTTTCACATCCCAAATTAGTGTGCAGTTATCCCAGGTGCAGATCTGAACCAAAAAGAGCTGCTATGAGGATTGAGTTTGTCAGAAAACAAGATATTAACAGTGAAAGTAAAAGACTTTGTGGTATTCCACATAAAATGTTTTTTTTTTTTGTGTTGAAGACCTGTAAAATAAAGAGACCATGCAGCAATGTTTTTGAACAGGAATGGATTGATGTACAAGCCAACATGATTTGTCTTGTAAATCTGATGGCAAGTATATTTTACAGTCACAATAATCTCTATGCAAACATTAATCGAAGTGTTCACAAATATTTACGATGTTGATGACCGTTAAAACGCATCATTACAGTCTGTGAAAAGGGTTCATTATCTGACCAGTAATCTTAAACTCGGTAAACTTGCTTTCATCTGGAATAACTTGTTAAAGAACATCTTTGGCCTGATAATTCACTATGGGGCCACATAGGAAAAAAAAAAAAAAGGCAGCCACTTTTTGTAATAATATAGTATTTTCTCAGTTTGTGATGACAATTAGCTATATTAAAGATTTTGTTTAAGTATTAAACAATTGTCTTAAATATTGTTTAAGAATATAGTTACTGTCTGTTATTTACAGTGTTGAAAATTTTGGGGGCGGTATGTTTTTTTTTTTATGCTTTTGAAAGAAGTCTCTTATGCTCAACAAGACTGCATTTATTTGATCAAATTTACAGTAAAAATAGTAATATTATGAAATAGGCCAATTTAAAATATGTTTCAGCATCATTACTCCAGTCTTCAGTGTCTCATGATTCTTCAGAAATAATTCTAATATAATGATTTGGTGGTATTTTAGACGTTTAATGTGCAGATGGTGTGTAATTTTAGTATGGAAGAAACCCAGTAATAGCACCGAATCTCAGTAATAGTCAGTACTGATCAGTCTCTAATTCTAGTGTATTTACTCAAGGACTTATAGCTGCTGTGTGTTATTTCCTGTCCCAAAAATTTTAATTGATTGACTTTCCCAAAAAAGTGTGGCTGTGCAGCACTTTCCACATTGCTCTGTTTGTTTTGGTGTCTCGACATGGCAACACTGGCTCAACCAATAGCATGAGTTTGGGGTGGGATTTCCTGTTTTGGAAACCTGTTTCCTCATAATCTTAGTTTAATAATGCTAGTCATGTAGAAATTACACGCTGTGACTTTAAATAAATATGGAGAACAAGAAAGCTAGAAAGGGACCTGAATGACCAAGAATCTGGTCTTACTTTGATATTAGTATTTACTCATCAAATGGTTTCCTAATCAAAAGCATGTGTTCTCCCAGATGTGCTGTCCTGACATCAGCGAAAAGCCCTACCCAGATGTGAGAAATTAGGCTGTTTATAGTTGAGAGAGAGGAGGAGAAGGTGTTATGGGTGAAACAGGAGAGAGACTCATTGGTGAGAAGAGCACATATTTCTGTAGAAGGGATAATGGTGGATAAAGAGTGTCACTTTTCTTTACAAAAAAAAAAAATTGAGATCAATAATTGTCAAACCCCCTGTAGTACCGCTCCCTTTGGTTAGGATTAGGAAGTAACTGTAGCTGCCTGGCAATAATATATATATATATATATATATATATATATATATATATATATATATATATATATATACGCAATATATTATTACAAATTAAAATAATTGTTTTCTATTTGAATACATTTTACAATGTATTTTATTCCTGTGATGGCAAAGCTGAATCTTTAGCATCATTTCTCCAGTCTTCAGTGTCACATGATCTTTCAGAAATCATTCTAATATGCTGATTTGGTGCTCAAGAAACATTTTTTATTATTATTATTATTATTATTATTATTATAAATGTTGAAAACAGTTGTGCTGTTAAGTAGCAAAAACTGTTTTCAGCATTGATAATAATAATAATAATAATAAAAATAAATGTTTCTTGAGCAGAAAATCAGCAAATTAGAATGATTTCTGAAGGATCATGTGACACTGAAGACTGGAGCAATGATACTGAAAATTCAGCTTTGCCATTATAGGAATAAATTACATTTTAGAGTATATTAAAATAGAAAGCAGTTATTTTAAATTGTAATAATATTTCTGTATTTACTTTTTGGGGTGGAGGGTCAAAAAGATCTTTACCTTACCGCTCCGAAAACGGTAGTGTATATCTTGTGTGCTAAAATGTGTATTATTTTATTTTACAGGACATTGTCATTCTGATAAGCATGATACGTTGTTTAAAGAACAATATTTTTTTATTTTTGTTTTTGTAAGAGTATGGATCTCAGAGTCAACTTTTTGTCCCGGTGTTCCTAGCAACCAACCAACAGTGAGCTCATGCTCTCATTATTTTCCACTAAAGTATTTGTTCCGACATACTGTAGATTCAACTGACCTCAGATTAATTAAATAGAGTTCAGGATTAGTCTCAAATTCCTGTGCATTTAGCGCTGCCTTTTCCACATTGGGTGTTGTTACAGCTTTCACTCAAAGCTCTTTTCAATTTCCAAGCTCTCTGAAAAAAAAAAAAAAAAAAACCAGCAGAGCACCTGTGTGTACATTAGTTTGGTTCGTGTGTAGGTTGAGTGGCATTGATTGGGAGAGAACATAGAGACAACAGGCCTCCATAGAAGTACTGATACTGATACAGGCCCTGTTGTAAACATTGCTGGCTACACTGCAAAAAATGCTTTTCTTACTTAGTTTTTTTCTAGTCTTGTTTCTAGTCCAAACATCTAAAAATTCTTAAAACAAGAAGCATTTACTAGGCAAGCAAAAATTATTGTCTTGTTTGGGGGGAAAAAAACTCAAAATTAAGTGAGTTTTTGCTTAAAATAAGCAAAATATTCTGCCAATGGGGTAAGCAAAATAATCTTAATTCAAACAGAAAACAAGATTATTTTGCTTACCCCACTGGCAGATTATTTTGCTTATTTTAAGCAAAAACCCACTTAATTTTGAATTATTTTTTCCCAAAACAAGACAAAAACGTTTGCTTGCCTAGTAAATGCTTCTTAATGTAAGAATTTTTAGATATTTGGACTTAAAACAAGACAAAAATACTAAGTAAGAAAAGCATTTTTTGCAGTGTAATGTCAGAAATTACTGCTTAACATCAGACTTTTTAGTTAGTGACAAAACTATAGTTGTGTGAAAAGTCAGTCAGCCAGATAAAACCCCTCTCAAATGTTTTAATCTCAAAAACTGTCAATAGGTGCATATTCATCTAGTTCAGGGGTCGGGAACCTTTTTTGACCAAAGAGACATTTTTTCATTTTTGGTTAATGCATTTTTCCAAAAGAGCCACAGTAAAAAATAATATAATATTATTATTGAAAAACGTGTTTTTTTTTCCCAATAAAATTTCAACAGTAGTAATTATTAGGTCCATAGACAACTAAAAACAAACAAATATGCAGCAAACAATAAATAAGTTGCAATATGGAATTAATTCTGCAGGGCTTTCACTGTGAGGTTGAGTTACCAACTGATGAGCATAAATCCTCTTCGTGTGTGTGTGTGAGAGAGAGAGAGAGAGAGAGAGAGAGAACGCAGTGCTTGCATCTACTGTGCTTATTAGAATACTCGATTTGGCATTTTGATATATTTCTGTGTTTATTTGGCCGTTTAGGCGTGCAACCGAAGACAAAGGCTAGCCTACTATGCTTGTCCGTGTTGCGCTCGGAGCGCGCGCACAGCATCCTGTCAGTAGAATTCAGTTCTCTTTCGCGACTTATCGAACTTTTAATATAAATATTTAATATAATTGAATATAAAGCACATCCCGCTCTTTTCTTTCTCATTCATTCATATTTCGTTATTAATAACTTTATCTGCGACACATTTATAGGACAGTCTCTGCGGCAAAAGCGAAAGTAACCTACCAACGGGTAAAATGTTTGGAAATGTCTCTTTGCACAGCAAAGCACCAGTTTCAATAAAAGGATATTGAAGTTTAGATAGCCTACTTTTACATTTTCGCTGCTGTTCTAAAAATGGTTTCGCCATTACCTTAAACAAGCTGCAGCTGCTTGAATCCCAGTGCAGGAGCTGTTACCACAGAAACGTGAGTGGTTGCTGTCGCGACTCGTGACACTCGCGAACAGCACTGAACACGCGCGCCCGGTACTTGAATATTATTATTATCATAAACTTTTTATTAACTTAGGTAGGCTGTACAACAAGGGAATTGTAATTGGCTGCCTTTCTGTAGAGAGCTGATCTCCACTGATGTGTCTAATTTTTTTTATCGATCATTTGTTGGTAAAGGGTGAGAGACCTGGCGAGCCACATTATTTTTGTCAAAGAGCCAGGTTTGTCTCGCGAGCCATAGGTTCCCGACCCCTGATCTAGTTGTTACGCTATAAAATGCTGCAGTATGCACTCAATATTTTGTCATGTAATATTTATTATTTGACACATGGGATATACTAAATTTATTTGACGAATATAATGCTTCATTTGGTGACCGACTTTTTTTTTTTTTTTTAACTGAATTCTTTTTACTTTGTGTATTAGCTTCTTGCGTTTTAATTTGACATATTTTCAAGTTTATGATATTAAATGAGGTATATAGTGGTGTTATTAGTAGCATATTTTTTTTCATATTTTTATTTTTTTAGTTAAAGGCAAAATATGTAAGATTTTTGGATTAAAATATCCAAAAACCACTAGAACAGTGTTATATATTTTGTTGACTTGTGTACTTACATTATCCTAGATGTTTCCAAGAATGTTTAAATCCAGAAAAATAAGCAATTTTAACCAGGACACGTACTGTGTCTGTGCGTCGCCTATCAATGACATCATACCCGCATTACCCTCGATTTCCGGTTTTATTTTGTAGAAACCATGGAAACACCAAAGACGCTTTAATATGTTATGTGTTTTATTAGACAGATGAGCAACTGTTTGGATACATTCATCGACAGAAAACTAATCATTGTTATATAGCTCAACACAGTTAGTCTTATTGTTTAAATCTCGTTTTCTTGATTTTACCGCGAGTACCATGTTTTACCATGCCTAATATCGATCTAGCTTACTGCAGTGTGTAACAGATGTCTCATATTAGTCGCAGAGCGAATTATAGCATTACAACCTAACTTTCAACACATTCAAATAATGTATCTAATATGATAAAACAGCACTGCGTTACCCCACATATGCATGTACGGATGTAGTCGTCTGTGGCATAATAAAAGCTCTGTGAAATCAAGGCGTCATCAAGCTACGCCTTTGTTTTGAATAAGCGACCTCTAGCTGCGAAAAATTACATATTGTGGCTTTAAAAGTTTGATTATCATAATGATGCTTCTCATTCATCTGTCATTGATTCGTCTTCATTATCATTGTGATAATTACTTGCGTGGGCAGTACATTGTCCAAGAACCTTCGCCATCAATAATGATGGCCCAGGGGTCATATGAATCACTTATGAATTATTAGTACGATATAATGATGTAAATGTAAATATAGTGCAATATTTACATTGCAAAAATTATGTATCACTCAGAGGCATGGGCTACATTTGACTCTCAAGTTGGGGGGGCAGGATTTTTTTTTCCTGCATCAGCTAAGTATTCGCAGAAATTTTTTTACTTGTTTTTTTTTTTTTAACCTTCTTTCTTATTTAGGCTACTCATTTAGCCTATTTAATAATTTACTTAATTTTGTTATCACTGGAAATGACGCGCTCAAAATGTGAATCATTAGCCACTTTTCCACCATTTTCTTAGAATGGTAAGGAACGGTTCCAGTTCCACTTGAGCCTGGTTCGGTTCGGTTCGGTTCGGCACGGCACAGCACGATTACAAACCGTTCTCGGCACGGAATTCTCGGCACAGTTGGCTAACCGTGCTAGAATCCGTGAAGTGATGTCACAACTCAGAATCGGTCTGTTGCCTGGCTACTGGTTTCTCTGTAGCTGGCTAAGCACTCTATTTGAGCAAAGTAAACACAAATTAATAATAAAATTAAAAGAAATATCTAATCATCTATAACGCTATTTCTCATATCGTCTGTAAACTCTTGCGTTACCAAGGCAATGACTGACGCTTTTGTATGACACTCCAAAGGGCGTCCGTTATCAGCCCCACAGTGGAAAATGAAACCCTAACCGTACCAGCTGGCCCGGAGCGGTTACGCAATGAACCGTTCAGCCCGATGGTGGAAAAGTGGCTATTGTTTGTCCATCATTTTGCGAGCAACTGGTGATAAAGAAAAATGCCAAGTTGAAATTATTTGCATCTTAAGCCTTTAGGGCGAGACAGTGGATATCACTGTGGCAATGTGCAAACTTTGCGCGAGAGTTATGCGGTGAAGAAGTCTCAAACGCCAATCAGTTATTCACTACAGAAACCGAAAGTAAAAACTAACCGAGCTTATGGCATCTGGCGCTGCATTGACGGTGCATATTCTTTTAGAGACGATGAGAGATTAATCAAATTTATTTTCTTAATATTTCACTTGTGGCCCATTGTTAAAAAAAATTGTATTTTCGTGAATCGAGAAGTATTTCAAACAAGTTGTTTTTGAAATGAGGAGTAAGCAAATCTAATCTTTCCTCGCAGCGCGTCGGTTATGCGTTGATGCGCTGTGAAATATTGCGGGGCATATGAATTGTAATATTAATTTAATAATAAAAATAGCCTAATCATAATACTAATTTAATATGCCTTGCGTGCCCGTCCGCTACTCCACTGTGAAGGGCTAAACGGCGTCCACAGACACGACATCAAAGCGATTAACTGTTTTATCCAAATCCAAATGAAAGGCCCGTTCAATGTTCAACCCCCCCTTACCCCCCCCCCCCCGTGAAGACATATGACAGGAAAAAATGAATACTACATTGCCACATAACATTGCAGCTGTCTTCTCCAAATCACCAGGATATCCATCCATGGCTAATTGTATTGCGTGCACAGGAGCATTATTTAGGACATGCAGTGGCTTAGCACAGTTGTTGTGAATGAGCGTTCACTGCTCTCATGTTGCTTAGCTCTATGGACCATGTGTATATAAAGTTCATGTGTCTAAAACCCCCTTTAGTGCAGTGCCATGTGAGTTCTGTTTCCTACTGTTAAAATATGACACGTTTAGTGAGATCTACTATAAAATATGGATTAGTATCAGCTGTGCAGCAGCCACCATGCATGTGCATTTCATTCTCATCTGCATGCTTATGTTGTAGTTCATGGCTTATGTGATTTTTAGACAGTGTTGAATGTATTCAGTTCACACACGCTGTCATTTAGACTCGGTCGTGAATGTCTGGGCTGAAAGAGAAGAAAAACAAGTTCACACATTTATAGCAACAGTTATTGTCTCCATATGCACCAGCGGTTTCCTTGTAAAATCCACATATTCTTTGCATGTTGCAATTCCGCAGGTATCATATTTTAGATTTAGACAAGTTTCAAATGTAGACTTTCTAATGTTTGATGGTGTGAATTGGCTTTAAAGTCTAAAGAATATCTAATGTCTTTAGTATGTAAGCAATGACTCCGCTAGATGGATCTGACAATAAGGGGAATATAATGAAAGACTCGCATCTGTAGCTTCAATGTCTGTTGGCTTTTAGAAAAAACTTTTTAGCAGAGCGCAGCCACATGTTAACTCTCTCTCCTGCTTCTGTTTTTGTCCTTTATTCTGAGCTCCAGACTCTTGGTTGGGGTGTTATACTCCTACGTGGCAAACACACACACATGATCATGCATGAACTCTCACACTCACGCAGGCCACTTTCTGCAAAGAGAAAGGGAAAAATGGAGTGATGCCTTTATGCATTTCAAACAGATTATGCAATAGGGCTCAACAATGAGGAATTTTTTTTTCTGCTTGTCTAATCAGATATACACTATATTGCCAAAAGTTTTGGGACGCCTGCCTTTACATGCACATGAACTTTAATGACATCCCATTCTTAATCCGTAGGGTTTAATATGGAATTGGCCCACCCTTTGCATCTATAAAAGCTTCAACTCTTCTGGGAAGGCTTTCCACAAGGTTTAGGAGTGTGTTTATGGGAATTTTTGACCATTCTTCTTGAAGCGGATTTGTGAGGTCAGGCACTGATGTTGGACGAGAAGGCCTGGCTCGCAGTCTCCACTCTAATTCATCCCAAAGGTGTTCTGTCGGGTTGAGGTCAGGACTCTGTGCAGGCCAGTCAAGTTCCTCCACACCAAACTTGCTCATCCATGTCTTTATGGACCTTGCTTTGTGCACTAGTGCTCAGTCATATTGGAACAGAAAGGGGCCATCCCCAAACTGTTCCCACAAAGTTGGGAGCATGAAATTGTCCAAAATGTATTGGTATGCTGAAGCATTAAGAGTTCCTTTCACTGGAACTAAGGGGCCAAGCCCAACCCCTGAAAAACAACCCCACACCATAATCGCCCCTCCACCAAACTTTACACTTGGCACAATGCAGTCAGGCAAGTACCGTTCTCCTAGCAACCGCCAAACCCAGACTCGTCCATCGGATTGCCAGACAGAGAAGCGTGATTCGTCATTCCAGAGAACACGTCTCCACTGCTCTAGAGTCCAGTGGCGGCATGCTTTACTCCACTGCATCCGACGCTTTGCATTTCACTTGGTGATGTAAGGCTTGGATGCAGCTGCTCGGCCATGGAAACCCATTCCATGAAGCTCTCTATGCTCTGTTCTTGAACTAATCTGAAGGCCACACAAAGTTTGGAGGTCTGTAGCTATTGACTCTGTTTACGACTTTACGACTTCTGTGTTCTGTGCGCCTCAGCATGCGCTGACCCCGCTCTGTGATTTTACGTGGCCTACCACATCGTGGCTGAGTTGCTGTTGTTTGACCGTAGAATATTTAGTAGTGAGGAAATTTCACGAATGGACAGGTTGCCACCTGTGCAATAAATCATGGTACCACACTTGAATTCACTGAGCTCCAGAGAGTGACCCATTTTTTTTTACAAATGTTTGTAGAAGCAGTCTGCATGCCTAGGTGCTTGATTTTATACACCTGTGGCCATGGAAGTGATTGGAATACCTGAATTCAATGATTTGGAGGGATGTCCCAATACTTTGGCAATATAGTGTATATCAGATATATATATATTTATATATATATATATATGCTGTGTATTTGTGTGTGTGTCTGTGTGTTAAGTCCTTTTGCATGTTTTTTTTATATGTACGTCATACTTATTTTGTAGATTTTTTTTTTAAATTTACAATCAAATCTAAACAATTACTCATGTTTTTACATGCTGATGTGATTAATAGCTAAAATAATAATGCCATCCCACCCTTGTCACTGACACAAGGACTGTCATTTTGTAGAAATATTCATTCACCATATTTGTTGCAGTGAATCTTGTCCTGTTTTGGTCAATGGATCGCATCCCTCAGTTTAAAGCAAACAGGATTCATGGAATGGCAATAAATTAGTTTTAAGTCAAGAAGATTAAAAATAGGACAGAGTCCTATGTTTATCTTTCCTATCTTTTTTTTTTGCCAGTACTAATATCATGATCGTGCAGTGGTAAAATGTGAAAGCCCATTGAAACTGTCACAGTCCATAGAGAGCCATTAAGTGTGTGTGTGTGTGTGTGTGTGTGTGTGTATTTGTGGAGGTTAGCACAGCTGTAGTTTAACTATGGCTTCTTGTGGTTTGGCCTCAGAAGAGGTTTTGGGTTGAGGGGGTTTAGGAGGAATTGCAGTGCAACAGTAAAACTGGCAGGTGGGGCAGGTGTCTTTGAATATGTGTGTGTGTGTTTATGTTTAGCTGCTTGAGAGTTATTGCGGCGTGGGATGTTTGAAACAGCTGAATGCTGATAGCTATGTAATGCTTTGTTATAGCAGTTTAAGATTAATGATCTTTGGCAAGTCAGTCTGTGCAGCGTTGAGCAGATTTCCTGCCCCAGTAGACTGAGACAATTTAAACTTTTCTTTATACAAAAAGTCATGATTTGCACTATTAGTAAACCAATATATCAGCCTGACTGATTAATTGACCAGTATTTGGCAATTTTATATTACTGACATTACCTGATAAGTGTGCTTGCCTGGCTGATATGAGCACTCGTTTTCTATTTTGAATATTGTATAAAATGTTTCATTTGTTATCATTAAACTTTATTATTAGTAGTTCTTCTTTAATTTTACTTTTCTGTTCTGACCTTTTATTTTATTTACTTTGTTTTTTTGCCTGTTGGATAAAACTCCATAGACTTAGAGTGAAGAAGGGACCAGATTATCATAGACTTAAGTTTGTCACTTTAGTAGGTAACTATTCTACTGTTCAAAAATTTTGGGTTGGAAAGATTCTCTTGTGTTCACCAAGGCTGCATTAATCTGATGTTGTGAAATATTATTACAATTTAATTCAGATTAAAATAACTTTTCTGTTTTAATATATTTAAAAATGTAATTTATTCATTTTGATGGCAAAACTGAATTTTCAGCACCAGTGTCACATGATCCTTCAGAAATCATTGTAATATGCTGATTTGGTTCTCAAGAAACATTTCTTATTATCGATGTTGAAAACAGTTCTGTTGAAAACGACTTGATAATTTTTCTGTGATCATTTTTTTCAGGATTCTTTGATGAATAGAAAGTTCAAAAGAACAGCATTTATTTGAAATGTTTTTTTTGTAACATTCAGTGTTGGATAAGTTACAAAAGTAATTAATTAATTAATCTTCAACAGTGTAATTAGATTACTGTACTAATTACTCTATCTAAAAAGTATTGCATTAATTTAATGCAATTACATCAGAAGTAACTAATTAAATGTAATGTCTTGTTTTATTTTTTTCAAGGGAAAAGTAATTAAATTACAGTAATTAATTACTTAGTAATGAGTTACACCAAACACTGGTAACATTATACATGCCTTTACTGTCACTCTTGATCAATTTAATGCGTCCTTGCTGATTAAAAGTATTAATTTCTTTCAAAAAATAGCATGGCTATTTTTCTTCAGAAAATATAGAAAGTTATATTGTAGTAAATTAGATATTACAAGCATATTGGCCATTGACCACTCTGCTCTCTATATATTGGGTAATCACAGTCTGCCTTGATTAAACTAGCAGTTTAAATTGAGATAGTAATTGAGAAAGAGTATGGTCTGAGCAACTAGTAATTTTGGGTTACTGAATCATCAGACCATTAGCCCTATCATCAGATTGTTAATCCCATAACGGTTATGTATTACCTACTTACTGCTAATAGATAGTTACATACCAGCCCACACATAAAAAGGAGGATGAACTACTGTTAAGGTGATTTAAAAGCGTTTTTTTTCCCTTTTTGGCCACTGTGAACTATCGTTGTATGGAAAAGATATGTGAGAAGATTATATTAAAAATTCTATATTTGTGTTCCATGGAAAATAACAGCGTATGGGTTTGGAATGACATGAGGGTGAGTTAAAAATGACACAATTTTCATTCTTGGTTAAATTGTTTCTTTAATTATAGTTTTGGTTGTGGATGCCATCTAGAAACTAGGCTATTTCTCTAGAAAGATTTTACAGACTGAGAATATAGAGACTTTTTTTTTTATAGTTGAGGTTAAAAAATTCTTGTGAGATGGACACAACAGGCAAATGTATAGGTTTTTTTTTCTAAGCAGTAGTAGATAATTTTTTCCCTTTTACTCACAACACTCAGTATTATAAATAACTCACTTAAGCACATCTTTTCTAAAGTAGATTCCTTAGGGTAAAATAAACTGTCATAGATCTCGGAAGGAGATGCCAAACAAAGCAGATTTCAAGTTCAGTAATTTAGCTTTCAGCAGTCATGTTGGTAGAATACTGCTGGATCAGCTTTGTGAATTTGGGTAATAACAATGAGCTAACAAATAAATTCAGCGAGAACGTGTCAGAGACAGACTGAATGGGTTGTTTAGAAGATCCATTGGTTGGTGTTTTGAGTTGGCTGTGCTAGTAAGGTTTGGTGGAGTCGTACTGTCATATTTGTAAATTTATCAAGTGGCTGCCATCAGTCTGAGTGTTGGGTGATAGACATTTGGTTTGAATATACTGAGGTTTTGGTTAAATTAAAGTACATTCCCTCAGTCATAAATGGGACTGAAATGTCATGAACATCTTTCATTGTTTCAGCACTTCAGTCTTCAGTAATGCTGAATTTTGGTGAGCTGTGCCAACATCCACCAATCCCTCCCCTCCCACCCGATTCGATTGCCATGGTGATGGCACCCCGTGCTCTTGTAACCAAACATGTTATTCATTCCCAGGCCCTGGCCGTGGCCCGGTTCCCGGTTTTAGGAGAGCTTTCTCATGAGATGGGAGCACAAACAGGCACATGGAGATCCAAGCGGTTTAATCACCATGACTATTAGGCTACAGTCTTAAAATGGTCTGGCTTTGAGAACAATCCACCCCACCCTACCAGTAGTCTCGGATTCTCTTTAGTCTATTGCAGTAAAGTTCTTTTGTTCACCTTCGTCTTTCTCCTCTCTTTAGGGTGGGGTATGTTCTCAAACATGTCTGCTGCAAGCATCTGACCCCTGAGTCAGGACTGGGTGGTGGTTTGATTATGACCAGGCCCTGTTTATGTAAGCTTAATTAACTATGTTTAATTAGGCTGAAGTTTTAATCATGTTCCAGAACATTGTTAATGTGGAGCACACATAAATTCAGCACTTGCTTTAAAGGATTTATGTAAGAATGAGGCCTTATTGTTATGTCTGTGCATAGAAAGCGTAGCTGTTTTTTAAATGGTTCATTTTTTGGAGCCGTCCTGGATATTGCCCCTGGACTGCTGTTGTCCAGTCATACAAGTACAACTACTGTACAAATGTATTTGAATGAAGAAAGCTCAAGTTGCCCAAACAAAAGCACGTATTTTAATAGCATTTCCAATCACGAATAAAATGTATACATTACTGTTCAAAAGTTTGGGGGCGATAAGATTAAAAAAAAAAAAAAAATTGTCCCTTTATGCTCACCAAGGCTGCATTTATTTGATTAAAAAATACAGTAAAATCAGTAATATTGTAAAATATTATTAGAATTTGAAATAAATAATTTCCATTTTAATATATTTTAAAATGTAATTTATTCCTATGATGGCAAAGCTGAATTTTCAGCAGTCTGAAAGTGTCACATGATCCTTTAAGAAATCATTTGAATATGCTAATTTGCTGCTCAAGAAACGTTTCATATTATTATCAATGTTGAAAACTGCGACGTTTTACTGTGTAATATTTTTGTGGAAACGGTGACATTGTTTTATCAGGATTTGTTTATGAATAGAAAGTTTAAAAGAACAGCATTAGAATTATTTCTTTCAAAAACAAAAATCTTATGATGGTATCATAAATTAATTTTATTTACATGATACATCATTATTTTTGCCATTTATTTTTTCCTCTTCAATTTCGCACTTATAATTACCTAATGAGAAACAGAAACATTCTCATGGCTTTGAATGGAAAATAGGACATTAGGTCTTTCTCTCTTTTCACATTCCTCTATACTGGACAGTATGCCAGATGGTCCTGTCTGCTATTATCTTTAGGTGGAGTGTGTGTGTGGAGAGGGAGCACAGACATACATTAATATCCAGCCACGCTTCATTTGTCTTGATCAAAGGTGCAAAAATCACAATCACTTTTCTAATTTTCTTGCACTATAAACAACTTTTAGTGTGACTCAACCATGTCACAAATTATCGTAATGACACAATTTTCCCGCAGGACCTGTTAGTCTATGTCTGATACAAATGCATGAGACAAAGATCTCATTTGTGTGGTGGGGGGCAAGTTCAACCTCAAAGTACCTTGCCTGTGTGTCACATCCCGTGACCAAATACTAGTGTAATTACTAGTTTTGTCGAGCAGTATTGACCTGATTTCTTATTTTTTTTAATTTTTTTTTTATTTATTTTTTTTTTCTCTTCCAGTCAAATGCGTCTCGGAGACAGCAGCGCATGATAAAGAACAGAGAGTCTGCCTCTCTCTCTCGGAAGAAGAAAAAGGAGTATTTGCTGACGCTGGAGGCCCGTCTGAAGGTGGCGCTGTCAGAGAACGAGAAGCTGAAGAATGAAAATGGCACATTGAAAAGACAAGTGGAAGGCCTGATGAGTGAGGTGGGTGCCCATACTATCTACACTACCGTTCAAACATTTGAGTTTAAGATTTTTTAAAATGTTTTCGAAAGAAGTCTCTTATACTCACCAAGGCTGCATTAATTCGATCAATACAGTAAAATACAGTTAAAACTGTGTTATTATAAAACATTATTACAATTTAAAATAACTGCTTTATGTATATATTTTCAAATATAATTTATTCCTATGATGGTAAAGCTTAATTTTCAGCAGCTTACTCCAGTCTTTAGTGTCACGTGATCTCTAATATGCTGTCTTTGAAACATGAAACATTTCTTATCACAGTTTTTCAGAATGCGTCGATGAATAAAATATTCAAAAGAACAGAACTTAATTTAAATAGTAATCTCTTGTGACATTATAAATGTCTTTACTGACTTGTGCCCACTATATGAAGACTTTTATTTGAAATGGGGTGTGCTGTTGCTCTAAGATATGTTAATACCTTATCATTGCTCATCTCTTAAGAACTCTGTGCTGAAAGCAACAGCTCCAAAACGGAGGGCTGTGTGTCTTATGGCGGTTCTGGTCTTCTTGGTCTTCAACTTGGGTCCAATGAGGTAAATAATTTAAATGAATCATACCATTTCAGTATTTTTAATTTGTCACAGATCGCACGATTGCACTTTCAGATAAATCTGTGTCACATGAAATTTGTAGATGAAAGTACTTGGTAGAAGATTCCCATATGAAACTCTTCTGAAGGAACCAATAGGAATGTGTTATAAAAAAGGTTTTTAATATCCTGACTTGTTTTGTTTCCTTTTGTGTCCCACCCAGTCTGCTTGGAGGAGACAGAGGGTCTACGTTTCCTGCTGCCCCTGCATTCAATGGCAGACACCTGCTGGGCTTTTCCCCTGAGTCAGAGAGAAACTTGGATTCAGACAGGCCTCAGACTGATACATTTAACCCAGTGAACAGGTAATACTATTCTGTAGACTTCTACATTTGCATGACACCTAGTCATGCTTCCTCTGTGTGGGACCGGAAACATCAGAGACCCTTACCTGCGAAAGCTTGCAGAGTCCATTTGTGTTTTAGAAAACACGTCAGCACAGGTGTTGAGTGACTCTGACCAAATGCCTGCATAAGAGAACAGGGCTCTGTTCTCACATCTGCCCCACACAAGTTTTCAGAAACTGGGCAGCTAGCTAAGTTTGTTATTTTATCTACCCAGGATGATGTTTTGAAAGGCAGTACTGGCTTCTCATGTCCAAATAAATTGCTTCAAAAACATGAAACTCAGAGGACTTCAAATACCCCACATTAAAAGACAGATATTTGAAGACATGATTACTTTGAAAACCTGTCTCTGTGTTTTCTCAAAGACATTCATCAAGCAGGTCTAGTCAATTTTGAGATACTTCACTCCCAGGGGTCATGTTTCAAACTTCCTGGGGCCTGAGTTAGACAAGATCACCAGCTTTAGTAAGATCGTCTTTTTTGGCCAAAAGATTTTTTTGGTGGTTTTCCACAAGTCTCAATTTTAGGTCCGTTTTTTTATTTCCCTGCCTCCTCCTTTACTCTGGTGTTTCCATTTCTGCTGTTTATTCCAGTATCAACCATCCCTACTCTTGACTAAAGTTTTCTTATCCAGCTTAAACTGTGTAATAGATTCTTTAAAAGGCATCGTAGGGTTGGATTGTTTGAGCTGGTTCGTTTTTTGGCTATCCGGAGAGCAAAGCAGGAGATGAAATTATGTAATTTAGCACTGGGGAATAAATGAAAGGATATAGATTGAGATCCAGATGTTGGTTTTCTATAGGGAGTTCATGGACCCCTGCAAGAATTTAAAAATCTCCTGTGAAATCTCCAGTTTATAGAATATTTCCACAGATCTCTTAGCTCTTGCTCCTTTATTTGACGTTTCTAAAAGGGTTTATCCTCAACTTTCTTCATGCTTCCCAGTCTGAGTTGGAATCTCTCCAGAGATTGTGTTTCTAATAGCCCTATGTAAAGCGTTTTTATTGTTGAGTGTTGAACATATTAAGAACAGTTCAGTCTGCTGTCTTAATTTATTCCTTTCTTAAGCACACAGTAATCCAGACTTCCCACTCACTATTTCTTCTGTGAGATGAGCTTCTCTGTGTCAGCAAAGATTGCTTCCCAGAGCTTCACCGTCACTCATCCCCAGCCAGAAGTGTTTGACATGTCGTTTCAGAAGCCACATGTTTTCCTGGTTTTCTGAAGATATTGCGTTAAGCTGTAAATGTCTACATCAGTTTCTTGCAGGGAGATGGTTTAGGATTTTGTCGTTCATGATGTCTTGGCTTTATTTTAAGTACAGGTACACTGTAACTGTGCTACATGTGAACTTGGCATTAGTTGTTGGCAGTGTTCATTTATAGCTTTTAGAGATGCTGTCTTTTTCCATAGACTAGATTAAAAAAGAACCATCTTGGCTTGCGCACTTGCACATGGTATTCTTTCAGATGTAAAGCCAGTACCAAGAGATGATTAAAACAAGAGCCTTATAAAATTCTGTACATTGTTTTGGAATTAAAACATCCTTATAAAGACTCTAAACCCCATTCTCCATTCTTTCCTTGTTACACTTTACTGTCTATAATATTATTTTTATTCTCTCTTTCTCATAGGTTGGAGGATGTGGTATCAGAGCAAAAGGCTCTGATGGTGGTCAAGGATCCTCTGTATTTCAGAACTCCACCCCCCTGCCAGCCACCCGTCAACAGGACCAAGTGCATGAAGTCAGTACTGAGCTTGTTTAACATCAATGTTGATATTACCCCTCCCCCTTTGATATTAAATTGCTGTTTTATTATACATTTAATAGTGTTAGTAGTATCTGGCAGTTCTTTGACGAGCCAATTCTCTTAAAATTTATGAGTACAGAGCATCTGGTCCGCAGTGCCCCAAATTTGTCTATCTGATCTGAACCGAGAAGGACTTTTTATTACAACAGCCCTAAACAATAGCTCTGGTACATAACCTTCTGAGCTCTGTTGTTATAACAGTAAAAGATAATTGTAGCAGTCTTTCGATCAGTGCTCCAACATGGAATTTAAATATGGCTCATCCTCATAGTCCTCTATAAACACACACCTGTGATACATCAGTATTACTGTACCAACACTTTAAATTATTAGTTTTTATTAATAAATGATAAATTTTTTTTGGCTGTGTTTATATGTAGTAATCATTTTAAAAAAGCGATTAAAAAGCCACATATATTAAAGTGATTTTAAGGCCTCAGTATGCTTAACTAAAGTGAAATCGAAGAACAAACTGGTGTGACGTCATTTTAAACAAAATCAGGCCAACTCTGTTTTTGGAGTTCGAAACAGCTTGCCAAAGCTCTGGCTGGTAAACACCTTCGAACTACCATTCGTCCATGGCGATTACGTAATAGGTAGGTGTGACTCTGAGGCTCCGCCTTCTTTGACGTGGAAATCTTCTCCGGTTCATTCCGTCAATGTCAGACGGCCAAGAGTAAAAACATGAATACACTGGAGCCGCTTTATAGTAGAAATTGAAGTTTTAATTCTAACTGAAAGAGACACCAACACTGTTTAATACTGTAAAGCTGCTTGCTTTTAAACAATCTATTGTATAAAGTGGTATATAAATAAATGTGATGTGACTTTACTGCAGTGTCAAATTGCAGAGCTTGTGCAAACATATCCACATTGCTATGAACAGATGCTTTCTTAACTACTGATTTCTCACCACTGTCATTTTTGTTGTGTTTTTATGTAATTACTAAAAGGAAAGCGTGCATCACATATATTTACATAATTATCTAAACGCCGCTCTGCTGGCCATGTATTTCAAACTTATTTTTACTCCTAAGCAAGATCGAAAAAAAACGTTGCTGTGAGTATATCAGGGCCTTTAGAACAGCTAATGTGTCTAAAATCACTATAAACCATGGGTTCTTGGGATTTATTGCTTTATTAAGCACCTCAGAGTAATTTTTTTATTATTTTCTGTATACTCTGTTTATATATCATGTAGTTTGGTTGCAATTTCAAATCCGATGTCCAGCCATTCATCAAAAAGTCCACAAAGATACGTTCTTGTTGACCTTATGTTCTTTTTATGCTAAACCACTCTGTTTTGAATGACATAATTTCTCATTTTACTGCCTGATATCTTATAAAATTGAGATGATGTTTCTGTATAAATATAGGATAGCGCATGATCTGAGAGGCTGGGTACATCGTCATGAGGTTGAGCGGACCAAAACCCGCCGCATGAGCAACACTCAACACAGAGGCAGAACCATCCCGGTATGACCTAACAATATTTTCCTTCTTTAAGCCTCAATTGTCTTTCTAAATTTATTCTATTCTTTATTTTTTGCTTTTTTCTGACATTGTGGAAAATCAGTCCTAAAGATTAGATTTGAAAACCAAATCAGATTTGTGTGAACGTAGCGAGACACCTAAGGGTCTTGACATTGTCCAGTTGTAGAGATTGAAGAGCCTTGTTTCTTTCTCTTTGACCTTAAGCATGACATCTGCATCGGTGCGACTCAAGTGCAGACTCTTTGTTGCATACCTCCAACCCGGATACAGGCAGCTGAGAACCACCAGGATATAACACTGTTTATTTTCTTTAAATAGATCTTTCTAAATGTTTACATTAGGGATGAGACCCCTTTCTTTGCTCTCTCTCCTCTCACACTGCTTGTCTCTTTCTTTCCTTTTTAACCCACTTTTAGTATAATCCAGTAGTCTTGGGAAAGTAAACAGCCCCCTACCCCAGTCTGCTCAGTCAATCTGACGTCTCTCTCTGACTAATTTCCTTTTTTTCTTTACAGTCTCTGCCACACTAAGTCTGTTTCTCTTCAAAACTACTGTCAGTAGCTTTACTTGATTTGAATGTGTGTAAAAACCCTTGCTGTTTTGTTAAAGCTTTAAAAGCCCTATATACAGTAGTTAATAGTTTCCACAATTCATATAGTAAATTAATGTTAATATTTCACTACTATTCAAAAATTTGGGGTCAGAAGTCTTTTGTAACATTTATACATTTCTTTGATTCATTTAATGTGTCCTTGCTGAATAAAAGTATTCATTTTTCAACAAAAAAAAACTAATCCCAAACTTTTGAACACTAGTGTATACCACTAAAAATATTACATTACTATTTAATACACAGAAGCAGCATAAATGTATCAACACTGAAATCACAATGGTGGGAAAATTTGAATCAGTTCACCTTATTTACTGCTTGTCTGTTGTGCAGGGGACAAGATATGGCCAAAAAATTATGGCTACCAACTCAGTCAGAAAGAATTGTCTTGAAATGCATACACACATTTTACTTTATTTGATAGCCATACAACATATTGACTCCTGAAATGGTTATACAACAGCCATAAATCAATGATAAAACTCAGAGATTAGCCACATGTGTCAGGATGGTGTAGCCATGGTTTTAAGAACTGGGCTGGAAACTAAAAAGGTTATTGGTTCAAATAATCCTTAATCTGTCATCATTGAGCTCTTGAGGATGCTTAAATACACTGTTAATCTAGAAGGACTGTTTCTGTAAATTATAATGACCGTATTCTGTGGCATAACATCGCATAAATGTTCAAGAAACATATTTTACCATCTTTGGTAGCAGATTCTCTACTCAAAGCTGTATTGAAATAATTTTACATGAATAGTCCTGTGGCAAAAAAGCTTCACAATTCTAGTTCCAGAAACCTTCCCTTGAGCCTCATTTGGGCTTAATGTGAAGCTGTACGGTTTATATGCCATACAGGCAGGATTAATCAGACTGTACTTGTTTGCTTTTAGTTCCTTATTTATTTTTTCAGATAACTAATAGTGAGAGCAGTTGGAAAGACAGCTTGTTATAATTTAGAGAAGCATAGTGTGCAGCAGGTTGATTGTTTGAAAGGCTGTCATGTGTTTGAAGGGTCTGCCTTATGTTGGGAAACTGCCCTGACAGACACAAACACACATACATTCACTGATAACCATTTTCCACTAATAGGTTTCCATTGCCATTAAAGGCCTTCAGGCCCAGAAATTTGTCCGGCACCAAAAACCCGGTGGTCTTAAACAGGAACCACTAACGTCAGGGAAATAATGTCCTCACCACCAACAACAACAACTCTAAACAAAACTCCCTTTATAATCACGAAGCTGTGTACTCCGGTACCGGCAGTTGCCGCAATGTTTGCTTTCCGTCACCAGGACTGAGCCACTTAGTAAATACTGTCGTTATGCAGGGTGCTGAGAGGTTGGGTGATTGAAGATGGATGGGTATACTGAAAGATGGCTGTTTCCCAGACTCTGTGTACTGTCAACACAGAGCACAAATCTAAACAAAGTGTGAGAGAGATGTACTTTATCAGCCTAACACTTAGTGATGGGACGGTATGAAAATTTTATATCACGATTATAGTGAGGAAAATTATCACGATTATCAGTATTATCACGGTTTTGTTAAAATGAGATGAAAGTGTTCAAAAAGAATTGATGCACACACTGAAAACATTTCAACAAGTTTTATATTTGAAAATCAACAAACAACAAATGAAACAGCAGCTCTATGCACTTTTTTAAAGCAAGATTCTATTCTGTGACATTTCCTTCCTTATAATGACCGTCGTCAATAGCAACGCATTATAACAGCGCACATCCATGCATCACAACGGATGCGCTCTCTCGTTTCATTTAAATGCAACTTGCTGTCTTGCGTCTCCGTTTTTAATTGTATTTAAAATGAAAACAGAAGACTTTACTATTAATACTACTATAATATTGTTGTGATCATCTTGTCTGGACGACTGTTTTGTACGCTGTACAAAATTGATTTATAAACAGGTAATATTTAAAACATTAATCTCAATTCAGTATGTTCCCTTAATTATTTATGTGGTAAAAAAAAATCTATGTAATAAGTGTACAATGAATATACATTATTATCCCTTAAATGTCACCCATAATAGTCTTGTTTGAACTTGTTCGTTCGTCTTTGGCTCAAAGCCACTTGCTGCAAACTTTTCTTCGCGGAAGCTTCACGTTCATTTCAAGTGAGCGAGATAAAATATTTCAATTCAAAACAACATTTATTTCCCAGACGTAGTTTTGGTATTGAGGTCAACGTTAACTTGCCTTGCGTTGGCTATACAACAGTGGGTGATGGTCACGAAGACGACTCGGCAGATTTAAGGGTGTACTCACACTAGGCAATCTGAACCGTGCCCGGGCGCGTTTGACCCCCAAAGTCTGGTTCGGTTGACTAGTGAGAGTGCTCTGTACCGTGCCCGGGCGCGGATCGTTTAGCCGGCCCTGGCCCGCTTGGAAGAGGTGGGCCAGAGCGCGGTTTGGTTGGGCTCGGGCGCGGTACGCATGTAGTGTGATCGCTAACCGCGCCGGAGCACGGAACAGCTGTGCGCTACTGTCATCATTACGACAGAAAACACCAAACTATTACTACTTGGATACACTTTTCAATTAATTAAAGTATATTTAGGTTTATAACGGTCCTGGTTCTCAACTTATTGATGATCATGAATTGTAGTTTGCGAGTAAAGCTGTAAATTCCTCCATCAAAGTCAGCTGCCTCCGTAATAATCCTCTGATACGTGCGGTGCAATCAAGTGAAAATCGCTGCGCGGCATAAATGATAAATCTATTAGGCAGTCTATTAGCGAAAGCGCTTTTCTTCCTGTATTCTATATATGTGAGTGGAGGGGGGACAATCGCGGTCGGGCACGGTACAAGGCAACCGTGCCTAGTGTGAGTACACCGTAAAGCCCCGATCAGACAGAACGCGTTTTTGCAGTGAGAGGCGCCTTTTTAAATATTTTTTTGTTGGCAGTGAGCGTTGTGCGCCCCGGGCGCCTCGCGTTTTAACCGCCTGCTGCACCTCGCATTTTTCCAGGAGCGCTCTGAGCGCATGAAGTTGAAAAAAAAATCAACTCTGAGCAGAAAAGCGCCCGACGTCATCGCGTTTTTTCCCCATTGTCCAATCGAATGAATGGAGAGGCGGGCCTTCCGTTGTGGTGACGGTTATCTTGATTAGACTGACAGCACGGCTGATAAAAAAAAAAACGCAGCGCACTGCTATTTTCTAAATTAAAAAACGTCAACCTAAAAAGGTAGTGCGGTGCGCCTGCGTTTTCAAACATGAAAAATGCGTTCTGTCTATTTCCCCCTATTGCAGCGACTTTCTTTTTGCATGTTCTGCAGACAGGGTGACCATCCTCGATTTAGTTTCCCTCAGGACTTTTGTAAAAGCCAAAATATGAACACACCTCAAATTTGGTCCTTTTAGAAGGCTGAAAAATCTCCCGAGCGCTGTCACTGTCTTCCGCCATTTCTTCTCGTTCAAAAAACAACGTTGCGTGCTGTGCAAGACTGATGCTGACTGGACAGGATTTACCGCAAGTTTTCAAAATCACGATAATCAAACACGGTTTTAATGATAATTACATTTTAAACGAAAATACTAACCGTCAGTACATTTAATCGTGGTTTATCATGAATCCGGTAATCGTCCCATCACTACTAACACTCGATGATGTTAAACGGTTCACCCAAAAATGAAAAGTACCCCATGATTTACTCACCCTCAAGCCATAGGTGTATATGACTTTCTTCTTTCAGACGAATACAATCAGCGTTATATAAAAAAATGTCCTGTCTCTTCCAAGCGTTTTAATGGCAGTAAATGGCAGCCCAAAATTTAAAGCCCAAAAAAGTGCATCCATCCATTATAAAAGTAATCCATATGGCTCCGGGGGGTTAATAAAGGCCTTCTGAAGCGAATCGATGGGTTTTTGTAAGAAAAATATCCATATTTAACACGTTATAAAGTAAAATATCTAGCCTCCGGCAGACCGCCTTCCGTATTCAACTTACGGAAAAAGCGTAACTGGCGCGACGTTGACGTCGGACGTAGCGTAAGTGTTTTGAACTGCGAGAGGCGCTACACTTTCTTCGTAAGTTGAATACAGAAGGCGGTCTGCTGAAAGCTAGATATTTTACTTTATAAAGTTTTAAATATGGATATTTTTCTTACACAAACCCATCGATTCACTTCAGAAGGCCTTTATTAACCCCCCGGAGCCATACTGATTACTTTTATAATGGATGGATGCACTTTGTTGGGCTTCAAATTTTGCGCTGCCATTCACTGCCATTATAAAGCTTGGAAGAGCCAGGACATTTCTTAATATAACTCCGATTGTATTCATCTGAAAGAAGAAAGTCATATACACCTAGGATGGCTTGAGGGTGAGTAAATCATGGGGTAATTTTCATTTTTGGGTGAACTATCCCTTTAAAGCATGTACAGTGACACACATGGGAATGTGCTTGTGCTCGTATTCGTTTTGTATAATTTGGTAAAAGGAAGTGACCTTTTTCTTTTCTTTGTCCAAAAGAAAGCAGCAGATAAACGGCCTGAGGTGCCACAGATAATGACACAGATCCAGTACACGGATTCCTCTGAAAAGTAAGTTCCTTCAACATCATTCAGGCCAAACAGCATATCATTTAGTTCCTGTCATCATGGACTGTGTATGAGAGTCAGTCGTCAGTTCTTGAGTCTTCAGTGTTGTGTCAATGCTATACAGGCTTTTAATGGGGTATTTCCTTATTTGAGCAAAACAAAAAAAAAATGTTTTCGTCCCTTTATTTGTAATGTAAACTTCGTACAAATGTTGTAATGTTCACTAATGTGCATTCTGAGAAATGGTCTGAGGACAATTTGAATTTATGTATTACAAGACAACACTGAAGTTTGAAGCCCAATTCATGATCTGCCAAAGTAGGTAGTAAATTTGGCAGAAATTTGGAGCGTGTAGAGGTGCGGAATTCTGCCCCAATGTTTTTTTCTTTTTTTAAGATCATTTTTCAAAGCTGTCATCAAGTCCAGTAGTAATGCTTGAGGAAAATCTTTCAAACTATGCCATATAATTGCATTTTTTCTTTCTGGTCTTTTTGTGCACGATCACTGGTACGTGTTATTCCAAGAAAACATTATTTGTTCATAATCTATAATAACATAATCTGTAATAACTTTTCTTTTTAGCGTAATGTTCAGGTTCATGTTACCAGTTGCCAAATCTCTATGCAAGCATAGTTTTAGGCTGTTCTTGCAGGCCATATTCTGCCTTTTTTCTAGTAGTTAACCCAATAATTACGAGATTATCTCTCAACAAGGGTGAAATTGCCCCTCAGCTTTCATGTTCCAAACAAAAAGCCACCTCACAAGTGGGGGCTGGTGTGTTTTAAGAGGGTAGTAGACCTCCACAAAAGACTGTAAACTCCCACTTTTCACAGTCCTATCAATTCCAGATTTATAAAATCAAGTCGCATTCTGAATCACTTGGAAATATGTAACATTACTACAGTACCATGCGATATGACTGCCATTTCTGTTGGCTTAAAATATATGTTGGATTATTGAAAAAACAATAGCAGTAAAATATTTTTACACCTTACAGAGGTATCCGCCTACATGTTTGTTTTTTATTTTGTGTTTTTTTGTGGCTCACTTGCTCTCCCTCAGGGTAAATCATATTTTTGACTGCTATAGTTTGGCTGACCTCAGCAGAGCATTGGGCCAAAAATCAGCATGGCTGACATTCCATTGACAACAAGAGAAAGGCCACATTCACACAGGAAAGAAAGTGTTATCTTTAGATTTGTGAGAACTGTAATTAGACTTTTCACTTGCTTTGTTTCATAGTATTCTTATTATAACATATGCACAGTAAACCAGATACAGCTAGAATTTTTGAAATGAATAATCAGTATATATATAATTCTCTATTCAGTACAAGTCAAAGATTTTACCTGCAGTAAACATAACAAGCACATGCAGTTCTTATCCGTGGTAAAATGTAAATCAGTGTTTGTATCCTGTATGTAGGATTCCCAGCAGCGAGCTGCAGGTGTATTACGCCCCTCGCCGCGCCTACAATGATTTCTTTGATGAACTCAACAGAAGAGGGGACACATTCTACGTGATCTCTTTCCGCCGGGTAAGTTGACCACCCCATCTATCTGCCTATCTGTCTTTTCATCTGTCTATCTGCTTACTATCGGTCTGTGACCACACATGAACATGGTTAATTGGTTTTAGAGCCCACACAGCATCATAAAGGGACACTTGAGATGGTTCCACCTCAGTAGAACACATGGCCTGTCAGAGAATCTTCTAGCTAGCATGTGTTAAATCCTGGGAGGTCTTTATAAACTCCTGTTTTTTCCGTTTGTAAACTATTGTTCTTGTTTGAAATAAAACACACAGTCGTTCTTGTAATGCCAAGACAATGACAGTATTTGGCACGTCTCTGTAATTTTACAAAGATATACAAGCCAGTAAACTAATCAGTGTTTTTTTTTTTAATGTCAATTAAATTAGATTATATTACACTAATTACGCTGTACAAAATTTCAAAAGTTAAAATAAGATTTTTAGAAATTAATGCTTTTATTCAGCAAGGCTGCATTAAATTGATCAAAAGAGACAGTATGGACATTTATAATGTTACAAAAGATTTCTATTTCAAATAAATTCTGTTCATCAAAGAATCCTGAAAAAATTACACAAAAATATTAAGTAGCACGACTGTTTAACATTGTTTAATAACATTGCTAATAATAAGAAATGTTTCTTGAGCAGCAAATCAGCGTTTAAGAATGATTTCTGAAGGATCATGTGACACTGAAGACTGTAATAATGGATGCTGAAAATTCAGTTTTGACCACAGGAATAAATTACTTTTTAAAAAATATAGAAAACAGTTATTTTAAATTATGTTTCACAATATTACTGTTTTTACTGTATTTTTTTTTCTTCAAATGAATGCAGCCTTAAGTCTCTTCTTTTAAAAATATATATTTTTTAAATTTTCCGACTCCAAACATTTGAACGGTATTAGTTTTTTTTTTTTAATCTTTATTAATTTTTTTTAAATTATTTTTTATTTAGTTTCAGTATAAAATGGTTCCATCTGCCTATGATGACGGTTATAAGCTGTACTCAAAACAATACCATAAAAGTTTAAAGTTTTATTTGTCAAATTATTGCAGCTGTGTTATGAATTTGATTGTGAACTGGGCTGTGAATGTGCCTTTCCTACTACGTTTAGCAATAAATTGTAACCACCATCCCTCTCAGTCTGACATCTCCAGGGCATTTATGATTCAGTGGCATACACTGGATCCCCTCAGATTTGATGTCAGATGACCTGCACCACAGAACAAGTTTGTGAGATTCATGGCATAGAATCGTCAGAATCTATTAAAGAGATTTGTTCAAGGCTGTTTGGATCAACTAAATAAGACTTTCTTTTCCGTGGTCTTTGCAACATTTCATGGACACATGCAACATTTTTTCCTGTAATCACATTATTGTTTAGCCAAAAGATTGAATCGGCTAAGAGTTATTCAAATGAGTCAGGCCTCATCTTTTGCACACATGTACATGATCTCAAGAAGGGCGTCATTTTTTTTAGAGTCAGACTGCATTTGTAGGAATCTGCTAAAAGTTTTGTTTCTGCACGTCATCTTTCATCAGTTTGTTCTTTATCCCTTGTATGTTTAAAGTTGTTTTTTTTCCATACACTCAGTACCTGCTTTTGATTATTCACTTTTTTTTTTTGAAGATTTGAATAATGCTAGCCGACATCTTTAAAAAAAAAAGTAATCTAAAATCTCTTGTTACGAGGGGAAAGACTCACTTACATTGAGACAAACTGCAATGTCTCAAAGCAAAAATGCTAAATTAGCATAATCATATATTTCACCAGTTTGCATGGGATATGACAGTAGATGTTAGCACTCACCAGCTCATCCTGGTGTTTTTTTTTTTTAAATGGCAAACAGGTCTTCATGTCTCTTTTTTGTGAAACAAAAACAAAGAAATGACTCATGTCAATGACTCATAAGTAGGAAAAAAAAGATGTTTTTGTGGATGCTACGTCCTGTTCTGCCAGCTCCTTTTATTCATTTTTTTTTTTTTTTTTTAACTGACTTGATTCAAAGACTTAAAAAATCAAAGTTGTCATTGTTTTTTGTGTTCATTAATCTCAGCCCTAAAAATCAGCCCCATCATAGGTGAGTTGAGCTAGAAGATGTTTGACCGGTTTAGTCATAGTTAGTCACTGCCCTGTTTTATGTTTCGTTATGTTTCTAGGGTTGTTCACTCTTTTGAGAAGTCAGACTTTAAAAATATTGACTCTGCTCCTCCAAAATATCCTCAGATGGTGACCTCCATTAATGAACGCCTAATTCGTTATATTTGCAAAGATAATGTGTAATCTTTTGTTTAATAGTAGACAGGTAATCATTGAAAAATTGAGCTTATAAAGGGATTTTTTCTTTTAAAGAGGAAAAAAGTGTTTTTGTAGAAAACTTCAAGAGAGTTATTTATGGTTTATCATAAAACAACAAAAATTATGAAGAGGAAATATGGATAGTTCATTTACCTTTTTTGATAAAAAAATAATAATGAGTTCAAATAACATGGGTGAGTCAATGAAACTTTTCCAACAATTTTTGGGTGAACTAGTCTTAAGTTGAGTTCAACCACTAAACAGCCCTAATTACAGCATTTTAAGTTTCGCAGCCATGAATCCCTGAACTATAGAGGGTATGCATTGACGTCACTTTCCCGCCGGAACACACCCCCTCAGCCGGACTGAGTGGCAGAAGAGCTGCTGCATGACTGGAGTTAATAGGGGAAACTGCGAAAACGCGAGTAAAACAAACGGTTATCAGTTTAAACTAAAGGTTGGACTCGATATAGTGTTCCTTACAACTTACCCAACATCCAGTGATCCATGAATATTGACATACAGCCAGGAATTGCGTTTCCTGACATTTATGTGCCTGATTTCGACGCCGGGGAAATACATAAAGCAAATGTGCCTGTGAAAGCTTTCTATAATTACAATATAGCTAGGTCTAAATCTGGGTGATCACTTATATCAATGTTATATCATCATATCGACTCGTCCAGCCCTAAAACTTGTATAGTTTTTGTCAGTGTTTATTTAAAAACATCCAAGTATGCAGAATATAAGATGGTAAATATTTAATTGATGAGTTGTCAATACAATATATAACAAAACAATATATAGGGTATGATTTTACCCCAAAATTCAACATATTGACACAAAATGATAACTGCAAATCCACGTTTCGCTGCCTGGAGTTCAGATGTTTTTGTGAATTGCAGAGATCCATTTGCTTCTCTTTTCTGTAGCTTTCGGCAGTCTGTAAAAACATACCTCAGATTTCTTGTCAAATCTATTTGTACAGTCAATCTCAAAGCTCTTTCCTGTTTTAGATGTGTTTTGTGTGTTTTTCGCAACATTCACGCTGAGAACCAATGCTGCCTCTCAGTCTTTTTGCCACTCAACCGGCCACCGGTGACGTCACGTGCATACCCTCTATTTCTAAACAACACCGGTTGTCCTTTGACTGGTTAGATCAGCCCTTTTCTGATTTGTTTTTGAGAATGTGTAGCTTAGAGTGGAGACACTCAGTTTAAATAAAGGATGAAAGTGGTTGTTAATTGTTTCAGGTAGAAATGAGAACAATTTTTATTTTTTCATAAACTTTATTAGTTTTTGTTTGTGTGTTTATTTCGTTTCCTAGGTTTCTGGGCATGTGTCTCTGAGAAGTTGCTTTATTTTTGTTTTTGTGCAGTGAGCCCAGCATCCTTCTCTGGACTGTGTTTGTAACTTAATAGTGCTTATTTCATTGTTCCATTGAATCAAGCTCTCTGATCTCCCAGAGTTGCACTACAAACTTTCAAACTAGAGATGTTTCTATTGTCATCCTTATGTAAGCCAATCATAATATCCTCGGCTTGCAGCTCCCTCTGAGCCAGTCACATTTTAGAATTGACGAGAAGTTCATGTCTATTTAATATGAGATGGGTATACCTCATACAATTCGCCACAGGCACTTTCCCTTTCACTCTTTATTTCTCTCTACTTTTCCATGTTTCCTGTCATTGGCACTAGTCATGGAGCCTATTGAATTGAAGGATCGCACCCACAGGTTTCAGAGATGTTCTAGGTCACCTGCTGGAGTACACAAATAGAGAACTTTGCCACTTCTCTTCCTAAAAGACCTCATTGTTATAATCTAGTCTCGGGAACCACAGTGGGCTGGGGAACAGCGGGGAAAAAGCCAGAATAAGGTGTAACACAAATTTAATAATCGTTGAGAAATATTATGACGTATTTGGTGTTTTGTGTCTCTTTTTAATCAGGAACAGAATTTAACATTTAAATGGATAGTTCACCCAAAAGTGAAAATTGTGTCTTCATTCACTTACCCTCATGAATTTCTTTCATTTAAAACGGTAATTACAATGTATTGAGACTCAGCTAGAAAATTTGAATCCATTGAAGAATAAAAGTAATACGGATTTGGAATGACATGAAGATGAATAATTAATGACATTTTTATTTTTGGGTGAACTATTTGTGTCTCATTGTGAATTCAATTTTCTGCACATCTTTACTACAGTGACAACAGATGGTATTAAACGCAAACACATTTACTAAAGACGTCACAAATCCATGACCCATTTCCTATCAATCACACAGACATGAGTGTTATTACAATCTCCAGCTCCAGGGCTTTCCTGTCCATATGGTTTCTGTCTTCAACAGGTGTGTGTCCTGACAGGAACATGTCTCAGAATGGTACAGTTGAGTTGGACTAATGTACACAAATTTATGACCTGATTATAGAATTGTTATGTGACACTTTCTAGCCCTTCAAGTTTTAACTTGCTTGCACAGAAAGAAACTGGTTTCAGCAAATGTTATTTGTATATACACTACCATTTGGGTCAGTATGATTTTCTTTTTTTTAAAGAAATTAATCACAAAAAAAAATGTTCTAATAAAAAAAAGTTTTCATCATTGATAATCAGAAATGTTTCTTGAGCACCAAACCAGCATATTAGAATGACACTGAAGACTGAAGTAATGACTGCTGAAAATTCAGCTTTTTAAAGTTGTTATATTGAAGAATAGTAAATTGTAGTGATTACTATTTTACTGCATTTCTGATCAAATAAATGTAGCCTTGATGAGCATAACAAAACATTTACTCTCAAAAACATTAGAAAATCGTACTGACCCCAAACTTTTGAATGGTAATGTATACTGCTATATACAGTACAAGTGATACTGTATGATCTGGATATCAAGACCTCCATCCTCAGGTTTTTTTACTCTTACTGTTCAACACAATCAGGCTTTTTCAGCAACCGGATTGATGCTTCAAATGTCTTCAATAGTGACCAGTGCAATTTATGTCCTCACAAAAGTTAAAAACTCTTCTCATGCATGTGTTTTTATGGCTGTTCTTCTTTTGCTTACAGGATCACCTCCTTCTTCCTGCCAACAATCACAACAAAGGCAGCCGCCCCAAGATGTCTGTGGTCCTGCCAGCTATGAATTACAATGGTAAGAGAAAAGAGTTAATGATCTTATCTAATGAATGGTATGTGTGCACATGAATCTTTTTGGTCCTTGTCTCACTGCTTTTTAACACAATGAGCACTGCTTTTTTAAAATGCTGTATCAAGTTAAAAAGTAAAAAAAAACTTGCAAGAGGTGCATTGTTCCATTCTCTTGCAAATGCCTAAGTGTCTTTTGACTGGCAACATAGCTATTGGTTCACATCCTCCACTCAAAACCACCATAGCCCAGATGTGTCCTGCTCTTAGACCATTGCTGTTTATGCCTGTGTGCTGATGAGAGCACAGTCAGATCCCTGTCCTTAAAAACAGTATGGTGTCTCCGCTCACAGCAGGCCTGTAGCCTCTGATTACAAAACTGCTGGGTGAGAAGGTTCCACTCAGAGCCCTGACAGGGGACCAGTACACAAGTGCTCCCAGAGTTAATAACATTTAACGAGCCAAGCAGGGGATTGATTTGACTTCTGGGATTGATTTATCTAGTATGTGTGTGTGTGTGTGTGAAGTATATATGTTTAAAAATATGTGAAATGTATTGCATTTAATTTTATTTATATTATAGCATTTTAATATTTATACTGTATTTAAAAAGTAATATTGTATTATTTAAACAAAATTACATTATACATAAAATTATGTATTTATTTATTTATATACAGTGGGGAGAACAAGTATTTGATACACTGCCGATTTTGCAGGTTTTCCTACTTACAAAGCATGTAGAGGTCTGTAATTTTTATCATAGGTGCACTTCAACTGTGAGAGACAGAATCTAAAACAAAAATCCAGAAAATCCCATTGTATGATTTTCAAATAATTAATTTGCATTTTATTGCATGACATAAGTATTTGATCACCTACCAACCAGTAAAAATTCCGGCTCTCACAGACCTGTTAGTTTTTCTTAAAGAAGCCCTCCTGTTCTCCACTAATTACCTGTATTAACTGCACCTGTTTGAACTCGTTACCTGTATAAAAGACACCTGTCCACACACTCAATCAAACAGACTCCAACCTCTCCACAATGGCCAAGACCAGAGAGCTGTGTAAGGACATCAGGAATAAAATTGTAGACCTGCACAAGGCTGGGATGGGCTACAGGACAATAGGCAAGCAGCTTGGTGAGAAGGCAACAACTGTTGGCGCAATTTATTAGAAAATGGAAGAAGTTCAAGATGACGGTCAATCTCCCTCGGCCTGGGGCACCATGCAAGATCTCACTTCGTGGGGCATCAATGATCATGAGGAAGGTGAGGGATCAGCCCAGAATTACACGGCAGGACCTGGTCAGTGACCTGAAGAGAGCTGGGACCACAGTCTCAAAGAAAACCATTAGTAACACACTACGCCGTCATGGATTAAAATCCTGCAGCGCACGCAAGGTCCCCCTGGTCAAGCCAGCGCATGTCCAGGCCCGTCTGAAGTTTGCCAATGACCATCTGGATGATCCAGAGGAGGAATGGGAGAAGGTCATGTGGTCTGATGAGACAAAAATAGAGCTTTTTGGTCTAAACTCCACTCGCCGTGTTTGGAGGAAGAAGAAGGATGAGTACAACCCCAAGAACACCATCCCAACCGTGAAGCATGGAGGTGGAAACATCATTCTTTGGGGATGCTTTTCTGCAAAGGGGACAGGGCGACTGCACCGTATTGAGGGGAGGATGGATGGGGCCATGTATCGCGAGATCTTGGCCAACAACCTCCTTCCCTCAGTAAGAGCATTGAAGATGGGTCGTGGCCGGGTCTTCCAGCATGACAACGACCCGAAACACACAGCCAGGTCAACTAAGGAGTGGCTCCGTAAGAAGCATCTCAAGGTCCTGGAGTGGCCTAGCCAGTCTCCAGACCTGAACCCAATAGAAAATCTTTGGAGGGAGCTGAAAGTCCGTATTGCCCAGCGACAGCCCCGAAACCTGAAGGATCTGGAGAAGGTCTGTATGGACTCCAAAATCCCTGCTGCAGTGTTTGCAAACCTGGTCAAGAACTACAGGAAACGTATGATCTCTGTAATTGCAAACAAAGGTTTCTGTACCAAATATTAAGTTCTGCTTTTCTGATGCATCAAATACTTATGTCATGCAATAAAATGCAAATTAATTACAAACCCGATTCCAAAAAAGTTGGGACACTGTACAAATTGTGAATAAAAACAGAATGCAATGATGTGGAAGTTTCAAATTTCAATATTTTATTCAGAATACAACATAGATGACATATGAAATGTTTAAACTGAGAAAATGTATCATTTTAAGGGAAAAATAAGTTGATTTTAAATTTCATGGCATCAACACATCTCAAAAAAGTTGGGACAAGGCCATGTTTACCACTGTGTGGCATCCCTTCTTCTTTTTATAACAGTCTGCAAACGTCTGGGGACTGAGGAGACAAGTTGCTCAAGTTTAGGAATAGGAATGTTGTCCCATTCTTGTCTAATACGGGCTTCTAGTTGCTCAACTGTCTTAGGTCTTCTTTGTCGCATCTTCCTCTTTATAATGCGCCAAATGTTTTCTATGGGTGAAAGATCTGGACTGCAGGCTGGCCATTTCAGTACCCGGATCCTTCTTCTACGCAGCCATGATGTTGTAATTGATGCAGTATGTGGTCTGGCATTGTCATGTTGGAAAATGCAAGGTCTTCCCTGAAAGAGACGACGTCTGGATGGGAGCATATGTTGTTCTAGAACTTGGATATACCTTTCAGCATTGATGGTGCCTTTCCAGATGTGTAAGCTGCCCATGCCACACACACTCATGCAACCCTATACCATCAGAGATGCAGGCTTCTGAACTGAGCGCTGATGACAACTTGGGTTGTCCTTGTCCTCTTTAGTCCGGATGACATGGCGTCCCAGTTTTCCAAAAAGAACTTCAAATTTTGATTCGTCTGACCACAGAACAGTTTTCCATTTTGCCACAGTCCATTTTAAATGAGCCTTGGCCCAGAGAAAACACCTGTGCTTCTGGATTATGTTTAGATATGGCTTCTTTTTTGACCTATAGAGTTTTAGCCGGCAACAGCGAATGGCACGGTGGATTGTGTTCACCGACAATGTTTTCTGGAAGTATTCCTGAGCCCATGTTGTGATTTCCATTACAGTAGCATTCCTGTATGTGATGCAGTGCCGTCTAAGGGCCCGAAGATCACGGGCATCCAGTATGGTTTTCCGGCCTTGACCCTTACGCACAGAGATTGTTCCAGATTCTCTGAATCTTTGGATGACATTATGCACTGTAGATGATGATAACTTCAAACTCTTTGCAATTTTTCTCTGAGAAACTCCTTTCTGATATTGCTCCACTATTTTTCGCCGCAGCATTGGGGGAATTGGTGATCCTCTGCCCATCTTGACTTCTGAGAGACACTGCCACTCTGAGAGGCTCTTTTTATACCCAATCATGTTGCCAATTGACCTAATAAGTTGCAAATTCGTCCTCCAGCTGTTCTTTATATGTACATTTAACTTTTCCGGCCTCTTATTGCTACCTGTCCCAACTTTTTTGGAATATGTAGCTCTCATGAAATCCAAAATGAGCCAATATTTGGCATGACATTTCAAAATGTCTCACTTTCAACATTTGATATGTTATCTATATTCTATTGTGAATAAAATATAAGTTTATGAGATTTGTAAGTTATTGCATTTCTTTTTTATTCACAATTTGTACAGTGTCCCAACTTTTTTGGAATCGGGTTTGTACTTAAAAATCATACAATGGGATTTTCTGGATTTTTGTTTTAGATTCCGTCACTCACAGTTGAAGAGTACCTATGATAAAAATTACAGACTTCTAAATGCTTTGTAAGTGGGCAAACCTGCAAAATCAGCAGTGTATCAAATACTTGTTCTCCCCACTGTGTGTGTGTGTGTGTGTGTGTGTATATATATATATATATATATATACACTACCAGTCAAAAGTTTGGAAACTGTACTATTTTGATTGTTTTTGAAAGAAGTCTCTTCTGTTCACCAAGGCTGCATTTATGTTATTAAAAATACAATAAAAAGCTGTAATATTGTGAAATATTATTAAAATGTAAAATAACTGTTTTCTATTTGAATATATTTTAAAATGTAATTTATTCCTGTGATGGCAAAGCTGAATTTTGAGCATCATTACTCCAGTCTTCAGTGTCACGTGATCCTTCAGAAATCATTCTAATATGATGATTTGCTGCTCAAGAAACATTTATGATTATTATCAATGTTGAAAACAGTTCTGTAAAACATTTTTTTTTTAGGATTCTTTGATGAATAGAAAGTTCAAAAGAACAGTATTTATCTGAAATAGAAAGCTTTTGTAACATTGTACTACCGTTCAAAAGGTTTGGGTCGGTAAGATTTATTTATTTATTTATTTATTTATTTATTTTTGGGGAAAGAATTTAAAGAAATTAATACATTTATTCAGTAAGGATGCATTAAATTGATCAAGTGACAGTATAGACATTTATAATGTTGTAAAAGCTTTACATTTCAGATAAATGCTGTTCTTTTGAACTTTAAATAATCCTGAAAAAAAATTGTACACAACTGTTTTCAACATTGATAATAATATTAAATGTTTCTTTAGCAGCAAATCGGCATATTAGAATGATTTCTGAAGGATCATGTGACTCTAAAGACTGGAGTAATGATGCTGAAAATTCAGCTTTGAATCACAGAAATAAATTGCATTCAAATAGAAAAAAATTATTCTAAATAAATAATTTTAATATTTTAAAATATTTCACAATAATACTGTTTTTGCTGTATTTTGGATCAAATAAATGCAGCCTTGTGAGCAGAAGAGACTTCTTTCAAAAACAATCAAAACAGTACAGTTTCCCAACTTTTGACTGGTAGTGTATATACATTGTATTGTCATTTATTGGGCAAAAAATAAACTGAAATAACTAAACCAAATAACCAAAAAACGTATTATTTTATATGGCGTCCTTTGGCCTTGATAACAGCTTGCATTCTTGCTGTCATTGTTTTTATGTACAGTACTTTTCCACAGTCTCTGTTGTTATTGACTTCCAAATAGTTTCTAGTTGTTCCCAAAGACTTGCTTTTGATTAAACTTTTGTGCAACCTATCTTTGAATCCACTAAATCCAAAATTTGTTCAATAGGATTCAAGTCTTTGACTTGGCCAACTGTGACCTAAAGAGCTTACACATACTGGTGGATTAACCATTACAGAAACATAAAAAATGATTTTGGTAATCACCAATACTGTTAGTTTAGGGCAGCTGCGGCACAAACCTTAAACTGGGTGGTGGTCTAATAAATTTGTTAAGCACTGTATATATTTTATAGCATGTAGCATTAATACATTTTTTTTTATATATGCATATATACATACACATGATGTATATTTACAAACGTAGGTTTTATTTTACTATGCAAAAAAAAAATGCATAGAAAAACAAAAAGCTCATAGGAAAAAGCATTGTTTGACTACAACGAAATCAGTTATTAATATTTTGTTGGTTCTCTCTTGTTTTTCCATGTGTTCATAATTTTCTTTGCTTTGCCAAAAATCATGTCCACACAATTTGGTGTGTATCATTGCGTTATCACAGATAAAACAATTGACTCAAAGCACAACAACACAATATACTTACAAAATCTTTAACAATGTTTTAAATGATATTTGAATAAAGGGAGAAGACGTCAATTTTCCTAGGTCCTTTCCCAGGCATTCCTTTATTACTGAATTTCTCTTCTTTCATTCCTTGGCTGTGGTTGCAGTATTAGATTAAATTATTCCAATACTGATCTCAGGAAGGGGTGAATGGGTCACTATTCCCCAGGATTAAGAAAAATGTGTTATATTCCCCCTCTATGCACCAGGGTGGACAGGCTTTTGTGAAGGACAAGAGAAGAATGATAGAAGTATAGTCATTCCTATTATTAATAACTCGTGTCAGAGTCCATGGCAAACAATGTGTACATATATCAGGACAAATGCCCCTAACTTAGTAGTTATCTCATAGTTTCTTATTTGTGTCTCTCTTCTAGTGTATGCAATCATGAGACACACTTTAACTAGTCACTGACACCACGACAGATTGCAAACCTGTTTTTAAAATTTGTTGGAAATCTTTTCCGACTAGTCGTCAGGTGTGTGCACTGTCCCAACGAGCTAGAAAGCAACAGCCGATAAGATTGTGAGAAAGAAGTGCACTGGGAAGCTGAGTTTAAAAAATGAACTCCAAAATTGAGGGCATTTGATCCAAGTTGACAAGAATAAACATCCGTGTTGCTATGTGCGTGAGTTTGTGTGAGTATGTGATGTCTGGGAATAGCATGAAGTTGTAATTGACGCACATAGTCTGCGATTAGTTGTGCAGAAACAAAAAAACAAGAAACCTGCCATATCTTAAAGATCGTAGACTTGAATTGTTTATGTAATCCAAATCTAAGTATTCCCTCTTGAGAAGACAGTTGAGCATTGTGTACTCTGAATCAGTTTTTTCTGGCTCCATCCTGTTTTGATTTAGAAATGCATGTTCAAAGTTGGCTTTCACATGGTCTTATTACGAGAACAACTTTTGGACAACTCGGAACAGAAGTTTAGTTTTTGAAATTGCCCCCAGCTAATTCTGTTCCGTTCTGCATGCTCAAGATGGAGGAAAAACCTGTTTTCAAGGCGATCGATTTTTGTCTTGAAAACAACATGAATAACAAAACAAACGTTTTTTTTTTTTTCTTCATTAATTTCAATTTCATGTTTGGTTTGGAAACTGTTGTTATAGTGCCTGGCAAAGTCAGTACATATATTATCTGTTCTCTTTCAATGTCTTCCCTGTGGGGAAGTGAGTCAGCATTATAATCGTTTGTGAATGTTGAAGATGATGACCATCATAATATTCCCCTTTGTTTGTTTGTTTGTTTGTGCACTGCATGTTTTCGAAGTCATATCAGTGAAAGGCATTGCTTTATAGTCAAAAGCCTAGTTAAAAAGCCTAATTCAGGAAAGAATAGTTTACCCAAAAATGAAAGTTTTGTCATTTACTCACTTTTTGTTTCAAATGGACACAAAAAGAGAATTTTTGTCCAGTTCATAGACATTTCATAGTGACGACATGCAACTTATGCATTATATTCCAAGTCTTTTGAAGCCATACTATAGGTCTTTGTGCAGAAACATCTGAAAATACATTTACTCACAATCCTTCCCTCCAGTGAACTGTTAACTTACAAATCACTGTGACTGGATCATTTAGTCAGTGAGTTTAATCTTCTGAGATGGTTCTTTTCATTAACGAACTGGTCACAAATCAGTAGGAATGATTCATAACAAATCAGAGTTCAGATTTTGTCTTTGGCCAAACTATCCCTTTTAGGCTGTAAATATCAACCATTTTGGGGCAAACTACCGCTGTTATAGGGGGAAAGTGAGTTTGGCTGGAACCTCAAAGGTTCACAACCACATTCTCATCAGGAATTTACCCTTGAGTCCACATGTTGCCTTAATCAGTATTTTAAATAGTGTTTGGAAAGTCAGGCCTAGAACCAGACATATCCAAAGGGAATTCACCTAACGAAAAGCCTTCTGTAAGAATGGAAAATGACATTTCTGACATATTGGAAACTTATATATAGGATGGAAAAGTTCTTTTTTTTTAAATATGTGATGATGTGTACAGTTCAGCAGTTCAGTGTCATTTTAGTGCTTACAGTGAAATACAGTGAGACGATTGAGATGATTGCTATAACCCATCATCTGTGATGATTTCTGCAGCACTGCTGAGGGTTTTTTTAAAAACACCTGTGAAAATGCACATTCTGTGCACATTTTTAGACTTTATTCCATTACATTGTGGTAGTATCGGAGATAGATGGGAATATTTTGGTTTCAGGAACCCGTCAGAGAGACAGTTAAGTTTACTGTAAATCACCGCTTCTGAGATCATCATTGTGGGTGTGTGGCTAAAACGCTCGAGTTGTCAGGAACGCCTAAGTGTAGGATGCGTAAATGTATTCACCAGCAATGGCTGGGAAAGTGCTTTAGATTGACGTACCGTGATGCTCTCCAGCCTATAAAGTTTTTATCAGTGCTGGAGTCTGCTGTAAAAGTTACTTTCCTGCCGCCCATATGCTGTGCATACATGTGAAGCTCTCTCTCATCTTTTTTGGTATAGAGAGCTATCCTTATAGAAGATAGGACCTAAAACATCTGTAGTGAGTGTAAAGCATCATGCTTTTAATGCTTCCTTACAAAATAATCACTGCTTGTGTTTGACGAGCACTTTTATGAGTGTCAAAACATGGGGAAAGAAGTCGCAACCTGACCTTAGACCTTAGTTAAACCAAAGCTTGATCATTATTGCTTGCTACATATTTTAGAACAGTCTCAATTGTATGAATCTAATATGAGTGTTAAATCTGTACTACCAGTAGATTTTAATAAGTAAAAGTGTAATTGCCTATTGACGCTTATGTATGATACAGCATTGTTTGGGTTTCTGAATTATGCCGCACATTTGGGGTTAAATTCTGTTGTTTTTATACACTCACCTAAAGGATTATTAGGAACACCTGTTCAATTTCTCATTAATGCAATTATCTAATCAACCAATCACATGGCAGTTGCTTCAATGCATTTAGGGGTGTGGTCCTGGTCAAGACAATCTCCTGAACTCCAAACTGAATGTCAGAATGGGAAAGAAAGGTGATTTAAGCAATTTTGAGCGTGGCATGGTTGTTGGTGCCAGACGGGCCGGTCTGAGTATTTCACAATCTGCTCAGTTACTGGGATTTTCACGCACAACCATTTCTAGAGTTTACAAAGAATGGTGTGAAAAGGGAAAAACATCCAGTATGCGGCAGTCCTGTGGGCGAAAATGCCTTGTTGATGCTAGAGGTCAGAGGAGAATGGGCCGACTGATTCAAGCTGATAGAAGAGCAACTTTGACTGAAATAACCACTTGTTACAACCGAGGTATGCAGCAAAGCATTTGTGAAGCCACAACATGCACAACCTTGAGGCGGATGGGCTACAACAGCAGAAGACCCCACCGGGTACCACTCATCTCCACTACAAATAGGAAAAAGAGGCTACAATTTGCACGAGCTCACCAAAATTGGACAGTTGAAGACTGGAAAAATGTTGCCTGGTCTGATGAGTCTCGATTTCTGTTGAGACATTCAGATGGTAGAGTCAGAATTTGGCGTAAACAGAATGAGAACATGGATCCATCATGCCTTGTTACCACTGTGCAGGCTGGTGGTGGTGGTGTAATGGTGTGGGGGATGTTTTCTTGGCACACTTTAGGCCCCTTAATGCCAATTGGGCATCGTTTAAATGCCACGGCCTACCTGAGCATTGTTTCTGACCATGTCCATCCCTTTATGACCACCATGTACCCATCCTCTGATGGCTACTTCCAGCAGGATAATGCACCATGTCACAAAGCTCGAATCATTTCAAATTGGTTTCTTGAACATGACAATGAGTTCACTGTACTAAAATGGCCCCCACAGTCACCAGATCTCAACCCAATAGAGCATCTTTGGGATGTGGTGGAACGGGAGCTTCGTGCCCTGGATGTGCATCCCACAAATCTCCATCAACTGCAAGATGCTATCCTATCAATATGGGCCAACATTTCTAAAGAATGCTTTCAGCACCTTGTTGAATCAATGCCACGTAGAATTAAGGCAGTTCTGAAGGCGAAAGGGGGTCAAACACAGTATTAGTATGGTGTTCCTAATAATCCTTTAGGTGAGTGTATGTGCTATGTAATAAAACTATGTTAATATTTTGACTTGACTTGATGGAAAACCTGGAAATATCAAGGAATTTTTAAATTGTGATCTCCAGGCCTGGAAAAGTCCTAGAAATGAGTAAAATCTTAAAAAGTTTCTATAGTAAATATAATAGTTTATAGTTTTGCTCGACTCTAAAATATTTAAACTTATTTAATATTTATTTAATATTTTGCTAGATATTGCTATTGTTGGAGACTTGTTCACTGTCAATCAAAACAATCAAAATATTGTGAAATATTATTACAATTTAAAATAACTTCTATTTTGTTCTCTATTTTTTATTTGAATATATTTTAAATAGTGCTGTCAAATCGATTAATCATGATTAATCACATCCACAAATACATGTTTATATTTAAGAAATATTTGCATGTATATACTGTGTGTATGTATATATATATATATATATATATATATATATATCTCATTTATTATATATAAATATTTTATATATAAATATTTAAAAAACTTTCTTAAATGTATACATGCGTGTGTGTATTTATATATACATAATAATTATACACAGTACACACATATATTATGTAAACACAAACTTATTTTATTTTGGATACGATTAATCGCGATTAATCGATTTGACAGCACTCATTTTAAAATAGAATTTATTCCTGTGATGGCAAAGCTGTATTTTCAGCATCATTACTCCAGTCTTCAGTCACATGATCTTTCAGAAATCATTCTAATATGCTGATTTAGTGCTCAAAAACCTTTTCTTATTATTATCAATGTTGAAAACAGTTGTGCTGATTAATTTTTCTGTGGAAACAGTGATATGCTTTTTTTTTCAGGAGTCTTTGATGAATAGAAAGTTCAAAAGAACAGAAGAATAGAAATCTTTTGTAACATTATAAATGTCTTTACTGTCACTTTTGATCAATTTAATGCTATCTCGCTAAATAAAAGCATTACCTTTTAAAAAAAAATGTGGGAGTCGTCAGCTCTTGTGTTTACTGCTATGTGAAAATAAAGGGCAGCATGTGACTGACCTCTATGAACTCTCTGTGTTAAAGGAACCCCTAAAATGCCTCTTAACCTCCTCGGGCCACCCAGCACATCACCTGCAGTTACTTTCACACAGAACTGAGCATCAAGTGCTGTTTCATCATCTATTTGTATTTTTTTCTTTGCTAATACAATTACTTTTCTGTCTCACTGCAGAGAGCGTCATAAAAGACAAAGAGTTTGAGGTGATGATGCAGATCGACTGTGAGGTCATGGACACCAAGATCCTCCACATCAAGTCGTCTAGTATTCCACCCATATTGCGGGTCAATCAGACGGACACAGGCTCTTTCTATCACGCCGCCCCCAGCAACAACCAGCCTGCGGCCCCAGTTGGAGTCCTCATGGGTTCTTCTTAGTCCCAGCAATCCACTAACCACAAAAATGTATCGTTTTGTTGTGAATTAGCCAGGTTTCCCACCATCATCTCTTTGGTTACATAATAAGCCTCTCCTTTTCTTTTCTTTTTTGTGACTTCCTATTCAATTGGCAAACCAAGATCTTGGTAATCTACTACCAAGATCCCAAAGATAATTGATCAACAATTAATCTTCAAGTCACCTCTTCAAAATGCATCAAGTGGGCCATTCAATGCTAATGAAAGTCAGATTACTGTCTTTATTCCAGGCTGTTGTTTCCAGAGACTGCTGTTACACATCTATCATCAAAGGCATCTACATTTACATGTATGTATTTGACTTGAAGCGCTTTCAACATGTCTTTTCATTTTGTGTGTGTCCTAGAAATTGAACCCATGCTCTGCCAACAGAAGCATTCATCTACCAAATCTCCCAAACCAAAGTGCGATTGGGCTCAATTATTGAACTCTTCTCTGCTATGTGGTAGCTGTCAGGGAATTGTCTTTATTTGCACTGTTTTTTTTTATTTTTATAAAATTTATTGAAATATTTTTTTAAGATTTGTACCAAGTTTGTTTGTTGCGCCTTTAATGGTCATATTCAGCTAACTTCTTCAATACTTCTATCCTCAAATAACCTACCTTGGTCGTGAGTTTTGTGCTTTTTGTTTAGTTTATTGTTTTGTTATGACATAACTATTGAATAGAAAAGTAAGAAGATAGATTGTTTCACTTTTTAGTCTGAATGGAGGCATTTTGTATAATTTGCTTGCATTTTCCATTCTTCTGATTCCAGACAGCGATGTAAATATATCCACAAAACAAGAAGTGTAAAAGAAGATCTTATGTTTAGTCTTTGAAGCTTTGAAGCTAATTCTAATTGGAATAATAGTTTGGGGATTAGGCAACATCTGTCAGTTTTTTTTAAATATATTTTAAGCCCTCATGTTTATCTTGATTTGCACTTTTAATGAGGTGTACTTGACATAAATTCAGTTGTTAACATAACACAAACAAATTATTAATGCTACTATTTTACCTCCTCTGTCCTTGTACACTATGTATTTGTCTCTATTATTCTGGCCTATTGTTCTGTCTTGTTTAGGATGCCGTAGTCAGTTATCATTTTGAAAGCAGTGTGATCATTAGCTTGTCCTGTCCAACCTTTTGTCACTTTCAAAGAACCATTCCCCTTCAAAGACAAACTTGCCTGCGCCGACCAATCGCCATTAGAACCCAGAGGGTTGTAGGATTCTTCATCATTTGAATTTCACAAATTATAAAAACTCAGGTGGAGCTTTTGTTCTCAAAATGTGAATGATTTATTAGAGTATTTAGTGAGTGAAAATATCATATTTCAACCTTAGCATTGCATTAGAAGTGTCTTTGTTGTGTTCATACACTCAGAAAAAAATGTGCAAAAATTGTACCTTTAGGGGTACAACAGCTTGTCACTGGGGCAGTACCCTTAAAAGGACATCTTTGTACCTTTTTTACTCTTACAAGGTTCATAATAGTACCTTAAGGTACATGTTGCTACCCCAAGGAACTAACATGCACCTTTTAAGGGTGAAAAAGGTACAAAGATGTCCTTTTAAGGGTACTGCCCCAGTGACAACTCTTGTATCCCTAAAGGTACAATTTTTACAAAAAAAAATTTCTGAGAGTGTAATTGGTTTGAAACACGAGTTAATACTCTTTCGTTTCATCAAATCCCCTTTTCCCGTTGAGCAATGTTTTTGTGTGTAATATATGTAATTTCTGCATTTTTGGAAAGACTTTTTATTTGTTTGTTCACACAGTCAAAGAAACAAAAGCAATTTTGTAACAATGCAAAGTAATAAACACTGGACTCAAGGTTGTGTGTGAAATGTGTGCATCTTTTGTCGTCAGGGCGCAGTCTTAAGTCTGAATTTGCTCTGTGAAATTGAGGGTTTGTATAAATGTGGGGTCTGAAGTGCTGTAACATGCTAATTATAGGTCATTTCAAAGGCTGGGGTAAACAATGTTTTTGGGTTCAACTATGGTAGATGTGTTTTGTTTGTCTAGATTTAGCTCTGTGGATCAAGGGTTTTGCACTGTAGCATTTTGCTCTTATCTAAGTGTCCAATGAGAAGGTCTGTGCTGAGAATGCACTCGCTTGACATCTTCCATATGAAAGGAAGACCAATGCCATAAATCTTAATTCAACTTATTTTATTGCAGCCATTTTTCTGAGTCTGACAGAGATTTGAACTTCTTAAGTGCTAGAAGTGTTTCAAATGAAATGGCAATAAAATATGCATAAAAAGATTACAAACAGTACTGTAATTTGATCAAATGTATGATGAAATAAAACAACACAATGAAAATGTGCCCCGAACACTGTCTTGCTTTTACTGAAATTATAGTTGCAAAGCTTATTTTATTATATGCATGTGATAAAAAAAAAACTAACTTTGAGATATATTTATGAAAATACACATTGTATTTTTTACATTCATCAATCCGATGGTTTTAGCTTTTATATTACAGTATATACAATGTATTCTACTGGATTTAAGAATACAACACCTCAAAACTTATTCATAATTTTGCCAGCCTTACAGGAGGTACAGCTATAAACATAAAGAGGTCCGTTTTCATAGTGCAAAAGCAAACGGCAATATCTAAAGAAATGGCCGTCAATGCAAACTGCATAAAGCTGCATTATTTGCATGTTTTTTTTTTTTTAGTTTTCACCATAAATGTAAAGATATGGGTCAATTTTTACACTGAAAACATAGCATATTAATAAGTACATTAAACTACATGGAGTTAATAAAAGCTGAGTGAACTGATCCACAATCCACAAAAACATTTACGGTTTCTTCTATTCTGTGCAAAGAATGTATTCGCTCTGCCTTCAGGGTCTACAGTGGGTCTACATAAGCAAACTGAACATTATAAGTGACCTGATGTCCGTTATCCCAGGCGTACAGCACCCTCTCCTTGGGGTTGTAATCGATCTGAGTGATGTAAGTGTAGTTGTTGCTAAAAGGCAGGTGAGGGACCACCTGAGTGTTGGTGTGGGTGTCGAAGGCATAGGACAAATTGGTGTCGTACTGATTGTAGCTCTCCGTCGCGTAAAGAACGCCGCATACGATGAAGCAGTTACCGTATCGGTTGCGCCGGAGCCCGGTCCTCCAGGTGGTTTCACGCTTCATGCTCAGATCACTAGGGTTCAGGCGGCTCAAGACGATCACTTCCTGCAAGAAGCCTTCGTCGTCCAGAGCTGGGTAGATCACCCAAAGTCCGCTCTCATCGACGGCCAGATCCATGTCTGAGTTTCCTCTCCATCTCCACGCAGACACGTCGTCATTATCAAACACAGCATCGTGCAGCATGGTCCAAGCAGCCACGTAACGCAACCGCAGGTCGTACTTAATAATGTCTCGAGAGAATGCGCGGTTGTAATAGAAAGCACCGTTGTAGACCACGTGGCCAGTGCCGATCCAGTTATAAGGCAGCTTGTAGGAATTAGTGAAGCGGCCTTGAATGAAAGTAAGAAAACGAAATAAGTCAAATTGCTCATTTGTTCTGATTTGTTCATTTGAATTAAAGAGAGATACCTTGTTTGAAGACATCCATGTTGCGGAATTCCAGTAGGTTGTTGCCATAGTAATAATTTGTGACATAGATCTTGTTATCTTGAGCCAGCGGATCCTTCATCCAAGCGCCCTCATTACGACCATATGTGTTGTGTGTGACGGGCTCTGAAATTGTGGCCAAGGTGTCCTTACACATTCCTGCAAACAAAACCAGACCATTCACAATTATGTTGGTTTTAATCTTTTTTTTTGCTAAACTATACACATTTCAGCACAGAGACCCTACTCTGAATTTAACTCTGACATTAATTTAATTCAGATTTAAGTAAAATATATATAAAATATAGAATTTTACATAATGGTTTGGCTGTGGCGAGGCAACGAATTTATGGCGAGAAAAGGGAAACAGGAAGTGTGTTATAACTTCTGCAAACATTGACTGATTTTGATGAAACTTCAGCTGTGTGTTCGGTGTAGGAGGCCGATCACATGGGTCAAAGTTATAGCGCCACCAACTGGCAGCAGGAAGTGTGTCACTTTTCAAAATGCTTTGAAATCACCCTCTTATTTTTACCCGATTTGCTTTAAACTTCATCAGTATAATGCCAAAACATGGCAGATGTAGGCCTGTGAAAGCATTCTTGATATCTAAAATACTATTGCCATGGCAACGCGTCAAACTTTAATAATATTCATGGGTGTTTTTGAGGCTCTTAGCATGCTTCAAATTGCATGAAACTCGACACACACATTAGAGTTGTCTTCCAGTAGACATGGGCAAAGCCTTACTGTGCGTACCGGCGAGAGCGTCAAAATTCACTCTGGCTGCCCTGCCAACAACGCTGTAGAAGGATTCTGACGTAGATCGAATGCTTGGTCTTTTTTTAAACTTTATTTCAAGGGGCCGCAAGGCAAACAAGCATGTTGATCGGTATTTGTGCAGACTGACCACAAGTAGAGTATAAGTTAACCTCATGAAATCTTTTAAATGTGAAAGTAAAAGTGTTGTTTTGAGTGTTTGAAATGAATTGCATTACCGCTAAAAAAAAAAGCGTTCTAGGGCGAAAATGTTGCCTATAAATAGTGTTGCGCGCCTTCTTATCAAACCCGCCACAGCAATGATCAACCTCTCCTCCATTTTGCTTGGGAACTAATATGGTCGGAACCAAAGTTTACAGGACTGCATTCTCTGGAATCCTCTTAAGCGGAGGACTTCTACATTCCGATTGGTTGCTGCCGAACCGCGTCATAGCTCATTACCATAAAGTTGACCTGATTTCAACTCTCCTCGACGCCCAAATCATCCAAGACGCACCGCGCCGCTCTCGCCTGAGCGCGCCGCCGGCTCACATTGAAAATAAATGACTTCCGGGCACTTTGACGCTCTCGCCGGTGGCGGTGTGAACGCACAGTTAGAAACGGCCGTGGAGGAGGGGCTCTATAGCACCACCTTTTGACAAATGTGGGTAGCTAGTTTTACCTACAGTCACCAAACTCGGTACATTTATTGTTCTCATCGAGCCGGACAACTTTCTAATTTACAGTCATTAGCTCCGATCAACAGGAAGTCAGCTATTTTGGTTTGAATGTAGATTTTTAAAAAGAAATCAGGCTCTGAATTTTAAACTACTACTCCTAGCGAGTTTTTATGATTCACAGCAAACTTTTTCAATATGATGACAATATATTAAAGATGCTAAACAGATATTGGATATCTCAAATGGTGTTGCCATGGCGATCGATTAAAATAATGTCTTTCAAACTATTTTGAAATAGTCTTTTTACATTTACCCGGTTTAAATGCTTATTGCCCGTCGTGCACAGTTGCCCTGAAGCCACCAGGGTGGCTGTGCCACCGGGGTTTGGGCCCGTCATCACTGCTTGCAGCTATATTTTTACATTATTTTATAAATATATTAAAATTAAAAAGGTAAAAAATAAAGCAAATGTTTTATTAAAATAAAATAAACAAGAACGTCATAAAGCTATACCTGGCTTCTTTTGAGGTTCCTCCTCCAAGTTCTGTTCCACCACAGTTTTTACAGCTTTCTCTCCATCCATCTGCTCCCCTCCCACTACCTCTTCCTCTTCATCCCAGCTTATGCTATATTTGCGTTTGCCAGGTTTGCTTGTGGTTGTTGTTGTGATAGTTTTTGTAGTTGTCATCAAAGACGCCACTGAGGTTAATGTCTGTTTAGGACTAATTTTAGGTAAGTAGGTAACTGTCTTGCTTTCAGTGACATGTGGTGTCGTCACAATGGTGGCAGATGTGCTTGTGTGAGCAGCTGATCCCAATGAGCTTTCGGAGACTGTTAAAGTGTTGGAACGAGGAGTTGGTGATGGTGTTAATCTTCTAATTGTGCTTTCAGAATAAAAAAAAGGTTTACCAGTGTGAGAGGCATCTTCTTTCAGAATTTCTTTGGTAACAATCCCACTTTCAGTCACAGAAGATACAGATGTTTCCTTTTCAGCAGTCCTGTTGGTCTGGTCTGTCCCGGTTGGCTCTGCAGCCACCAATTTAGCAGCAGCTGCTGTGACTGACTCATTTGTTTTTATGTGACCCAGATTGGATGACCTTACCAACATGTTTTGAGCTTGTCTTACAGATGGAGTTGTGGGCTCTATGTTGCTTGCCTCTATTTTTTTGACGATTGTTTGAGGTTTGGTATCTTCCTTGGGGATGGTGAGCTTCAAATTATCCATGGCAGCAGGTGTTGGTGTGGTTCTCTCATCTCCTGTAGAGTTGTCTGTGGTGGAACGACTGGTTTGAGTCTGAGCGGATATTGGTTCAGTAGGCGTCTTAATCGGCAGGGCAGAGTCCAACAGTCCAGTGAATGGAGTTTGAAGGCCGTTTTGTGCATCTCCCCCTTCTGAAACTTCACTCTTTGGTTTTGGTCGGACAGACCATGCCTTGATGACCGGCCTAAAGTTGCGTGCCTTGTGATGAAGGAGCTGCTCGTCGGCAAAGAGATCAATTGGGCTGTCACCACTCTGACTACCATCTACTGTAATGAAGAACAAAACATTTTATATAGGACCCTAGACAAAAAAATGTCAAACATCTCTTTCTGAGAACTTTCAATTAGGGCTGCACAATATATCAAAATAAAATTGATATCGCAATATGGTTTAGTGTGATTGACACACCACACAGGCTGTGATTTAATTAAGTAAATATACACCGATCAGTCATAACATTATGACCACCTTCCTAATATTGTGTTGGTCCCACTTCTGCTGCCAAAACTACCTTGACCCATCGAGGAATGGACTCCACTAAATCCCTGAAGGTGTGCTGTGGTATCTGGCACCAAGATGTTAGCAGCAGATCCTTTAGTTCCAAGTCCTGTAAGTTGCAAGGTGGGGCCACTTTTGATAGATACTGGCCACTGTAGACCGGGAACACCCCACAAGAGCTGCAGTTTTCGAAATGCTCTGACCCAGTCGTCTAGTATTAAAATTTGGCCCTTGTCAAACTCACTTAAATCCTTAGGCTTGCCCATTTTTCCTGCTTCTAACAGATCAACTTTGAGGACAAAATGTTCACTTTCTGCCTAATATATCCCACCCACTAACAGGTGCCGTGATGAAGAGATAATCAGTTTTATTCACTTCACCTATCATAATGTTATGCCTGATCAGTGTATATGCTACTGGATTCAAAGTGAAGCACATCATATATGATACAATGTTTCACAGTGTCAGATCAGCTTGGTTTATTTACTGTGAATGATTAATTCTTTCCAAATTGAGCTATTCAAGTCCAATATCATGCAGCCCTACTTTGAATGTATATTTTGAAACCACACAGTTATACGTACAGCTCTCCTCTGTGTCTGTCTCATCCACCGGGTCAGATTTATAGTATGTGATCCCCCTAACAATTATTTTTGGTTGCTTCTCCCTTCCTTGGCGCTCTTGTTCTTGCAAAGCTGCAACAGCCTTGTTTACGTCTGATCCGCTGCTCTTCAGAAGATCTCCCACAAACTTTTCCTCATATTTACTCTGTTAAGTACATCAGAGGACATTTTTATAAACACTTTGTTATACTGAAATGTTGAAATGCTCTTTTCATCTTGATAGCAATCAATAATAGTCTAAAGCCGCGTTTCCACCGAAATTACCCGGAACAATTTGTCCCAAGAACCTCGTTGTCAGCCCATCTGTCATATTAAACTCCATTGTTGATGCGAATAGCAAACAACTCTTACTGTCTTGGATTCAACCAATCAAAATGCTGTGTGAAGTCAACCAATCAGCATGTTCAGCACCCAAGTCCCACCCCCGAAAATTCCTGATCTTTGAAAAAGTATTACCTCGCGATCAGGGACTTTCTGAGGGGGAAATTTTTACGGAACTTCATTTAGACCAAGCGTGCCACACGAGCCCTGAAAAGTGAAGCCAAAGCGTCTCGATCACCCCCAGGTGGCTGGATGCATTATAGGCCATAAACCACACACTCTCCATGAAATGTAATGGGACATAGACAATCAAATTACACTTCAAATAATTTTTTTCCAAAGATGGCTTCTGTCATTTAAAGCAGTTTTTATCACGCTGATGTAAGTTCAAGTGTTCATTCTTTAAAAAAGTTTGGTTTTAGTTATTTGATGCTATAAAAACGGGGGGGGGTGACGTCATGATTGACAACTGAGATTGACAGCTTCTCTGAGCGAAGCAGTCACTGAGGCACCAACGGACATTTTTCGAGAACTTCGGGAGGAGATTGGAGCTTTAACTTTAATTTCTATATTTCCATAACTGTTTATTTCTCAAAAAGTTGTTGATTAGGCGGGAGTGTGGGCAGATCCTTGATATCGCGGCTCCACTTCGCGCTCACTACTGCACAGACTCGGGCTCCAAGTTGCTACCGCGCAGACTCGAGACCCAAGATGTTAGCGCCATATTTAGACACTGACGGCTTAACTTACTTCAATGGAAGAGAGTGAAGGCGCGTCGTCCATCTTTTTTTACAGTCTATGATTTAGACCCTGGTCCCTGCGGTCGAAACACACCGAGTACCCCAAAGTTGCTAGTTCCTGGGGAAAGTTCCTGCAGTGGAAACGTGGCTTAAATATTAAAAAATTTACATATACAGTTGTGGTCAGAATTATTGGCACCCCTGGTAAATATGATCAAAGATGGCTGTAAAAATAAATCTGCATTGTTTATCCTTTTGATATATCATTAAAAAAAATTGCAAAAACCTAACCTTTCATTGAAGTAAAAGAATGGAAAGTCTGGGGAAAATCACATTATGAAATAAATGTTTTTCTCCAAAACACGTTGGCCACAATTATTGGCACCCCTAGAATTTTTTATGAGTAAAATATCTCTGAAGTATATTCCCATTAATATTTACATTTTTTAGCACACCTGGGTGACTAGGAACATGAAATTGTCCAGCTATGATGTCTTGTTTCACAGGAGTATAATTATGAGGAAACACAAAGGCCAAATTCCCTTAATCATTCATCACAATGAGTAAAACCAAAGAATATAGTTCTGATGTGCAGCAAAAGATGGTTGAGCTTCACAAAATAGAAAGTGGCTGTAGGAAAATAGCTAAAGCATTGTAAATCCCCATTTCCATCATCATGGCAATAATTAAGAAGTTCCAATCAACTAAAGATGTTACGAATCTGAAGAGGATGTGTGTCTATATTGTCTTAATGCACGGCGAGGAGGAAAGTTTGAGTGGCCAAAGACTCCCCAAGGATCACAGATGGAGAATTGCAGAGATTAGTTGAGTCTTGGGGTCAGAAAGCCTAAAAAAAAATCAAACAACTCCTACATCACCACATGTTGTTTGGGAGGGATTCAAGAAAAATCCTTCTTGCTCATCTAGAAACAAACTCCAGCATATTCAGTTGTCAGACACGACTGGAAATTCAAAAGGGACCTGGTTCTATGGTCAGATGAAACTATAAAAAGAGCTTTTTGGCAGCAAACCCACCAGATGGGTTTGGTGCAAACAGGGATAAAAAGTATCCCATGTCCACGGTTAACTCTTTCCCCGCCAGCGTTTTTTAAAAAAGTTGCAAGCCACCACCAGGGTTTTTGATCCTTTTCACAAAAATGTAATGGCCCATAGAATATTTTGTTGTATGAATATCTGAGCATGCAATATATGAAAAGAAAGAGCAGACCCTCTGCTTTTAAACAACAACAAAAAAACGTTTTATTCTAGCTTCATGCATTCCTTTTTTATCAACACTTAAATTAAGCTTCATAAAAAAAGCAACATCCAAAGTCAAAGACTACATCCAGATCAGATTCAGAGCGATGATCAAACACAGATGGACTAGATCGAGTCCATCAACACCCGTACTGCTTGCACAGTCCTATAGCTCATCCTGGGTCGACATTTCATTCAGTAACATTAGGCAGTTTTGATTTATATGATGTTTAATGTTGATGATCACGTTATTTTACATATGCATCTGCTTACATATGATCACTTGTTTTTTTGCGTCTTCTTCTCCTGTGCTTTGATCAGGAGATTCTGTACTCATTCAGAAGATGCGTAATAGCGCCCCCTAGCGTATAACAGTGAAAATTCCGTGTTTGGCGGGGAAAGAGTTAAAAATACAGCTGGATCTTTAATGTTGTGGGCCTATTTTTTTTTAGCTGGAGGTCCTGGACATCTTGTTCAGATACATGGTATCATGGATTCTAGCAAATACCAACAGATAAAAAATCAAAACCTGACGGCCTCTGCTAGAAATCTTATAATGGGCCGTGGCTGGATCTTCCATCAGAACAATGATCCAAAACAAACATCAAACACACAACACACAAATGTGTCACTGAGCGCAAAATGAAGCTTCTGCCATGACCATCCCAGTTCCCTGACCTGAACCCTATAGAAAATGAGTGGGCTGAACTGAAAAGAAGAAGCACCAACATGGAGCTGGGAATCTGAAGGATCTGGAGAGATTCTGTATGGAGGAATGGTCTCTGATCTCTTGTCAGGTGTTCTCCAAACTCTTATAGAACTTATAAGAGTTATAAGAACTTATAGAACAAGACTCAGAGCTGTTATCTTGGCAAAAGGAGGTTGCAAAAAGTATTTAATAAAAGGGTGCCAATAATTATGGCCAACGTGTTTTGGAGAAAAGCATTTATTTCATAATGTGATTTAACCCCCACTTTCAATTCTTTTAATTCAATGAAAGGTTAGATTTTTGTGAATTTTTTGAATAAAACATCAAAAGTATAAACAATGCAGATTTATTTTTACAGCCATATTTGATCATATTTACCAGAGGTGCCAATAATTCTGACCACAACTGTATCTTCTGTGGAAGTCTCAGGACCAAAATTTTTTTTCGTCCAATCATTGCATTCGGTTTGAATTGCATGATACGATGTCCTACCTGTCTGTCAATATATGTATTTCCATACCTCCGCGCACCCTGGTCGCACAGACATCACACATCATCAGCGCATTTCGCAAGGCTATGCAGAATTGTAGACAGTCTCTGAGCGCCAAAAACAAACAGCAGCCGCCTTTTACAGTTCCTCCTGAACCAAAACAACAAGCTTATGCTGCATTCACGCCATGTCATAACCGTAATTACGAGATGGCAACCTGTGACGTTCTACCCGGAGCTGTTCACGTCCTTAGACATGTATTTATGCGTGCCTATGTCAACACTATCAATGCCGAAATGAATCTGCAGCTTTCAGGTGGTACAAATAAGAGCTCTGTTAGTTGTTTTACGTTCATTATTCTAATGTTATGTGCTTTGAGACATAAGGTAATTTAACGCCTTCTCTCATGACACTTTTCAGACTCTGCTGTGCGCATTCATGTGTTTTGAAGGAGGCATGGCTTTGGAGATGCTCTGAAGGGAGGGTGGGATCTTATGCTTTCAAAGCTAGCTGTTGCTAGTCTCTCCGAAATTGCCTACCCTACCTTTAAGACATGATTCTTAAAGGGATACTTCACCCCAAAATTTACAGTACTCACTCTCATGTCATTCCAAATCCATAACTTAATTAATCTTTGAAACATAAATTAAAATATTTTTAATGAAACCTAAGAGGTTTTTGTCCCTCCATTGAAAGTCCAGGTAAATAAAAAGGTTCAATAAATAAATATCTTAATTTGTGTTCTGAAGATTACCCAAAGTCTGATGGGTTTGAAACAACATGATGACAGAATTTTCATTTTGGGGTGAACTATCCCTTTAATAGATTAATATATAGATCATCTGTTTTGGATCTTTGATAGTCCAAGTCATTTGGCTCTTTTCATGCCAACTTATGTAAGAGCTGACAGCAGAATAAATTAGTAAGAGTTTCAAATCACAACATGAGGTCACTTTTGACTCTGAGACATAGCCTAAGTAAATAAATAAACGTCTACAGCAGGTGGGCCATTTCACTTCGTGGCTTAGCATAATGTTTGGATTGTTCCATTGTTACGTATTGGACATGATAATTATGTAATGCAACATTTGTTTTAAATAGCACCTCCCACCTCTATGTGTTGAAAAGCAGCTGCTTCGTCATTCTGCTCCCTCAAACTCTTCTCCTGCGGTTGTGAGGACAGATTTGTAGGTGAGGATGTGGGCGGCTGTGGACTTGGAGAGGTGCTCCTTGTGTTCGACTTCTCCTCGGTCTGGTTGTTTAAGACCATCTGTTAATAATAAAACACATCAATAATATGTTTAATAAGTATAAGATACGAAAACAAAGGAAACAACACTTACTTTTTCTATTGTGTCCATGCGATCAAGAAGCTTTGTGGTGACTGAGTGCAATTTCAATAGGTCCATGCCATAAAAGGAACCCTCCACCAATTCCAGTATAGTTGACAGCTGTAACGATTAAGTAAATTCCATCATGGCAAGAGCAGGTTTTATTTAAGAGTAGGAAATGTTATGCATTGTTATCCTGCCATATTCTGGTATATAAGATCCGATTTCAGATACTATGGTCACCTTGACATTATCTTTCCCAGCCTGTTGCAGCTTCTTCAAACGGAAGTCACCCTCACAGGGGTTTAGAGCCGACGGAGGTGCAATGCATTCACATTTGCAGTGGGGTCCTGATATGATGGTCTCCACCGTATAGAAATCCTGAGGCGTCGCGTGACCATCCCGGATCCGCTGGCACGCGCTCGCGCTCAGAGGTCTGACAACACATTTACAGCCACAGTCAGAGCCTTCCGAACGCGCTTTCACTTTGTCATAATCACCCAGCAGCTACAAAGAAAAGAGGACGGATGCATTTTCCAGCAATGTAAAATCTGACTGTCGTTGTTTGTATATGGATTTTTTCAATTACCAACGTTGTCTAGCTTATTAATTTATAGTAACTTTCATTAATAACATTGATAAATTTCTTAACATTCTAAACAATGTGCGAATTATGCTATTTTAAAAAAAACAACAAAAAAAACAACTTTAAAGTAAGCAGCCTAATTTTCCTCCAGAGGACCAATTTCCCTGGAGAACCCAACGCGGGGTGTAACAATATCCTGTCACAATATATCGCAATACAAATATGCAACAATATGTATCGTGGATAGAGACAATCTGTATTGTGTATAGTCTACCCAAACTGAAAATTACTGTGTAAGAATTTTTTTGTATTACATTAGTGTATTACATTAAACTACTATATAATGTTGAATATAATGTATAATAATGCAATGGGGGAATATTTGTGGGTCCTGATAATGCCAAAAGTCTTATATTACCAGTAAAAAGTGGCATATATTATTTTAAATATATCTAGTCAATGACAAAGTCCAAGCATATTAGTCTAAAATAATTCTGTATTTTCAGCTTCAGAATCATTCATATTTTTATTCTGGCTTCACCATTATCCTGTGCATTGGGCAGCACCAAGTCCAAGCCTATTCATTTCCACCCCCAATGTAATACCAAATTTTGCATTTTAATAACAGTACATTTTTTGTTAACCTTTTACCATATGTCTTGGAGTATCGCAATAATATCGTATCGTGATATGTATCGAATCATGATATGAGGGTATCTTTACACCTCTAGAAATGTTGAACTTTGAAAATGTTGTTGAGACGAGCCAAAAACTGCATACTGTTCAGATTTCTCCAGTTCACCCTGCATTCAATTATTTAGAAATGCCATAACTTCTATACATCTATATTTGATTCATAGGGCGTATAACTATTTTTGATATTTTTATAGCATAAGTCCTACTTGAATTTACATCAAAAACCGCATTATACAGAGATATGTAATTTAGTAATGAAAGTTATGACGTGTTACTAATTGCAGATTATAGGCTACAGAAACTCCAGTGGAATATCATATCGAGCGCTGGGGAAAAGTATCTTACCTGACTTAATATATTTTCATGATTATCTCGTTCAACTTGCATTGTGTCATTTTGTTCCTTTGTCTTCTCCAGAAGTCGCTGGTGTGATTTCGGGGCGGCTGAAGTGAGAGCGAATGCCATGAGCCATAAAACGCACCAAATTCCCATCTCGGTCATCATGCAAGGTGTGTGATATAATTCCTTCAAACATATGGCACTTTATGCGTTCAAATTGGGCTTTTCCTCTTTAAAAACGATACAACGTCAAACACATCTCCATTTGCACTGCCCTCCAGGTGAAATAACTGAAGCGGGATAAGGTTTTGCAAAAGTCCAGAAGAGGTAAATTCCAGATGAGGGCAGGTGCTGGTCCCCAGCATGAAACTGGTTTAAGAAGAAGCAGCAGTGACGTGACATTTGAGCTGAAATGAGGGGGCTGGATGGAGAGACGCACAGAGCACGCTGAACGTTGCGCGTGACTTCTGTTTCTAGTCATCATAACTATAGTACTATAATCCAAACATTTTTTTTTATTTTTGGAAAAAACAAGAAAACAAAAACAAAAAATGTTTGCTCTTTTCACCCGCTTTCACCCCTAATACTCGTTAGTGAGTAAACTTCATTTAAACTTTATGTGAACTTTATTAGAGTTACATCAATTATTTATGAGGAATAGAAGAAACATTTACAGTGACAGCAGAATGGAGCGCACCTGTGCAATGACGTCATGCACGCAGCTACAGTCAGGGAATATTGCAGTTAGATCTAATAATGACTCACTAACCCCCGAATATTATTTATTTTGTTTTAGTAAATAGGCCTATTTCATGCAAGACGTGTGAGTCAAACAATTTACCATTGGTTTCATGTTGCGTTCAAAAGAAGCTTAACTTTTTTCTGTTCCTAAAAGTTTTGCTAATCACAAACATCACAATTGAAGTGTTACAGCGCCACCTGCTGTGTGTTAAGTCACACATAAGAGTATGCATACAAAAAGCAGTACAAATTCGTTCTTTTCTGCAAATAGCAGGTGTTAGACTACTATGAACCACTAGTGGTCAGTGTTGCGCCATATTACTGCGTGACTGTAGACTCAGAATCATCCCACTCTGAAGTTTTTAGTGAAGTTTACCCTTTCATTTCAGAACTCACACAAATCTGCGTTCACATTGACCAAATGAACCAAACTCTTACAACAAACAGGTCTGCACCAAGAGCTCCAATATGAAAGAACAGGCTCCAGACTAACATACAAGACGGATGGCACTGGTGCAATTTATTATAATTTATACACTACTGGTCAAAAGTTTGGAAACATTACTATTTTCAATGTTTTTAAAAGAAGAATCTTCTGCTCATCAAGCCTGCATTTATTTGATCCAAAATACAGCAAAAACAGTATTATTGTGAAATATTTTTTACAATTTAAAATAACTTTTTTCTATTTGAATATATTTTAAAATGCAATTTATTTCTGTGATTCAAAGCTGAATTTTCAGCATCACTACTCCAGTCTTCAGTGTCACATGATCCTTCAGAAATCATTCTAATATGCTGATTTGGTGCTCAAGAAACATTTATTATTATTATCAATGTTGAAAACAGTTGTGTACAATTTTTTTTTTCAGGATTATTTAATGAATAGAAAGTTCAAAAGAACAGCATTTATCTGAAATATAAAGCTTTTGCAACATTATAAATGTCTATACTGTCACTTAATCAATTTAATGCATCCTTGCTGAATAAATGTATTAATTAAAGTTCTTTCCCAAAAAAAAAAAAAAAAAAAATTCTTACCGACCCAAAACTTTTGAACGGTAGTACAATGTTATAAAAGCTTTCTATTTCAGATAAATGCTGTTCTTTTGAACTTTCTATTCATCAAAGAATCCTAAAAAAAAATGTTTTACACAACTGTTTTCAACATTGATAATAATCATAAATGTTTCTTGAGCAGCAAATCATCATATTAGAATGATTTCTGAAGGATCATGTGACACTGAAGACTGGAGTAGTGATGCTCAAAATTCAGCTTTGCATCACAATGACATAATAAATGACATTTTGAAATAAATTCAAATAGAAAACAGTTATTTTACATTTTAATAATATTTCACAATATGTAATAATATTTTGTATTTTTAATAACATAAATGCAGCCTTGGTGAGCAGAAGAGACTTGTATCTTACCATTCTCAAACTTTTGACTGGTAGTGTATATATATATATATATTACAAATGGTAATTTGTGCTGCTTACTGTATGTAGAACAGCAACAAGAAAAACAAAAAGATAAGAACCAATAATAGCAGCTATATTGTTTATAGTATTTTATTTGTAAACATTTTTTTTAAATAATAATCTATTATTACTATTATTATTGTTGTTGCTATTAATAAATATTATGATATAAGAAGACATTGTTCAGAATCAGATGTTGTAGGCCTATTAAAAAAATTATGTTACAAAGCTTTTAAATTGCGATTTTTTTTTATTGATAAAGTTTCAGTGAATGTTCACGTGTATGTGCGAATGTGTGTCTGCACTATATGTGTGTGCGTTTGTATGGGAAAGAGCGGGAGAAATAGAGTATGCGTTCCATGCTGAGTGTCGTCATTACCCCCAACGTGTCCGATATTAAAATCAATGGGACACACTTTGCAAAATGCGTTGTCGATATGGCTTTGAGATATGAAATTAAATTCTTCCGTCAAAGCTGTTGTTAAAAATACTTGTGTGTATATATATATATATATATATATATATATATATATATATATATATTTTTTTTTTTTTTTTTTTCTTCTTTTCTTTTTTTTTCCACTGGAGCACCACCTGACTCTTCTCCCATTTCTACCAATGATGCTTGAACTTGCCGCCGAATCCCGCGTCTACTACCTGCGCAGATATCAACAGCGCAATTGGGTTGTAGGTTGCCAGGTTGAGGTTACACATGGGTTAAATTTTGTATGATGTGTCGATTGTCTGCGTAGGATGCGATTCATACAAGATCTGGACAACCTTGGATAATATATTGATGTGATTGTTCATATAACGAGGTTTGGGCCTTACAAATTACGGGGTTTCCCGGGAGAAATAACTAAACGGGAGGGGTGTGAAATACGGGAGACTCCCGTAACAGGTGTTCCTTTATCTCCGTTTGTGTAGTTCTATCAAGATTATATACAACCCTTAATAAATTTTTTTTGTAATGTTTTTATTTATTTATTTATTTATTTATTTTTACATGTGTTGAACTATGACTTGTCCTTTATCCCCCTGCTTCACTTTAGCTTTATGAGTTGACTGGCCCTTTAAGAAGCGTCGCCTGTGTTTCCACTACTACACGACAACACAATACAGCAGCACAACACAAGCCTCTGCGGAGCGAAACAGTCCATCATCCACAGACTGCGAGCATATCCGTTTTCAGTAACATTGTTCTGACTGTAACTATGTAGTTAATGACAGAAGAATCCGTCAGGACTGTATTATCATCGTTAGTATAGCTTTCTCTCATCATAAGCAAAGGGAGATTCTAGTAGTGGCTAACGGCTATCAGTTCCAACAACAGGTTAACCAAAAATGTGCAAATAAAAGTGATGCTTCTCCGCTGCGTATGACCAAAGGTACTATCGAGTGGTAACAGGACTGGTAGGAATCGACGTCAAGATGATGAAGAAAAAGAAGTTTAAGTTCAGAGTGGATTTTGAGCTTGACGAGCTGTCGTCGGTTCCGTTCGTGAACGGAGTTCTGTTCTGTAAAGTCCGCCTGCTCGACGGCGGATTCTCGGAGGAGTCATCGCGGTAAGGAGGCTGTGAAATGTGGAGGAATAAAGATGGGTATTATTAGGGGAATAAGTGATATTTGGCTGGTTTCATTCTGTATTGCTTTCTAATGAAGCATAACCAAAACATATTCAGAATCAGAAATTAGTGCACATATAGTACGTAGTACGTACATATTCAGTTGTGGGTTAAAGGGTCTGTGTTTCCTTAATTGTTAGGTTTTTTTTACGTTCGTGTGTAAGGTGTATAATTGTACATTCCTACTTATGTCAAGACTCAGGTCAATACTTTGTTTTTGTAGGTCGGATAATTTCAAAGCAAATTAAATGGTAACTTCTTAATATGTCATGTTAGATTAGTAATGTAGGATTATTTTACATATAATGTCCATATTATAAGGTATTTACGTTATGAATTCGTTAGATTTCAAATAGATTTTAGCCAACTTTAGGTGTCAAAAACGTTGCCCAAACTACTCAAATATTAGCATGCAAGTCGTATTTTCATATTCAAAGGAAGTTTAAACCTTAATAGCTTATGAATAATACACCATGCGTGACCTACATAACTTATTTTTTACTCAAAATGAAATGGCCTGGTGCTTTAGAAAGCTGTAAAGCTGAAAGATGTAATTTTTGTAAATATTAGTTAGTAATAGTATGGCAGAGGGCATGGATAAAAACATAATCATAAGAAAGTGGACTGCTCTTGGATGTTGTCAATGTGTATATGAAGATGTCACTGACATTGACAGTTGAAATATAATGCTGAAACCTGAGCTAAAAAGTCACTTTAACTCACTGGCAAAATGAATTTTTGTCAGAAGAACCAACAAAAATTTTACTTGTTTACTTGCTGTTTTTAATTTCTATATTTATCATAACTTGCATTATATTAACCACATCCTGTATGCTGCTTGCACTTTATTTTAAAGCAGTTCTTGTGCTGAGTCACTTCAGGCCACGCATTAAAATTGTATGTGTGTGTTTGATGTATGAATGAGCTGCGCTGTTCTCAGACCTGCACACAGGTTGACCTCCATGCAGGATGTTAATGCATCACATCTGAGGGGGTGGCTTTAAATGTAGAGCAGCAAAGACAACTGTTCAGTGTTACAGATTATTTCTGAATGATGAATGGCTTGTGAATGTGACAGTCAAGTGCTGGACCCTCCAGTAATATGTTACATTTATTTATGCATTTGGCATAAAGATGATTTTATCCAAACTGTGACTTACAGGGGTTGGACAATGAAACCGAAACACTGGCCAATATAGTGTTGGATGTTTCACGCCTATATATGTGCGGCCTGGTGGCCAATCTTCACTGATTTTACCTTCCATCAGTAAGAGCAGATTGTGAAGGTTGAATTAGCAGAGCAATAGCACAGCTGTACATAAGATATTGCAATCCACACAACATAATGGGAGACATATCAGAGTTCAAAAGAGGAGAAATTGTTGGTGCGTGTCTTACTGGCTCATCTGTGCAAGCCTTTGTGGTGTATCGAGAGCTATGGTATCCAGGATAATGCCAGCATACCACCACGTAGGACGACGCAAGAGGAAGTGTCTGAAGAGATGTCCAGGTACTAACCTGGATTGTATCCAAAAAGCATAAAACCACAGCTGCCCAACTCACTGCAGAATTAAATGCGCATCTCAATTCTCCTATTTCCACCAAAACTGTATGTCAGGAGCTTCACAGAGTCAATATTCATGGTCAGGCTGCTATAGCCAAAACTTCAGTCACTCGTGCCAATGCCAATTGTTGGATTCATTGGTTCCAACAGTGCAAATCTTGGGCTGTGGACAATGTGAAACATGTATTGTTCTTGATGAGTCCACCTTTACAGTCTTTCCCACATCCGTGGGAGTTATGGTGTGGAGAAGCCCCAAAGAGGCTTAACACCCGGGCTGTTGCGTGCCCATAGTGAAGCACGGGGGTGGACCAGTAATGGTTTGGGCTGCAATACCATGGCATTCCCTACTGTGCTTGATGGGCGCGTCACTGCCAAGGACTACCAAACCTTTCTGGAGGACCATGTGCACCTAGTGGTTCAAACATTGTACCCTGAAGGGGGTGCCATGTATCAGCACAATAATGCACCAATACACACAGCAAGACTGGAGACAGAATGGTTTAATGAACATGAAAGTGAAGGCCTGCACAGTCACCAGATATAAATATTTTGAGGCACTTTTGGGTATTTTGCTGGAGCAAGTCAGAAAATGTTTTCCTCCACCAGCATCACATAATGACCTGGCCACTGTTCTGGAACAGGAATGGCTCAAAATCCCTCTGACCACTGTGTAGGACTACACAATACTAATAAATTATTGTGGTCTAAAACCAGGTGTTTCAGTTTCATTGTCCAACCCCTGTACATTGTATATTCAGGGTATACATTTGATCAGTTCATGCATTCCCTGAGAATCAAACCTGTGATCTTGGTGTTGCTAGCACCATGTTCTACTGTTTGAGCTTCAGGAATATTGTGTCACTCATGTTTCTGTCCCTGTTTACTTCTTTATGAAATGGACTGGAACAGACTTTTTTATTTATTTATTTATTTTTTTTTTTATGGAACAGACTGATTTTTATTTATTTATTTTTTTTAAAGGCCCTGTGGCATTGAACAGTTCTGCATCCAGCAGAGAGGGAAAAAAAGATGACTGCAACAACTAATTAATAATGATAAAATCAATAATGAAAAGTATTGACGGGTAAATTTATTGTTGATTAGTCAGGTTTGTGGTTTAGTAATTTTGATTTATTTATTTAGTTAAAATTTATATTACAACTATTTTTTGCACACAATGTGTTACATTTTTATATAGACTTAAATGTGCACTGATCAAGATGTGGAATATCCAATTAAACAATAAATTGGATAAATAATTGTCAGATTAATTGATCCATACAAAATCAGCTGTGTTTTCCCTCTCAGTTGAGACATCATCACAAACTCTTTGTCTGTGTGTGCTGCAGTGTTTGTCATTCACTCTCTTTTGGAGCTCCACAATACAAAAGCTTCCCACAGTTAAATATTAATGTGTCAGTCAGTGAAAGTGGGCTGTCAAACTTCACAATGACAAATTCTCCTCAAAGCAACTCTACCACAATACATAAGCAAGTAGCCTATTCATCCATACAAGAGCTAACACCGCAGCAGCTTAGATCTAGATTGGGCTACATCAGTGCTTCTCTTTTCAATTATGCAGTTTGCAGGGAGTGTCTGAGGTTCTTGAGTTTATCTCCCTCTAGGCTCGAGTTTGCCTCCATCCGCCTGTGGTGATCCTTTTGAAGAACTCTTGTTTCATTGCAGACATCCTGTGGGAGAACCTAACGAAGAAGCATACAGAACCAAAGCACTCCTGCTCTCATTCGTTCAGCTGACTTTGCCATGGCAACGGCATATATTCTAAATACGGAAATCAGACCAGTGGCTTGTCATGGTTATGGTTCTGTATTACAATATCAGGCCTGTTGCACATTTTGGCATAATCAAGCCTATCAATGACATTTAACAGCTTGTTATTCCTGTGAGAGCAGTGATGCTAATGACTCTAGCACGTGCATAATTGTGTCTAATGAACCAATGGAAAAAAAGTACTGTACCATTTTTTCCCCAGAAAGATAATGAGAGCAAATATGGTAGATTGTTTTCATTTGGGTTAGTAATGCATGCCATTAGCACCTAATGCTACTGAATTCATTATGTTCTTTGTGTTTTCACATCATTAGTGCTTTGTAGGGAAGGTTATAATGAGTCATTGTGATGCTGAATTGTTCCAGTAAGCTCTGTGCACCACCAGTGAAGTCTATTATATCAGAGAGTCAGAGGCTAAACATTATTTATTATGCTATGGCTGGAAAGCAAAAGTCTAAGTTTGACCTGTGGTGCAGTTATTACAAAGATGGAGCATCCTGTATCGATCTGAGCTTTGGCCTTGGCCGGGTTGTATGTCTGATTTATGAGTCTGCAGGTTTTCTTTTATAGTCTCACTGCCAGTAATTTGCCTATAATCATATTGGTTAGGAAAGGAGTCATATTACCTGACATTATCATGTCCTCCTTTTATTATCATTTTGCAGTGCCACCTTTTATGTTGGTGGGAAGAGGCAGCAATGCAGCACTTTGGACTGATAATGGAGTGCTAAGGAGTAATAACAGTTCAAATCAACATGAAATCGTAATGTAATATAATTTGATGGCATCTTGATTAGTATCCTGTTTCGCTTAAATATGTCTTATTACAGAGGAAAATGGCTTGCTAAATTCATTTCGCATTGATTTAACTTGTCGTCAGTGTTTTTTTTGTAATATGAGTATGTAATATATGTAATATATTTTTGTCAAGAGCTCAATTTATAAAGTGAAATGCAGGTTGTTGTTTACAGTGACTCATGCAAAGATCTGTAGAGCCTTGAGGGCTGTTTACACGACACCGTTTTCAACTAAAAACGGGAAACTTTTTATGCGTTTTGGCCGTTCGTTTACACAACAATGGCATTTTGGGGGCCTGTAAATGCAAACTTTTGAAAATGGGATTCAAAGTGCAAGTTTTTGAAAACGATACTGTTATCGTTTCCATGTAAACAACAAAAATGGTAATTTGTGAAAATGGTGACATCATGTGCATGCGTATTACGTGTTCAGTCTATAGGCACGTAGTGTTTCGTTACAAAGTTGACAATGCCAACTACTGGCCTGGCATGCATAATACAGCATTTTTAGTCGTTTTCGCAGATCCGCGTGAACGGGGATCATTTTGAAAACGCTATCGTCTGTACACGAAAAACGACAAGGAAAAACTTTTCTGCTTTTAGTACATCGTTGTCGTGTAAACGTACCTTTAGTCAAGAGGGTTTTCAGTGCTGGCTAAGTCTGAGGTCTCAGGATCATTTCCCTCTGCCCGTCTATTGCGAATAAAATGTGATATTTTGAGCATTACAGTCATTGTGATGTAAGGAACTCTCACTCTGTTTATTTCCTTAGAAACCACCCATGTTTAGTGGAAGGAAAATAATTTCTTGGTAACACTTTACAATAAGGTTTCATTAGTTAATGTATTAACTAACATTAACTTACAATGAATAAAACATTTGTTACAGTATTTATTAATCTTTGTTACTAAAAATACAGTCGTTCATTGTTTGTTCATGTTAGTTCACAAAGCATTAGCTAATGTTACCAAATAAATACAACTTTTTTATTGTAATGATATATTAGTAAATGTTGAAATTAACATTAATTTAGATTAACAAATGCTGTAGAAGTGTTGTTCATTCTTAATTCATGTTAACTAACAAAACCTTATTGTAAAGTGTTACCATTTCTTGTTGGGAGGATAAATATATTGACATTGTTTAGGGAAGTCATTGGCCTCTGCTGCTATGGTGAGAGAATCCGAGTTCAGGGTTTCATCCAGCTGTGGTTTATTCTGGTTCATGTAATAGAGGCTGTTTTTCACCCGATGACTCACTTGGCACTAAGCTCAAGCCTTATGGTAGGGAATCTCCCCAGCTGGATGGGAGGTGCCCGATTATGTTATATTGGCTGTGTTCCCCATAGACGTCATTGTGGACAGTTATAACATGACAGAATATGAGGATGTTTATGTAAGGGCAAGTGTAGCATGTGGTGTGGAATTTTTTTTCCTAACAAAATGTGGTCACACTTTAGATTAGGGTACACATATTCACTATTAACTAGGAGTTTTCCCCTCAATAAACTCCTAATTAGCTGCTTATTAATAGTAAGGTTGATTGTAGTGGTTATGTTTAGTTATGGGGTAGGGTTAAGGGATCTAGAATATGGTCATGCAGAATAAGGCATTAATATGTGCTTTATAAGTACTAATAAACAGCCAATATGCTAGTAATATGCATGCTAATAAGCAACTACTTAATTGTGAATATGTGCATCTAATCTAAAGTGTTACCCAAAATGTAAATGTCAAATCAAATTGAAATTAATTTCCTCATAATAGGATAGTGTAAACTTTGGAGGACTCTGTGATAATATTAATAAATATATATCAAAATCATTTTTAATTAAATCAGAAAACGACAAATATATATATGAATAAAGAATTGGTTGCACTTTATTTTACAATATGTGCACTTTCAGTGTACTTACCACAAATGTACTGAGTAGTGTAAGGTAACTACATGGGTTAAGTTAAGGTTTAGGGGTAGGTTCAGGGTTAGTACCTAGTTAGTGTCATTACTATGATAAGATATGATACAAAATATGTTCATGCGAAACAGGACTGTAAAATAAAGTGCTACCGAAGAATGTAGTTGACATGTTATTTATTTATTGACACTTTTCATGATTTATTTATTGGAAAATATTTTGACATACTAGCATTCAAAAGTTAGGGGTCTTTTTTTTTTTTTTTTTTTTTTTAAAAGAAATTAATACTTTTATTTAGCAAGGCTAATGTTTTAAAAAATTATATTTCAAATAATGAAAAAGCATGTATCACAGTTTTCTCAAAAATATTTATAATAATAATCAATGATAATAAGACATTATTAATAAGATTTTTTTTCTTGAGCTCCAAATCAGCATATTAGAATGATTTCTGAAGGATCATGTGACAATTCAGCTTTACCATCACAGGAATAAATTACATTATTTTAATTTGTAATAATATTTCACAGTATTACTGATTTTACTATATTTTTTATCAAATATGCAGCCTTGGTGAGCATAAGATACTTCTTTTACTGACCTCAAACAGTAGTCTATATATACTTTTAAGGAAAGATTTATTTATTAATATGGTACACTTTCCTTCAATACCACCAACATTTTAGTCATATGTGAAAATCTAGTTTTACAAGCTATGCTGCTTGACCGAAGCGATTCGTCAGGGACGTCCCTCTGGAGTGCCTACAAGAGCATGACCTTGCATTTAACATGCAATCTTTGAGTTAGCAGCCCTGTCCTGTGACTACAACTTTGACAAAACACTTCATCCTGAAATTCACATGCTTATAGTGTTGTGTTCACTCTCTTGCATGTGTATAATAGCATCACAATTTTCCTGCAGTTCATTTCATAGACTCATATCTCTCCAAAAGCCCTCTGGGTCTCACTCGTCTGCCATGTCTGCAAACATCTGTCTAATTAGGAATCAGAACACTCCTGCATAGGGAGGTCCATTTTCAGATGGGAAATTAATTAAACTTCTTGTTGTCAGTATGGCCTTCTGACTCCAGGCTCTAATTAATCACAGAATGTGAGTCAGACTCTTAATGCAGTCAACTTGAAGTGAATATCAAAATCTCTCTATTGTATTGGGGCTGGATTATGTGACTCATTCAGTTGTGAAATCATTTCAAAATCTCCCAGAGGAGCAGTGCTGCAGGAACTGTCCACCCCTGTTGGATTTTGCAAATGCAGAACAGATGGTGTGAGAGGGGGTTCACGCTGATTTGGATGAGTGCATGTTTGTTTTAAAGCCTTGAGCCAAGGCTGTGTTCTGGTGACACCTTGCATTTTCAACCCGATGTGTTTTTGCGTTTTACAGGGAGACAGTCCAGGCAAACTGTGTACGCTGGAGAAAAAGATTCTCCTTTCCCTGTAAAATGAGCGCTAATGCTGGAACCGGAGTCCTTGACCCCTGTGTGTGTCGAGTTTCAGTCAGAAAGGTACAGACACACTCCTGCACACTCTGTTGGTTTGCAATAAACAGTTTGGAGTTGAAATACTAAGAGTTTTTTTATGTAACAGGAACTAAAAGGTGGAAAGACTTACGCAAAGGTAATTTTTTTTTTATTAAACATACCAACACTATTCCATATATTTGGGTAGCTGTGCAATGTGTGACATGCTGTAAGTCATCTAAAAAGACTTTTAAAAAGCATTTTCTTGTTGTTTTGTAATTATTATACATGTGGTTTTTACAGCATGATTTGAATTAAAAGGCTATATGGAATATTTTTACAAATTAAAATAGTAGTCACACTGCAGGACTATTTAAATCAACTATTAAAAAAAGCTAAAATGTATGGAAGCTTGTTTCCGCCACAGAATAAAATATTTTAAAAGATAATTGCGACTTTTTATCTCACAATTGTGTTTACATCTCGCAATTCTTTTTTTCTTAGAATTGCAAGTTATAAAGTCAGAATTGCAAGATATAAAGTCAGAATTGCTAGATATAAAGTCAGAATTGCGAGATATGAAGTCAGAATTGCGAGATATAAACTCACAATTGTAAGAAAAAAGTCAGAATTGCGTGATATAAGGTCAAATTGCTAGATATGAAGTCAGAATTGTGTGATATAAGGTCAAATCGCTAGATATAAAGTCAGAATTGCGAGATGTAAAGTCAGACTTTATATCACGCAATTCTGACTATAACTCGCAATTTGACCTAATATCGCGCAATTCTGACTTTTTAACTTGCAATTTGACTTCATATCACGCAATTTTGACTTTATAACTTGCAATTTGACTTTATATCACGCAATTCTGACTTTGTAACTCGCAATTGCGACTTTATATCACGCAATTCTGACTTTGCAACTTGCATTTTGACTTTATATCACGCAATTCTGACTTTATAACTTGCATTTTGACTTTATATCACGCAATTCTGACTTTGCAACTTGCATTTTGACTTTATATCACGCAATTCTGACTTTATAACTTGCTATTGCGCGTTTATATCACGCAATTCTGACTTTGCAACTTGCAATTTGACTTTATATCACGCAATTCTGACTTTGTAACTCGCAATTGCGACTTTATATCACGCAATTCTGAGAAAAATAAAATCAGAATTGTGAGAAAAAGTCGCAATTACCTTTTTAATTTTTTTTATTCTGTGGCGGAAACAAGCTTCCATAAAAATGTGATTGAAAATGGTGAAAAAATAAACCTAAAATATTAATATGTCATTATAAATTCATATATGTTTCGTATAGCTAAAATCTTCATGTTAAAATAAAAAAATTGTACCAATTTACTTTCATGAATGGAAACTAACACAGGGCATTGGTAATTCATCAAGTAGACAGTTCTGAGAGGATTATAAAATATTGATAGCAAAGGAGCAGCTGAAAATAGATCACTCTGGAACATTGTGTTTGTATGCGGTTCTGTTTGTGTATGAGCAGTGCACTTCTGTTCATAAACATTAACCTTTTTATTTAGCTTTTTATTCAAAAGCTTCAGTGCCTTTTATTTTTAAATAATTTTATTAACTATTGGCAAAAATGTATTTACTATTGACAAAAGCAAAATTAAACTGAATTTCTTTTCTTTGGCTGTCTGTAAAGCTGGGTTTTGCTGATCTCAATCTGGCGGAGTTTGCGGGATCGGGTAGCACCACACGCAGGTGTCTGCTGGAGGGTTATGACACCAAAAACACTAGACAAGACAACTCCATCCTTAAGGTACAGAAAGGCTCTGACTTCCTCTTAGGAAGCATCATTCTTCTCATTAATGCTTTGAGTCTTGATTTATGTAACTTGTTCTGGCTATTAAGTTATAAGTTAGTAGTGGTTCTTAGTGGTGCTATTGGTCACTAATTAGGGCCCAAGCACCGATGGTGTGAGGACCCTATTGTAATTGCTCAGCCTATTATTATTCTTCTCCCAAATGAATCGCATTTTTGATGGCCTAAACATGCTCGAAAACTCATGAAACTTTGCACACGCGTCAAAAGTGGTGAAAATTTACGTCTGATATGGGTTTCAGAATTAGGCGTGGCAAAATGGCTCGATAGCGCCACCTACAACATTTCAACGAAGTGCCCCTCCCGCTACATTTCACGTACAGGTATGAAATTCGGAAGACACATGTGACAGCCCAATACCTACAAAAAAGTCTCCTGGTACGAAATCTGAAAACCAACAGGAAGTGAGATATTTTGAAGTTTCTTTGCAAAATTGTTGCAAATTTTGCCATTTCCAGACGTTGTACTTTAACAAACTCCTCCTAGAGATTTAATCAGATCAACATCATATTTGCACAGTCTAATCTAAAGGCCTTTGTGATGTTAAATTGTGAAGATCTTGAGTTTTCCCTGAAGGGCGTGTCCGTGGCGGCCTGACAAATTTCGATGTTTCGCCATGAAACAGGAAGATGTTGTAACTCGGACATACAATTTCCGATCTGCCCCAAACTTCACATGTTTTATTAGAGTCCTGGCCTGAAGACATCTACATGCCAATTTTAGTTAGTCATAGCGCCACCTGCTGGCAACAGGAAATGGCATGCTTTACACTGTAATTCCCTCCCAGAAACACATTTAAATATGCCATCAAGTCCCAAACATGCTAGAAACACATTAAATCAAGCAAAACTTGGCTAAGAGCTAATGTATGTGATTTACGCCACAAAACAGGAAGTTGTTGTAACTCAGGCATACAGTGTCCAATCTGCCCCAAACTTCACACGTTTGATAATAGTCCAGGCCTGAAGACCTCTACATGCCAATATTCGGTTATAGTCAAAGCGCCACCTGCTGGCAGCAGGAAGTGTGGCACATTGAAGTGACTTTGCCATTTTCTCCTATATTTACCCACTTAAATGCATGTCGCCCACTATTCGCTGTTTTACTGAGGCCACCGGGTGGCGGTGCTCCCGGATGCGAGGGCCCTTTCATCGCTGCTTGCAGCTTTAATTAGTATTACTCTTGCCAAAGATTTAAACAAACTCTTAAACTTAGATGAGTATATCTTCAATCATACTATCTTAAAGGGGTCATATGATGCTTTTTAATGTTTTCTTTTTCATTTAGTGTGTAATGTCTCTCTCTATGTGCATGTATACGATCTGCAAAGTTGCAAAGTCTCCCACAAAGCAATTTATTCTGAACACTGATCCTAAAAAGCTTCGATCGACATTATTTCCCCAAAGGCATATGCAAAGAAAGTAGGACAGGTTTCAGTGAATTGAAGTGTTGTCGTCATGTCATGGAGACTCTTTGTGTGATGGATGTGAAAGCAAAACTGCTTTTGCTTTCAGAGGTTAATCAGAGGTTAAGATTTATTTATAAAGCTGTTCCTGAGCAGTACAACCGAAAAGATTCCTTGTGCACAGCGCATTTTACAGAGGACAGCTTCCTGAACCTGGGAGAGTACAACGCAGGCTATATACAAAGACTACTTACCACTACGAAACGTTCTGCTCAAGTCGTTCTGGCAAAGTTGGTTCTGATCGATCGGCTTGATCATCTATATTTTCAGAATATGAACGGGTTTGAATGGATACAGTAAAACCGACATTATTATTAACTGTGTTAACAACCATGTTGCGATTATGGTAAGGGCCGTTACATTTCCAACACACGTTTGAGGATTTTTACCTGGTAGATGATAAAACAGGTGAAAAAGTCCCTCTCTTTTTACCTTTATTTAGTTTCTTTAAGGGCCAAAAATTAAATATTAAATGTCATACATATTTTTTGTCATTTGTCTTTGCCTGCAGGTGATTATTAGCACACAGCTGATGTCTGGGGACCCCTGTTTCAAAACGTGAGTGTTACTTTTGATTGCGTTGTGAATGTGTTAGAATTCCGTATTGAAGTGAGAAAGAATTTAAGTTTGGTTGTGAAAAGGGCCTATTTTTTAATCTCTATGCCACCATATCTGCATTTTAAATTTAGATTTAGTAGAAGACCCACAGAGACCTTTTCCTGTTAAACATTTGAGGTTGCTATAATAGTATTTTCTTAGAAACGGCCTGTGTGTTGGAAAGGAGTGTGAATTTGCGCTCTGGGGAAATCAGAGCTTTGAACACAGATTTGCATACTGAAAACCAACACTGTCCACCCACACATGTACACACACTGCAGCTCACTTTGTGCGTGAAGGCAAAAACCTGCTAAAAACATTTGTGTGGGTTGAATCGTGCAGAGAGTATAGAGTTCGGGGATTCTGGGGGTTGCTTTTGGACCACCGTCAGTAGGCGGATTGAAATGGTTTAGTTCTTTTAATTCAGCATTTTTTTTTCAATCTGTTCATTCAAATCCATTTAAACCATAGTCTTGATTGCGGGTTCTCCTTGTATTAGGCCTCCGTCCACCGCCATGGTGATAGGCATTCAGGGTGATGCCGAGAGCCTGCTGGAAGACAGGAAAGGAGGAGACACACAGAAACCATTTCTGAGCTTCTCAGGTAAATTTCATACAAAAATGCACTGGTCAGTGTTTGCAATGAATCAAAATGAGACACACAAATATAGCAGCTCCATACACAGACCGTGTTTTGTTTTTTTTAACATTTGTCCTTTACATGTGCTTAAATATGTATGCATTTCTTATAATTTTATGTTGGCATTATGTTGGTTGCTCTAATCAACTGTCCAAATCAAACACCCTTTGAAAAGCTTCTCATTAATTCAGCATCCAGTCCTGTAGTAAAGATCAGGACTGTATGTTTGATTTGATGCTGCTGAACTAACAGGAGCTTGAAAGAGTGCTCTCTCTCCCTCACTCTCTCTTTTATCCTTTCCTCATACATGCTGTGTGCCTTTTCCGTCCAGAGGCTGGCGAAAGCGTTAGTCTTTAATGTATAATTTAGCAGTGTGCCGCTCTTGACTCTTGACTCACTATGACTGACTGCTTATGATGTAGAGCAGGCGTACAATTCATAAAACATGATTAGCTTCCAAGTGCCTCTTCTGTAGTGATTTTGAGTTGCCATCATTGAACAATATTAAAGCCATATTAATATTCATATTAGGCCATTTAATCTGAAATTTTAATGGCATACAAGACAAGATGCCAAAAGTGGCTTGCTGTCTGAGGCGATTGATGAATTAATCAGTATCGCCATTTGTTCAGAGGAACATGTTGAAGAGTTATACGAGTTAAATAGGAGTTGGCCTGGGATTTTGGCAGATAACTGCTACTCTTGAAAGGAGTTTGTGGCGAAGACTCATTTATAGATTGGTCAGGATTGGTCAACTAGTCTTTGAACACCCAACATTTCAATGTAAATATTTTTAATTGTTTTTCAGCTTTAATATTTTAGAGTTTTGTAGCTTTTAACTCTTTCCCCGCCATTGATGGCATTCTCCAGCTTTCCGTGTTTTCACTGTTATACAGTAGGGGCACTATTATGCATCTTCTGAAAGAGTAGAGAATCTCCGGATCAAAACACAGACAAAAAAATTAGCAAAAACAAGCGATAAAAGCACGTTGTAATCTTTGGAAAATTTTTTGATTTTCTCAGGTTTTTGTTCAAAATGTTGCTTTTTTTTAATGAAACTTACCCACATTCAAGTGTTGATAAAAAATAATGGATTTAAGCTAGAATAAAACTTGTTTGTTTAAACAGAGGCTCTGTTCTTTCTTTTGATATATTGCATGTTCAGATATTCATACAAGAAAATATTCTAGGGGCCATGAAATTTTTGTGAAAATTACCAAAAACACTGGTGGTGGCTGTGTATTTATTGCAAAAACTTGTTTTTGCAATAAATACACCAGAGAGGAAAGTGTTAAATGAAATGCTGAAGGACTGGCCATGTAAACATGAACAAAATAAACGCCGTACTCATCTATGATCTCCTATTGTGCAGATCAGATCGGACGAATCCAAGAAACACCAGCATACATTTCAATGTAAGGGTCCACTCTTCAAAATGCATCCCACTTTTTAATCCAAAATGACGAAAACATAGGGAAAAAAACAAAAAATTCTCCTTTGTTTGCATGAGCATTTTGAGTTAGAGTAATCAATCATGTCCATTTTCAATGAAATATCGATTCTAATCCGTATTCCATCATTCTCGCCTGTACTTTGGATTCTTGCGCTCAAGTTGAGCCCTCCCTTGTCTCTCTCCTTCAATCACAGGCGTTCTGGTGAATCAATATATCCAGGAAGCGCATTACAGGGTTGGCGAGGTGTCAATCATAGCACCCATGGTTTTGGTTGGATAAAGCCAGTCTCATGCCTAGCCAATGCCTTGCCAGCAAAGTTTTGATGGATGGACGTAGTAACCAATCAAAAGGCGACATCTTGCGCTATTTTATGTAAACAGCATTGGTGAATACTACTCGTGCTTACGTTTCCATTGCCTCCCGCACGCGTCTGTCAGTTTACGCACACACCTTAGCTCAGCTCGCAGACTGTATGACAGACACTTCTTATCAACTAAATTAGTTTTTTACGCTTTTTAAATTCTGTAAATAGTTGCTTTAGTTTTTCAGTAACTGTATATTCATTATAATTAGCAGTTTATTGCAGATTTATTTGAATGAAAAACTACTCTTTACAATTACAAATGTTCTGAAATAAATGGCCTTTTTGAAAGGACGCCTAGACTTTTCTTGACATAAAAGCTTACAGAAGCTACATTTTTGAGAGTACCACCCTCAAATTTGAATCAAAACATGATCAGACATTCAGTTTTATATTTAGGTTAATTTTAGGCCTTTATCATTAAAGTCTCATCCAGTTTTCCCTAAGTGAATTTCAATAAAAAAAAAAAAAAAAAAACGTGAGTCACTTACATGTATATTTTACCTTGTTTTACTCTGTTCCTATACTACTTTGAGTTATTATGACTCTTGGATAACAAAATTTCAAGTCTCTAGTTTAAAATAAGACCAGATTTATGAATATAGACCATAGGGTTTAAGAGCTGCAGACATTTTTATTTGGGTATGTCGTTTTCAGAAAATTCTCAAAAATAGGGGCGCAAGTTAAGAGGTTAATATTTTGAATTAGCTTTTATTTTTATTTTCTGTTATTTTCTATTTTTTATTTTCATTTTAATTTTAGTTTTAGTAATTTTAGTACTTGAACTTAAACTTATTTTTAGTTAAATTAAATTTTTTTTACCTTTAAGGTTTTTTTTTACGTTTTTCATCTAATATTTATAAAAAAATTTATTTCATATTTATTTCAATTAATTTTACTAGTTTAAAACACTGATGCTAGCATACTTAAAATGTACAAAAAATATATTACGGGCAAAAAATTCTTAATGAAAATGATTTTTATTTAGCTGTGCATATGCAAATTTCTAGCCAACAAAATACTTAATAAAATAAGAAATGTCCTCCTTCTAATACACCATCTGCTGTCATTAGCAAATCATGATTCATGGGTGTGACGTAAACAGAAGGATAATTTTAAAATATGTCATGCTCTAACTTCCTGTTTTAATAGGAAATATGCTAACACAGGAAATAAAACCATGTGCTTGCAATTTTAAAGGCTACAACCATCAAAAACTTTTGTAACCAGTTTAACAAACTTATAATTTTGCTGAGCAATTAATATCCATAATTTTATTTAATAATATAAATATTTTAAATATATATATATATATAATTTAATTTAATTAGCCAAATCATATTAAATGCCTGAATACTCTCAATGGACAAATGCATTGCTACATCAGATATATAATCTACTATCAGGTTAGAAATAGGAGAAGAAAAGGTTAAATTGGCATTGAATCCCGTAAAGCGATTGAGCAGGTTTAATTAGGACTGAACTGAATCCCTTATGTCCACAGAGACATCAGGGAAGTGTGGCTCTCTGCCTGATGAACTGGGACTGTGTGGACACTCTCGAACGTCCAGTTATGCTAGTCAGCAGTCCAGAGTATCAGGTACGCTTTCCTTTTCCACTGTTTTCCCTCTGATCACTTATTTGTGATGTGTCAATGTGACTCTGCTGTCTTGCTCGACTTGAATGAATGCCTGATTTGTATTATCTGCTACCCTGGCTGTAACAATCTGGCTGTCAATCAACATCATGCCGTGGTATTGCAAGATGATTCAAGGATTTTGTCATTTTGCATGTAGGCTGCATGTCATGTGACACTTTTCTGTGTGATGGAATGAATATGTGTGTGCGCACATATGAGAGAAAGAATGTGTGCGCAAATCCATTAGCTCACATTATATTTAGTTAGGTTGCACTCTCCACATATAGGGTACATTTTGATGTCCCATTACTTTGATTAAAGCAATAGATATGTGTATTTTAAACACATTAAATGTCTGTATCATCAAAATCCCCTTAATGTGGGGTGATTTTTATCCCTACTTAGAGGTCTTTACCTACTCAACTGTATCCAACACTTGTTGGATTATAATAAAGATGTTACTTGTAACCCCGTTATCCATGGTGCAGTGTTTTTTGTTTGTGTGTTTCTTAGGGGCTTTTTTTATACTACTCAAAGGTTTGTGGTCTGTAAGATTTTCTAATGTTTTGAAAGTCTGGCATGCTCACCAAGGCTGTCTTTTTTTGATAAAAAAAATAAAGTAAAACAGTAATATTGTAAAATATTTTTACACATTAAATAATAAACACATTTTTTATTTGTATATATTTTAAAATGTAATTTATTCCTGTGATGGCAAAGCTGAATTTTCAGCATCATTACTCCAGTCTTCAGTGTCACATGATCCTTCAGAAATCATTCTAATATGATGATTTGGTGCTTAAGAAACATTTTATTATTATCAATGTTGAAAACAGTTGTGCTGCTTAATATTTTTTCAGGATTAAAAAGTTCAAATGAGCAACATTTAATATAAAATACAAATATTTTGAAAAAATTTATTTAAAAAATTGTTTTTATTAATTTATTAATTAAAAAATCTTACTGACCCTAAACTTTTGAATTGTATTGTAAGTTATGTAAAATAAAAATGATTAAAAAAATTAAATGGCTCATACAATATTTAATTTGACCTCTTGAGTTTGACAAATGAACAATTAAAGCACCTCCTTTCACTGACAATTTTGATTAAGACATTTTCAGGCCCTATTTTGTTCTCAGTTTGTGGAAAGTGCTATTTGCTTTATTAAATAATCTGAAACTGGGCTCTTAGAAAGATTCTCTGCCATCACAAAATGGCTGGATTAAATGTCCCAGATCTAATTTGATAACACTACTTCCTCTAGTACTTCCTGAGAGGAGACAGCACTTATTTCATTAAGCTATTCTCTTAGATTCAGTTACATATTCCTCACTTTGACCTTTTGCATGAGAGCATCTGAAAGTGTAAAGTTAGTTTTAAAGTCCCACAAAGCAAACAGAAGTCATTACTAGGGTTGGGAATCGAAAATAGTTTCCAATTCTGGAATTGGATACTTAAGATCAGGAATCATATACTTATTATAAAATTGAAATTTCGATTCTGCTTATCGATTTCTGTGTGCGCATTTTAAAGAGTTAGTTCACCCAAAAATGAAAATTAGCTTTTCTTTTACTCACCCTCAAGTCATCCTAGGTGTATATGACATTGTTCTTTCAGACGAATACAATCGGAGTTATATTAAAAAATGTCCTAGATCTTCCAAGCTTTATAATGGCAGTGAAAGGGAAGTTCTGTTTTGAAGTCCATAAAAGGGCATGTATCCATCATAAACGTACTCCACACGGCTCGGGGGGGTTAATAAATGGCCTTATGAAGCGAAGCGATGCATTTGTGTAAGAAAAATATCCATATTTAAAACTTTATAAACTAAAATAACTAGCTTCCGGCGGACCTTGACGCATGCGTATTCACGAATGCGGAAGCGCAGAGGATAGAGCAAAACAAAACACCGGTCATGAATTAGAAGTCTAAAATGAGAATTTTTTAAAGAGAAATGCCGGAGGATTTCGATATAAGAGAAGAGGGGCTTGAGTTTGTTAGCCCTATCCGCAAGAGGCGTCAAAGCTTGTGATGCTCCTGTACATCACGTCAGGGGTTACTCTTTTGTCGTAAGCAAGTTATTTTAGTTTATAAAGTTTTCACTTCATCACTTCACTTCAGAAGGCCTTTATTAACCCCCCGGAGCCGTGTGGAGTACGTTTATGATGGATACATGCACTTTTATGGACTTCAAAACAGAACTTCTCTTTCACTGCCATTATAAAGCTTGGAAGAGCCAGGACATTTTTTAACATAACTCCGATTGTATTCGTCTAAAAGAAGAATGTCATATACACCTAGGATGACTTGAGGGTGAGTAAATCATGGACTAATTTTCATTTTTGGGTGAACTATCCCTTTAATGTGGTTTTAAACCATTTAAGCGCAAGAAGATGCGAAAGATAACTCAATTTGGCTGTTTTCTGTGCTGGGCACATCCAGAGTGCGCATACAAAAAGCCTCTCTTCATGCTCTTGGACAGACAAATACACACAAAATTATGTCAAAGTATCCTCGTACACACGGCTGTGTCTTAAGTGAACATAAACAGTTGAGAAAGAAAATGCATGTGTAAAGGGGGTCGCACACCGGACGAGAAGCGCAGCGCCGTGCTGCGTCTCGGGCAACTTACAGGTATCGCACACCAGACGCGCACATTCTATGATTATCAGTTTATGGTCAGCAATACTGTCATGTTTAAAGACATTATGAAATTAAGATAATGTCTATACTATGTTATGATTGTACTGTACAATTAAATACAATCGTTGCTAAGTCTGCAGCCTGAACATTTTACCTCAGGGTAGGGCTGGACGATTAATCGAAAAGTAATCGAAACCGAAATTCAGAACCTCTAACCGACGTTTTCCCATGTCGGTTATTTCGGTTTTAGTCACGTGACTCCACCCAGTCAGTCACATCAAGTGCAGTTTGCAGGCACACGGAAAGATTCAGGAGCAGTTATCTTTGTTTATACAATCTGGATACTCAGAATTACTATGGTAATTGCATGTTTTACACAGTTTATACGGGTAAGTTAATCGCCGTTCTGATATTCGCCGCAAGCCCCGAAGCCAGATCACTTTAACTTGCGTCCTCATGAAGTTTGTCAATTAAATGCGTTTAAAGGCTTGCCAGTTTGAACATTCAAGCGATTTTACACTATTCAAGAACAACATGGCAAACATCTCCGCTCAGTGCTCGTGAGCTTTTTTCTGTGACACAGAGAGCCGAGTTGTGTCGTGTCTCTGACAACGCGCGTGCCCTGAAGCCAGATCACTTTCACTTGCGTCCTCACAAAACTTTGTCAATTGTATGTGTTTTAAGGCCTGCCCGTTTGAACAGTGAAGCGATTTGAGACCATCGGATGTGTATTATGTTGAATTAATGCCTGATATATTGTGACACTCGTACACGTGAAGATTGCGCGCAGAGAGGAGCGCAGAAACTCATTGTCAATGCTGTCCTGTGAAATCGAAATCGCTAAAATTGAAAGGATACCCAACCCTAGTCATCACATATCTGTCTGGAAACATGCTGGTGTTGGTGTGTGCGTATACATGTATGTGGAGGATATTCGCCCTCCATTAGTGGCCTATACTAGTGTTTTATCTTTCTGAAGCTCCCCGGCCTTCAATACAGTGATTGATTCATCTGTGAAGGGTTTTAAAGTGTATATAGACTGTGTATTACCAGGACAGATCAACTTTTTCCTGTCCTTCATAAACAAAACCCTGAATTGTAATTTTAAAACAATGTTGTGTCATGTTTTCTCAGGCTATAGTACGAGTCACTCGCGTTCCTCCAGTCTGTCGGAGTTCTCCCACAGGAGAAACACTTCAATCGGCAGTGCTTCCACTGGCATTGCCAGCATCCCTGAGCCCAGTGAGGAGAGTGACCAAACTACAGCGCCTCCTACAACTACGGCGGCCTGTGCTGCTGTGCCTGAACACCCATCAACCCCTGACAGGGCTGCCAGCAGGTCAGACAGACACTGCTACCATTGCCTGCTCTGTATTCATCAAGCTTTTTAGATGCAGGATATTAAATCAATGTAGGTTTATTTTGTCATATATACAAAGGTACCCAGTGAAACAGGACTCCATGGAGTCTCAGCTCAAAAGGGTGGATGCCACACGGGTGGATGCCGATGATGTAGTAGAGAAGATCCTGCAAAGCCAGGATTTCACCCATAGTATGCTGGACTCCAGCGCTGAAGGTAACAATGGCTGCATCATGTTTCCTATCCAGATATCCCTAAACATACTATTAGCAAATTTACTTCAGGCACTAAAACTAAGGTTTTCACAGAAATATTAAGCAGTTAAAACTGTTTTCAGTGTTGATAATAATAATGCTTCTTGAGCACCAAATCAGCATATTAGAATGATTTTTGAGGGATCATGTGACACTGAAGACTGGAGTAATGATGCTGAAAATTTAGCTTTGCCATCAATGGAATAAATTACATTTTATTTTAAATTGTAATAATATTTCACAATATTAGTTTTTACTTTATTTTTGATCATATAATGCAGCCTGGGTGAGAATAAGAGACTTTTAAATTTATTTAAAAAAATCTTCTGAACAATAGTGTGTGTGATGTAAATAGTATACCTAAAAATAAAACAACTCATATAATATTTAGTTTGACCTCTTGAGTTTGACGATCAACAATTTATGAGGGCACCTTCTTTCACTGATAATTTTCTGAACAACACAAAAAATGACATTTCCATCAGAGTATCTAATCAATCTCCCTACAATCTCAAACAACTTATACATTACTATTATATGACTATTTTGCAATAAACTTTGATTATATTGCATTTTAAGCTTATAATAAATAGCAATAAATTAGTAGTTTGGTAACACTTTACATTAAGGTTCATTAGCTAACATTAGTTAACATGAACTAATAATGAACTGCACTTATAAAGCATTTATTTATCTTTGTTAATGTTAATTTCAACATTTACTAATACATTATTAAAATCTTGTTAACATTAGTAAATGCACTGTGAACTAACATGAACAAACCATGAACAGCTGTAATTTTATTAACTAACGTTAACAAAGATTAACTAATGCTGAACAGAGGTGTTGTTCATGGTTAGTTCATGTTAACTAATGCATTAACTAATGTTAACTAATACAACCTTATTGTAAAGTGTTACCAGTAGTTTTATATTGTACCCTTGTTTCTTGTTATTTGTTTACATCATTTGCAATGTTTCATGGGATTGAAGCTCATTCTCTCATTTATTATCACTAAACGTTTCATATTTTGGTCACTGTATTTCTAATATTTCATAAATTCCATCTTTTATTCTGACTGCTATAAATCAATCGTTTTATATTGTACCATAGTTTGTTTACATCATTTGTTTCATGGGATTCAACTTCATTCTCTCATTAATTGTTACTAAACATTCGTAATTTTGATTGTTGTCTGTCCAATAAGATCTTTCTTTCATTCTGATGGCTAATAGTCTATTAACACTGTGTGTGTAACATGGTGAATTTTTGCTGACATGAAATCGCATTTTGGCCAATTAATTTGTCATGCTTGAGATGGAGTGGTATCAGAGCAAACTTGGATCGAGTGCAAACAGAAATATAAACCGCTGAGCTAGAAACAGGATGTTTAATTGGTAGCAATGTTTACCGGCAGCTGCTGCTTCTCAGTAGGTGTATTGAAGTGTATCTGTGCCAGAGCCCGTCTTTATACACGTCTTATTAGTTTTCATATTATTTTTAGATGACCTGGCTACAGATTCTCATTAGAATTGGACCGATTTGGTTTTTGTATCCCCCAGAGAAGAGTCGTGACTTTGTGTGTGCGGAATGGAGGCGATATCTGATTCAAGTGTGTGTGTGTGTGTGTGTGTGTGTGTGTGTGTGTGTTTCAGAGGAAGGTCTGCGCTTGTTTGTGGGTCCTGGTGGGAGCACAGCACTTGGTAGCCACCACCTTCCTGCCAGGTAAGTTTGAAGAAAAATTTCATCATGTACTCACCCTCATGTCGTTCCAAATCCAAACCCATATGACTTTTTCTTGGATCACAAAAGCAGATGTTTAGCAGAATGTCCAAGCTGCTCTTTTTCACATAATGAAAGTGAATGGGGACTGGGTCTGTCAAGCTTAAAAAAAAAACAAAAACCTAAAGGTGTCATACATGTATTTGTGTGCTATCGTCTAAGTCTTCTGAAGCCACACAAAAGCTTTTATGATGAAGACGTGAAATATAGTACATGGATTCGTATGGACTGCTTTTATGGTCATTTCTGGAGCTTGACATCTCCAGTCACCATTCACTTTCATTATATGAAAAAAAGGGCTGGGATGTACTGCTAAAAACGTCCTTTTCTGCTAAATCTCCTTTTAGAAGAAAAAAGCAAGCCATGTAGGTTTAAAACAACATGAGGGTGAGTAAATGATGACAATTTTAATTTTCGGGTTACTGTCTCTTTAAATAACACAGCAAAATCAGCTAGTAAGCAGTGGTATTCCCCCATGCTCTAAAGAAGTGTAAATCAGTACATTTACCGAGTTGTACAGTATGTAAATGCTGATTTCTTCTCTTTTCAGGGTTGGAGCTGGTGCCTACGAACAGGTGGTGATTAAACGCTAGATTTGGGAGAAGCCAGAAGGAGAAGTGTTAAAAACCAAAGTCTGTTTCGTGGGAGGAGAAAGGGACGAAGAGATTCAAACATGTTCCTCTCCTCTCACATTAGCAGTGTTTGTCACAAACCTGTTTCAGCCTTTTGATGAAACAGTGTCCTCTGCTGGCTACATGAAGAACTGACAGCTCCTCTGTATGAGGCTGCCATTTGGTGTCTTGTGTTTCACTGTGAGGTAAAGTTTGTCTAATAATACGTCTGCATTGCAAATCAGAGAGCTTTTCCCTCTATTTTCCTCGCTGATTTAAAAAGAAAATTATATTTCATATTATTTTAGTGAGATATGTTTATTTTTACCATGTTTACATGTTTGTGAGCCATTTTAAAGGGGTCTGTCAGTAACATTTGGTGGATTATATACATCATTACAATATTCTGCAGATGAAGGTGACCTCTTTATGCATTTTTTTGTCATTTCATTACTGTACGAATGGAAATCAAACCGTCCTCACCCACCCGCAGCGTCTCACTTTGTGCGTGTGAGAAGTCGTGATGCGTTTGACAGATGGAGCTGTTTTCAGACTTGAAAAAATGTGCAACTGACTAGCACTTTGAATTGAAGGACTTTACATTGACTTTCTATGTATCGCCAACATTGTAGGGAGTTTTGAGGCCGAGCTTTTGATCAAGTTAACTCATACACATTAAATGTGTATTTCTTCTTTATTTGTTGCTGAAAACTTTCAGCTTGAGAATTTAAATGCAGATTAAATTCCTACAAATGCATCATATGTTGAATGGGACTACATAAGTCATTTTGCAGTTTAATTTATAGACGCATTAGCTACTTTAAATCTGGGCAGGTGAATATCTGATAAGTACTGGCAGCAGTCTATGACATAACTAATGTCATCATGTAACTATATTACGCTTTCACACAAGGACAAAATGAGCCAAGCTGTTCTCAAGCTACAATTAGTAACATGGCAGCACAGAACAAAGCATTTAACCGTGTCAGCAATGCTTGAAACGTTTAGCACAAGGCTCTCAAGCAGCGTGTAGCTCTTCTAATCATATCTATAACACTACAAAAACTCCTTTTTATCCGTGTTTTTGTAGTTACTTGATATATCACTAAAATGAAGGTATTTTACTGACTAATTTTCATGGTATCTCTGTAATCAGTTATAGGGCATATCAAGCAAGTTAGTGCTTCTCTAGTTTTATGTGACCATATGCCCATCTCTTCTCAAAAGCCATTCACTGTTCAATGTAAACTCACTTGCCCCTGCAATTTAAGTGTGTGTGGGGATTATCAGCTGTGTGACTGTGTGTACAATCTATTTGTAGCACTTGATTATATCATAACTGTCTAGAGTTATAGTGTAGAAATGCATGGGTGTCACACCTACTCATCGTGTCCGAAGCATTTTGTGTAGTCTTTGCTAGGTCTGTTGAGATCCAAACACTAAAAAAAATGCTGATGGTAAGTTAGGATTCAACTCGGCCACACATCTCAGGTGTATTACTTTCTTTCACTATTACTGCACAAATATCAAAGCACCACACTGCGAATGTACGGAGCCCCTAAAGAGACATGACGATGGGCAAAATATGAGATGGGAGAGAAAATTCTATTTCAGTGCTTTTGCATCCTTTCGCAAAGAGAAATTTTGCATTCACTTGCAAAGAACTCAAAAGTTTTGCGAGCAAAAGCAAGTTTTCTCGCAGGAATGCAAATAATTTGTGAACTAATCTGGGAACGCAAAAGCATCTCATATTTTTTCCATCAAGGTGTCCATTTAAGGGCTCTGTGGCAAATGTTTGCAAATATCAGTTTATTTATGTCTGTGATATGTCAGCTTCATTACTTTTCAGCAGACACTCAGTAATGTGAGTAACTTTGAACTTGATTTTTTTAATTTTTTTTAATTGATCTACTGCCAAAATGAAGTCTATTTTTATGTATTTGAGCTTTAGTGATACTGATACTATAATATTCACCCCGCCCCACATTTTCTTCCCCAATTCTCTTACATAACCTTTAAGTAGATCCTGGTACTTTACATGTTGTAAAAACATGGTGGCTTTATCTCTTCTGTGAAGTTTTGGTCCTTGTAATTGTACTGTGTCTGACATTGCTTTTTGACTGTCTGGCAATGTTGTGTTCCAACTTTTGACCAATAGTGGCTTCCATGCCATGTGTTCTGTTATGATGCTGGTAAGGTATGTACCACGCACTGTTAAATAAAACCACATTCCAAAGAAGGTGTCACATTTGCATTTTTAATGACACATTTAATGGTTGTCTTCAAGAACATTTCCAATCAATAGTTTCAAACATGTTTTTGACATGGAAACAAACAAACAAACAACAAGTGCAGCTTCCTTTTTTATATTTTGGTTACAGAGCTTTCCGGATCTGTTACACACCTCCGTAACCCCCAAGCTCCCTATCCCAATCCTCCTCCACACTGTTTGATACACCTGATACTGTTTTCACTTCTTCTTCTTCTTCTTCTTCCTCCTCCTCCTCCTCCACCTCTTCCCCCTCATCAGCAGGCAGGTTTAGCACCGTTCCATCAGCACTCATCCTCACCTGCTCATTCTCCAGCAGGTCCTCCCTGAGACGCTGCACGCTCCCACACAGCGCTCTCACTCTGGGATTGAACCACACACGTGTCAAGGGCACACATATGCTGCCGCCCTGCTGGTAGACAGGCTGCAACTCACATGCATCCCCATGCTGCAAAACTTCCATAAATGGAGGAGCATAGAACTGTGCATTGTTGTTAGAATCCATGTTCAGTCTCCTGAGCCATTCCTGTTTTAGGTGTTCTGCCTCATACAGGACCTCATTAACCAAAGTCTTCTGGTAGATGTTGTTATCACACAGGCTCGGATACACCACCTTGTACAACTTAATGAGGAACAGCAAAGAAATTAGTTGTGAGTGCAATAAACAGTTTTCAAACAAGAAATAACTTGTGAGTTTTAAAGTTAACATGAAATGAAAATTCACCCTATTTTCTAAATGCAATGTTATTTATCTTATTGCGAACGATTCATTTTGTGCATGTTAAATTCTTAATCAAATAACTTCTTTAATCATTTAGTTTGGTTAAACCCCAACTTATGTTTCATTCTGTGATGAGTCATTTTTACTATGAAAACATATGGAACATTCAGAACTTCTTGCCTAGTCAAAAAGATCATTATAAAATTGAAATGCAAATTTAAAAACTACTAAGAGAATTTGCCAAACTTTATGCTGTTAGTGTTTATGACTGCGCGTACCACCTACCACTCTGCATATCCTTCCAAATCCAAAGATTGCACAAATTAAAGTCGGGATGTAACGGAAATAGCAACAGATCTTTTCTTCTGTATTGTGAATGAATGAATGAATGAATGGCTTTATATGTAAAAAAAATAATCCAATAAAAGCTAATAGACGAAAAAACAAAAACAAATATACAAAAAAAAAGCAAAACAATAACTTATACATGTCCGAAAAGCAGTAGGAGGAAGCATAAGCTTATTTAATCCTACCCCTTCTTCACTTCTCGTTAATAATCTTCCGGTTGGCCTATCTTTTTTTTCTCCACACACCAGAAATACAAAATTAACATATATATTTACCTATCCACCATAAAGAATAAAATGTGTAAAAAATAAACATGTAAATAACTGTGAGAACACCAAGTCAAAGCCCTTCTTCCTCCCTGTACCTTGCAAAAACCATATTTTTGTACCGTTGTTTGAACTGAATAATGCTTGGACATTGTTTGAGCACTGAACTTAATCTGTTCCACAGCTTCACTCCACATATAGAAATACAAAAACTTTTTAGTGTTGTACGGACACAGAGATATTTAAAGTTGCACTCACCCCTAAAATTATATCTCCCTTCTCTATTAAAAAACTGTTTTTGAATATTACCAGGAAGTTGGTTGTTTTTTGCTTTATACATTATTTGTGCTGTTTGAAGATGAACCAGATCAGTGAATTTCAATGCCTTTGATTTTGAAAATAATGGATTTGTGTGGTCTCTATAACTGGGATTATGAACTATCCTTATGGCTCTTTTTTGCAACATAGTTACTGATGACAGTATGGTGATATCAGTGCACAATAGAGAATATGGAGTGATTTGTGGTTTAGAAAATACTTTGATTTACTCAGTACTGAAATGCTTCTTGAGAGTTTATTATGTACATGTTTTATGTGAGATTTCCAGCATATTTTATCATCTATTATCACCCCAAGAAACTTTTCATTAATCCTTTCTATGTCCACACCATCAACCTGTATCTGGACTTGTGTACTTTTTTCACTGTTACCAAATAACACGAATTTGGTTTTATTAATGTTTAATGATAATTTATTTCTGTCAAACCACCTTTTTAATTTGCACATTTCTAAAGTAATAGTCTCCAAAAGCTCCTGTAAATTCCCCCCAGAACAAAAAAATATTTGTATCATCCGTGAATAGAACTAATTTTACTTTTTAGATACTTTGCATATATCGTTTATATAAAGCAAAAATAATTTTGGACCCAGTATTGACCCCTGGGGGATGCCATAAGCAATGTCCAAGCACAAACGTCACAAATTGTTTCCTGTCTTTTAAATAATTTTTCACACTTAAAATAACTTTTCACTTTTCACCCATACATCCCAGTGAAACTGGGATTATCAAAAAATAAATAAATAAATAAAAAAAGTAGGGTGGGACTTTGGTTAATGCATTAGTTGTTGATTGGATGGAGGAAGATCTGAATGCGAGCTTGCAGTCCAAAGGGGCGGGGTTAAAACTAATGGCACTAATGGTAATTGGAGAGAATATGCAAGGATCAGTTCAGTAACTATCAGTAACTATCTTACTTTCTTTTTTGTTGCGCATTTCAGCCCTTAAACTAAACTGTGACTGTTTTGGTGCAAGTGATACAATAATGATTTAGAAAGCACAATACGATTGCTTTAAACACAAGAAAATGCAAGTGCAATACCTCTTGAGGAAAAAAAATAAAAATTTCTCACCAGTTTGTACACTGACGGTTCCAAGCGTTCGGCATTGCTCATGGACCAATTTATCCCATCAAAATTCCTCTGGAACACACCGATCTGTGTGCAGAATCCCACATCTCTCCAGTGTCCAAGAGCTTCTCCAACTCCAGTGAACTGCACGGAGTAACCATATTCTCTACAAACTCTGTGAGCCCTGAAGGAGAGAGAATTGGGACATTTTTTAAAGGGTTAGTTCAACCAAAAATGTTCACCCATAATTTATGCACCTTGCGTTGGGTCAGAGGTCACTCTTCCGCCGGAACTAGACTCGCGTACGACCGTTATAAAAAGCCAGTGATTATAGATTAAGAGTTATAAATATGGATATTTTTCTTACAAAAATGCATCACTTCGCTTCAGAAGGTCTTTATTAACCCCCGGAGCCGTATGGATTACTTTTATGATAAATGGATGTGCTTTTTGGAGCTTCAAAAACTATGGTCCCATTCACTTCCATTATAAAGCTTGGAAGAGCCAGGATATTTTTTAATATAACTCCGATTGTGTTTGGCTGAAAAGAGAAAGTCAGTCATATACACCTAGGATGGCTTGAGGGTGAGTAAATTATGGGATAATTTTTGGTAATTTTTTGGTGAACTAACCCTTTAATCCAAAAACGTTATCCTTAAATCAGCACTGGAATATGTTTACACTAGATACTGAACATTTGCTTACCAAGTCTGAAACTCTTCTCTGGTCCATTCGAATTTGTGATCGTAGTCTCTGAAGCCTCTCAGGCCCGGCAGCAGAGGGTTGAACTCTGCGTTGGGTGTGCTGACAATCACGGCACCTGGTGCCATGTACCCAAACACCACCTCTGAAAAGCTCTCTACCTTCTCAAGCTCCAGATGTTCGATTCTTAAAGGGGGTAAGAGATGTTGGCAAGTTGACAAACTCAAGTAGAACATACAATTTTCAAATAATGTTCAATTTATTTGCTTGAAAAGACAAAAGACGTGGCACAATTACAGCTCAACACATGTCACAAGATCAAATCCTCTGGTGCATGGCTCCCGCTCCATGACAGACCCTTGGTACAACTCAATAGTCAAAGGCCCGTCACTTGGCTGAAGGTAATCACTCACAAGTGGAGCCAATGTATGCCTGGCAAGAAAGAAAGAAAGAAAGAAAGATGGATGAACACAGGAAGATTGATTTGCATTTTTGAGATGGCCCAAAGTACATGCAGGCCCCTTAATTCCACTTATGTAGGCCAAGAATAAAACGTTGGCCTTATGAGATTGTTCTGGCATTTTAATGCTATCTAATACTACACAAAAACATGTTTGTACTGTTTTAGGTGTCTTGTCTGTTATGATGTTGTTTTATTAGGAATAATTGTATAATAGCACAGTGACAGCACTTTGGTCAACGCTTTGTTGTTTTATAGTGCTTTATAAGTAAACTGAACTGAAAATGGGCAGTTCGCAGACTAGACGCCAAACTTACATTCTTTTCAGGAGGACGGCACTACTTATATCAACTCCCACTAGCAACTGTATACCGTTGCGATGAAACTTTAGTTTTTTCAGTAAGCGACATTCAGCGCATCCGAAATCGATGACCTGCGGAAGGAGGAATCGATCAAATCCAGGTAGGAAGATGTAAAAATACTACTGATAAGCACGCTAGTTCAAATGAAGCCTTAAAGGCCATCGCAACATATCTTTAAAATGCAAGTTTGACATTTATTTACCTTTCTGGGTCTGTAGGTTTGCACGTAATCGACAACAAACTGGTATCGCTGCATGTACAGCGGGGGAGAAAACGGTGTGGTCATGGTGAGTGTTTTGGCCAGGTCTGCTAGGCTGTCAGTCCTCATTAATCACATGCTCAAAGAGGTGACACTTCGCTCAGCTGTGTGAATGCTTTTACTGCTTTACTCAAACACTCTATATTTACCGCGATTAAAGCACATTTATTTTGAATATATAATTTTGGACCATTAGTTCATGAACGCGGCCGTTGAGCGGCAAAATATCATGTGGTCCTGTAAACTATATAAAACTGTATTTGATATATATATTTTTTTACCTTACTTTATCTTACATTAGCCTAAAGCTTCCGCTAAGAAAAATAGTCCATTACAACGTACAAAAAGCATTTGGAACACTTCAACAATATTAATTTATATTATTATTATTAATAATAATAATAAAACAATTTTATTAATAATAATTAGCCCACTATTAATCTGCAAAGTTACTCGTCATAGTCAGTTGTAATTCGTGTTTTGAGTCGCAAGATGGCGCCTATTAGCTAACTTGCGTTGAGTTTGGAACCGCACACTACTCTTACTACCTCTACCACAGAAAGTTTTAGTAAAGTTTTAGTGTTTTAGTAAAATTAGCAAGAGTAGGCTGCCGGCTCTTTTCACAACACAGAAGAGAGGGTCCTTTCAGGGAAGCGCGGATTTTTTAACTGACGGAAATTGGGATTGCAATTTTGGATCATATTAATAGGCGGTGGAGCACGACTAGTATAACGAAGGGAGAAATGAAGAGGTTGGAGTGGGAAAGAGGGGACGGATGATTGATAAAAGGAACAAAAGAGTAAGAAGTGATAATGAAGATGATTCTGATAATGATGAAGATAGACAGGAGATTTCTCAGAAAGAAATAAAGGAGAAATTTGAGGTTGTAATTCGATTTAATGAAAAGGGCCAGGAGATCATGAAGAACGTTAGCCCATTTGTGCCAACTACAACTCTGGCAAATAAAATAGGGGAGATCTAATTTGCGAAAATCCTTAATGATGGTAATTTACTGGTGAGATGTGCTGATGCAGGACAAATGGAGAAATCTCTGAAAATAAAGGAAATAGCAAAATGTAAGGTGGAAAACATTGGAAGGGTGGGAATAAGGAAAAATTGATGGAAGGATTGGAGTGATTACAGGGGTACCAATGAGTGTAACAATGGAGGAGTTAAAAAAGAATATTAAGGGAGCAAAAGTTTTGAATGTTCAAAGAATGAAAACAACAAGAGATGGAATTGCAAAGGACAGTGAAACTGTGTCAATTGAATTTGAAGATGAGACTGTGCCAAAGAAGAATTTTTTTGGGATTTATGAGTTATCCAGTGAGGATATATGTTCCAAAACCAATGAGGTGCTTTAATTGTCAGAGGTTTGGTCACACTTAAAAAAACTGTAATAGGCAGAGAAGATGTGCAAGATGTGGAGGGGACCATGAATATGGAAAGTGTGGGTCAGGGGTATCACCAAAATGTTGCAATTGTGGAGGAGATCATAATGTGGCTTATAGTGGATGTGAAGTAATGAGACGGGAGACAAATATCCAAAAGATAAGAGTGGAGAGAAGAATTACTTATGCAGAAGATGTCAAAGTAACAAGGGAGAAGGATAATAAAATCCATGAAGATATGGTTACACAAGAGCAACAACAAAGTAAATCTGAAGGAATATATGTGGGAAAAAAATTAATAACATTCATAGCAGGTGTGATAAACAGTACAGCAGAAGTAAAATCCAAAAATGCAGTTAATCACTTAGGATTAGTAGGACTGTCATGGGGAGGTGAGGGAGACCCTTACTAATCAGTCAAGCCAAGAGTCATCATGGGTTGGTTAATATTAATGGTTTTTATTATACAATGGAACGCCAGGAGTTTATTAGCTAATGGACAGGAATTTAAACATTTTTTGAATGAGTTAGATGAGAAGCCAGATGTAGTGTGTATCCAAGAAACTTGGTTGAAGCCAAATTTAGATTTTAAGATACATGGATATACAGCAATAAGGAGGGATAGGATTACTGGGGAGGGAGGAGGAGGAGGATGTGCTATGTTCATTAAGATGGGAATATCATACAGAGTATTGGGGAAAAGTGACGATCAGGAGTGCATAGTGGTGGAGGTGTGGGATAGGGGTGGGGCAATTAGTATTATTAACTACTACAATCCATGTAAAAGGTTGGAAATAGATAATCTACTAAGGATATCAGGGCAGGATATGAATAAGGTAATCTGGTGTGCTGACTTCAATGCTCATAGCCCAATATGGGGAAGTTTAAATACAGATGCTAATGGTAAGGTAATTGAAGAATTGATGGATGAAAGACATCTGGTCTGTTTGAATGATGGTAGAGGAACCAGAATAAATGTATTAACAGGGAAAGAGTCAGCAATAGATATAACATTAGTGTCAAATTCACTGGCTGGAATTAGTAATTGGGAAGTTTGGACAGCAACCACAGTGGGGAGTGATCACTACCCAGTCTTATGCACAGTGGGTGGGAGATTGGAAGTAGGATCGAATGATAGAATTCCTCAGTGGAATTTTGGTAAAGCTGATTGGGAAAGGTTTAAGAAAGTGAGTGATGATGCAATGACTAGGGTTGAGGTTTCTGGAAGAATAGATGATGTTAACAACCAGGTAACTTCAGCAATTATTATGGCAGCGGAGGAAGCTATCCCTAAGGGGGGTAACAGGGTAAATCGAAAATTGGTGCCTTGGTGGAATGAAGAGTGTTATCAGGCAGTAAGAGACAGAAATAAAGCTTTCAGAATGCTTAAAAGTACACATAATATGCATCATCTAATTCTGTACAAGAAGGCTCAGGCAGTGGTTAGAAGAACAATTCGGCAGGCAAAGAGGACTAGTTGGAGAAATTTTTGTGATGGAATAGGAAGAACAACACCGGTGGGAGAAGTGTGGGGAATGTTAAAAAGGATGGGGGCAGACAGGAGGCAGTGGGAATATCCAGTTATGTCAACTGAAGAGGAAACAGCAGTTTCAAACAAGGAGAAAGCAGAGATTATGGCAAAATCATTTATAAAGGTTCATAGTTCAGAAAATTTGACAGAAGAAGGGAGAAGGAGAAGATGGATAACATTGAATCAGCACATTCATGAGTTAAATAGAAAGGAAGATACTGAAAGTGAATTAGATGAACCTTTTACCTTGGCAGAAATGGTAAGAGCAATTAAAAGAGCTAAACCTACATCTCCGGGAAAAGATCTAGTTTGTTATACAATGTTAAAACAATTGGGGGAAATATCACTTTTGAAGCTGCTGGATGTATATAATAAAATATGGAAGGAGGGAAAATTACCAAATAACTGGAAAGAAGCGGTAGTGATTCCGATAAGGAAACCTGGTAAGGATCCAACTAAACCCACTAGTTACAGACCGATAGCTCTTACATCAAATGTATGTAAAATAATGGAAAGGATGATAGCAGAAAGATTGACATATGTAATTGAAAAAAGAGGAATACTGGATAGCTGTCAGAGTGGATTTAGGAAGGGAAGAAGCACGTTAGACTCTGTGGTAAGATTAGAGACTGAAATAAGAAAGGCACAAGCAAATAAAGAAACAGTATTAGCAGTGTTTTTTTGATATAGAAAAAGCCTACGACATGATGTGGAAGGAGGGGTTATTAATCAAAATGAATAAGATTGGGGTAGGAGGAAAATTGTTTAACTGGGTCAGGGATTTTCTTTTCGGAAGGAAAATACAAGTAAGGATAGGGACAGAAATGTCAAATCAATACACAACTGGAAATGGCACACCTCAAGGGAGTGTGATAAGCCCATTACTCTTCATTATTATGATTAACAATGTGTTTGGAAAAGTACCAGAAGATATAGGAAGGTCTTTGTTCGCAGATGATGGGGCGATGTGGAAGAGAGGAAGGAACATAGAATTTGTAATCAGAAAAATACAGGAAGCAATTGATAAAGTGGTGGAGTGGGGTTACGATTGGGGATTTAAATTTTCTATAGAAAAGACTCAGTCTGTCTTTTTCACTAGGAAGAAAATTCAGGAAGGAATGAAGCTAAAAATGTACGGAAGAGAATTAGAGAGGGTTGGAAATTTTAAATTTTTAGGAGTTAGGTTGGACTCACGATTGACATTTGCAGATCATATCAGGAAAATGGAGGAAAAAGGGAAAAAAGTGTGATGAGATGCTTGAGGGGAAGAAAATGGGGTGCTAGTAGATCATCATTGAAAAGAATATATGTGGCATTAATTCGATCAGTTCTAGATTATGGAAGCATAATACTTGGATCGGCAGCAAAATCTCAATTGAAAAAGTTAGATGTAGTCCAGGCACAGGCTCTCAGAATATGTTGCAGAGCTTTTAAAACAACACCAGTGTCAGCCATTCAGGTTGAAATGGGAGAATTACCGCTAGAGTAGGAAGCAGCTGATGGCAAATTATTGGGCTGGTATACATGGGCATAATAAATCACATCTCACCAATGTTTTACTGCAGGAGAGCTGGGAGTGGGGGAAAAATCTAAAGGAAAATTTTGGTAGGATTGGAAATGATATAGCGAAAGAGTTAGATGTTTTTGATATGAGGATAAGCCCCACGGTAGTTTATTCAGAGATGGCACCATGGAAGATAGCTTGGCCTGAGGTAGATTGGTTTGTGTTGGAGGAAAAAAGGAAGGCAAAGGAGGATATTAATTTGGAAAGAGTATTCAATAGTAGAGTAGTGGAAAAATATAATGATTATATTCATATTTATACAGATGGTGCTAAGAATCCAGAGACAGAAGCAACAGGAGTAGGGGTAGTAATACCAGATAAAGGAGTAAGAATTAATAGAAGAACATCTAACAAATTAGGGGTTTATACAGTGGAAATGCTGGCAATGTTAATTGCATTAAGATGGGTGGAAAAGATGGGGCAGGACAATGTTTTGGTATACTCAGATTCATCTTCAGTTTTAGTAAGTCTAAGGTCATTCTATTCAAAAAGTCGTCAAGATATACTATTTGAAGCATTGCAGTCAGTAACGAGAATAGTAAATCAAGGAAGACAGGTCAAATTTATATGGGTTCCAGGACATGTAGGGATAAGGGGAAATGAAAAGGCGGATACATTAGCAAAAAGGGCATTAACAAAAGGAGACATAGAAATGCAAGTAAGTATTAGCAAATCAGAGGTCAAAAGTGTGATATGGGAGAAAATAAATCATGGGATGGAGAAGGGAAAGGGAGACATTTATATAAAATTCAAAGGGATGTTAAAAATACAATAAGTGTTGGAAGTGGAAATAGGAGAGAAGAAATTGTGATATCTAGGTTAAGATTGGGACATTGTTTATTAAATAAAACACTTAAGTTGATAGGGAAACATCATGATGGAATGTGTGAGGGATGTCAGGAAGAGGAGTCAGTAGAGCATGTAGTTCTGAGATGCAGTAGGTATGGAGTTCAGAGAGAGGTGATGAAGACTAAACTGAGGGATATATGGGTGAAGAACATCACATTAAAAGAGTTATTGAGTACAGATCATAGAGAATTCTTATGAATTTGAGAGAAACTGGGGTTTTTAATAGGATATGAAGCAAAGTAGTATTGAGGTGGGTTAAAAAGTATTAATGTTATTAATTAATATACACTCACCTAAAGGATTATTAGGAACACCTGTTCAATTTCTCATTAATGCAATTATCTAATCAACCAATCACATGGCAGTTGCTTCAATGCATTTAGGGGTGTGGTCCTGGTCAAGACAATCTCCTGAACTCCAAACTGAATGTCAGAATGGGAAAGAAAGGTGATTTAAGCAATTTTGAGCGTGGCATGGTTGTTGGTGCCAGACGGGCCGGTCTGAGTATTTCACAATCTGCTCAGTTACTGGGATTTTCACGCACAACCATTTCTAGAGTTTACAAAGAATGGTGTGAAAAGGGAAAAACATCCAGTATGCGGCAGTCCTGTGGGCGGAAATGCCTTGTTGATGCTAGAGGTCAGAGGAGAATGGGCCGACTGATTCAAGCTGATAGAAGAGCAACTTTGACTGAAATAACCACTCGTTACAACCGAGGTATGCAGCAAAGCATTTGTGAAGCCACAACACGCACAACCTTGAGGCGGATGGGCTACAACAGCAGAAGACCCCACCGGGTACCACTCATCTCCACTACAAATAGGAAAAAGAGGCTACAATTTGCACGAGCTCACCAAAATTAGACAGTTGAAGACTGGAAAAATGTTGCCTGGTCTGATGAGTCTCGATTTCTGTTGAGACATTCAGATGGTAGAGTCAGAATTTGGCGTAAACAGAATGAGAACATGGATCCATCATGCCTTGTTACCACTGTGCAGGCTGGTGGTGGTGGTGTAATGGTGTGGGGGATGTTTTCTTGGCACACTTTAGGCCCCTTAGTGCCAATTGGGCATCGTTTAAATGCCACGGCCTACCTGAGCATTGTTTCTGACCATGTCCATCCCTTTATGACCACCATGTACCCATCCTCTGATGGCTACTTCCAGCAGGATAATGCACCATGTCACAAAGCTCGAATCATTTCAAATTGGTTTCTTGAACATGACAATGAGTTCACTGTACTAAAATGGCCCCCACAGTCACCAGATCTCAACCCAATAGAGCATCTTTGGGATGTGGTGGAACGGGAGCTTCGTGCCCTGGATGTGCATCCCACAAATCTCCATCAACTGCAAGATGCTATCCTATCAATATGGGCCAACATTTCTAAAGAATGCTTTCAGCACCTTGTTGAATCAATGCCACGTAGAATTAAGGCAGTTCTGAAGGCGAAAGGGGGTCAAACACAGTATTAGTATGGTGTTCCTAATAATCCTTTAGGTGAGTGTATAGTAGGATAGGGATGAAATGTGTGTGTTGTTGTGGGTGTGTGGGGGAGAAGGAGGGTGAATGGGTGATTTAGTCTGTAAACCTATTCTCTGATCCACACTCTGGAGCAGAAGGGGGCGGTAATGCACCAATAAGCTGGATGCCAACCGCCGTTAAATACGAAGAAGAAGAAGAAGAAGAAGAAGAAGAAGAAGAAGAAGCAAGAGTAGTAAACTAGTATGTGGTTCCAAATTTAGCTGTGCATTTCAGTGCACTCTTGCTGCAGTCATCTGGGAACTTTGCGCCTACAGTTTTATGAATACTGTGTGCGAATACTCTACTCCCGTGTGTGATTTCAGCCAATGTTTGGGAGCACATAGCACGCAATACTTTATTCAACTGCTCCAAAACACATTCTATAACCGAACTTACACGATAATGTGCACATCACTGCAGATCACTGATAATGGAACAACATCTGTTAGTTGCCATAGGAAAAGGAATAAGATCAAAAAATAAATCAGACTGAATATTTTAAAGAATATAAAGAGAGTTTTTTTAATTGTAGGTCACTTTATTTGATGGATGTGTATGCTGAAAAATTGGCAATATGGCAAAATATTGGGTCGACCATTGAAAAAACACATGGTGTACTTTACATAGACAAGCACTAAGCCATTTTCACATATATTACAAATGGTTATTAAAATGTTTCTTTTATATTGCTTGCTTGATCTATAGGCCACATGTATGTGAAAACTCAGGGCTCAAATATTCCACATGCTGCTATTTTGCAGTCCTGTTTGGGCCTTTCGTTGTAGGTGGGCACTGCCTCTAGTCTCTTTAGAACTGAAGTGCCTTCAATGAGTTGCCTGGGAGAGAGGGAAAAAGCTGTGATGGAGACTTTGGATTTTGTAAGAGTGTTAAATAGCAAAGGTATTTACCTGTGTATAATGTCTGCATTAATAATGCAAAGTCAAGCGTTCATAACTTTGGCTTTCTTGCACACGTATGCAATTTATTAGGGTCATTACCCAAAAGCCACATATTTGTAGTCCATCCAGGACGCTGGCTGTAGTGTGATGTAGAACTGAGAGCCGTTGCTATGAGCGCCTTGGTTTGCCATTCCCAGGATGCCACGCTTGTTGTGGGATATGACAAAACTCTCATCTAGAGAAGAGAACAGCCTAGTGCTTTTTATATGCATGAATCAATATGTACAGTATATTACACATTTTAAGCAAGTATGATTGTGTTATGAATTACAGAATTTGTGTGCCACATAAATTTGTTAATAAGAATGTACCCTCAAATGTTGGACCATAGATAGACTCTCCCCCAGTGCCTTTCCTTTCAGGTGAAATATCTGTAATTGAAAATGTATAAACATTTACTGGCATCGTGTGTGTGTGTGTGTGTGTGCATAAATGTGTAAAATGTATGTATAATTTAATTTTTACATTTATGTATAAATGTATTAAATCATCGTAAATGTGTAAATGTATTACTGCTTCTTACCTCCACCCTGCAGCCAGCCATTTGGCACCACTCTGTGGAAAATTGAGCCCTTGTAGCTCAACTCAAGGTTACTCTTGGACAAACCTGCCTCTCCAGTGCACAGGGCCTTGAAGTTCCTGCAGGTCTTTGGACACACGTCTGAGAACAGCTAGCAGGTTACATTTTAAACACTTTCAGAGTAGAGAAGAATGACACGGAAATACATTTCCACTATGACTAACTAAGCTAATCAAGAGGGAGAACATTTCCTTACCTCAAACAACAGCCTGCCAAATGCCTCTCCGCCGCTTTCAATATCCATATAAACAAAAATGTGCTGTGAGAAAGAGAGGGCAGATGTTGCACACCTTGGAGGTATTATGAGAAATGTTAAATGGTTGTAGTCGCATAAAAATTATGTTGTTTATTTTTCTGTATTATCAGTTATGTCTCATTCCATTGTTGTGTTTATTTACCCCTGTGCTTCGCAGGTTGCTGGTGTAAAACTCCTCAGCCAGGGCCATATAAAGCGCCTGTGGTCGATGGAAAGAAAACTTCCACTCTTTCTCTGCCCAGCTGGACAGTTTCCTCTCATCACCGAGCAACTGACCGTTTGCGAAGGACATTAGAAAGCCGGTGTATTGCCAAACCTCTCCTCTCAGCTCCTTGAGAAGTAAACGTATTTGATTTGTTCAGCAGATACACTGCCATTCAAAAGTTTTTGATCGGTAAGATTTTTTATGTTTTTAGAAGAAGTCTCTTATGCTCACCAAGGCTGCATTTATTTTATTAAAAATACAAAAAAAAAAAACTATTTAAAAACTAAACTTTTAAAACTATTAAAATGTAAAATAACTGTTTTCTATTTGAATATATTTTAGAATGTAATTTATTTCTGTGATGTTAAATTGATCAAAAGTGACAGTAAAGACATTTATAATGTTACAAAAATTCTATTTAAAATAAATGCTGTTCTTTTGAACTTTCTATTTATCAAAGAATCCTGAACAAATGTTTTACGCAACTGTTTTCAACATTGATAATAATCATAAATGTTTCTTGAGCAGCAAATCATCATAGAATGATTTCTGAAGGATCATGTGACACTGAAGACTGAGTAATGATGCTGAAAATTCAACTTTGATCACAGGAATAAATTACATTTTAAAATATATTCAAATAGAAAACAGTTAGGCTATTTTACATTTTAATAATATTTTACAATATTACTGTTTTTGTTTGTATTTTTTAATAAAATAAATGCAGCCTTGGTGAGCATAAGAATCTACAACATTAAAAATCTTACCGATCAAAAACTTTTGAATGGCAGTGTATATTGAAAACAATATGCCTTGCCTTACCTTCTTTTTGTTAGCTAAATATTCATGCCAGTCACATTCAAGAAGCGGACGAATTGTTGGATCATCAAATGACTCCGGGAATTTATTTTTCAAACCCTGTAAGTGCAGACGTTATAGCTTTTGTGAACAGGTGTGCAGTCAGCATCGTTATTAGCACAGTTAAGCCACGCCAAAATGCAAAGTGGTCAGCATCTAAAAGCTTTACCTCCGCAATGCTTTTGGCTATTTGAAAATTATGTTTGTTTAACAGACCGACGATCTCTAAATGTACAGCGGATGCCATGTTGTGTAAAGTTAAAAGAGTCCCGTTGCCAGGGTAACCGATGCGAGTGGCGCACAACGATGACGAACCCTTCCGTACGTCTATCTTTTTTTAATGGTTATCTAATTTTTTGTGTTGAGCCTTCCATGCCAGTATTTTCTATGTATTTTTACTATTCTATGCCATTTTGTTGTATTCAGATTTTGTATTCAATAAAAAATTTTTTTTTTATATTTCTTAATTATCAATTGAAATGTCTGTAAAAACACCAAGGCTTGGTTTCACAGACACGGCTTAAATTTAGCCAGGATTAGGCCTTAGTTCATTTAAGGACATCTAAGTAGCTTTTATGTCCTAGGAAAAAACATTACTGGTGTTCATCTTGAGACAAAAAAATGGCAGTGACATATTTTAAGATATGTCATTACAAGTTGCTTTTAAAACAGCTCAAACATGCATTTTAACTGGGGACTAAGCTTAAGCCTGGTCTGTAAAACCGGGGTATACGTTTAAAACAATAACAAAGAAATACTTAACAAAATCGATTAAAACATATTTATTAGGCTCATTCATTTAATTGTCAATTGAACAGAACAAATAAACAAAGTGCCAACACTGATCAAATACTGTGATGTGCTGACTCAAGGTTTTTATTATTTGAAGTTGCTTCAATTGCCTCCAAGCTGTATCAGACCTGAGGCTGTTTTGGTGGACTTCTCAAGGGCCAGAAACCTGTCCAGCTTCTGTGCAAAATCTGGGGGCAGGTTGTGAGGGGATCTGTATGTCTTCATGGTGGTACCCAGGTATGAGATGAGCTCACAGCCTTCATCAAACTTCTGAAGTTTCTTTTTGTATTTTTGTCGAATATAGTCCGGGTTCCTGGTGTTGAATGCTGTGAGGGTGGAGGGGTAGAAAGTTTCAAGTGTGGGAAGATACTTTGACTTTATTTGAAATTATCCTACATTGAATAAATTAATTTATTTCACATTAAAACATATTATCCAAACCCTTCTCATCCCCAGCTATTCATAAGGAAGCCAAAATAAGAAAATCAAGGCCACCTTTCAGATGAAAGGCCAGGTACAATAAAGCAGATCTCTTCACACTGAGAAAGGGGAACTTTGGCTTGAGTTGACCCACAGCAGTCATGGCTTTGATTATGGGTACTGCCACACTCTAGAAAAAAAACAAAAAAAAAAACATACATACATAAAAACTGTGGTTAAGAAAATTTTTCCACTTGTTAAAAACAGTTTAATGATGGTTACACAGACCATTTACTTATGTGACCAATATTAATAGGTACACAAAAGCAGCAGATTAACAGACTGAAGTGAGTGTCTGTGTTTCTGTGTTTTCTTACTTGTTCCAAATAGCCCATGATCGGTAAAGAGGTCAGTAAGACCGGATCTTCCAAAGGAGGTAGTTTATGTGGAAGTTTCTGGTCCCAGTAAATATCAGGTGACCTGAGGACAGTTCTGTTGTGAATCATCTGTGTTTCATGTTACTGTATTACAAATAGCGCGTTGCTATGGCTATTATTAACATCTTTAATGAAGATAATATATTTATAAATGCCTGATATATCAATTAATAATTATTAATGTATATGGATGCTTTTATTTGATCAAAAATACAGTGTGAACAGTAATAATAATAAATTGTTTTCTATATTAATATTTTACAATGTAATTTATACCTGTGATGGCAAAGCTGAATTTTCAGCAGCATTACTCATCACACACATGATCCCCATGATTATCACAAGATCCTTCAGAAATCATTCTAGTATGCTGATTTGCTGCTCAAAAAACATTTCTTATTATTATCAATGTTGTGCTGCTTAATAGTTTTGTGGATTAATAATTCTGTGATGAATAGAAAGTTCAAAAGAACAGCATTTATTTGAAATATTTTTGAAACAGTGTAAAAGTCTTTACTGTCACTTTTGATCAATTTAACCTTGCTGTATGAAAGTATTAATTTCTTTTAAAAAAATCTAATCCAGCCAAATTACTACTCACTGGAGAAACTGCTCTTGTTTCTTCTCACTCTCAAATATATAGATCCTATTTCGATACTCAACAGCATACTCCATGTTCCCACGCACCAAGGCCTCATACCTACAGATGAAGAGAAAAACATGGTAGAACTGCACTGTGGATCATTTACACAGTGCCTAATGCTTTTAAATGACAATGTGTCTTTTACTTGGACTAAAGTGTGTGAAAAGGGTATCTTATTAATGAATAAGTCTGCAATAAAGTCTGTAGTAAAAATTAAGGTAATTCTCCCCATAAGTGTTATAGAGTTTCTTGGCTGTACCTCTGTTGACCATCTAGATAAGTGACAGGGCAGAAACCCTTCATCTCCACCTGTTGAGGGAACCTGCTCTTCACCTGGCCTGCATTGAGCTTATGAGGCAGGAGTGGAGGAGGGGGTAATGGGTAAGGACAACCTGGAACCACAAACTGATCCGGGGAATCTAAAAACCTCTTTTAAGAAACATAAAGAGAGGTAGTGTTAAACCAAAGTTTCTGTGAACATGCTGTTGGAACATCTGACACGTTACCTCTAGAAGCTCCCTGCTGGCCATTTTGTAGAAGTGGCCCTTGAACTCTGCAGCCAATTCAAGTGAGGTATTATGTGAAGAGTCCACCAGATGGCGATGGAGAGCTAAGCTAACTGGGCAGTACTGCCCAAACTCGCCCAGCCTAGACTGCAGTTCTCTTGGGGTAATGCACAGTCTGTTTATACAGGCTGCCTGGCCTGCGAGGATGACAGAAAGCTGTCACAAAACTACACATATTGATGTTATCGATGCAAATTTAATGCTTAATACATGGATGCATATTACTAGTGCTTCTTGTTTGACAACTGTGCATTATTTGCATGCTCTCACCTTTGTGAATTCTGTCCAGGTAAGCATAAATGTGTCTTATGCTTATGCGAACTTCATCTAAAACTCGCTCCCATACCCACCACTTGCTCTTGTGAGCATCAATGGGAGTCCAGTTGTGATACTGCTGGTGGACGTGTTGCCTAAGAGCTTCAACTTCCCGTCGGAAGCAAGAGTTGCGAATGTTTAGGACCTGGGGGCTGTCATTCACTGGGTAAGGCCTGTTGGAGAGAGTTGCCATAATCTTACATAATCTTGTGAATATTTGCATCTAATATACGTATTATGCCAGACCATAATACCACAACATTTATAACACTGTGAACATTAAAAGAAATAAAAAATCTACTTGATACAAGCAATACTTAGCTTTTATTCTCATCATTTTTACAACTTTATTCTCGTAACATTAACTTAATTTTCATAACATTGCATCTTATTATTCTCGTAAAAGGTCTATTATGACATTATTCTCAAAACATTATGACTTCACTCTTATGAGTATAGTCTTAAATCTAAAAAAAAATTATTTTAAGGTGGCATTAAAATTGTGTAGTTTTTAGCATTTTCCTTAATTGAAAGCTGAAATAAAACAAAATACACTATATTCCAAAAAGTATTGGGACACCCCTCCAAATCATTGAATTCCGGTGTTCCAATCACTTCCATGGCCACAGGTGTATAAAATCAAGCACCTAGGCATGCAGACTGCTTCTACAAACATTTGTGAAAGAATGGGTCGCTCTCAGGAGCTCAGTGAATTCAAGTGTGGTACCGTGATAGGTTGCCACCTGTGCAATAAGTCCATTTGTGAAATTTCCTCACTACTAAATATGCCACGGTCAACTGTTAGTGGTATTATAACAAAGTGGAAGCAATTGGGAACAACAGCAACTCAGCCACGAAGTGGTAGGCCACATAAAATCACAGAGCGGGGTCAGCGTATGCTGAGGGTCACAGTGCGCAGAAGTCGCAAACCTTCTGCAGAGTCAATAGCTACAGACCTCCAAACTTCGTGTGGCCTTCAGATTAGCTTAAGAACAGTGCATAGAGAGCTTCATGGAATGGGTTTCCATGGCCGAGCAGCTGCATCCAAGCCTTACATCACCAAGTGCAATGCAAAGCGTCGGATGCAGTGGTGTAAAGCACGCCGCCACTGGACTCTACAGCAGTGGAGACGTGTTCTCTGGAATGATAAATCACGCTTCTCTGTCTGGCAATCAGATGGACGATTCTGGGTTTGGCAGTTGCCAGGAGAACAGTACTTGCCTGACTGCATTGTGCCAAGTGTAAAGTTTATTATGGTGTGGGGTTGTTTTTCAGGGGTTGGGCTTGGCCCCTTAGTTCCAGTGAAAGGAACTCTTAATGCTTCAGCATACCAAGATATTTTAGACGATTTCATGCTTCCAACTTTGTGGGAACAGTTTGGCGATGGCCCCTTCCTGTTCCAACATGACTGCGCACCAGTGCACAAAGCAAGGTCCATAAAGACATGGATGAGCGAGTTTGGTGTGGAGGAACTTGACTGGCCTGCACAGAGTCCTAACCTCAACCCAATAGAACACCTTTGAGATGAATTAGAGCGGAGACTGCGAGCCACGCCTTCTCGTCCAACATCAGTGCCTGACCTCACAAATGCGATTCTAGAACAATGGTCAAAAATTCCCATAAACACACTCCTAAACCCTGTGGAAAGCCTTCCCAGAAGAGTTGAAGCTGTTATAGCTGCAAAGGGTGGGCCAACTCCATATTAAAGCCTACGGATTAAGAATGGGATGTCATTAAGTTCATGTGCATGTAAAGGCAGATGTCCCAAATGTTTTGGCAATATAGTGTATAAATATTAGATGAAGCAACTTAATCTTAAAAAAAAAAACCTTAGAAAATTAGAAATGTTGCCTTGGCAACTAACTGAAATAAAATAAGTTTAAGTAATACAATTACTAAAACTGAAATATAAATTAAATCTAAATTAGAAATATAAAAAAACTAAAACTAATAAAAATGGCAAAAGCACATAACAAAATTACTCAAATTTAGGTTTTCATTTTTTAAAGTTAACGTAAACTGAAAATATAAAAATATTATTAAATACAATAATGGCATATAAATAATACTAAAATAACACTGGAGATGTGTGAGTGTTTGTGCTGGTCTGACTTCTTGTTTTTCCCCCTGTCTTTCAGGCCTCTCCTCAGCACTTCCGCCATGTCCAGTTGCAGTTCAATCACTAGCATAGGAATAATGCTGCAGGATTCCAGTAATTCAGCCTGATGCTTGGTCACAGGGAAGCCGTCCAACACAAACCTGAGGATCAAACACATGTATAATGCCATATACATAGATTTAAAGGTTTCTATCTTTTAGGTTATTTTTTCTTGCAGAAGTACATTCCTTTGATTGGAAAAAATGTGGTCCTCACCCACGAGTGCTGCAGACCAGGCTCATTACTGCCACCTCCAAGCACTGGATGGCTAGTTCATCAGGAACGGTCAGGCCCTGGTTCAAATGCTTCTGAACCTGATAACGCAATTCAGTTTTGGACTGGCTGTTGAGCACCATACGTATTGCATCCCCAATTGAGAGTCGAGCGAGACCATACTCCTGTGCAAACACCCGGGCCACTGAATGCACACACACAGTTAAAAGCTACTTTTTTATTAAATCTATAAAAACACTTGCTTTTAAGTTATTCTGGTCTGATTTCACTGACAGGGCTTAGATTGCAGGATTAGGACTTAGTTAAATTAGGTCATTCAAGTAACTTTTATAAATGTACCTTAGAAAAAACATTACTGATGTTCATCTTGACACAAAACAATAGCACTGACATAGCCTATTTTAAGATATGTCAGTGCAAATTACTTTCAGCTCAAACATGCATTTTATTCTGGGACTAGGCTTAAGGTTCGTCTGTGAAACTGTGAGTGACTACAATTCCAGAAATCTGACCTGTGGTTTTGCCTGCTTTGGGTGGGCCAATGATAGCCAGTTTGATTGGAAGGGAAGGGTTGGGCTTTGGTTGACGGAGATATTTGATTGGGTTGAGGATAAAGGTGTTGCGTGTCTCCCTGGAGGCAAAGAAGTAGATGAACTTATGTAGGATGACAGGGAATGTGGCGTTGAAAGGGCCTTGTGGAGGCTGGATCAAATCTCCTTCTGCGTACTACAGAACATGACAGCAAACAGACTTTTTTGCCTCTTTGTTTTTTATTTATATGCTCTGTTTAGGCTATTTTAGGCTTATTATTCAATTCATTTTCAATATGTTGTATATCTGCTTTTACCTTAACAGGATCCCAGCACCCGAAGGCACTGGGATATTTAAAGGAGCAGTAAAGGAGTCTTCTGGCGAGACTGTAGCTGATTGGCTGACACATCTGAAAGAGTGAGTCTCTGTTTACCATCAGAGGTTTGATTCCCTGTAGGAGCTGATACCTCACGATCCGAGGCAAGCTGCCTGCGCTTATAACCAGACGGGGGATTTGGTTGTCTGTTAGAAAGTCCTATGAAAAAAACAATGTATTATCTGAAGAATTTCTAGAATTGAACAAATGCTATAATGTCTTCCTAATATGAACAGTCAATAATGAATTTGAAGTTGTTTATAATATAAGCTTTTAGCTTCTCCTTACCGTCATACTGGTGAGGTTGTTGTCATCCTTTTCAAACCTCTGACTGATCTCCGTCTCCAGCCTCTCTTCTGCACTAGTTTCTGTTTCTTCATCCTCTGCCTCCTCTTCCTCCACAGGAGGAAACTCCTCCAGCAGTATGTCCTCCATTTCCTCCAATTCCTGCTCTTCGTTCACCGCCTCTGCTTCTTCTTGCACCTCTTCGTCATCCTCATCCTCCTAAAGAGCAACAGAATTTTCAGTCATAATCTGTCACTCACCAATGCATGAAGACATAACGACAGTTGACATCAATGACCTGTTCTTTGAGGGGCTTCAGAGTGAGTGGGCTTGGTTTTTTGGTTGCACGTTCAGCCATAAGCTCAGCTCTTCTGTGGGTGATGGCCCGCTCCTACAGTTGACACAGACCAATGCATATTTACTCCCCAAAAAATTTTATCACCTGCTTTACGGTAAATGCCTGCTGTTTATTTTGCTCGTTTGGATTTTACATCCTTTTATCCCAAATGCTGAAGTTTTCGCTTAAACACTCACCCTGAGTTCGCGCCGCAGCTTAATGACCAGGCGCTTTTGTTCTTGCCTGCGCTCTTGTCTCTCTCTCCAACGCGTGAGCCGCGAAGGCAGGAGACGCCGCACCACCTCAGACACCTCTACAGACATCACTGCCACCACATCTGGAAACAAGTGATGCTCCACCATGAAGGACACCTCCTCTTGGTTTTGGGGAAATCCCTCCAAAATAAACCCTGTGGATCTGAGAGAAAAGTTAAGGAATATTTTGCCAAAAAGAAAAGACAATTGTGTCTACTCACCCTCCTACATTCAAACACGTATGCTTATTTTTCCCTTGGAATATAGCATGCAAGTCATATGTACTACTTTTACTTTTATGGCTTTTATATACATTTACAGTATTACAGATTGACTGATACTGCCTTTTTATGACAGATACAATACAGATGTCTGATAAAAAATAATGCTTAAATTTGTAAGCGTTCTATTATTTATATATTTTTGCTTTTTGACACAATACATGATGATGATGATAAAAAACATATGCATGGATTTTTATTACTAATAATAATAATAATAATAATAATTATCTATAATAATAAATTATTATATTACTATTATTGTTATTTGTGCCATTATATTTATGCAAAGTTTTGTGATCTAAATGGTCTCAAATCAGTGTTATTGTTAAAAATAAAATAAAATATAAATATTAGATTAAAAAAAAACTAAGGCAACCAACTGAAATTAATAACTAAATAAAAATAATTACTAAAAAAAACTGATATAAAATAAATGAAAGCTATATAGATATATTTACGAAAAAACTAATAAAAAATAAACACTGTCTCAAATTATTTTTTATCTGTTTGGCTGTTTATTTGTTAAGCTACACTTTAAAAAGTTATTTAAATAATATACCCTAACCCTATTAAAGAATGATAACCGTTTAAAAGTGTGAGTATCGCTTAAACTGATAATGAATCTATCTCTAGCTGTTATTGCTTTTTTGTCCTATTTTGAGCTTGACACTTTAATTGCCATTGTATGAAAGAGGTTTTCTTCTTTTTTTTGTGTGCAGGTTTGGAATGATGTGAGGGTAAATAAATAATGACAAAATTTTAATTGTGAGGTGGACTATTTGATGATTTAAAGTTTAAGCTATATCTGCAAGTGTTTTTTTGTTGTTGTTTTATGAGGTAGCATGTTTGAATTAGTGAGTGTTTGTGAATGAACATTTACTTGTAGGGTTCCTGGTCCCACCACTGCAATAAAACCATTTCCAGTATCTCCGGAGGGAGAGGATCACCATCCTGCAGGTATGCCTTTATGGCCTCCTCATCATCAGTCAATGCTGGTTCTTCCTACAAACACACCAATGCAAAAAATTACTCCGAGATAAGCTATGCAACAAAAACAAAAATTCAAACATTACAGCCCCCTCACATTTGTGTCAGGATTAGCAGATGCAGTATCCTCATGACTGGTCTTGTCTTCCTGGTCTGGAGGGGATTCTGCGTTTTGACCCTGGGCCTGAGCCTCCAGCAGGCCCTGCAGCTCCTCCGGAGGTTCCTCAGGGGGTTCAGAATCATCTGCATATGACACATGTTTTTGTGTCTTCCGTAGGATCAGCTCCTGTAGCCGCTCTCGGAACTGGATGTGGAAAACTCCCAGCTGCTCTGCAAGCCACTTCCCATGGGTGGTCTTTCCAGAGCCTCTCACTCCTAGCATGAAGACACGCAGCGCAGGTGGCTGGTTGCATACAAGCAGAGCTTTGAGTTATGTATTATTTGCCACAAATTGTACATATTTGTCATTTTCTATTTGTTTTCACAGATGCAGAAGACGTTCAAAAGTACAAAACAAGGTCAGAGGTTTGTCACATTCCAACATGTGTGTGTTTTTATCATTTATCCTGATGTAGAAATACATGTTATGCATTTATCCTGTAAAAATATGAGATGCCTCAATAAGGTCTGTTGACCGAAACGTTGCGTATTAAAGCCATTGTGCAAGATTTTTTATTTTATTTTTTAGTTTATCATATATCCTGAGAAAATGCAAAAATACCTTTAATGGTTGTGTGTTAGATATGTAGATTTCAGGGTTCTGTAGGAACTTTTCTCGTGCCTCTGTGCTGGAGAAATAATAGACTTTGTCTCTGTACTTGGCAGCATATTCGTCCAGACACGGTTGTAGCGTACCCCTCTCCTTCAGAACCACTGGACAAAAATGCTTGGTGTCTCCCAGCTGCCTCTTAGAGCTGACTTCCTCCTGAGACCATCATAAACAAGAGAGTGGCATGATATTCTAAGAATCAGTAACAGGTTGTTCACACAGTAAGTGTCTTACATCTGTCTGCTCTATTTTTATAAATTGTTGGTCAAAGTCAGGGTTTCCCTAGTCTCAGCCTCAGACGTCACGGCCATGGACCGTTGGCTGAACGTCTGATGCATATGGCACTTATCTGGAAACACTTCAGGATTTTCGAAGTCGTCATCCGATTGGTTGAATTCTACAGGATGTCCGTGAGATGAGTGTGTTGTGTTCTTTAATGGTCCGCCTAGAAACTAATGCAGTGACACCAAACTCCCTCGTGGAAGAAGAGCGCCGTCGTGTTTACAACTGTGACAACGATCGCTTATCAGCTAAAGGCTGGATTTTCAAAAGTATAAGTTCACGGCTCCATTGTTACAGTAAACTTGCACAACGTTCTTGAATGAATAATTATCTGTTATTGCAAGGACATCGACTTTACATTGTCACGCCCCTAAACACGACGCGGAACAAATCGAAGTGTAATTAGTTGCTTTACATGTCAGTCAAACGTCTCTTGGGCGGTCCTCGACCAATGAAAGCTGCGATAGAGTCCAGACCTTCTGCCATCAGTCTGAAGGTCTGGCTCAAACAGCTCCCTAGTTCAGTAGTCAGGGCACTGATCAGGGAGTCAGCCCAATGACTTATTTCCTTGATCAGTGCCCTGACTACTGAACTAGGGAGCTGATTTAGACGCACCCAAACTAGGGTTTGTGAATTAATGAAAAGTTAATATTTAATTAAATTAAAATAATTCATAAAAACAAAATAAAATAATAAATTATATTATAATATATATATTTGTTTACTTGCATGTCTTGCAACCATTAATCAATGTCAGAGACACTGAGAACTTAAAATCTTAGGGGGTATTTCAAGTAAATATTTTAGGTCAAAAGGGATTTGGCGGACAAAAGCTGTTTTTCGACCGTCGGGCCGAACGGTTCTAAGAATGACACAGAGCGGTTACAGTTTTCACTTGAGCTCGGTTTGGCACGGCAAGATTACAAAATGTTTTCGGGCCGGAATTCCGTGCTGAGCCATGCTGGTAGAATTTGTGTAATGACATCACCACTCAGGATTGGTCAACTTTACCTGGCTACCAGTTTCACTGCAGCTGGCCAAGCGCACTATTTGAGCGAAGTAAAGATCCAGAAAATCACATTGTATGATTTTTAAATAATGAATTTGCATTTTATTGCATGACATAAGTATATGATCACCTACCAACCAGTAAGAATTCCGGCTCTCACAGACCTGTTAGTTTTTCTTTAAGAAGCCCTCCTGTTCTCCACTCATTACCTGTATTAACTGCACCTGTTTGAACTCGTTACCTGTATAAAAGACACCTGTCCACACACTCAATCAAACAGACTCCAACCTCTCCACAATGGCCAAGACCAGAGAGCTGTGTAAGGACATCAGTGATAAAATTGTAGACCTGCACAAGGCTGGGATGGGCTACAGGACAATAGGCAAGCAGCTTGGTGAGAAGGCAACAACTGTTGGCGCAATTATTAGAAAATGGAAGAAGTTCAAGATGACGGTCAATCTCCCTCGGTCTGGGGCACCATGCAAGATCTCACCTCGTGGGGCATCAATGATCATGAGGAAGGTGAGGGATCAGCCCAGAACTACACGGCAGGACCTGGTCAATGACCTGAAGAGAGCTGGGACCACAGTCTCAAAGAAAACCATCAGTAACACACTACGCTGTCATGGATTAAAATCCTGCAGCGCACACAAGGTGCCCCTGCTCAAGCCAGCGCATGTCCAGGCCCGTCTGAAGTTTGCCAGTGACCATCTGGATGATCCAGAGGAGGAATGGGAGAAGGTCATGTGGTCTGATGAGACAAAAATAGAGCTTTTTGGTCTAAACTCCACTTGCTGTGTTTGGAAGAAGAAGAAGGATGAGTACAACCCCAAGAACACCATCCCAACCGTGAAGCATGGAGGTGGAAACATCATTCTTTGGGGATGCTTTTCTGCAAAGGGGACAGGACGACTGCACCGTATTGAGGAGAGGATGGATGGGGCCATGTATCGCGAGATCTTGGCCAATGACCTCCTTCCCTCAGTAAGAGCATTGAAGATGGGTCGTGGCTGGGTCTTCCAGCATGATAACGACCCGAAACACACAGCCAGGGCAACTAAGGAGTGGCTCCGTAAGAAGCATCTCAAGGTCCTGGAGTGGCCTAGCCAGTCTCCAGACCTGAACCCAATAGAAAATCTTTGGAGGGAGCTGAAAGTCCGTATTGCCCAGCGACAGCCCCGAAACCTGAAGGATCTGGAGAAGGTCTGTATGGAGGAGTGGGCCAAAATCCCTGCTGCAGTGTGTGCAAACCTGGTCAAGAACTACAGGAAACGTATGATCTCTGTAATTGCAAACAAAGGTTTCTGTACCAAATATTAAGTTTTCTGATGTATCAAATACTTATGTCATATAATAAAATGCAAATTAATTACTTAAAAATCATACAATGTGATTTTCTGGATTTTTGTTTTAGATTCCGTCCCTCACAGTTGAAGAGTACCTATGATAAAAATTACAGACTTCTACATGCTTTGTAAGTGGGCAAACCTGCAAAATCGGCATTGTATCAAATACTTGTTCTCCCCACTGTATATGATCATCTTCCATAACGTGGGTGCTATTTACATCTCTTACAGTCTGTAAACTCTTACGTTACCAAGGCAATGACTGACACATTTCTATTACATTCCAAAGAGCTCTGTTATCAGCCCTACAGTGGAAAATGAAACCATATCCGTACCGGTTGAGCTGGATTGGCACGGAATGGAACGGTTAAGCAACGGGAACAGTTTGGGCCAATGGTGGAAAAGCAGCTAATGATTTTTGAAATGCAAGAACCTGTCCTGTGTGAACAGGTGCTGTAATATGATGTATTTCTAAGTTTAACAGGATATTCATTGATAAAAAAAATTATAATTTACAAGACCAGAAATGTGTATTAAGAAAATAAATGGGTTAAATTTTGATTTCATGCTTCATTTGTGTTCAGTGCTGGATTAATGATGAGTGTAACCTCTGATTCTTGTTCCTCCTCCTCTTCATTATCATCATCTTGTTTCTCAACCTGTGCCAGCGCATGTATAGCCTCATCCTCCTCCTCCAGGTCTGCACTAGATATCATCCAAGCTGTGTACTTAAATGGCTCTAAGAGAGAAATTTAGAGAGGGACAAGTGAAAGACAGAACAGTGAATGAGAGGGTGTGACCACTAATTTAGAGAGCATGAAACAGACAGACAGTCCACTCCACGTACTCTCCATATGGTCAGTCATCTCTTGGAGGATGTCCTGAGGTGTTTTGTTGGTGATGTTCAGTATTGCATAGCTGCAGGTGATGGTGTGCTCCATGCTTTCCCAATCTGCTACAAACTGCTTCAGCTGCACACTAAAGGCATCCATCTCTGGGCCGTCAGGATAACCGTTTTCCCACGTTGGAAGCACCACCTCTGTACACCCAGACATATGCAGATATGCAAAAATATATACCTTCCAGAAAAAGTCGTGAAGTTGAAGGAAAAATATACAAAAATATATAATAAGACTACAAACCTTCATCATTCAGTCTTTTGCCTTCATCATCAGACTTATCAGAACTCTCTGTAAATACATATAAATTATCAAAACCTTTTTTAACACATATTCATACCTTAAGACCTAAGACCACTGGCAATACTGTAAGGTTGAGCAGAGTTTGACATTATGTAAATGCACAGCAACGTCTTAATGAGTTAAAGAGTACTACCTGACTCCTCAATCAATGTCTCTAGTTTGGGCTGGGTGTCAATAGGCTGTGAATCTTTGTTTGAGGCTTCAGTCGGTTTCCTGCAAAAAAAAAAAAAAAAGAGCATGAAAACAATGCTGCAAATCTAATCACACCTCCATTCTGAAATACGTAAACCACCACTTTCCAACATGAAACCATGAAAATCAAAATGTTAAACTTGTAATGATTTTTCTCCTCAGGTTTTTGAGATCCTTTTAGGTGCAACTGGATCCAAACATCTGAAAATTTGGGAGTCAAAATCTAATTTAAACCTGGAAATACTACAATTCAAAAAAATTTTTGTGACAGTAAAGACCTTTATAATGTTACAAAGGATTACTATTTCAAATGAATGCTGTTCTTTTTAATGTGCTATTCATCACTGAATCCTGCCAAAAAAAAAAATTCCACAAAAATATTAAGCAGCATATTTCAAAATGTTATTTGAGCACTAAATCACCAATGATTTCTGAAGGATCAATTTATTTATTTATTTTTTTCCAACTTTTACTCAAATTATGCTTATAATATAATTAATTTAAAACAAAATAGAAGCATTTTCTCCAGTGGTTTAAAACTTTGAATCCCCACTTTATATTTTCTGAAACTGGGCCCTTATATTAGCTGCACTTACAGTGTCTCATGACTGTCTTGTGTCTTATGAAGTTTTCTTTCTTTCTTTAGGCGAGCCAGCACAGCTCGATCCACCTCTTCTTTATTCTGTTCATACATCCTGGTAAGTACAGTCCTTCCTTCAATAAAAAAATAACAAGTGACCATCACAATTAAGTGGACTTCATGGCCTAAACAAGCATAGACTGTATTATTTGATGTCAAAATCAGGGCTAAGAAATTATTAAGTATACATGCAAATACATGTCTTTCTCTCACCCTCTCCATCATTGTCTTGCAGACAGAATAAGACTTCAGGTGTTATAGCACCATGTAGTTCCTCAATGGTGATCAGCTGTGATCTACTGCTGGGAATGTTGTCCAGTATCCATCCCCTTTTATATTCAGCATCAACACCTTCAGCCTCAATCTGACAATCCACAGGCACTCTTAGAAACACAAATAATGTTGTTCTATGTAAGTATGAGAGCTGAGGGAGGCAGCACAGCAGTCTACCTCTCTTATGTGCTTCTCCAGGGCCTCCAAATAAAGCTCCCGTGAAGCTGTGACTGGAGACTCTGCTGCTTCCTTCATAGCTTCCTCCACAAGAGCTTGAACATCTGGATGATCTTCTGTCACTTCTATTGCTGTAAAAATGACATATTAGTATTTATTATATACTACATATAGTATTTATTAATATTTTGGATTGGCATTTGTCTTTATATTTTCAGTTTTCCTTTTAATTTTAGTTAAGTTTTGCTATTATTGCTTTTGTCGTTTTTATTAGTTTTTGAATTTTAAATATTTTATTTTTACTTTAGTACTTCAGCTTAAACTTCATTTATTTCTGTTAGTTGCAAAGGCAACTTTTTTCAAATCTAAGTTTTTAATCAAATATTTGTTTTATTTGATTTCAGCTTTATTTCAATGAATGAAAACGATTTTTAGCATTTTAGATTTATGTACCAGTTCAGTGTAGTAAGGTGCATTTCATAGTATTTATGTGTAGTATTTATATTTTATAGTATTTAAAGTGTTAGTACACCCAAAAATGAAAATTCTGTCATCATTTACTCACCCTCATGTCGTTCCAAACCCGTAAGACTTTTGTTCATCTTCGGAGCAAAAATTAAAATGAAATCTGAGAGCTTTCTGTCCCTCCAAAAGTTCATAAAGAGATCGTAAAACTAATCCATATGAATTGAGTGGTTATATTTTCTGAAGAGACACAATCACTTTATATGATGAACAGATTTCATTTAGGTTTTTATTCACATATAAACATTAATAAACAGACACATCAGTTGTTCGCTTGACATGTTCGCTTGACGTTTGAGAACCAATGAGGTTCATTCTTGTGTGTTACGTTTGAGCTTCCGCAAAAACCATTAAGGTTTGTTTTTGCCTGTCAAGCAGGTTCGGTTGAGCTTCTGTTTATGTTCGCTGATCAATGTTTATATGTGAATAAAAGCCTAAATTCAATCTGTTCATCACATAAAGCGATCGAGTCTCTTCAGAGTTTGGAAAAATATTTACTAAACCGCTGAATTCATATGGATTAATTTTATGATCTCTTTATGAACTTTTTGAAGCGTCGAAATGGTAGTTGTGTAGACTGTCGATGGAGGGACAGAAATCTCTCAGATTTCATTAAAAATATCTTAATTTGTGTGACCGACATGAAGGTGAGTAAATGATGACAGAATTTTCATTTTTGGGTGAACTTAACCCTGTAACACTCTCTTTAACCACTGAATTAATATTTAACTTTGTACTCTTTTCATTTATTTAATGTGTGTATATAAAAATGACGTGAATGATAACAGTTAACAAAATGTTAAAGCACAGAACATACATTATTATCAGTGAAACTGAGGGGGGTGTAAAGTCCATGTTTGTGCATTGACCTCACCTGAGTAAGTTTCAGCAGACTTACCCTCACTGGTTGTCACATTACCTACAAAAATGGGGAAAAAACTCAAATGTGTCCCAGAATGTTTTAAAAGTTTCCAACTCAATCATCTTATCATTCTATCATGCCATGGAGCTTGTTGTTTGGTAGGTTTACCAAGTTGGCATCCTCATAACATTTCTAACCTGATGCATGTGTAGCCTCAAGCTGCATCTTGGCTCTGACCTTCTCCATGCCTGCGAGGGTGGTGTCGTGACGCACTTTGTCTAACATGTCTTGTGTAAACATACTCAGTGTACGCTCCATCAGCGCCTCAACATCTACCACTACAGCCCCATAATACTCAGCTAGCAGTGCACACATTGTGCTCTTTCCTGAGCATCGTGGACCGATCACAGACACCCTGCAAGGCAAGTGGGGTATGGGTGGCAGCAGGTAGTATCGAGGGTTCGCCGTGAACTTCTGCAGAGCATTTTGAGACGACAGGACGTAGATCATATCCATGAAGCTGATGGAGAGAAATTATGAAATTATAAATGGCCCCTCACTTTGAAGTAGTTTTATTTATAATAAATTAGTTTTCACTAACCCAACGGCAAACTCTGGACTGCCCTTGACCATCCTGCCCTCTTTGAGTGCCACCGGACAGTTGCAGGACCATCGACTCCTTCGCCAATAAAAGCCTGGTGCGACATTCCTACAGGAAGACAGAGTCCGAAACAGCTCCTCCTACAAAAACAGACATGGTGAAGAGGCATGTAAAATGAAGGTCGCTTTAGTGAGGTGTGTGTTTGCAGTATCTGACCATGTCCATCTGATCAGCAAGCTCTGCGTCCTCTATCGTCATCAAACGCACAGGCACAGCTGGACACCTCACAGCCATAGACTCCAAACGAGACATTACGGACTGTGCACAGGTAATTGGAAAGTTCAGTATCATTACATTATATATCATGTTATTTGAATGCTTTACTGATTTCAAGACAGCATTGTTTCTCAGACAGGCCCGTTCACACCAAGAACAATAACGGTAACTATAACTATATTAGCATCCACACCAACGCATTATAACGATCTGTCTGCGTTATAGTGTCTTTGCGTTATAAGTTCTTTAAAGAAGGATGAATTCTGATTGGCTGATTGGTCAATGTTTTTATCATTCATCAGCTGGAAAAAAAATTCAATCCAATGATATCGTTGCCCTATATTATTATCATTATAGTTGTGGTGTAGACTACACTATTCTAATAGAATTAGAGCGATTATTAAAACTTTATAGTTATCAATATAGTTATTGTCCTTGGTGTGAACAGGCCTTTAGGCATAACAGCTTGACTGAGGTCACCCACCTCAAAAAGCTCCTCTGGATCCTTGTTTCCATCCAGCTCAAATAAATATGGAGGATTATGGTCTGCCATGTAATCCTAGACATCAAACATAAGTATAACTGCTCTTTGTTTCAATAATAGTGTGTATGCAGGTGTTTAATAGGTGCCATTACCTCTAGAGGCCTGAGGATAGTGTCCTTATAGTGCACAATCCTGCTCTTGGTGTTCTCTGGGTAATTCTCGCTCACTCTTACTAGTTGTGTGATCATGTCTTTCTGTAGCTCTATCTCTTCCATCTTAAACACAGATTTTCAATTGCATTGTCATTTGTGCACAGACTTTCAAAATTTGGAAATTCTGAATTCATCCAAGAAACTTGAAGCAAGCTACAACTTGCCGTAATACAATTTAAACTGCGTTTTGGAAAAGTGTCTAGCAAATAAATAATGGCAATAATATACTGAACTGAATTTCCACTTTTATGATTCCCCACACTTTTGTCAGTGGTTCTCAATCGGGGCTGTACCAAACTTCAAATAGGGTTGCTGGATAACTTAAAATTATTTAAATAATATTTAAATCTATTTATTGAATTATTTATGATTATGTAATAAAATAACTTCAATAAATGCTAAAAAAAATTAAAGGAGATTAAATGAAAAATGACATTTCTCTCTTTTTTTAAATCCACCCCTACCCCACCCCACCCTCAACAACTGTTGTTTTTATTGCAGAATGTACAGTCTTGAAACTTCTGGAATCACAACATTAATTGTAGTTGGTTATTTTAATGGACATACCAGTTTTTGTAACTAAAAAAGTCAGACAACAAGCTGAAATACTGGAATAAATATTGTAGCCTAAATGAGGGGTCTTCAAGTTAAACAGGCTGAGAACAGGCAGCTCTAAAGGTGCATCCCAGTTTGCATACTTATGCACTATTCTATGCCTATTAGAATATTCTATTCACTATTCTATTCAATATTTTTAGTATTGTATTGTATAGTAGTGTGCTCACCCTGAAAATTCCAAAATGAAAAAGTGCATTTCAAATACCCGAATGCACAAAAAAAAGCATGGAATGTTGGGACACTTCATGCATTTAATGCACAACTGTCACAGCGTTCCTTATGTAGACTCCAGACTCCGAAGTTGAATGACAAAATAACCATATCAAATTCATACACTGGATGGTAGAGTGAGTATAAGTGCAGAGTGTACAGTATGTCATTTAGGACACCGCTTAAAGGGATAGTTCACCCAAAAAGGAAAATTACCCCATGATTTACTCACCCTCAAGCCATCCTAGGTGTATATGACATTCTTCTTTCAGATGAATACAGTCGGAGTTATATTAAAAAATGTCCTGACTAATCCAAGCATTATAATGGTAATGAATGGCAGCCCAAAAATTGAAGCCAAAAAAAGTGCATCCATCCATTATAAAAGTAATCCATATGGCTCCGGGGGGTTAATAAAGGCCATCTGAAGTGAATTGATGGGTTTGTGTAAGAAAAATATATTTAAAACTTTATAAAGTAAAATATCTAGCTTACGGCGGACCGCCTTCCGTATTCAGCTTACGAAGAAATAGATATTTTACTTTATAAAGTTTTAAATATGGATATTTTTCTTACACTTATTTTTAATATAACTCTGATTGTATTCGTCTGAAAGAAGAATGTCATATACACCTAGGATGGCTTGAGGGTGAGTAAATCATGGGGTAATTTTCATTTTTGGGTGAACTATCCCTTTAAGTATTACCTCTTCCTCCAGATCCTCTGTTTCTTCCTCTTCCTCATCCTCTATGCTGCTGCTTTTTATGACTGGCTCTTTCTTCACAGGGTCCCACTTCTCCCTCTGGAAGACACGGCCTGTCTCCGGATGTTGGCGCTCATCTGATAGCCTGTGGATCAGGTCTCTGTCTGCACACTACACACATACATTAAATGTCAATTACTTCACATTTATGTATTATATATACAGTGGGGAGAACAAGTATTTGATACACTGCCGATTTTGCAGGTTTGCCCACTTACAAAGCATGTAGAGGTCTGTAATTTTTATCATAGGTACACTTCAACTGTGAGAGACAGAATCTAAAACAAAAATCCAGAAAATCACATTGTATGATTTTTAAGTAATTAATTAGCATTTTATTGCATGACATAAGTATTTGATACATCAGAAAAGCAGAACTCAATATTTGGTACAGAAACCTTTATTTGCAATTACAGAGATCATACGTTTCCTGTAGTTCTTGACCAGGTTTGCACACACTGCAGCAGGGATTTTGGCCCACTCCTCCATACAGACCTTCTCCAGATCCTTCAGGTTTCGGGGCTGTCGCTGGGCAATACGGATTTTCAGCTCCCTCCAAAGATTTTCTATTGGGTTCAGGTCTGGAGACTGGCTAGGTCACTCCAGGACCTTGAGATGTTTCTTACGAAGCCACTCCTTAGTTGCCCTGGCTGTGTGTTTCAGGTCGTTGTCATGCTGGAAGACCCAGCCACGACCCATCTTCAATGCTCTTACTGAGGGAAGGAGGTTGTTGGCCAAGATCTCGCGATACATGGCCCCATCCATCCTCCCCTCAATACGGTGCAGTCGTCCTGTCCCCTTTGCAGAAAAGCATCCCCAAAGAATGATGTTTCCACCTCCATGCTTCACAGTTGGGATGGTGTTCTTGGGGTTGTACTCATCCTTCTTCTTCTTCCAAACACGGCGAGTGGAGTTTAGACCAAAAAGCTCTATTTTTGTCTCATCAGACCACATGACCTTCTCCCATTCCTCCTCTGGATCATCCAGATGGTCATTGGCAAACTTCAGACGGGCCTGGACATGCGCTGGCTTGAGCAGGGGGACCTTGCGTGCGCTGCAGGATTTTAATCCATGATGGCGTAGTGTGTTACTAATGGTTTTCTTTGAGACTGTGGTCCCAGCTCTCTTCAGGTCATTGACCAGGTCCTGCCGTGTAGTTCTGGGCTGATCCCTCACCTTCCTGATGATCATTGATGCCCCACAAGGTGAGATCTTGCACGGTGCCCCAGACCGAGGGAGACTGACCGTCATCTTGAACTTCTTCCATTTTCTAATAATTGTGCCAACAGTTGTTGCCTTCTCACCAAGCTGCTTGCCTATTGTCCTGTAGCCCATCCCAGCCTTGTGCAGGTCTACAATTTTATCCCTGATGTCCTTACACAGCTCTCTGGTCTTGGCCATTGTGGAAAGGTTGGAGTCTGTTTGATTGAGTGTGTGGACAGGTGTCTTTTATACAGGTAACGAGTTCAAACAGGTGCAGTTAATACAGGTAATGAGTGGAGAACAGGAGGGCTTCTTAAAGAAAAACTAACAGGTCTGTGAGAGATGGAATTCTTACTGGTTGGTAGGTGATCAAATACTTATGTCATGCAATAAAATGCAAATGAATTATTTAAAAATCATACAATGTGATTTTCTGGATTTTTGTTTTAGATTCCGTCTCTCACAGTTGAAGAGTACCTATAATAAAAATTACAGACCTCTACATGCTTTGTAAGTAGGAAAACCTGAAAAATCGGCAGTGTATCAAATACTTGTTCTCCCCACTGTATACAGAAGTGAATATAACTGCACAATGTTGGCATTGCAAAAACAATATGATTAAAGTATGGCTGCTAATGTATGAAATAAGGAGTGTTTATCTTAAAATTCAGAGGAGTATAGTATTAAGATTATGAAAAACCTTGATGTTGATGATGAAGTCTGGTGGCATTCTGAGGCTTTTAATCAGGTCTATTTGCTCCTGTATCTTCAGGTAATCCTCTGACATTGATGGCAAACAGGCCAGTACATAACCTGCTCAACCATCATTCAAACAAGTCATTACAAATATATTTGAACAGATTTTAAAACAATTATTTATTGAATTATGTTATTTTAGTTGTCATACACTTACCGTAATGTTCTACATCAGGTGACTTGAGCCGGTCAACAATTAACTGGACCATCATCTCTTCTGGAACAGCTTTCCCTTCAGCCAGAATCTTAAATAGCTGAAACAAAAATATTTTTGACAAAGCTAGAATTGTTTGCAGGGAATCAGTTATTTCTATGTAAATAAATAAATAAACAACAGTGATACACACCTGTATACCTTGTTCAGTCTCATCATTAATGTGGCTGTTGAGAATATCTGTATCTAAAAGGGTGAAGAAATACAAATATTTAGAAAGTCCATATGTGTAGTAATATCATTGAGGCATCAAATGAGGCACTTGATCATTTACCATCAATGAGGAGACAATTCCAAGTCTTGGCTAATTTTCTGGCTAGAGTAGATTTGCCAACACCCTGAAAATAATTTAAAAAAAAAAATCACACACTGTAACACAAAACACTGAGAAATATTTACTTTCATGCTTGAGAAATAAGGATGAATGTTGGAAACTCACTGGTTTTCCAATGATTATAAAACATGTTGGCTTGGAGAGCAGAATCTGTCTCTCTGCTTCATCCTCGATGAGTTTATCCACTAACGGGAAGTTGGACACATTAGAGACAGTGGATGACATGGTACGTTACTGTAAAGCAGAAATACAAAACTATGAATTTATTTCGGTTAGGTCAAAACAGTCTAGTTCAGTATCAAATAATTATCGTTAATTATCATCTGACAATAAGATTTTATAATGTTTTGAGTATCGCACGCCGTATCAAGTTTTTCCGTATCACATTTCTTTTCTAATTCGTGCTTCTGTAATCCTATATGCTTCGATACGTTAAAATAAACATCATATTCTCTTTGTTCAATGATTTTACTCACTTTATAATAGTGACTGCAGCAACAAAATGTAACCTCCATCTCTGTCCGCTCTTTATGTGTTGAACGGTGTCATGACAACCAGGCCACAACAGAAACAAGATTTGACGATCTTTTTATTTTGTTAACGTGGGCTTAAGTTACCAAAAACTGTAAAATTTCCCCAGAAATGATATGATGACACTGATACGTCTTTTAAAAATACCTTTTAACAAGAAATTTGCCAGTAGCTTTTTCATATTTGCTGAAACATGAACTCATTCAATAGGACCACCAGATGTCAGTGTTGAGCTTTCGCGGCTGACTGGCAATTTATTTATTTCTCTATTTAAAAGTGTTAGTTAAAAGTACACAGACACACACACACACAGCTGGAATTACACTCTAAACCACCTAGATAGAGAGATCTTTTATGCATAATTTAAGTGGGATATTCAAAAAACAAAAAAACAAAAAAAAAAACTATTAAGTAAATAGCCTACATCATCCCTAATAAGCAGATCACTGTAAAACAGATTTTAGGAGCAGTAGAAAATAAAGATTCCTTTAGCTGATTTTTGAGGTAAATTAATGCTGGATTATGGCAGTTCTCTCTAGTCTAGTCCATAGAAATTAATTAAGCAAGCTAAACCCTGGGGACACAGACTACAACAAACTGCTTCCTCATTCCTCACATTAAGCATTAAGACTCTGTGCCAGAGGTGGGTGTTCCCAGATGAATATTATCTACCTATCATATTCAGTCATATAAATAACTTTTTACATGAACAAAACCATTTTACCACATATTTATGTTACTATAGCATATATATATATATATATATATATATATATATATATATATATATATATATATATATATACAGCACATTTAAGTAACCTGTTTTCAGACTGGTATTTTGAATCTGTGGTATTTTTTTTTTCTTTATCAGTATAATCAAAGGCTGTTGGATGATAAGGGACATCATGTGTCTAGTCTATGATCTTCTGCTGTGTCAGTCCGTGTCAGTTGTTTTCCATTGACACAACACTGCTTAATGACTGTGTCCAGTCCTCATAGAGAGCATCAATTAATATAGCTAGAGAGTAACAAGTTAATAAAATATAAGCAAACATGTCAATAAGGGCCCCGCATGGGTTTTAGCCTAATATGGGTGTTGTACACAGATTTTATTTATGGCTGCCTATAGCCATACCTTCTTATTTGAAAATAAAATTTGATTTGGTTTTAACAGCCATGAGTGAGAAATTATTTGAGAATGGATTCAGTTAAGTAGGCTATTTGGCATTAGTGGATGACACTGTTTTTATATGGTTAGAAGAACAAATGACTCTAAAAACAAATTAGAGAGGGTAAATATTTCCCCTTAAAGGCACAATATGTAATTTTTCACCGCTAGAGGTCGCTTATCAAACAAAGGCGTAGCTTGATGATGCCTTGATTTCGCTGAGCTTTTATTATGCCGCAGACGACCGCTTTCGCTTTTGCCGGTCATGCATATGTGGGGTAACGCAGCACTGTTTTATCATATTAGATACATTTGAGTGTGTTGAAAGTTACGTTATAATGCTACTCTGTGCGTTTGCTCGGCAGCAACTGTGAGACACTTGCACACTGCAGTAAAGCTCGATATTAGGCATGGTAAAACATTGTATTTGCGGTAAATTAAGAAAACGAGATTTAAACAATAAGACTAACTGTGTTGAGCTTTATAACAATGATTCATTTTCTGTCGATGAATGTATCCAAATAGTTGCTCACCTGTCTAATAAAACACACAATATGTTAAAGCGTCTTTGGTGTTCCCATGGTTTCTACAAAATAAAACCAGAAATCCAGGGTAACGCGGGTATGATGTCATTGATAGGCGACGCACAGACACGGTCCATGTCCTAGTTAAAATTGCTTATTTCTCTGGATTTAAACATTCTTGGAAACATTTGGGATAATGTAAGTACACAAGTCAAATATAATATATAACATTGTTCTAGTGGTTTTTGGATATTTTAAGCCAAAAATCTTACATATTGTGCCTTTAACAGCCATGAGTGAGAAATGATTGAGAATGGATTCAGTTAAAGGGATAGTTCACCCAAAAATGAAAATTCTGTCATTAATTACTCGTCGTTCCAAACCTGTAAGACCTTCATTCATCTTCAGAACACAAATGAAGATATTTCTGATGAACAAACACAAACGAAAATAAACACTTGTAAATACAGTGCAGCTCCCGCGGCATCAGTGGATGACACTGTTTTTAGAAGAACAAATGACTCTAAAACTAATTAGAGAGGGTAATTGTTACCCCTTAATATAACAGTTAACAAAAAGGATGACTTAATTTTTTATTTACATAAAATGTATTCAACATAATTGATTAAACACAAAAAATATTCAAATATAGCCCAATATGATGGGTCACCATGGTCACTGATGTCATTAAATGTTTTTACACCACAGTAGATTTACGAAACGCACATGAAAGTAGTCGTCTCTAGTATAAGCTCACTCTTACGCATGCCGTCAAAAATACATGTATGTAACCATCTAAATATATCTAGTGTAGACTAGTATATCGGGTTGTATTTAGAGAGTGACGTTTGGCTGGTAAAAGCGATGGCTGAGATAAGATCCAAAGAATTCCAGTGGCCGCAGGGCAGGGACACGCACTGCAACAAAGAAACACTACATTCAGATTTTTACATACATGTTCTCATTACTTCCCTCTGCTTCATTTACTCAAACAATCTAAGTCAGGAAGATCAAGCGTGTGATTTTCAACACATACCTTACAAGGAAGGGTTTCCCCCCTGTGATTCTCAACCGGAGCGGGACAAACACTGCTTCCTGAACGCGTGGGTCTAACCTTTGATTTTATATGCTGGCGCAGGCACTAGCACGCGGAACGCCGCTGTCATTTACTTAGGATAAGACACAAAACAACTGTATTCCGTATATGTATGCAATGTATGAAGTCTTTGGCTAAAGAACTCATTCATCCAGAACCGGTGAGCTACAGGCGTCGCGTTGAGGTACGGCAGGTAGTGACAAGTTTAATTCGGACGTTTGAAGTCTCACAATCGCGGGTCTCAATCTGATGTCTACCGGGACCTTCACAACACCGAACTGCCGCAATGTCGACCGGAGCAGGAAAGAGACTAGAAAATCGGGTGAGAGAACTGGAGTCAATCATCAAGGACCAACGATCACCCTTGAATTTGGAGAGTTTGCTGGTAAGGTTCTAGGATTATTGGATGTTATACAAAAGCAAATGTGTTTTTTTTTTGGTACACATTGTAACTAATAGGCTATTAGTAATAGCGATACATATACATGGGAGGTTTTGCTGTTCTGTGGAAGTGTCATGACATTGCGTTTACATATTGTGATATTAATCATTATTTGGTCATATTCTGATTCTGCAAACACATTCTGATTGCTAGAACTAAATGAGACTGCTGCTGACATATGGCTTTATTAGTCAGAATTTTGGATCATGTAAACACCTTATTCAGAATATACTGAATAGGCTGTAGCTAGTGTATCCGGGCCCCTGTGCAGGTTGAAATCACGTTCCGGGGTCCCCCTCAGTTGAAATCATGTTGGGGGCCCCTAGAATCATCACCACCCTCTAGCGACGGCCCTGACTGAATATAATATCCGCCCAAAACAATAAGTAATTCTGGATAACGAGGTAAATACAGGGAAAAAAAAGTCAAGCTTGTGAAGAAACACAATTTTGCAGTGAAAAGCAAACTTTTTTTCTAGAATTTTACAAAAATTATAAGAAACATCTTAGCCTACATTTTTCTCATGGCATTTTTGTCAATAATAATGAGCTGATTCAGTTCAGTCCAAAATTACTAAAAATGTACAGTAATAGCAAGAGCTGGTATCTCCAGTATTTCCAGAATACAACTGCATGTTTGTTCAGAATATGATGATTACATGTGTACAGGAATTTTTAGAGTATTTTAGAATAAAGACTTTACCAGAATATCAAGCTTAATTGGAAAATGATGCTCATTTAAATCAATAGAGATACTCTAAATTTAGAGATCTAAACCATGTGATACTGCTGTCACGAAATTAGGGGGCTCCAGATTTGGAATCATGTCTATACATAAAACAGATGAATACAACCACATATGGAAGCTATATAATTTTTGGTATTTAAATTACCTATATGGGTTATTGCAAATAATGTTTATAAAAGTTTACTTGTATTTTGTTTATTATTACAAAATATTACAAATAATGTTAATATTATATATTCTATAATACCTATATACCACCCAGCAAGATATTGAAGATACCGGAAAGCTCTTCATACACATATAGGTTGTTCAACACAAAACAAAAGTGCATTACATGTTGAGGGTGTAAACAAATGAGTGGATGTTTGTCCCAGAGGATTGTGGTAATGTTCCTGTGCCTTATCTCTGATCAGTGTGTTATCAACACACCCTCCTCCACACAGTAATGCTGCTGTCTTTTGATGATAATATTTTCTCTAAATACAGCTTTAGCATCAGGCTTCACTTATTTTCAATTATACACACATATCATTAGAGAGCAGGAAGAAGCTTTATGAAGTGTGAAGACACCATACATGTTTAATCAATGACTGTGTTAGGGTGAAATGTGAGGACTTGTCGAGCAAGCTTTACAGGGTGAGAACGACTAGAATGTGTGCTCCTATTGTCAATTCCTATCAAAGAGTGAATTATCTCACCTTATTACCCAGCATTCTCCTCTGCAGAAAAAAAACCCCTCATTCCAGACAAGTACTGCATTTTTGAGCAAGACTGAAAGTTGGCACGCCTTGCTTTCACTGGATGATTCTTTACAGTGCAGCACTATCCAAATCTTAAAGTGCATTTATTACAAGGAAGCTGTCTGGATTTAAGTGGCTCGCTCAAGGGCACAATAACAGTTGACTTCTTCCTTCATATGGTATTATGTTACTTCTGCTCAGGATTTTTTTCCCTCATTGATAACACCTAAAGCAACAAATAGCTATAATTTTTGAAAAACATATGAGAAACTCCTTTCAGTAGCCTAATAAAAGCTGTTTTATTTTACATGGAGTGGGTTGTCTCAGCTGAATTTCACGTTTCAGAACATTTTTACAATACCATCAGTACCTAAAACCCTTTGCTGACTAATGCAGCATCCACACCACTAGGTGTCAGTATAAGTTCAAGACGACTGCTGTATCAACCAGTGAGTGCAACTAATTAATTAACAAACTTGGGGCACACACACGTGCATAAATATTTATAAACACACAAACCCTTTTAAATGACTGGTTAGGTAGCATTCTATGCTTAACTGTTCCATTATGATAGCTATCTATGAACAGGAGGTATTGGGTGAAGTATTTTTGGTGTGTGCGCGTCATACTCTGGCTATGGGAGGCCCAGGGAAAGACATAACTAAATCCCTGCTGGTTCGTTCCACAGCACGTTTACTTAAATACATCGCAGCTAGAAATTTTATGCTCCCAGAACGTCCCTGCTGGTGTCAAGGATGTCACCTAGTAACGTTCCCAGAACGTTCTGAGACGGGCATGATGTGGAGTTCTTTAAAGGGTTGGGGGATGTTATTTGGCGGACCTTCAGGGAACATTCAGGACGTTCTGGGAATATTTACTATAGGACGTTCTCTCTAGGTCTCAACACTACATTCCCATAACGTTTGCAGGACCTCTAGGGGACCAACCTGTTATTTTTTGGTCAAACATTTTTGGTTATATTTAGGTCCAACTCTTCGTGATCCAACTTAATATCCAGAACACGTAAGTACTGCACTTTAATGTGTGTTTGCAAATCGCCTTTCTGAATGTGCTTGTTACAGTAAGAGACAATGGTAACTTTAGCCACATTAGCCGTCAGCGTGCTAACAAGCACATTCACAAAATTTGTGTACATTTACAAAATATAACGTGCGGTACTTTCATTTTCTGAATATGAAGTTGGACGAACAGTTGGTATTGATCCATCTTTGAGAAGCAACTTTTGTGCAAATCCTGTGTTTTATCTTTGCACTGAGCAAGATATGTTGCAGCGCAGTCCCGAATGAAACGTTCCCATCTGACTAACAGGGAACTGTATGAGAATGTTCTGTTAATGTACCAAATGTCCTCTTTGTAACGTTGCTGTGTGACCATAGAATAACCAAAATGGAACGTCCCCCTGAAGTCATATCAGGAACGTTTTTATATGACCAACAGAAGACCATATGGGAACATTCTGTTAACGTCCCAAATGTCCTCTTTGTAATGTTGCTATGTGACCATAAAATAACCAAAATGGAATGTCCCCCTAAAGTCATATAAAGAACCTTGAACTGCAGCACTTTCATAACCAAAAGAGGATGTTTTAGGAACGTCCCATAATGTTCTGTTCTGGTTCGGGATTTTCGTCACCTTTAGAGAACTTTTAGGGAACGTTGCGCAAGGTCATGAGAACATCCCCTCCTACGTGGGATCCACTCACCACCTCATCTACTAAGTCATCTCTCAGTAACAGGGTTGAACATATACATAGCCTATGTTAAGTTGTGTTTCGTTCCTCTTTTATACAGAGGATTATATATCCTATCTTCCATCCCATGCTCTTCCATGTAATGGTTGTCAGACAAAGCTCCATTTTAGTTTATGATGTCAACATCACAAACCCTTTCTGATGCTGAAGTCATTTAGTGAGGTGTTCTAGTTTCATTGTAATATTTGTGATGCAACTCAACTATGGGCACTTTTTATAATGAATCTCATGACTAATGACCTAAATTGGATACAGACTCATTGTCCTGCTGTGTTGCTACCAGGGGAAATGTCATACAGGAAGCTGAGGTCACATCCTTCAATTGAGGAGAGAGATAGCTGGCTCCAGCTTCCTTTAAGTGTGTGTTTGCACTTTTAAACACTGTATTGTGGACTGACTCTTGGTACAGGGAAAACAGGATTCTGTCATTGTTGCATGTGTTTGTTTTTGGTTTGTATGTGAGTGTGCTGATTCATGTTATGGAAGCAGAATTCATGTAATACACCTTGCAAATGTTTTTAAGGTATATAATGTACAATTTTGGGGTCGGTAAGATTTTTTTAATGTTTTTGAAAAAAGTCTCATATGCTCACCAAGGCTGCATTTATTTGATCAAAAACACAGCATACAGTAATATTATGAAATATTATTAAAATTTAAAATAATGGCTTTCTGATGTAATACATGTAATAATTTTCAGCATCATTACTCCAGTCTTCAGTGTCACATGATCCTTTAGAAATCATTCTAATGCTGATTTGGTGCTTAAGAAACTTTTCTTCTTACTATCAATAAAGTATAAAAAATAGTTGTGCTACTTTTTTTATACTTTATACTTTCTCTTTTGATCAATTTAATGTGTCCTAGCTAAATAAAAGTATTAATTTCTTTCAAAAAATAAAGTCTCACTGACCCCAGACTTTTAAAGGTTGTGTATATACATGGTCAACGAATTTAAATTGCAGTGATATAACGCAGTTCCGTCAACTGGCCTGAAACTCTCTCAACTGGTCTGAAATTAGCCCTGTGCTATTGAGCTATTCTTTCTGTTGAGCCCTGGATTAGCTGTTTTTCTTTTTCCAGCTGCAGCAAGACCTTTTTATTAACCTTTTATGTTGGGCCAACTAGTTTATGATGTTGGCTCGAGTAAATGGAAGTGTTTGGGTGGGGAATGTTTGGGGGATGGTGGTCTGTGTGTGTCTGTATTTTTAGCTCTGCTGTGTCACTTTGTGTTTGGAGGAGTATGTAAGGACATTTCCAGGATCATCCAGTATCATTCACATCATTCATTTCCTAAAGTAATTTATAAGAATACAGTTACTTAATTCTCACTGTAAAGACGACTATACAGGCCTAACCCCACTCCTAAATCTCATTTTTGGATTTCTATCCTAAGTGAAACGTCACAACAAGACTGTCTGTCAGAGTGAGCTTAGTTCAGGGATTAAAGGAGAGTAATGAACTCCCTCTGATGAGTGTATTTTTGGCTCTGTGAATAAAGAGGAAAGCCCATAGTAGCAACAGAAATTGGTGTGTATGAGATAATAAGAACTATACTTAAGTGTTTTTTTTGCTCTTGCCTTCTGCAGGATTCAGTAACTGCCCTGGCCCTTGATCTGAACCATCCCGCACTGAGAAAGAACAAAAACATAGATGCCTTCTTAAACAGATGTAAGTGTCTTTAGAACAGATTTAAGTCTCTTTATTTATTTGTTTATTTTTATATAAAAATATAACTTATTGCTTTTTTTTCTGGCATAATTTGTTATCGATCAGCCTGTATATCTATCTATCTATCTATCTATCTATCTATCTATCTATCTATCTATCTATCTATCTATATATATACTGGCACAGCAACATTTTTTTTTAGTGCTGTCAAACGATTAATCGCATCCAATTTAAAAGTTTGTGTTTACATAATATATGTGTGTGTGCTGTGTATAATTATTATGTATATATAAATACACACACATGCATGTATATATTTAAGAAAAAATAGTTATATTTATATATATATATATATATAAAATGGTATAAATATATATACAGTATATGCCTGCAAATATTTCTTAAATATATACATGTATGTGTATTAAAATATACATAGTAATTATACACAGTACACACACATATTATATAAACACAAACTTTTAATTTGGATGCAATTAATTGCGATTAATCATTTGACAGCCCTAGTTTTTTTAATGCCTAAAAGAATATTATGAAATTATATTATGATATGATAAAACTATCAGGAATGTTTTGAACAAAGTTTTTATTCTTTCTTTTTTTAATCAAATTTAAATTTAATTGATAAATTAATTATTTAAATTAAATAATTGGGGAATTTCTGTGGCCTGATTATTAATAGTGTCACTTTAACATCATTCATATAATATGTGTTGTCTAATATCTCTAGATGAAAAGGCTGTGTGCTGCCTCAGGGATCTACAGGTGAAGCTGGATGATTTCGACAGAGTCAAGCTGATTGGTCGTGGAGCCTTTGGTGCAGTGCAGCTGGTGAGTGAGTGTGTTTCAGAAAGCTGTGTGGGTGTGTGTTTATGTGAGAGTCTGCCCCTGTTATCTGCTGTGTGTCTTCAGGCATAGCCTTTTGTCTGTGTGTGTGTATGTTAATGCCTGTGAGGCTTGTACGCACATGTTCTGCCTGATCCTACTTACCTGCAACAACACAGAGCATGCATGATTTTGTATCCTTGGCATAGGCACAAAATATTTTATTCTTTTAGGAAACTGATAGTTTCACACTTGTCAGTGAAAAATGTAGAAGTCAGTCTTTTTAAATATTTATCAATAGAACATTGTGTTGCTTATGCATGCAGTGTTCAGTTCAGTTACACATCACAGTGAGATACATAAAATACTTTTTTAATGTTTTAAACAACATATTGCAGAATGCGTGTTGCTTCAAGGGTTTATATAAATGTTTATGCTGATAATGCACATATGTGCCTGTAGGTACGACACAAAGCGTCTCAACAAGTGTATGCCATGAAGCAGCTCAGCAAGTTTGAGATGGTCAAGCGCTCTGACTCCGCCTTCTTCTGGGAGGAGCGTGACATCATGGCATTCTCCAAGAGTCCTTGGATAGTTCAGGTGGGATTCACTCGTATATATATAGATAAGATATGCATGGTGGGCACATTTTTTGCATTGTGTAATTGAGTATGTTGTTTAGTATCTTTATCAACAAACTGAAAAACAATAACAGAGTCCATATAAGGACACTGCTAAAATGTTAAAGTAAATAATCACCTCTAGGGATGTCAAAATTACCAATACTTCAAAGCTAAGTTCATAATAATCTGACTGACAGGCGCTGTTTTTGAATGCTTGCACCTCACAGGATGCACCTGCGTATGTTGAACTCTTATAAAGCCAGTCAGTTATGTCCTAATGTAAATAGGCAAGAGAAACGTAAGAACTTAAGAAACGTAGAAAGAGAAATGTAAGATCTGCTCATTAGATCTTGAAGCCTAATAGAATTGCTGCTATGTTGAAATTTTGGTAATATTAATAAACAAAATGTGTTCTTTATTATGAACTGTTAACTTATTAATGAATCATTTATTAATTAATAATTACTTGGAAAAACTTGATCAAGAATTGATACTTGAAGACTACATGCCCCTTTTGTTATTTGATTTTATATTTATAATATTTATTTTATTATGTAGAATATTTATTTAGATTATTAATAATATTAAATATAAAAAATATTAATACCAATTGTTTTTACTGTTTTATTTAACAGTATTGTTTTTACTGTTATTATTATATTATTAACAATATTTAAATTGTTATTAAATAAAGGGCTGGGTTCAATTAATAGCTTATTAGTTTCTACACTGTAAAATCTAATTAGTTAGAGTTACTTAAAAAAGCATGCAAACCCATTGCCTTAAAAAAAAACAAGTGAAATAGGAATAGTATGTTGTGCTAACAAATGTTATTTATTCTAAATGTTAATTATAGTTCACTTACACTTACGAGTTACTAAAAAAGAACTGTAGAGAGTACTTGATAATTTACTTTAGATTTACTACATTTACTTACATTAACTATAGTTAATTATTCAGTCAAAAGCTAGGTCAACTTTTAAAAGCAATCTATTTATTATTTATCTTCCTTTGAAACCAAATAACTGTGATTTCTTGTTGCATCGCTGCATCAATAGGAAGAGTATTACAATAATATAAATGTTCCAAGTGCCCAACCAAAGGAAACACTGATCACCGTAATGGTGAGTTTTTTTTTTTGCTTGACAAAATGGCACTCAAACCAATCAATTAATCTTAATTTGGGATTTCTGAGTAAACAAGGTATAGTATGTGAATAGTACAGATTACTAGATTTTTACAATTAAGTTAAGACATTAAGTAAAGTTAACTAAAAAGTGTTAGTTAGAATCACTGTTGGATTTTACAGTGTATTTAATATCGCAGTCGTGTATTTCACTGGTATTGGTACCGACTTCTGAAATGTTGGTATTATGACACCTTGTTTCACCTCACTCTCTCTGTCCACATAGCTGTGCTGTGCGTTCCAAGATGAGAAGTACCTCTATTTGGTAATGGAGTTCATGCCCGGTGGAGACCTGGTGACTCTGACCAGTAACTATGACATCCCAGAGGAGTGGGCTCGATTCTACACAGCAGAAGTGGTGCTGGCGCTGGACGCTATCCATTCTCTGGGCTTTATCCACAGAGACATTAAACCGGACAACATGCTGCTGGACCGTAACGGACACCTTAAACTCGCTGACTTTGGAACATGCATGAAGATGGACTCGGTGTGTCCTGAGATGTGTGATAAGTGCATCTGATGTGTGTGTTTGTGTAATTGAGTGTGCAGGAGAGAGAAAGAGAGAGTCTACGTTTTAAATTGTGTAGTATGTAGGATTGTTGTGTGCATTGACAATTTTAAGACAAATCTGTTCAGAAAACCTGTTTGAAGCAATCAATATTTTGCATTTACTCTACGGAAATCCCCCATGCTGTTATAATTATGTCAGCGCTGCCATCTTGTGGAGAGATCATATAGTGCCGCCTGAATTATGATAACAGATTTATAAGCAGTGCTGGGTAGTAACTACTTATATGTAATATGGGTTTTGTATTCAGATTCCAAAAATGAAATACTTGTAATTAGACTATATTATGTTTTAAAATACTAATAATCAGTCTACACTACAGTTTCTTTTTTACTGATTTACATGATTCATGGATCTCAAAATTGTAGCATGGCAAAACTTTTCCTAATTTATTTATGTAAAAGCCTATTGCATATATATGTTTGGGAAGTTTCCACTTTTAGGGAATTGGACACACATACCAGTCACTAGTTGGGTGGCTATAATTACATGGTAATTTGAGAGGCCACAGCATTTGACTAATGGATTTTCAGATAATATTTCACATCTCGCGGCGGATGTGGTTTGTCAACTTTGCAACACAATGTATCTAATCAACTTCTGACAAACACATTTGAATTATTATTTGCACTGTAAAAGATGAAAAAGAAGTAGATTGGGAATCTCTGGTGTAATATTTAATGCACTCGTTGTTGTACTTTTGTATTAATGTAATACAAGATATCTTATTCAAGTCAATGTGAAAAACAACTTTGGTTAAAAGTAATCCAAAAGTAATCCAAAAGTAGCCAGATTATATTACCTAAAACGTGTAATGTAATAGATTCTAACAGACTGCAATATGCAAGTAATCTACCCAGCACTGTTTATAAGGTGGTATAATGTGTATTTCTTTTTATGTTAAAATACTTGTATTCCATCTTAATATGCACAGTCAACACAGTAACTTTAGCTTAACCAATGTATATAATGGTTATATGTAATTATTATATATGTATCTGTATGTGTGTTTAGTCTGGTATGGTCCGCTGTGACACTGCTGTCGGGACTCCTGATTACATTTCACCAGAGGTTTTGATGTCACAAGGAGGGACGGGTTACTATGGCCGCGAGTGTGATTGGTGGTCTGTTGGCGTTTTCATTTATGAGCTGCTAGTGGGTGAGTAGCACCAGCGTCATCTGTATCTTCCTGTCTCCTGTAATCTCATCTCATCTCACCATTCTTACCATCCTATATATTCATTCTTCTGTTGATTTGGGCAGGTGACACACCATTTTATGCTGAGTCCCTAGTGGGAACCTATGGAAAGATCATGGATCATAAAAACCGCTTAACTTTCCCAGATGATATGGAATTGTCAAAGGAAGCCAAGGACCTCATCTGTGCCTTTCTGACTGACAGGTGAGAGAGAGAAACATACAGTTTGGATAGAGTTACCTTTATTGAACATTAGTCCCTTATTATATTAGCTGTAATGTCAAAAGAAGCATGGAAAAATATGAGCATGGCTGATAGTAATTTTGCTGATAATGATAAATACATTGTGAACATCAATAATATGAATAATAACTTTATATTCAATTTAAAATAGGGCTGAACTTTATTGCAAAATGAACAATAATGACTTAACCATGCCTTTTTGTGTTTAAGTAAATCAAAATAAATAAAAAAAATATATTTTTTTTTATTGTCATATGAGATGTAGACTACCATTCTTACCGTGGGGTATGTTTTTTTTTAATGAAGAAATTAATACTCTGCAAGAACACCTTAAAAGTGGCAATAAAGACATTTATAATGTTGCAAAAGATTTCTATTTCAAATAAATGCTGTTCTTTTGAACTTTTTATTCATCAAAGAATCCTGAGCTGAACTGTTTTCAACATTGATAATAATCATAAATGTTTCTTGAGCAGCAAATCATCATATTAGAATGATTTCTGAAGGATCATGTGACACTGAAGACTGGAGTAATGATGCTGAAAATTCAGCTTTACATCACAGGAATAAATTACATTTTAAAATATATTAAAATAGAGAACAGTTAATTTAAATTGTAATAATATTTCAAAATATTATAATAATAATTTTGTTGTATTTTTGATCAAATAAATGCAGCCTTGAAAATTATAAACACCAAACTTTTGAATGGTAGAGTATAAAATGTATAAAATAAAATCAACTCAAGTCTTGTCTTTTTTAAGATGATATACCAGTCTGCCTCTTCATTTTATGCTTTTAAGAGCCAGTCACTGGTAAAACATCAACTTCATGTCTTACTTTTCATCTTTATACCTGGTCACTCTTTCAGCCTGACAACTTCAAACTGTTTTCCTTTAACTCCCTTTTTTCTCTCTCTTTCTTCTCCCTCTCACATGCGCACACATACGAGCATCCCTGATCAAATATCCAGAGAGGGGCTTTATGATTTTGTCTCCTTGTGTTCATGTACACACACACCCCTCCCTTTGCATTCTGGCTGCAGGAATGTCCCACACGTGGCAGTCCAAACTGCTGCACCCCTTTGAATCCAGATGCAAAGAAAGGGAGGGAACGACTGTTCCTTATTTTTGGATGTTGCTGTGTGTGTCGCTTTCGTTCCTCAACTCATCCATGCTCTGCCATTTCCCATTAGCCACTCGCAGTTGGATGTTCCAGTCTCACACACACACATCACTTAACGGATTAGTGAGTGTGGTTGTGGTTCTCTGTTTGGTTTGCTGACCAGTGTTTTGATATGTTCAGGGAGGTGAGGCTTGGCCGGACTGGAGTGGATGAAATAAAATGTCACCCCTTCTTCAAGAACGATCAGTGGACCTTCGACACCATACGAGACAGTAAGCCTCTGAGTGTGAGTGTGGCTGATCTGTGATCATAACTTGAAAGTCACATTTATTAAAACTAATCACTATTTATGACTGAATCAGAATGATTTACTTACTATAACATGCATGCATGTGCTGGTTGATAAAAATCAAAGAAATCTAGAATATACTCAAGTCTTGCATTGGTTATTTTATTTGTGAGTGAGGAGTTAGGGTTAGGGTTATTCAGTTATTCATATCTGTTCAAATTATGGATATGGGATTTTGGAGCACAGTTTTTTTTTATTTCATTTTTCTTTTTCTTTTTTCTCCACACACATGCAAACATTCACCTCACACCCTCATGTTATGCTTCTGGTGAAAATGAAAGTCATTTCAGTCATGCATACCAGTGTTGGGTAAGTTACTCTAAAAAAAGTAATTCATTACTAGCTACTAATTACATCTTCAACAGTGTAATTAGATTACTATACTAATTACTCTCTAAAAAGTATTGGATTACTTATTATTATTTACTTCCTAAATCCCATATCAACCTTGACCAGGTGAACAATGAACATGTTCGAAATGAAACTGCTCTTTTAATTCTTTCAAATTAATAATATAAAATTGCATAAATTATTCTTGAACTGACCAAAGTATTTAAAGGGAGAAGGCAACATTAATAACATATATTTTAACATTAGACATTACATTTATCGTTTAAATAGAATTGTTCTATAGTCTATACAGAATTTATTGCAATTACATCAGAAGTATCTGTAATTAAATTAAGTATTAAATTAAATTGAGTAATTTTCAAAGGAAAGGTAATTCAATTACAGTAATTAATTACTTAGTAATGCATTAAACCCAACACTGATGCATACACAGTCTTGCATTTACTTTGTTTAAACTTTTTTTATTATGTTTTCTACCCTCTGGAAATTTTATTGATGAAGTGTATTATGTAAGATATAATATGTGATTATATAATTGACCTGTTTGTATATTTTGTCTTGTTAACCATAATATAACTTAGTTTATTGTACCATGATCATGTGATGGTATAAAACAACAAAGCTTGTTTTGTGCTGCAACATTGCACTTTGCTGTTTTATACAATCGTTTTTTTGTTTATTTTATTTTATTTTATTTTAGTGTATTTTGATTTGAATTGTGTTTTTTTTGATGGGTTTGTAACGTTGCGCTGTTGTGTTGTGCTGTGTGGAGGAGCGATGTGCTCCTTTCAGGGGGGCGTGGTGCTTGGAATAAGGTTAAAGGGGTATTGGGTTGGTTTTAGTAAGGGTGGAACCCAACATGTGGCCCGTACACAGTTACTAATGAGAGAAAAGCCTCAAAACCACAGAGTTAGACTCGTATTCTCCTCTTCTCTCTATCCCTCGCTCCTGTGATGCCCAAATGCACATATTTCCTTTCTATCTAGCGTTCTCTCTGCCTCCACAGTAGTCTGTTATTAACAGTGCTATCAAGGAGAATTCTGGGAATCTTGAGAAACTGCATCCATATATCTGCATGGTGCGGTGTTGCCATATGGCAACATATAATTTTCTTGCTATTCAGAATAAAATACAACAAATTGTGTTGTTGGAAAGAAACTAATTATATTTTCTGTTTTTCGTCCCATACAAAGAAGGCACATTCTGACATACTTTTTTATGTTCTTCTTTGCTACATCTTTGATAAGTGTCCAACTCTGTCTAAAGTGGTTTTACAATATACTGATAAAATATGATTGTTTCAGTTGTGGTACAGAGAAAGGCAACTCTATACTACAATGTAATTGCAGTAATGCATTCAGCCTCATCCCCATTAGATGTTTGACACATGTTCTCTCAGCCTGCTCAGTGCTTTAGCTCCAGAACCAGGGAGTGTTTTGGATGTGTAAGTGAGCATGAGTGTGTGTATGCACAGTAGGTAGTGAGTAAGCACCGGCCAGCTTGGCAAATCATACGTGCCACTCCTCCCTTCAGTACAGTGTCTGCTTTGTGTGCTACACACACTGAGCCTTTCACTGTGAGACTCACTCGCTCACACACACATACACTCAAACTCAAACAGGACACACTATTTTTGCTCAAATCTTTTACAATATTCTCTCACTCACTCACCCCCCCACCACCCCTCCTCTCTGTTTCTCTCTGTCTCTCAGCCATGGCTCCAGTGGTGCCGGAGCTGAGGAGCGATATTGACACCAGTAACTTTGATGATGATATAAAGGATGATCCGGGAGGAACTGAGACCTTCCCCCCTCCCCGTGCCTTTGCAGGAAATCAGCTACCTTTTGTGGGCTTCACCTATTTCAGGGAGGACCAGTAAGTGTGAAAATGTGTTTATTTTGTGTTTATTTGTGACAAGATGGATTCTGCCAATGGAACAATTGCTACTGAAAAATGTCTTGTAAAATATTGTTACATTTTATTACATAATTTTTTTTTTTTTTACATTTTCCTATTACATAATTTTTTTGTTTCATAATATAGTCATGTAAAATAACTGTGGAACTGTGGAAAAATCATTCAAAGAGTCCCAAAAGAGTTCCCACTCTTTTTGGCAAATGAATTTCCATGACTTTTCCAACCGTTTCTGATTACTGGATAAAGAGTTTAGAGATTTGCACTTACAAAGAACAGTTTCTAGCCTGTGAAATAATTTTTGACCTGAGCACTAGAAAATTATATATTCACCATAAATCACCATATCAAAATTTTTAAAAGAGTTTCCGTGACTGTGAAAAGATGTTTTCTATTTAAAATATAAATGAACAAAAACATATACTGTAAAAAGAGATAAATAAATGACAAAAATGATGAAATCTGTGACAGAAAAAATTCAGATCCCACATTTCAGACACTGTAGCGCTGTTTGACTTTTACACAGGTATCTTGTTCTCTTCCACACACGCTCACTCACAGATGAACACTAAAAAGCTGTAATACTACAGTGAGCCCATGTTATGGATTGATAGAGACAGGATGTACAGTATTTTTGCATGGTTATGGTAGCCATGAATGAGTGCTGCATTTGTTCCATAACAATTCCCTCCTTTTTCCCTTATCCTTTCACTGTTTCCTCCCTGGCTCTCTGTTTCTCCAGTGTGGCTGAGTGAAGCCACATGGGCCGCTGGCAGAGCTGAGGAGATTGAAAAGTTGCTTTGAGATTTTCGTTCTTTCATTTCCTCTCTCTTTCTCATTCCTTCTCTCATTCTAACTTATTCTTCATCTTGAATTGATTTATGAAACCTCAAAGTGTGTTGCTGCAGAGTAAACAAGGATGATGCTAGCTGAGAAGAGTGGAACATTTACCATAACGCTCTTTCTCTCTCTCTCTTTCAGGTTGTTAACCAAAAAAAATAAGTGTCCAGAGGAGGACTCTAGTGCTAAAAGTCTCACTGAGGATGATGGTTTTGACCATGCAGAGGTGCATATATATATTTTTATATTTTTTAAATAATATTAGTGACTATTATCATATTAATGTTAAATGATAGCCACTACTGTATAAAATGAGTTAAAATGAACATATTTCTAGTTTTATGTCAATGAAGGGGTACTTGAGCCATACTGATAGAGCTGTGTGGCACAAAATTACTTAGATTTCTAAAATAGCTCATGTGACTTATTCTGCAGCAGAATGTACCACAACCATTTTGTTTGGTGCCGTTACTCAACATAATTGGAGTGTTTCTCCACATTCTTTAGATAAGTGCTGCTTTTAATAGAATTGTAAACAACAACTTGAATCAGTTGGTTGTTGATTCTTCAAATGTGTTTTGTGCATGTCCCTAGTCCAATGACCTGCAGAAGAGGCTGAAAAAGTTGGAGGAAAAAGTCAAACATGAGATGCAAGCAAAGGAGGAACTGGAAAATAAATGCCGGTACAAATACTCGTAAAAATAATGTGGAAATGTAAAATGTTGAAAATTTTTTTTGTTTTTTTTATTTTATTTAATACTTTAAAAATAACTTTTTAAAAAGAATATTATGAGCATAACAATTTAAGTGGGATTTAAGTTGAATTGAAAGATTTGTACTCTACTTATTATGCATGTTTGTTATATTCCTCAGAGATCCAGATTTCTGTTGTTTGCATCACATATGGCAAATTCAAAATATTATATATCTTCACTTACAACAGATGTAAACTGTGTTGTATCTCAACAGGACAGCAAATCAGCGGCTGGACAAGTTGTCCAAAGAGCTTGAAGAAGAAGTAAGACACATCTTTAAACTGCATTCACCCAACAAAGGCTCTTGATTCAAAACCATTCAGAAACAAAGTGCAACTTTCTACAAGTTCCTCTAACTGTTTGTGTCTTGTTGTAGGTGAATGCGAGACAGACGGTAGAAGACTCTCTGAGGGCACTGGAGAGAGAGAAAGCTTTACTGAAGCACCAGCGTTCTGAAAGCATAAGAAAGGCCGGCCTAGAGACAGACAGAAAGCGTCTTCTTGAGAATGAGGGTGAGAACAGCAGACAGAAACACACACCATTGACCCTCAACATTAACAATGAATGCTGATTCATTTGAACAGTGACTACACTGAGTGTTTACTAGGAGTGGAAAAAAATCTAGTCAATGCAATGATACTGGATCAATCTTCAAAAAATCATGACCATTCTTTGCTTTTAAACTGGTGGATTACCCCATCTTCAACTATCTTAACCAACAATATTACTGAATGTTCTTTGAATTACGTGTACTTTTCATGATATATATTAATGCTGCTTCAGATGCAGCTTTTGCATGTTTAATATTGACACTCATTCTTGATTCACTTAAGCACTGGCCCAAAGTTTCTACCCGATTTGCTCAGTACTAACCTCTGCCATTCTCTCATCTAGAAAGTATTAGTTCTGCTCTGCTGATGTTGTGATGCTAAAATATTTGGCATTTCTCTCTCCTGCAGTGGGCAGCCTGAGAGATCAGCTAGCCGAACTGAAGAAGAAGAACCAGAACTCACATCTCTCTGCTGAGAAGAACATTCACCTGGAGAGACAGGTTGGTCCTTCAGCAAAACTTTACCAAAACTTTAACCTCAGAACAATAACTACTATTTAACAAATAGCCAGAGGCAATTTGCCGAGGTTTGTGCTTGATGCTATATTTTCAAATATTGAAAAAAAAAAAAAACATTTTAAAAGTAAAAAAAAAAGACTTTAAAATATTAAATGTTTGAGGTTTGTTCTTAAAATAAGTGAAGATAAATACTGTTATATTCAAATGTGCTGATATTATATCAAAAATGATAGTAAAGACATTTATAATGTTAAAAAAGATTTCTATGTCAGATAAATGCTGTTCTTTTGAACTTTCATCAAAGAATCCCTGGAAAAAATGTATCACAGTTTCCACAAAAAAAAAAATTGATCTTGAGCACCAGATTAGCATATTAGAATGATTTCTGACAGATCATGTAACACTAAAGACTGGAGTAATTATGCTGAAAATTCAGCTTTGCCATCACGGGAATAAATTACATTTAAAATATATTAAAATAGAAATTATCACTTAAAATTATAAAAATATTTTGCAATATTACTGTTTTTACTTGATCAAATAAATGCAGCCTTGTTGAACATAAGAGACTTCTTTCAAAATCATTTAAATAAATTTTGAACGGTAGTGTAAATTAGATTTTGTTTTAAGGATATATAGATGTTCAGTATTATGGAATAAAAGGGATTCTGATACTAAATGAATGTGTCCTTAGTTGGAGGAGGTGAATGCTAAGCTTCAGGCTGAGGTGGAGGAGTCTGAGAGGCTGAAGAAGGCCCAGGGTGAGGTGTTGAGACAGTCCCAGCAGCTGGAGGTCTCTCTCAGGGAGCTTCAGGAGCGTCTGGCCCAGCTGGAGAGCGGCAGGCTGGGTCTGGAACAGGAGAAACTAAGCCTGCAAACCTCACTGCAGGAGGAGAAGCGAGAGAGAAGCCTTGGCTCAGAGACCATCAATGAACTACAGGGTGGGTGCATGTGTGTCTGTGCCAGTTTGTGTTCATCAGACAGAAGTAGCTGTGAATCAGTATCTACCGAGCTTCCTAGAAGGAGATTGCATTACATTCTAGGGATCACACTTGTGTGCTGGTCTATGTGAGCGAGTGAAAGCAGATGTTTATGTTTGAGCGTGTAGTGGTCAGCTCTTGCTGAAAGACACACTGGGCTCTTGTCTGCTGGGCAGTGTTGTTGTGTTGGGGTGGAGCTGCCCGCAGCAAATGTAAACATCAATAGTGCGTTATTTTAAGGTCAGAGGCAGGTAGCTGACGTTATGTTGCTAGACAGGGAAAAATGGGCGAACAAGAAATATCTTTTATTTTCGGTCATGTTTTCAGTTCTGTCTATTAAATGTAAAGGATTTGTTTCTGCAGGCTCTTTAATGTCCTGTGAGATCATTGCGTGGTTTAAATAAATAGATTTCAATTAAGGGAAGTCACTTTAAAACTTTTTACCATGCCTTTATTTATTTTTGCTGCTTTTCAGATGCCCTTTATGTTTAGATTTTATTGATTTTTACCCCAGACCCCAGAGATTTTAATCATAAAATATGAAAATTAATTATAAAAATATACTGTAATTACATATTTATCTAAACAAATTCTGAAATAAACAAACCATGAACCACACAATATTTATTGTTTGAAAATAATTTATATTTGTTTTTATTTTTATTCAAATTACGACTGTCCCTCTGTCTCATGACCAATGATTTTGAAAATTAGTTTAGTATTATGTTTGATATAAAATATGAGGCTTGTGATATGTGAAGAAAAATTACACTTGTGAACAGAATATTTATGAGAGTTGTTTCTGATCAATATGTAATTTTGTATTCATTTTTATTCTGATAATGTTTAAAATATCATTCCTATAACCACCATTACGGTGACCAAAAAATTGAGATGAACATTTTTAGTTTAATAAAGTAAAATATACTAGTCCGAGTGTAAAGTGTTGTAAGAGATTTTATTTTCTGAAGGTCCACAGTACCAAAAGTGCCCATAGTTGAAGAAACACCCATTTACGGTTTTTATGGTTTGAGGTTTAACATTTAATGTTAACCTGATTTCCTGACCTTTGACTTCCACTTCTGTCTTCTGTGTCTGATATGCCTGTGTCTTCCTTTCTTTCTGTATTTCTATCTTTCTTTCATTCTCAGGTCGTGTCTCCGGACTGGAGGACGAGTTAAAACACATAAAGAGTTCTCTATCAAAGGCTGAAGTAGAGAAAAGACAGTTACAGGAGGATTTTACTGCCCTGGAAAAGGTGTGTGTTTTAGCAAGTGATTGAATGATTTACATTCTCAGCACATGATGTGTGCGTGTGGTTATGTGTATTTTTGTGAAACCTGATTATTGTTGTCCCTTCACCCACAGGAGAAGAACAAGCAGGAGATCGATCTCTCCTTTAAACTCAAAGCCGTTCAACAGATTCTGGAGCAGGAGGAGGCGGAGCATAAAGCCACTAACGCCAGATTGGCCGACAACAACAAAATCAACCAATCCATTGAGGAGGCCAAGTCTGAGGCCCTGAAAGGTAAAATTAGACAGTAGCCTCTAATTTAAAAACTCTTAAAACGTGTATATCTGTACAGATTTTTCACTACAAATTTAAAAAAATTGTTGTTTAGGGGAGCGCAGTTTAGATTGAGGGAAAACAATTTCTGGTTACCTTAGTAAACTATGGGGAAAGTGCCCACTTAATAGGACATTTTACTGATTTTTTTAGAACTAACCTGCAATACATATAAAACTACTACCCAAAAGGAATTGGACTCACAACAAAATACTTTAGTCTTGACTTGGACATCAGAATCTTGCTTGTCAGGATTTACATGATTCTTCTAGACGTGCCTTGCATTTCTGATCTCTGTCTCTGTATAAAAACAGAAATATCTTTTCAGCTTTCTGTTCTAACCGAGTAAATCTTTCCGAAGTCTGTAGTACAAGCACAAGGAGTTTGGTGATGATGTGTGTGTTTTTGTGACAGTTATGGAGCATAAGCTGCTGGAAGAACGATCTGCGAAGCAACAGTTGGAAAACAGACTGATGCAGCTGGAGAAGGAAAACTCAGGATTAGACTGTGATTACAAACAAGCCAAACACGAGCTTCAGGAGCTCCGCTCACTCAAAGAAAAACTCACTGAGGAGGTACACCTGTCTGTCTGTTTTTCTTGCCTGGCTGTACTGTCTGTCTGCCTGATTAATTTTAATAACTGTATTGTTCAGAATATAAGACAAGTTTTTTATTTTTGGAAATACATCTGAAAAAATTGTGTTGTCTTATATTCAGGGTCTAGACTTTTACATGTCAATAATACACCCTCAACAATAGGGAGCACCAAATATGTGTAAAACAAGTGTGCCCTCCAGGACTGAAGCGACCTGTAGTTCAGAGCGGTTCAAAAGACGGGCAAGTGAAACAGCAACTGAGAGGTTATGATGCAAACTTTAAGCTCATGGAGATAAACGCAGCGTCATCAAACAACTCTCATTAAACAGCCTAGTGTGTCAGAGTGTAATGTTAGAAGATGGCGAGCCCAAAAAGACAGTCTTAAAATGCTAACAGTCAAAAAAAAGCTTACCACAGATCTAAAAGCGGCCGCTTTGAAGAAATTGACAGGGAAGTGTGTCAGTACTCAACCGAAAAAAATTCTTATTTCGGCTACATACTGACACACTGGCCTGTCAATTTCTTTGACGCGGACGCTTTGATGCGGCATAATGGATTAGTATTATGCCACAGAACAAGTCTTGCCAAGCATTTGCCCTCCGACTTCAGGGAGAAACTGCTGTCTTTTCAGCGCTATGTGATCGGGAAGGAAAAAAAACATTCATGTCCCCTGGATCAGATAGGTAATGCGGATCAAACACCTGTGTTTTTTGACAAGCCAATATCTGTCACTGTGCATAAAGGTGAGAAATCAGTCATTGTGAAATCTACTGGAAATGAGAACTACAGGTTATTTTTATGGTATGCCATAAAGTGTTTATTTTTAAATGTGATTGGTACATTTTACCAGTATTTACTATACTTTCAATACAAAAAATAAAATATGCAATATGAAAATTATTTTTAAATAAAGCATTTTCGGTAACACTTTACATTAAGGTTTCAACATTAACCAGCAGAACATTGCCCACATTAGTTAACTACTTTAGTTAGTTAGTTAGTTAGTTAGTTACATTCATGAACTAAGAATGAACAATACTTCTACATTTACATTTTACATTTGGCAGACGCTTTTATCCAAAGTGACACAATGATATTGCATTCAAGGTACACATTTTGTCAGTTCTTGCTTTCCCTGGGAATCGAACCCATGACCTTGGTGTTGCTAGCGCCACACACTACTGTTTGAGCTACAGGAAAGCCTACTTCTACAGCATTTATTAATCTTAGTTCATGTTAATTTCATCATTTACCAGACTGGGTAAACCCAGCCTGATCTGCCAGCGATTTGATTTCGCCCTGCAGCTCAGGCTGGAAACCTGTACATTATTTTATCCTGCTTCTGTTACACATTTGCGGGAACCAATCACAGACTGGCTTATCCACCTGGCGCGCTATTGGCGGGTTTAACACAATGACGGATAGAGAAGCGATGGATCGATGCCCGTTGATCACGCCTCTTGTGGTCTGATTGGTTGAAGGACTATCCAATTGCGTACAGAGTCTTTTGAATTATGCTCGTTGATCACGCCTCTTGTGCAGTAGAAAATACAGAGCAGACTCCCCAGACCAATGTTCAATCTTAAAAGACTGAGCTTGGTCTGGTGATAGCCAGACAAATAATTTACTAATACATTATTAAAATCAAAAGTTGTATTTGCTAACATTAGTTAATGCACTGTGAATTAACATGAACTAAAAATGAACGACTGTATTTTTATTAACTAACATTAACAAAGATTAATAAATACTGTAACAAATGTATTGTTAATTGTTAGTTCATGTTAGTTATTGCATTAACTAATGTTAACAAATGATACCTTGTCATCGTCGGAACAATACCGTATATCAAACTTAATGCTCTGTTAAAGTACTTTTTTCTGTCCATATTTTCAGCACTATTTTACATAATTTTACATAAAAATTGAAAATATTAAACACAAATCAAGCGTAGCGTCAGTTCTGGCAGGTCACGTTAGTCAAGCTCGCATCAGCTGACTGTCAGGTGATCACGTCTACCTATAGGGATACGATGTCTATTACAGCATACATATATAAGCTCCTTTAGTACTATCAGCAGCAATCGTGTTTCTCCAGAGCTCATTTACCCTCCTCCATCCCCAGCTCCTCCTCTCATCCAGTCAGGATTTGGTATTCTTATTCCCCTCGAATCAGACTAAATTCCCGAATTATTTTGTACATTAAATATTGACATTAATGATATCTGCAATACTTTATGTTGGTTCTGTTCTGTTTACCCTAAGGGGGGTTATCGCTGCTCTCCCTGCTGTTATCCATGCTAGGCTGCATGGATGCGCAGGGAGTTCTTGCCCAGAACAGAACCATACCGCCAATCCAAACTGTATGCTAATTGTCAATCATTTTTGACAATAGTGGTCCTGACAGAATTAAAAATTACACTTATGCATCACATAGATATTTGATTGAATCCAGTCTTGTGTGTGTGTGTGTGTGTGTGTGTGTGTGCGTGTGTGCCAGGTGGAGGTGCTAAGTGTGCGTGTGCATCAGGAGACTCAGAGAAAGACTCTGTGTCAGAATGATCTCAAAGTGCAGAGGGAGGAGATCAGCACCCTACGCTCCTCTGAGAAACAGCTCAAACAAGAACTCAACCATCTGCTGGAGCTCAAACTCAGCCTTGAGAAACAAAATCAGGAACTGCGGAGGTGAGTGACTTACTGATCCACAGTTTTTCAATGCTGAGACTACTGTTTAGTGAGTAGAGTTGTGTATATATATATACACACACACAAGTTTTGTTAAACTTACAAAGCAATACGCTAATAAGCATAATGCATAGTACACACAAATAATATTCAATTAGGGTCAGTATGCAATAAAAAGGTCTCTTTTCTCTGTGTCCAATCAGGGAGAGAGAAGAAGCTGACATACAGCTGAAAGAGCTGAAGGACCAGTTGGAGGCAGAGCAGTACTTCACAGTATGTCTGCCAGCTTTATCATATTTTGCCAGCAAATATGTGGAGTGATGTATTTGGATTGGTTTGTGTATCTGTGTGCTCATATTTGTTTTTCCTTGATTCCAGAAACTGTATAAAACACAGATTCGAGAGCTAAAAGAGGAGAATGATGAAAAGGCTAAACTCTACAAAGATGCTCAGCAGAGATTAGAGGATCTACTGGAAGAGAGGTGTGTATATTTGCTATAATCAAAGGGCTTATCCTTTTTTTTTTAAAGGTGAAGCCATATCAATTAGAGCAAGGTTAGATGAAAAGTAAGGTAAATAGATGAAATTAGTTAAGGATGAATGAACAGATAACAATTTGTACAATACGCTGAAATTTCGTTCAATACAAACTGGTTTATGTGTTCTTATATAGGGACTCATTAGCAACGCAGCTAGAGGCGAGCCTGACGAAGGCAGACTCTGAACAGTTGGCACGCTCCATCGCTGAGGAGCAGTACTCAGACCTGGAGAAAGAGAAGATCATGAAGGAGCTGGAGATCAAAGACATGATTGCCAGACACCGGCAGGAACTCGGCGAAAAGGACAATACCATCAGCTCGGTGAGAATACAAGAAAGTATAGGAATGGAGATGTATATATATATATATATATACACACAGCCGTTCAAAGGTTTTTGATCGGTAAGATTTTTTATGTTTTTAGAAGAAGTCTATTATGCTCACCAAGGCTTCATTTATTTGATTAAAAAAAAAACTGTAATATTGTGAAATATTATTAAAATGTAAAATAACTGTTTTCTATTTGAATATATTTTAAAATGTAATTTATTTCTGTGATGCAAAGCTGAATTTTCAGCATCACTACTCCAGTCTTCAGTGTCACATGATCCTTCAGAAATCATTCTAATATGCTGATTTGCTGCTCAAGAAACATTTATGATTATTATCAATGTTGAAAACAGTTGTGAAAAACATTTTTTCAGGATTATTTGATGAATAGAAAGTTCAAAATAACATTATTTATTATAAATAGAATCTTTTGTAACATTATAAATGTCTTTACTGTCACTTTTGATCAATTTAATGCATCCTTACTGAATAAATGTATTAATTTCTTTAAGTTCTTTCCCCAAAAAATAAATAAATAAATAAGTCTTACTGACCCAAAACCTTTGAACGGTAGTACAATGTTGCAAAATCTTTCTATTTCAGATACATACTGCTCTTTTGAACTTTCTATTTATCAAAGAATCCTTAAAAAATGTTTTTCACAACTGTTTTCAACATTGATAATAATCATAAATGTTTCTTGAGCAGCAAATCATCATATTAGAATGATTTCTGAAGGATCATGTGACACTGAAGACTGGAGTAGTGATGCTGAAAATTCAGCTTTACATCACAGAAATAAATGACATTTTAAAATATATTAAAATAGAAAACAGTTATTTTACATTTTAATAATATTTCACAATATTATTTTTGTATTTTTAATAAAATAAATGCAGCCTTGGTGAGCATAAGAGACTTCTTCTAAAAACATTAAAAAACTTTTGAACGGCAGTGTATATGTATATATGTAAATGTGTATGTGTGTGTGTGTGTCCACACAACATAAACATTAATTCATTTTAATTTAATCTTCTACATAATATAAGCTGGAGGAATCAAACCGCACACTCACTGCAGATGTTGCCAACCTGGCTAATGAGAAAGAGGAGCTCAACAATAAGTTCAAACACCTACAGCAAAGTGAGTATTTTGCTGAAGTTAATATTATAAAATATGAATGGATTGACGTTATAATGTCCATATATGCTAATATATGTGCTTTAACATTTATAAATGTGCATACACAGAGCTGGAGATGGTCAAAGAAGAAGAGAAACAAATGAAATCTTTGACGCTGTCCCTAGAGAAGCAAATACAGTCTGAGAAAACCCTCAAGATTCAGGTGTGTTTGGGAGAAACATCTAACTAAAGTTTTACTGAATTTTAATCAAGGGCTTGTAACTATATATGTACATGTTATTCCATTATTTTCATAGCTTAAAATAGGTGTTACTAGCATGTCTCAGGTAAATTATAACATCAGATGTCTGTATTGTAGGCTATAAACAAGCTGGCAGAGGTTATGAAGAAGACTGATGTCAGGCCACAGCAAGGTAACAACAGTGACATCCGCAGGAAGGAGAAGGAGAACAGACAGCTCCAGCTACAGCTCCGCACAGAGAAAGAAAAACTCAACAACACCATCATCAAATACCAGAGAGAAATTAATGATATGCAGGCTGTAAGTGAAATTAAATATAAATGTAAAAGAAATGTAACCACTAGAAAACCTATTCAGCAGTCTACGTATAATACATAAATAAACAAAGCACAGAACAAGTGTTGTTCTGTTTGCAGACAATAGCAGAGGAGTCTCAGGTCAGACTGGAGATGCAGATGGCCCTGGACAGTAAAGACAGTGATATTGAGCGTCTGCGCTGTCAGATCACTTCTCTGAGCATCCATTCTTTGGACACCACCAGCATCAGTAGCACCGGAAACGACCTGGATGGTGAAGATGCTTATCCAGGTAACTATACAAGTTACGTCCCGTCAAGCACAGGACCGCATAATGTGTTTATCATCATTCACATGCCATAATCAGTGCTGGGGTGAGCTTAAGCCCTAAATGTTTTTAGTAAAGCTCCGAATAGTAATTTTTGTCACCATGTAATATAAAATATATTCTGTTATTACAAATAGACAATATAAATATATAATTATAGTCTATAATGACTCAAAAACTGTTTTCTTAGAAGCAACCATTGTAACTTTAAAACAAACTTAAAAACACTTGGCGAATCAATTGTCATTTATTTATTCTTTAATTTCATTAATTAACTTTATTTAATTCTAAACAAACTTTAAAACACTTGGCGAATAAATCATCACTTGTCATTCATTTTATTCTATTTATTAATTCTTTCATTCATTTTATTAATTAACTTTAATTTAAACTTATTTGAATGTTTTATTAGGACTGTTCCTATACAAATTTACAGAAGTAAAGTTTATTCATTTAATTAATTAACTTTATTTACTTCAAAACAAACTTAAAAACACCTGGTGAATCAATCACACAAAAATTCTCATCACTGGTAATTTATTTTATTTTATTTATCTATCTATTTAATCAATTTATCTATTTATTCTTTCTTTCTTTCATTCATTTCATTAATTAACTTTTTTTATTTAAATATTAATACTATTTACATTTAATTTAATGTCTTATTAAGGTTGTCCCCATACAAATTCACACAGGTCTGGTTTCATAACCACAAATATCCACTGACCCTAGAACACATAACATAATCAATACACATAACTCCTACTCTGTTTTCCTCTTTTACCCATTTTCCTCTTTCACTTCTAAATTTATGCATACTTTTGCTTCTTTTCCTCATTCTTCTTTCATTTCTTCCCACTCTCACTGTGATGCCGGTGTAGTGCGCATCACACACTCACACACCTCTGAGTCTATGTCCTTCACATACCAACGGAGCTCCAAGTCAGTGTGTATTGATACCCGGCCATGCCGGATCGCTCCTCGCTTCCCCTCCGACTCAGAGGAAGAGGACGATGAGGAGGACGAGTGGGGGCAAAGGCCTGCCCTGACATATGAGAAGCCTATTGAACAAGAGTCTGCAGGTGACCCTGCATGGAAACAAATTGGCACGCATACTGGCCCTTGCTCTCATTAACTTTTACTCAGTGTGGAGTTTGAATACTAAACACCTAGACACTGTTTTTGGGCTTAATGTTCAAATGAGCATATAATGCCCAAAAATGCTGTCTTGGTAGGCAGCTCACTAGGTCAGTGATTCCCAACCAGGTGTACACATACCCCAAGCAGGTTCCTAGAAGTACTTGGAAATATTTCTCTTTTGCTTTATTTAACCTATAACAAATTGCTTTGTTCAACCTATATAAAATGACTAAAATTAATTCAAAATGATTAGGTATGTCAAAAAATGCAAATACTTAACAACAATATGTATTTATTTATTTAATGGCTCAACACACCGAGATATTTAAAGACTGAAGCTTTTTTACATTTTCGACTTTCTTCAGTGTGTAATGTTGCTGTTTAAGCAAGAAAAAGGTCTGCAAAGTTACAAAGCACAAAGTTACTCCAAAGAGAGTTATTTTCTATATCAGTAAGCACTGTTTCTGAACTTCCTGAAACTCCTCGATTGTAGTCTTGAGTTTTCTTCTGGGAACAAACACATCACAATATTCCTCATTTAAATAATTCCTGCCCAAGGCATACCCAAATAAAAGGGGCGAGGCCTGGTTGACACATTAGTAGTGTGTTGAAACTCGCTGTTATGTAAGAGGCTGGACCAGTCACAACACACTCAGAGCACATTGTGCTTTTCGGAAGGAGGGGCTTTATAGAGACTGTAACTAAATAGAGTGTTACTGACAGGCTGGGAAGAGAGGTGCTGCAGATTAAAAGAGCTTGCTGTAAAATGTGTGAAAAATAATGTTTGTTGAACATTTAAGCATGAATACTTATTCTAGTAGACCCCTAAAACAAAACCATGTATTTGAAAAAGGGCATAATAGGTCTTCTTTAAATAAAAAAAAAAAAATGGTTGCTTTATTTACATTTAAGTACTGAGTAATATTAATTAACTATATGTGCTTACTATAGGGTTAGGGTTAGGGTTAGTTGCGTGTAATTATGCATAATTTACTGTTATTTCTACAGGAAGTACATGTAACATGAACCCTGTAAAATAAAGTGTTACCAAATATTGAGTTGAGCTAATTGTGTAGATGACGCTCGTAGCAGAATATATCTGCTCTACAACAGTTCTGTTTTGATGATGATGAAGCCCTGATGGGGCTGTTGGAGTATGTAAGACAAAGGTTGGGAACCACTGCATTATGTTTTGAAACACAGCCACACTTTCCAACATGGTGTGATGCTCATTAGTTGTGACATTATTTTGCACATAATCACACTACTCACCTTGTGTGTTTTATATAAGTCCATTAAAGGTGCAGTAAGCAAGTTGATATTTGAAATCAACCCAAACAAATACACCCCTCCCTTCATTGCTCAGCCCCCAAAATGCATGAACATGCAATGCAGGAGTGAATGTCTCTATCATAGCTGAAGTGAAGCAAAATAATGCTTTGTGAAAAATAAAGCGAAGATAACTAACGAACGACAAGGATGACAGTACACAAGAGTATATACAAGCAAGAGTTTGTTGTTAGTCACCAGCAGCACACCAGCTCCAGACAATGACACTCAAAACTGTCCTGTTACTAGAGCTAACATTACAACAGCAACATATCTTGGTTCTGTGAAACGTATGGAGCAGAAACAGGCCTTTCCCCTTAGGTCTCTCCAGCATTGGAAAGCTTTTCTAATATTAACGCGGGTCCAAAAGCTCATGCCTGATCATAGCCCTTCTTTTTCCAGTGATATTCATCTGACCTTTTCTCTTTAGTAGTCTCTCATACATCTCTCTTTCTACAGTCTTTCTTCAAATCTCCCTCTTGCTCACTCTTTCTCCTCCGCCATCATAAGCGTGTTGTGGTGTTCGGTCCGATCCACTTTCAACAGCGTTTCTCAGAAATCACTTACTGCACCTTTAACACTACTGAGAGCAAAACCTGTTTATTCAAAGAGACTTCTAGTACAGGTTGCATTCTGCACCTGGAAAAGATGTTTCTGAGGGCTCTGAAATTGCTTAACCCCTTAACTGTCACTGTCCTGCTAGCAAGACACTTGGCACTCTTTTTTTTTTTATCTGCTTTTTTCATATCACATATTTAGTAATAATCATAAATAAGGTATCATTCGAAAGCTTACAAACTCAAAATTCATTGTGTGAAAACCGTTTTGAAATTGGACGTTGAGTTACCATACGGAAACGTATGGCGGGCTTTTAGCAGGCTCCTCCCCTATTGGGCGGTGTCAGGTTTCATATTACAAAATTTATTTTAACTACTTTATAATCAAAACTTCAACTAATCTTGATAAAACGCATATTGTCGGAAAGGTCTGAGTCTCAAGGTTCCATATTTGGTGACTGTTTTGGGATAGTGATATTTGGACAGAAATGTTTTAATTTGTTACAGCAGAATGCATCAAAAAAATTCAATGGAATGTGTGACATTCTGTGGCTATTTTTGGTACAGCGCTTAAACAAAATAATATTTTTGTGATATCAACTTCAAATTTGGAGCACAACTTGGTTAGACATATGGCTTTGATTTTATAGTAATTTTAGACAACAAATTATTTTGTAAAATATATATATATATATATATATTATACAAAATAAAAAATATTTAGTACAGTACATTTGATTTACAGTAAATGTAAACTTCCATAACTTTTCATACTTTCATTTTTTGGAAGTATCACTTCAGCAATAATCTGCCACATGTCGTCTTTAAAACAAGACCAAACATAGGTCTATATTCCAAAGCATTCTTGAATTACAACCATTTAAGTTTGGAGTCTATTCTCAAAAAGGGGGGTGACAGTTAAGAGGTTAAAGAAAACTTTGCTCTGCTTGTCATGTTCAAACCTGTGTGGCTCTGTAATGTGTAAAACACTCTTCTGTTGTTTTTTTTTTAAACCACAGATTCTAGTCTTGAGGGATGGCTCTCAATGCCTACCAAAAACACCAAACGGTTTGGATGGGAAAAGAAGGTAAAGGTTTATACATACACACTCACGTCACATCAACAAACCCTGTCTGATCATCTGTGTGTGTATCTCTGTGTAAATTGCAGTATGTGGTGGTCAGCAGCAAGAAGATCCTGTTTTATGAATCTGAGCAAGAGAGAGAGCAGGCCAGCCCCTTCATGATTCTGGACATAGAGTGAGTTTGGAAATCATAAATCAAAAAATATCTTAGCCTAAATTTAAGATTTATGTATTTTAATTGCATATAAAATTTCCATTCATTTGGATTACACAGTTTTAACAAACTAATAAACTTAATGTGATGCATATTTATCAGTCATAAATGAAACGAGCAAGATTTCTGCACAAATGGCATATTTCGTTTATTATTATAATTATATTTTGCATCTATTTGATTTTTATCTGTTCATTGTGTAAACAATTAAATTTTTTCAGTTAAAAAGTATGAACATGGTTAAAATATGGCTAGCTTTGGAACAAGCGATATATTCAGTTAGTAAAAATGTATGAGATTGAAAAACATCGGACTGATTTAATGATAAATATATAAACTTGGTTATTGTGTATTTAAACCAAGTTCAATTTATTAGTACTATTATAGAATGACTATATTGTATGACTGACAAATATATCACATTAAGTGGCTCAGTGGTGCAGGGATAATGTATTTTTGTAGGCCGGAAGTTAGCATCACACTGGTTCCCTCGACAAAAACCCAATTCCATTAGCTTTTGGATTTATTGCAGAAAATAAGTTCTGTAACTAACAAATGCTTGTGATTCTTACACGTTCTGTTCATCGTGATAATCTTCACAAATGAACACAACGTTTTAATGAATTTTGAAGAGTAAATACAATCGGCAGAAGTCAAAAGCTATATAAACGTACCACACCACAGTCGCATGACTTAGTGATCAACATCACTAAGCTTCTGACAACTCTTAAGTGAGTTTTTATCTAAAAACATTTTCCCTAAAAGTTCGAGTTATGATAGTTTGCAAGAGCGTGAATTTAAACACAACAAAGTGTGTTTGAATGAAGTAGTTTAGCCACTTGTTAGCAAACCGCCTTTTACAAAACACAAGAGGGTATTACTGATGTATGTTATAGCGTAAAATAAAATGTGAAAATATCTTGAGCTTGTGTTCTCCTCAGACATTATTTAAAGCATTTAACCAAAACCCCATTCAAAAATCCCATTGACTTCAGGACGATGGAACCAGAAATGCTAAAAAAATGCTAAAACGTACAAAAATACGTCATCCCTGCACCACTCTATTAGTTTATGTTAAAACTTTGTAATCTAAATGGATGGAAATTTTATATGCGATTCAATTACATAAATATTAAATTTAGGCCTAAATATATTTTAATGTACACACATTTACTGCTCTCTTGCACAGCATAAGCCATTTATTGTGAATGCCTCCTTTTTCCCCTCTTAGCAAACTCTTCCATGTGAGACCTGTCACTCAGACAGACGTGTACCGTGCAGATCCCAGAGAAATCCCACGCATCTTCCAGGTAACATGCTTAATTTGTCCTGCAAGAAATGTTTTAGCATGCTTTAATATTAACCTTATTAAACCTCAGTTTTCATCTTCTGTTCTGTCTGTAGATATTGTATGCTAATGAGGGGGAAAGCAAGAAAGAGGAGCTTGCTGTGGAACCCTTATTAGCAGCTGAAAGGTCGTCATATATCCCACACAAAGGTCACGAGTTCGTGCTCACGCTTTACCACTTCCCCTCTAGCTGCGAAGCATGTCCAAGGCCTCTGTGGCACGTCTTCAAACCCCCACCAGCCCTGGAGTGCAGGCGTTGCCGAGTCAAATGCCATAAAGACCACATAGATCGCAAGGAAGAGGTCCTTGCTCCTTGCAGAGGTCAGGAAGTCACACTCACAAAGCACTGCAAATTCAAATTTATATTACTGTAGTTTTTTAAACACATTAGAATTTTGAATATTAGTATTGAGATGATATATTAACATACAGAATAATAATAATTTAATAAATATTTTTTTTATATTATATTTGCATTTTTTTTTAAATATAATAACTGCATTATAGATATATATTGTGGCTATAAAATATTTTTATATTATTTTATTTAATTTACTATCATTCAAAAGTAAGAATTTTTTTTTAATGTTTTTGAAATAAGTTTATTATGCTGACCAAGGCTGCATTTATTATATAATAAATACAGTAAGAACTGTAATATTCACTACAATTTAAATTGAAATTCACTCCAATTATTGTTTTCTTTTTAATATATTTTAAAATGTAATTTTTTTCCTGTGATGGCAAATTTTCAGCATCATTACTCCAGTCTTTAGTGTCACATGATCCTTCAGAAATCATTCTAATATGCTGATTTGGTGCTCAAGAAACATTTCTTATTATTGTCAATGTTGAAAACAGTTGTGCTGCTTAATAATTTTGTAGAAAGTTTGTTTATTTATTTAAACATGAACTTTTGAACATCCCCATTGTGTACTTTTGGTTGAAACTAACCGGTTTTGTTTGGCCTTTTTTTCTCTCCAGTGAACTATGATATGTCCACTGCGAAAGAGCTACTGCTGCTGGCCAACTCCACAGAAGAGCAGCAGAAATGGGTCAACCGATTACTCAAGCGGGTCCCACGTAAACCTATAGCCCACTCCTCAAGCGTAGCTATAGCCTCTCCCACCTCTGAGGCGTCACCAACTGGCCTGTCCCCTGTGCCCTCTCCTCATCTGTCCGCCCATTCATCTCCCAGGCTTTCACACAGAGGAGCCGTCAAAGTGCATTCCACCAGACAGCAGCCCTCAACCAAGACCAGGTGAGAATCACTTGACAGATCAACAAGTTCATAAAAAGGAGCTTGAGGCAGAGTTATGTTACATGGAGGTACACTATCATTTGAGGTTATAACATGGGGATTTCATCTAAAGCAGTAGTTCTCAACAAGGGGGCCTCAGCTAACGTCCAAGTGAGCTGCAGGATGACTTATACAGTGGGGAGAACAAGTATTTGATACACTGCCGATTTTGCAGGTTTGCCCACTTACAAAGCATGTAGAAGTCTGTAATTTTTATCATAGGTACACTTCAACTGTGAGAGACAGAATCTAAAACAAAAATCCAGAAAATCACATTGTTTGATTTTTAAATAATTAATTTGCATTTTATTGCATGACATAAGTATTTGATACATCAGAAAAGCAGAACTTAATATTTGGTACAGAAACCTTTGTTTGCAATTACAGAGATCATACGTTTCCTGTAGTTCTTGACCAGGTTTGCACACACTGCAGCAGGGATTTTGGCCCACTCCTCCATACAGACCTTCTCCAGATCCTTCAGGTTTCGGGCTGTCGCTGGGAAATACGGACTTTCAGCTCCCTCCAAAGATTTTCTATTGGGTTCAGGTCTGGAGACTGGCTAGGCCACTCCAGGACCTTGAGATGCTTCTTACGGAGCCACTCCTTAGTTGCCCTGGCTGTGTGTTTCAGGTCGTTGTCATGCTGGAAGACCCAGCCACGACCCATCTTCAATGCTCTTACTGAGGGAAGGAGGTTGTTGGCCAAGATCTCACGATACATGGCCCCATCCATCCTCCCCTCAATACGGTGCAGTCGTCCTGTCCCCTTTGCAGAAAAGCATCCCCAAAGAATGATGTTTCCACCTCCATGCTTCACAGTTGGGATGGTGTTCTTGGGGTTGTACTCATCCTTCTTTTTCCTCCAAACACGGCGAGTGGAGTTTAGACCAAAAAGCTCTATTTTTGTCTCATCAGACCACATGACCTTCTCCCATTCCTCCTCTGGATCATCCAGATGGTCATTGGCAAACTTCAGACGGGCCTGGACATGCGCTGGCTTGAGCAGGGGGACCTTGCGTGCGCTGCAGGATTTTAATCCATGACGGCATAGTGTTACTAATGGTTTTCTTTGAGACTGTGGTCCCAGCTCTCTTCAGGTCATTGACCAGGTCCTGCCGTGTAGTTCTGGGCTGATCCCTGACCTTCCTCATGATCATTGATGCCCCACGAGGTGAGATCTTGCATGGTGCCCCAGACCGAGGGAGATTGACCGTCATCTTGAACTTCCATTTTCTAATAATTGCGCCAATAGTTGTTGCCTTCTCACCAAGCTGCTTGCCTATTGTCCTGTAGCCCATCCCAGCCTTGTGCAGGTCTACAATTTTATCCCTGATGTCCTTACACAGCTCTCTGGTGTTGGCCATTGTGGAGAGGTTGGAGTCTGTTTGATTGAGTGTGTGGACAGGTGTCTTTTATACAGGTAACGAGTTCAAACAGGTGCAGTTAATACAGGTAATGAGTGGAGAACAGGAGGGCTTCTTAAAGAAAAACTAACAGGTCTGTGAGAGCCGGAATTCTTACTGGTTGGTAGGTGATCAAATACTTATGTCATGCAATAAAATGCAAATTAATTATTTAAAAATCATACAATGTGATTTTCTGGATTTCACAGTTGAAGTGTACCTATGATAAAAATTACAGACCTCTACATGCTTTGTAAGTAGGAAAACCTGCAAAATCAGCAGTGTATCAAATACTTGTTCTCCCCACTGTATAATTCATATATTATTAATTATTATAATTTATATTAATAATCTAAATTAATTAAAATGCTAAAAAAAAGAATCCATATCTATATTTAATTTTTTCTCTTTAATAACTATTATTTTTATTGAAGAACATACAGTTCTTAAAGGTCCAGTGTGTAGTATTTATGAGGATCTATTGACAGAAATGCAATATAATATACATAACTATGTTTTCAGTGGTGTATAAAGACCTTATATAATGAATGTTTTTATTACCTTAGAATGAGCCATTTCTATCTCCATACACCGCGGGTCCCCTTACAGTGAAATCGCCATTTTGCGCTGTCATGTTTCTACAGTAGCCCTAAAGGGACACACTTCTCTACAGAGCGCTAGTCACTCTCTGCTCTCTCCGACGACGACATTTTTGTCCTGTGTCAGCCCCCATAGCTTCTCTATGTGCTTCGAAAGGGAGGGGTGAGCGGTGGCCGGTTGCAATTCGCAACCTCACCGCTAGATGGTGCTAAAATTCACACACTGCACCTTTAAAAGTTCTGGAAAAATTCTGTGTATATTATACTTACAATTCTGTTAATATGATATAATGTAGGGGCCAAAATCATGCCATTTGTTAAACAACAATTTTGTATGAAGAGGCTGATCTTTTATCAGCCTTTGATGACACAGCTCTTCCATAAACATTTGAATGCATAATTCATAACCATTTACACAAAGGCTTTTTCTATAATCATTAAAATCAGCTTTACTGTTTCCTACTTACACTTCTGTTCTAGCTTGAACTCTTCTGCTCATCTTTCCAAAATGTGTATTTCAGCATTGCAAATTACGTTGCTTCTTATGATTAATCACTTATATTTTTATAGCTCCTTATTTTTAAGTCGCTTTATATACAAGCATTTTCTAAATTAAAGGAAAAATTCACCCAAAAATGAACTTGTATAGACTACTTGCAGTAACCGTATGGTGTTTTTTGTCCATTTTTATCGTTATAGTTATCGTCTAAGGATGGTAACTATACTGATAATGATAAAGATGTAGTTCTAAAATTGTTCTAAATATAAAAGAATAGCAGAGTCCATACACAACTACTGTATAACAGTAATGGCACAGAGAAACAATATCGTTGGTATCACTTTCAGAAGGATTTTCTTCCAGCTGATGAACGATAAAAACATTGACAGCCAGTCAGAATCCATTCTGCTTAAGAGCTTGAGCAAAACATAACAGTCCACTGGAGTAAACACTAATATAATTATTGTTATGTTTATAGTTATCGTTTTTAGTGTCAACAGGCCTTTAGAGCTTGGCAGTTGTGGTCACTTTGAAACAAAGCAGAGTTTGTTACAATGGGGAATTAAATAACAAAAATAACACCAGTTTGGAACAAAAAGAGAGTGAGTAAATCAAATATGCACATACTGTATGTACTTGTATGCCTAAAATGTCGTGAAACGTTTCTTGTCTCAGTTAGGAATGACATGAATCACATAAATGCATATTTTCAATTCCAAACGGCCATATTTGAGAAAAAAAGTTGAGTAGTTTGCATCACTGGATGCTACTGTCGGTTGTTCAACATTTCTGTCGCAAAACAGTTGTAAATGTATAAATGTTTCGCTTACCTCACTTTCTTTCAACATTAAACTGACGCTTCACGCTGGATTTCGCGCTCTGCTTCTGTGACTGGTAAACTGCTAACTTTGATTTGATTGGTCATCGCAATCATTTTGACATTGATGAGCGCTGTTAGACCACTGAGGCAGACCAGACTAAAAATGTGACTTTTAAATCTTTTTGTCATCCTAACAACAACATACAGAGCGCTGCGTAATGAAGTGCAGCAGAGCAGTGCAAGAATTTCAAATATTGGGGGGAACAATTTGGCCATTTCTAATTATTGGAAGGGAACTTGTCCCCCTCAGTGTCTATGCTGGTTACGGCCCTGGAGTAAATAATGGCAGCATTTTCATTTTTGGGTGAACTACTGCTTTAATCAAAGTGAAAGTAGATGTTGTACTGCTGTTTTTAGTGCTGTTATATGTTGACCTGGTTTAGACTTGGCTATGAAGTTGTGCAGGTTCTCAGTTGCTTACATTATACTGCTAACCTTTTATAGCCCTGGCCCCATGCTCCGTATCATTCTTCACTGACCTGTTCACCTTTGACATTTCACCTTCCCCACTTGTGCATATGTGTGGACAGTAAGTACACTGCATCACTGCTTATCGACCAGGTTTTCTGCTTGCCTGTGCAGCTCTAAAACGTCGCCGTCAGATGTTTGGCTGTCTGTACTCTTCTCTATGTGCATCTGAAACAGAAATCCTCTTTGCTTGAGTGTCAACACATAAAAATAACATCCACTAATGATGCAGTCTCTGTCTTTTAATTCAATAATATTGGAATCTTATTCTAACTGAGCTGTGACACTTTCAACCCAGTATCCCATTACTTTTCCAATAAGAAAAAAACTAATATCATGAGGGTTTTTTGGCAAATAATGCCATGGTAAAATTTTATATAACAATAATAGCAGCATCTGTCACTCCCACATCTTTTTAGAGCTTAAAGAAAACACACTTTAAAACTGTATACTTCAATACTGTATACATTTTTTTTATGTTGACTTCTTCAATGACATTGTATATGAGGTCGAATGACTCCTCTTTGTTCCAGATTGCTTGAGTTGGGCCTGAAGGACTGGGGTTGGTCTTTTGATGTTGAAATGGATGATGATGATGACGATGTATTAGACTTCTGAGGAGTTGAGTTTGTGGGGTAACCACAGTGGAGCCTTAGCATGTATTTGTGTCTGTGTGTTCATGCTATTGCTTAAAAGCTGTTTTTTTAAGTATGGTATTAATAGTGTGTTTTGTTCCCCTTTGAGGGACTATAACTAGGGCAAGTTTTTCGATATGCCAATGTGTTTGATGCACTTACATGAGTGGGCATGTTTGTGTGTACATGTTTGGCTGAATTAAAAACATCTTGCTTGCTTTGAACAAGGTAGATTTGAAAACCGATGGTGTTGTGGCGATATCAACTGTTGCTTGTGGTTTAATAGAAAATGGAATGCAATATGTCTGCCATATTTGATTTTTGGATTTTTTTTTTGTACTCAATGATCTCTCTCCTCTCTCTTAATTACAGCTAACCTTGTTTAAGGCCGGATAGATGATCAATCTGGGAACTATGAAAGCAGAGAATGTCATAGTGTTCATTTTGGCAAATCGCAGGACTTCCAAGTGCCAAACTCCACATGTATAAATGACTGGGGAGGTCTAATATTTAATACAGCACAAGCCATAAATTACCTAAAGGGTGAAGTTTCAGTTTTAAGTCAATTTAAGAGTGTTTTATGTCTTTGTGGATTATACAATTACAATATACAATTTTTTAAAGTAAAAGCATTTTAAATTTCAGAGGTTATTTTTATCTCCTTCCTTACAAGGTTGTCAGTAATTGTGTCTGTTTGCCTGTGTGTGTGTTTGAAACAGAATATGTACTTAGGCTATGCAATTATATGATCATCTGAATTTATATTCTCAAGTATTATATCTATTTTTGTTAGGAAAAACAGACATTTAGTGGCACAGATTATATTTTTATCATGCATTATATCAAACAACACTGCTTTTCAATGATCATTACGTATTGTCAGAACTATCTGATCAGAATATATGCATTATTGAAGACATGATGCAATTTGTAGCACATTTTATTAAATGCTGTGACAAAAATATATGCATAGTGGAACATCATGACCTATGGTCCAAACATTTTCTGTATTTTTTGTCATGATGCCAGTGACAAACTGTTGAGAAATGTTAATAAAAAAAAAGCTTTATTTGATGGAAAACCTCTGACTCCCTATGTGTGATGATCCAAACTCATCTGTAATATTTATATAGAACTGTAAACACGTTTACAGGCTGTGCATGTCCCCACAGAAATGTTGAAAATTTAAAATAAAAGTTGCATTAATGTCTTCATTTAGCATAATTGTCATTACTTGTTAATTAAATATTAGGACATGCTCTTAAATAAAACATGAAATGTAAAAAAAAGTGAAAATATCAGATGTTGCCATTATTGTCATTTACAAAGGGTTAAAAATGCATGCTTTTTATTGTTGTAAATGATTCACAAGAATTGATTAATAAAAGTCCACTGTTGCACAAGAGTTTGAACCATGTGGACCTGGAAAATCCTTGTTTGCATGTTGACAAATATATGTGATTCAGGTTATAAATGTAGAATCAATTCTACATGACAAAAAAGTTCAAGATTGAGACTCTGGGGTTACTACCAGGATCCTCCTTATATTCTTATTTTTGCGGCGTCTTGTCATGGATATGAACACCTATTATTTTCTAACAGTTGCAGGGCTACTGAGCTGCTTTACTGTTGGTGGAGTTTTGCACCCAGGAAAATGCAGACGTGCCTTAAGATCTGATGAGGTCGAAGTCATTTGTTACGTTAACTTCACACAGTTACCCAGTAAGGCCTTCCCGGGTAACACTACACGTGTCTGCTTCAGCAATTTAAGCTCCATAACATCTGATGACCTGAAGATCTTCCCCCAACTGAGGCAGCTCAGTCTGATCAGAAACCAGCTGCGTACATTACCTGCGGACCTGCTTAAGGGCCTGTCAAAACTTCACATCCTTGACCTTACAGGTAATGTGTGTGTTTACTTAACTAATATTATGTTACGGTCCTCAGATTTAATTGGTCTCTGTGTTTGCGAATTCTATAGAAACTGTCAGTCTGTCTGTGCATGAGCGGGGACTTTTCATTAATAGTGGGGACTCTTTCTTCAGGTTACATCGTTACACCTGTAGATGGTGACAAGTTATTGTCTTTGAGTATCATGGATTGCTCAAAAACATGATTCTATCAGGAACTAATCAAGTGAGTTTTTGTGAATTGTTTATTCAAAACCACTGATTTATTCAGTAGCGAATTGTTTGTAGATGGATACTTTCATACTAGCATATGCTAGCCGCCCAATCTGGCAACACTGCTCTAATTCAGGATTGGAATGAAACATGACTGCTTCGTTGAATCATTCCCATCCGACAAAAACGGGGAACGAAACAATTAAAGTGCCCTTATGTTTTTTTAAATATTCCCTTTTGTCTCCGGTTAACCTCGGGAAGAGAACGCAAAAATGAAAAAGATTTTTTTATATTGAACCCAATGTTCTAAAAAGTGCTCTAAGGCGCTCTTTAATTTACAAAGGGTTCAATTGATCGTACTATTAAACAATGATGGTTTATAGCCAAATTGCACTCAATTGCACTTTCATAATTGATGAACTTTACACAGTTATTGAATGGATTTAAATAAACACTAAACGGACTTCAGCTGAACAATGACACCATTGTCTTTTTAGAGCTCTGTTGAAGCATTAAACTGTTTGAATCATTATTTTCCTGTTTATCACTGTAAAGCTGCTTTGAAATCTGCATTGTATAAAGCGTTATATAAATAAAGGTGACTTCATCAGAAACGTGCCATAGAGATTAAAGTACAATTTATGTACTACTAACGGTAGTGTTTTCGGAAACACAGCAAGGTTGTACTTTACAGTAACATGTATATTATAAAAGTGTTACATACGTGTCATATTCGTGAAGAGTGTGGCATGAGTGAATAGAGGCGGGGAGTAATGCTGCCTTCACGTGCTATCGGAAATTTGATAATTCCCACTTCTGAAGTCGTGATTACGAGCTCATCGCATTCAAATTTCGAAATGGGAGGGCGTTCATGTGCAATTTTTACCTAGGAAATTTTTTACCTAGGATAATTCCGATAGCACGTGAAGGCAGCATTACTCCCCGCCTCTATTCACTCACGCCACACCCTTCACGAATATGACACGTCGCGTGGAGCATGTTGCATTGTGGGAAACAGTATCCCAGGCAGTGTCCTCAGATGCATACATCAGATTTCAGCAAATGTAGTACAGGGTGTTCAAAATACATAGTTGTGTGTTTTATATTGTGTAAGTTTCTGGCTAACTCATGTCATTACTGTCTAACTGAAATACTTCTACTAAGCAGCTGTATGCCACTATTACCTAAAACTCTGTCTATTAATGCAGATTGTCTGTTGTTCTTACTACTTTGAGTAAAGATAAAGGATGGATACAAATGTTTATGTTACATCAGTCATTCACATTAGTGCTCGGCTAACCTATGCACCATTATTGATACAGTTAATACAGTTCCCACATGTGCACCACAATAAATTAGAAATATACACATTGGTTTGTTGATGAACATACACTTGTTAATGCTGATGGTGAGAAATTACAGTAGCAACGTCATAATGTACCTCAAAATGAGTAGCGTATCACTGAGAAACGTCCTGCTCAAGTTGTCCTTGCGATGGAGGTTCGGGTTGAATAACTATTTCTTCCAATGTTTCATCGTCGGACTCGCGCTCGGATTGATAAGGTAAAATCGACATCATCCTTACTGTCTTAACAGTGTGTACAGTCAGGAGCTGAAGTTAATTTATGGTAATGGACGTTTAGCTTCCGACACGCGCTGTACGTGGTAGACGAATCGTAACAGACTGGGCCATCTGGCCTATATAAGAGCAGAGCAGAGTAGGCTCGCGGAAAGGAGGGTGTGCCACCTCGTAATTCCTGTAATTACGCAATCCTAGTTTGTAAAAAGTGTTTACATCCTCATAGAGCTCGTAATTACAGTTTGTAGGCTGGGAAATTTCTGAGCGTTACGGCTTGTACCACGTGACCGCTGCACCTCACGCAGAAGCAGAGAAAAATGGCAGCGCTTCCAGCAGTTAAACGTAAATAAGCGGTTATTTCGTAATATTTTAAAATTCGTGTAATTAACTTTTGCCAATGTACACTATTTTTTTCATGCAAAAGTAATGTTGAACATAAAAGACATGTAGCACGGAGCTATTCTTTAAATGACAACCTAAATTAAAGCTGCAAGCAGCGATGAAAGGGCCCTCGCACCCGGGAGCACCACCACCCGGTGGCCTCAGGAAAACAGCAAATACTGGGCGACATGCATTTAAGTGGGTAAATATAGGAGAAATATGGCAAAGTCACTTCAATGTCCACACTTCCTGTTTCCAGCAGGTGGCGCTTTGACTATAACCGAATATTGGCATGTAGATGTCTTCAGGCCTGTACTATTATCAAACGTGTGAAGTTTGGGGCAGATCGGACACTGTATGCCTGAGTTATAACAACTTCCTGTTTTGTGGCGTAAATCGCATACATTAGCACTTAGCCACGTGTTGCTTGATTTAATGTGTTTCTAGCATGTTTGGGACTTGATGGTATATTTAAACGAGTTTCTGGGAGTGAATTACAGTATAAAGCATGCCATTTCCTGTTGCCAGCAGGTGGCGCTATGACTAACTAATATTGGCATGTAAATGTCTTCAGGCCAGGACTCTTATCAAACGTGAAGTTTGGGGCATATCGGACATTGTATGCCTGACTTACAACAGCTTCCTGTGTCATGGCAAAACATCAGATTTTGACAGGCTGCGATGGACACGCCCTTCAGCGAAAACTCAAGATCTTCACAATTTAACATCACCAAGACCTTAAGATTAGACTGACCTAATATGATGTTGATCTGGTTAAATCTCAATGAGGATACTCATCACAGTGTAAAACATGGTCTTTCCTGTTGCCCACAGGTGGCGCTATGACTGTAACTGAATATTGGCGTGTAGATGTCTTCGGGCCAGGACTCTAATAATACATGTGAAGTTTGGGGCAGATCGGAAATTGTATGTCCATGTTACAACAACTTCCTCTTTCATGGCGAAACATCGAAATTTGTGAGGCCGCCACGGACACGCCCTTTAGGGAAAACTCAAGATCTTCACAATTTAACATCACAAAGGCCTTTAGATTAGACTGTGCAAATATGATGTTGATCTGATTAAATCTCTAGGAGGAGTTCGTTAAAGTACAGTGTCTGGAAATGATTTTGCAAAGAAAATTCAAAATATCTGACTTCCTGTTGGTTTTCAGATTTCAAACCAGGAGACTTTTTTGTAGGTATTGGGCTGTTACGTGTGTACCGAATTTCATACCTGTACGTGAAACGTAGCGGGAGGGGCACTTCGTTAAAATGTTGTAGGTGGCGCTATCGAGCAATTTTGCCATGCCTAATTCTGAAACTCATATGTAGATGTCTTCAGGACAGGACTCTTATCAAACATATGAAGTTTGGGGCAGATCGGACATTGTATGCCTGACTTACAACAGCTTCCTGTGTCATGGCGAAACATCAGATTTTGTCAGGCCGCCACGGTAGCGGGAGGGGCACTTCGTTGAAATGTTGTAGGTGGCGCTATCGAGCCATTTTGCCACGCCTAATTCTGAAACCCATATCAGACGTAAATTTTCACCACTTTTCACGCGTGTGTAAAGTTTCATGAGTTTTCGAGCATGTTTAGGCCATCAAAAATGCGATTCATTTGGGAGAAGAATAATAATAGGCTGAGCAATTCCAATAGGATCCTCACACCATCGGTGCTCGGGACCTAATAAATAAAAGTGCAATAATAACGCATTTGCATAACACTTCAATATTACTTCTATTGTGTTTTTTCTTCTTCTTAGTACTTTTTTACATTTTTACATTTACATTTTACTTAAATTAAATTACAGCATTCTTTCACGCGGGTTCATTTTGGCGACTGTCGCTATAGAAACGGATAATCCCCAGTTCAAGGACTTGAACAGCTCCGAATACAACGTCACGTGTTGTCATCTCAAGATTCCGGTAAATACCGCAGCATAAGAGAGACTGATTCATCAGTCGAGTCGTTTGAGAATCATTGAACACTGTGGTCATGTGCAGTGTATATTATGAAAAAATTAAACTGTTTTTTTTTTTTCTTTTTCTTCACTTTTGATGCATGTAAACCTGTTGTAGGAGACTTCCAAAACAAAATTAGGCGCCTTTAAAATAGCATAATAGGGGCACTTTAACTTTTTGATTAACTGAATCATTCTTTCAAAACCACTGATTAATTTTAGAACGAAACACCAATGATGTGTTTTGCTCAGAGACGCACTAAGGTGGATTTTGCTTGGACTTTGTTTGAAACCTTTAACGTTGGGGAGCAAAAATGGACAAAGTAGCCTAACTGGTGATTTTGTCTAAAAGGCAAATTACTTCTCAAATTGTTGTGCAAACGCAATTTCACATTCGCAATCGTGATGTTGAATATCAACACTGTTGTGACTAGAACAACAGCACTCTTGTTCGTGTTTATACATGTAATAATAATATGCTCCTACCCATAGGTAACAAACTGACATCTTTATCGTCGCGAGTGTTTCATCATTCTCCTCTGGTGGAGCTCACACTCTCGGGTAACCTGCTCTCCGAAGTAGATGCAGACTGTCTGCCTGTAAACAGCTCCCTCCAGAGGTTGGACTTGTCATCTAACAGATTCACCCAGTTACCTGTGGCCTTCCTGCAAAGACTCAGCAATCTTGAGAGCTTAGACTTTAAAAATAACCAGCTGGAGGAACTGACTGCTGGAGCTCTGACCTCTCTGTCCAAGCTTGAGGCTCTGTACCTGGAAAACAACAGACTGAAGTCTATAGATCCATTAGCCTTCAGTGGTAATCCAAACCTTCAGCAGATGTTCTTAAGTGACAATCGTTTGGCGAGCCTTCCTGCAGAACTCTTCCTTAAGCAAGACAAGCTTGTTTTCCTTGACCTCAGAAACAACTACCTGCAAAGCTTGACTCCAGGTATGTTGGATGGACTTGTGTATGCTGTGTTGTCTGGTAATCCATGGCACTGCAACTCTAGTTTGGCATATCTATGGCACTGGCTGCATATGAATGAAAAAAGGCTTTTTCATCATGATAAAATCACTTGTCAAACACCTGAACACATGAAAGGTAGAAACATCACTGAAATCGCTGCCACAGAGCTTGGGATCAAGGAGTAAGGGAATCATAATAAAATTACCAGTAATCACTTTTACCTAAACTTCATTACATTAAAAACTGTGAGATCTTAAAACTTTAAAATTGCTTTGCAAAATTATAATACAGTAACTACGATATGTGGAGGAAATATACTATTGAAAGTGAATACTTTGTATCGAGGGGAAAACATTTTTTTACTCCATGCAATTTCATGTAGACATTAAAGTACATATTTCATGATGGCTTAAATCTTTTCTTTTATTAAAAATGTTTTTGTCCAACATTTCAATTGCACAATAGGTATTCTTCACACTAAAAATGGTTCTTTTAAGAACTGTTCACTGAATGTTTTTGGAGGAACCAAAAAATGGTTCTTCTATGGCATCACTCCCTTTTGGAACCTTTATTATTTTTTAGAGGGTATCCATTTGACAATGTAAATTAATTTGAGTGGGTAAACAGGTTGCTTTTCAAAGTTTGCACTGCAAAGTTACTTTAATGTGAAATATTTTTGGAAAAATTCTTTGAATTTTAATTGGGTAAAGTATTGACAGTACCCAGTGAATTTTTGTCACAGTATAACTTTTGCAGCCCAGGTTTGGGACTAAAGAGAACCTGATTTTGGCCAGCAGAGGGCAATAAACTCTAATCAAAGTCATTTTAGAGGCACATGCTGCACTATGCAGTGTGTCCTGTGGGAAATGTGGTTTCAGTAAAAGTAATTGGGTGTCACACAGGATAAAAATGAATATCATTAGTATTGTCATTAGTATTGTCATAATTTAAAATGCAGTAAATGGTTAAACATCTATTTGTCTTAAAAACTGCTTTGTTATTAGATTAAAAAAAGCATACAAATGTTAATAAATACCTCAGGCATAATTTTACAAGTGTCTATTTTAGTAAATGGCAATCATTTTTTTCATCCATATATTCTAAAAGCGTAGGAACTTGATACATTTTGTCACTGAAAACCATGTCCTTCGGTGTGACACCATATCCTGATTTTAAATCGGGCAATTCCACTGACAAGTTTAATTAGTTGAAGGACCCCATTCAAGGTCATGTTACTGAAGCCCCCTGTGAAGCCCATGACATGTGCACATGGTAAGTTTTTGTCTCAGAATTCTTCAAATATTTAACTTTTTTTGAACCACTATAAAAGTGTTAAGTTTTGTTGTCCTTTGGTGCAACACCCCTATATTCTAAATTGTTGCTATGTCACACCATAGGACACATTTAAGTAAAAATGTTCAAAAAACACTGAAAGAATTGACAAAGTTAGTGACCCCTTATATTTTCTCAAACATCAGATTTTTTACACTACATAATATGTATTGTTTCTTCAAAAGTGGTGTTTTACAAAAAAAAAGCATTTTTACTGCATATTTGTCAACTACCCAATTACAATTTTTAGATTACAGCTATTATTTTAAACGTTTGACATATTCTGCAACAAAATGTGTACACATGTCTCTTATAACAGTTCTGTCTGTTATTGCTATTAATACATTACAATCTGTTATTTCACAATATCTGTCTCTCGTTCCTGTTTTGTATCTCAAATTTTCTCTCAAGATGTCTCTCTCCGTCTCTGATGTATATGTCCTCAGAAATCCCTACTGTATCTTAATAAAATGTGCCTTTGTGCATTAGAGATTTATAACTCCTGTAAACAAAGGCAGTCTCCGGGGGAGGGTACTTATGAAAATTAAACCTTTTCATGGAGGGTATGAAGAGGATAGAAATGATTAGAGCATGCCCTTGTTCCAACTTCTGCCCTCATTTCTTAGTTTATATATATATATATATATATATATATATATACACACACACACACTGATCAGGCATAACATTATGACCATCTTCCTAATATTGTGTTGGTCCCCCTTTTGCTGCCAAAACAGCCCTGACCTGTCGAGGCATGGACTCCACTTGACCCCTGAAGTTGTGCTGTGGTATCTGGCAGCAAGTTGTTAGCAGCAGATCCTTTAAGTCCTTTAAGTTGTGAGGTGGGTCCTCTATGGATCGGACTTGTTTGTTCAGCACATCCCACAGATGCTCGATTGGATTGAGATCTGGGGAATGTCAAGGCCAAGTCAACACCTCAAACTCGTTGTTGTGCTCCTCAAACCATTCCTGAACCATTTTTGCTTTGTGGCAGGGCGCATTATCCTGCTGAAAGAGGCCACAGCCACCAGGGAATACCGTTTCCATGAAAGGGTGTGCATGGTCTGCAACAATGCTTAAGTAGGTTGTACGTGTCAAAGTAACATCCACATGAATGGCAGGACCCAAGGTTTCCCAGCAGAACATTGCCCAAAGCATCACACTGCCTCCACCGGCTTGCCTTCTTCCCATAGTGCATCCTGGTGCCATGTGTTCCCCAGGTAAGCAACACACACACACCCGGCCATCCACGTGATGTAAAAGAAAACGTGATTCATCAGACCAGGCCACTTTCTTCTATTGCTCAGTGGTCCAGTTCTGCTGCTCACGTACCCACTGTTGGTGCTTTCAATGGTGGGCAGGGGTCAGCATGGGCACCCTGACTGGTCTGCGGCTATGCAGCCCCATACGCCTGTGTATTCTATCATAACCAGCATTAACTTGAGCAGTTTGAGCTTAAGTAGCTTGTCTGTTTGATCGGACCACACGGGCCAGCCTTAGCTCCCCACGTGCATCAATAAGCCTTGGCTGGCCATGACCCTGTCACCGTTACACCACTGTTCCTTCCTTGGACCACTTTTTATAGATACTGACCACTGCAGACCGGGAACACCCCACAAGAGCTCCAGTTTTGGAGATGCTCTGACCCAGTCGTCTAGCCATCATATGGTCCTTGTCAAACTCGCTCAAATCCTCACACTTGCCAATTTTTCCTTCTTTATCTGCTATATATATATATATGGGGGAAAAAAAATCGCGGTTTGGATTTAAATAGCCAAATGCTTAAGGGTCTATAATTAGATCATTATTGGAGTGATTATTATGTTTCTAGCATATTGCATATGTTTGGCAACAGTTCTTCTATCTCTAATTGATGGAGTGTGTAGCTTTTCATTTCTTAAACAACCATATAGGTTGACACATCATGGCCATATTCCAGGATGACAATGTCAAGATTCATTAGGCTCAAATTGTGAAAGAATGGTTTGGAGGGAGCATGAATAATCTTAAATTCATCACCTTAAATTAATTGAAAGTCTTTGGGATGTGCTGGAGGAGACTTTACAGAGTGCTTGACTCTTGCATTGTCAATACAAGATCTTGATCAAAAATTTATCTTGAAAAATTCCATCAGAATCTTGATGGAAATAACATTGTGGGAAAATGATTATTCATGTTTAAGAATCCTTAAGCCTATTTATTTTTGGCCAGGCAGTGTATATGTGTGTGTATATATATATATATATATATATATATATATATATATATATATATATATACAGCTCTGGAAAAAATTAAGAGACCACTTAACATTGATTTCTCAATGTTAAGTGGTCTCTTAATTTTTTCCAGAGCTGTATGTATGATATTTTTACTCCTAATCACAAAAATTGAGGCATTTTCATACATTTGACTAGGAAACATAGCTTTATTTTCTCATTAATGAAAATATTTCCCAAGCTCAGTATCTCTCTATCCTCTGTCTATGTTTGGGTATAAAATACATATAAGTTGATAATGAATTTGTATTCTACGAAACTTACCTAATTTTATTATAACAACATTATGTCAGGGGCTTTCAAATGTGGTATTGCATTTCTTCACTGGAAAAGCACTCAAATATAATTATTGAAGCAGAAAAAGTATGTACAGCTCCCATAAATGCAATACAGAAAAAAATAAATTAATCTGACAGTTGAAAATACAAGATGTAATGTTATGTATTTTACACTTTTAAACCACCAAAAATACTAAAGGATGTATATTTGACCCTATTTTCACCTTCTACGTTGCATTAAGAATCTGAAGATTGGTTCAGTGTTTAATGCAGCGTGATGATTTTTATAATTCCTCTGAGAGACTGACCATTACATACTTAAACAATGCTTTTCCTTCAGACCACAAATCTTGTGCACTTTTATAGCCAGAATAAAACCTTTATCTTTAAGACTCACAAAGACGCTCTGTGACCTTGAAGATCTCTGAAGCTGACCAATCATTTTTTGGGGCAATGCTCATATATCATTGTTTGGTTGTTACAGTAAACAGTTTACTGTAACAATAGATTTTATATTGACAGGTCTAATAATAATAATAATAATAATATATGAATATGATATTGATAAATGGTTTGATTATTCTTTTAGGAGAAAGGTATGGTAATTCATTCAAGGCTATCTCTCACTACTTAATCATTACTAAAAGCATTAACGCTAATGGAGTTGTCCAAATTCCTCTCCATTTTCTTACATGTATGTATTAACAGTCACCATTCACTGTAACAGGCAAAATTAAATCAAATGGTTATTCACTGAATGCTTTCACTGAGTGTATTTATCTCTTAGATCCTGACATCAGACGAGAGCATTTCTCCATAAATCAAGTAGGCTACTGTTAAATATATTCAGTGGTTACTTTTATATTTTACCCTTTGTGAGTGTGAGTTCTTAGTCTGTATTGAAATATATGCAATAAAAAGACTGTGTAGTGTGTACCATTGAATTGAATTAAAGGGATAGTTCACCCAAAAATGAAAATTACCCCATGATTTACTCACCCTCAAGCCATCCTAGGTGTATATGACATTCTTCTTTCAGACAAATACAATCTGAGTTATATTAAAAAAATGTCCTGGCTCTTCCAAGCTTATAATGGCAGTGAACGGCAGCCCAAAATTTGAAGCCCAAAAAAGTGCATCCATCCATTATAAAAGTAATCCATATGGCTCCGGGGGGTTAATAAAGGCCTTTTGAAGCGAATCGATGGGTTTGTGAAAGAAAAATATCCATATTTAAAACTTTATAAAGTAAAATATCTAGCTTTCAGCAGACCGCCTTCTGTATTCAACTTACGAAAATAGCGTAACTGCCGTAACTATGATGTCGGACGTAACGTAAGCATTATGAACTGCAAGAGGCGTTACACTTACTTCGTAAGTTGAACACGGAAGGCGGTCCACCGGAAGCTAGATATTTTACAAAATAATTTTACTAAATAATTTACTAAATAAAATTAGGTAAACATGACCTCAGATGAACAACAACAAATGACATATTACACCGTGTCATTATTTATTTAACAAAAATAAAGCCAAAATGGAAAAGTCATGGATGACAAACTAGGTACACCCTATGATTCAATTGCTTGTAGAGCCACTTTTAGAAGCAATAAGTTGAAAGAATAGTTTTCTGTACGACAGTATCAGTCTCTCACATCGTTGTGGAGGAATTTTGTCCCGTTCTTCCTTACAACATTGCTTCAGTTCATTGAGGTTTGCGGGTAATTGTTTGTGCACAGCTCTCTTAAGGTCCCATCACAACATTTCAATCGGGTTGAGGTCTGGACTTTGACTGGGCCAGTGCAACACCTTGATTCTTTTCTTTTTCAGCCATTCTGGTGTAGATTTGCTGGTGTTCTTGGGATCATTGTCCTGTTGCATGACCCAATTTCGGCCAAGCTTTAGCTGTCGGACAGATGGCCTCACATTTGACTCTAGAATACTTTGGTATACAGAGGAGTTCATGGTCGACTCAATGACTGTGAGATGCCCAGGCCCTGTGGCTGCAAAACAAGCCAAAAATCATCACTCCTTCACCAGTGTGATGGACAGTTGGTATGAGGTGTTTGTGCTGATATGCTGTGTTTAGTTGGCTAACTTAGCACTGTGCATTATGGCCAAACATCTGCACTTTGGTCTCGTCTGTCCAAAGGACATTGTTCTAGAAGTCTTGAGATTTTTTCAGTTGCAACTTTGCAAACCTAAGCCGTACTGCCATGTTCTTTTTAGAGAGAAGAAGCTTTCTCCTGGCAACCCTTCCAAACATGATATACTTGTCCAGTCTTTTTCTAATTGTACTGCCATGAAATTTAACATGTTTTCATCATTTGTTAACATTAATTTTCAGATGACTCTTATGTCTCAGCTCCATCAACTATGGCCTCAAAGGCTGTAGCTTCAGCTTCTTTTTCTTGCTGGAGCGTTTCTTTGCTTCAGCTCTAGCTCAAGCCTCTATTGCTACAACACTGGCTGCTGAATGTGTTCTTGAATGTGTTGATCTGGATGATTTGGTTGAATGTGAACACACTGATCAGTTGCAAGGCTCACGTTTCCTCTAATAGCGTATTACTGTAGATTGTTTGAGAAGAAGTGAAGATCAAAGCTGTTGAGTCTGTCTTTTCACTATTCTGCCTTCACTGTGGTGTCTCTCTTCCCAAAGTTAGACAGATATAGATAAACTCTTTCCGACACGTATAGGCTTGTGGGATAATGCTGCTTTATTCCACACCACGATGAATATGTTGAATCTACAGAAAGGTGGAAATACAGTGGAACTACTTAGTTATCTCTAAGAACATAACACTAATATGAATTCATGGTATATTTAGTTCTTTAATGGGTACATAAGACACACAGTTTCTGCCAGTCTCATGTTAATCTTGAGTACCTATAGAGTAGTATTGCATCCTTCATATCTCCGAAGAGTCTTTAGTTTTATCATATTTATAAAAGACAGATACGCCGTACCGATTCTTTCCGAAAACAGCCGAGCTCGTGGAGGCGTGCAGTGGGCGGAGCTAAAGAGTCACAAGCACACACACACACACAATACATCATGGCATTATCCCTGGATAACTTTCGATTCACTATATATTCGCGTTGTTTACATTTATATGCACTTACTGTTACATGTCTGCTGTTTTTGTGTTTTTCATTGTGACCTAGTTTTCCCCTGTCAGTCATGTTTTCATGTCTTTCACCTGTGCCCTGTTAATTAGCTCCCTCATGTGTTCTAGTATTTATACTAGTATTTATACAGTCAGTGTCCGATCTCGTCAATGTTAAGGTGTGTTTTATGTTCCCTGAGTTTTCACCTGTCTGTTTCTACGTGTTTGCATTAAAGTACTATTTCCTGGATTCCTTCATCATCATGAGCTTCTGTGACTCAGCCACTTGTGACACTTACGCGCCGATTGCCAACAAAACACAGACATTTGATGCAGTTTCACTCACCGCCTGCTCTTTCGACTCATGACCAGGAACAAACAAACAGACTTGCAGAACTCCGTTGCTGCTCCGGAAAAACAAATTGCATCCACTGTTTCCTTAACTGTGGGTTATTTGGGAAGCTGAACAAGGTTATCATTCCCTCACAACCAAAAACACACTTCTTTAGTGACATTGTTGATTTCGTGGTCTAAAAACAAAATGACAGCGCTGCCGACGGCTTCGTAATCCGAACGAGGTACAAGGAATTCCGCCCTTTATGATATCATACAGGGCCATACTCGAAGAAAACGTTCCGAAACTTGTTTGAATCCTGAAGGAGTGTATTTGGCACAGAAATACTCCGTCATACGTCCAACTCGTTTTTTGAAATTTTGGCCATGTTTAGCATAAATAATCAGAATGCATGAAATTGTCAGGTATTCTGAAATGGAGGACCCAGATGCAGAGTGAACGAAGACAATTTATTGACTGGACAGTTTAACAAGGCACAAGAAGGTAGTGGAGGAGTGACAGTCCAAACAGAAGGGCCAACGGGGAACAATGACAGAACAGATGAGGGTGACTGCTGGAACCAGCTCCAGGATACAGCAGGTCGAAGAACCGCTGAGGACTTGACCAGGCCAGGTAGATGGTAGTGGTGAAGACAGGGCAGGGCAGGGCGACAGGTGTTGTACTACCTTAAACTGATGCAAGAGTGAAGGGTGGACGGGGACAAAAATAGAATTCTGTCTGAAACACTGATCCATTACTTAAAAAAAAGCTTTAAAAAGGCTGCACTCACTCTTTAAGAACTCTGTGCCAAAATATTTGTGCTCAGAATATTGCCCATATCCTGAGAGAAATATGATCATAATTCTGCTTTATACCAGTAATTAATTATACAGAGTAATGGACCTGCTCCGCTCTGGACCCGGCTTGCTCTGCCACTCATGGCCAATTTCTTTAATTAGTCGTCTGCTGATAATGTAAGCACAGTGTGTGAAATATATCTTCAATAAAATTGTGTCTTTTGTAGGGTCTTGCTGAAGGGCGGGAATGTTGTAGACAGAGTGTGCCGCCATAAGATTTAAGATCAGGGATTTACTAGGCTTTTCAATCTCAGCTTGTCTGTGCTGTTCTTAGGATGACCTTGCTGTTGTGAGTAGACCATAGTGTGACTGTCACTTCCTTTAATGTGAAGCGAGTCATACCGGATTGAGATTCCTCACAGCAGCTGAGATGACATGGGGTGGTGAAGAATGGCTCCCTGAGAGCCATGTGTCTCATGTTTTCATGCACTGAGGAGATACTGACAGCTAAACACTGCACATATAACTTTAGTGGCATCATTTATATATGACTTGATGCCTTCCGTCAACAGGAAGTTGAGTGTTCACCATCCAGTTTATTTATGTTCTCCTTCATGCTCTCATCCTTATTTAGCAAACAGGGTGGCATAGCAGCATAGTCGTGTACCGTGCATCTTTAATGTAGTTGTGGCGCTCCGCCATCTTCCCACTAACATACACTTAACTCTCTCAACATAACTCACTTTTTCATTGATTTCAGTCAAAGGTTGCTATTTGCTAAATCCATATTGTTTTAAGTGCTTATTCCAATGTCACATGAATTCCACGAGTAAGGAATGTTTTAGGATAAAATTATGTCTAGGGTTTGATGTTAAAATCTGTTGGAGAAATGGCACACAGGGTAGTATGTCACTCCTGGCTGAAATCAGTTGCTATACGAAAATCGTTCAATACGAGAGGCAACGCAAAATGCAAAGACGTGAAATAAAATGTCATCATGTTTGGCTTGATTAAGTGGTGCAAACTCAAAATACATCAGTTACATTCATCAGTTTAAATAGATTTGTGTGTGTGTGTGTGGTATGGGTTTCAGGGATGTTTAGATAACTATAAAAGAGTTCACATGTTCACTTTTCTTGAAAATATTTAGCTAATAGATCTATTTAAATGCTTAATTTTTTCATATTATAATATAATATTAAACAAATTGAAGCATTTAAACTGATATAATATATTATATCAGTTGTTAATACTTCAATTAGTTTTATATTATATTATATTTCTGTTACATCCGGAGAAAGCAGGCTGAGGCATGGATCTACGTGCAGGGGTTTTAATAAAGAAACAAGTAACAAACAAAAGGAAAAATGGAACACAAGGAACAAAAGCTAACTGAAAACAGGGACCATAACATTCAACAACTGACAGAGAGCAAATGAAACACAAGGGCTATATATACACAGGGGCAAACAAGCTTAACAACAGTAATGAGGAAACAAGATACACCTGGGGAGACTAACAACATGAAAAACTACAAAGAACTACAAAATAAAGTACAGGGACAGACACAGAGCACATGTGACAATTATATTATATTATTGTAAGCCTAATAAAGAATTTATCTCACAAGGGGATTGTTGAGGGCTCCTTGCCATTAAAAAGTTTGAAAATAGAAAATCTTGGAAATTCATTAGCAATAAATAAACGTTTAATGCTGCCTGTAGCCAATAATTGACTGTACAAAAACACTTTATGGTGGTCCCAAACCATCTCAGTGTAACTGCTTAGTTTTTTCATATTATAGTATATTATTATAAAGAATCAAACTGTCCTGCAGAAGTATAATAATTATATTATTTTTTTTAATAGAATTTCTTTGTAAAGACTGGTACAGTTAACGCAGCACTGTTAAAAAAAAAAAAAAAAAAAAAAAAAAAAAAAAAAAAACTTTGGTAACCTTAAATGTGCTTTATTTAGTTAAGTTCTTGTTTTCAAAAATATCACTAAGTTACATCAAGGGTCAAATAAAATAGCAATGGCACATTCAAGTTAAAAGTTACAACTGCATGTTGAAACCTTTGTGTTTATGTATGCTGTACAGGTCTGGTATAAAGAATGGTTTTTGCTCAGGTGACTAAAATGTCCACCCAATAGAGAAAAAAATGAGAGGGAACATTGCCCGTCAGTTGACTACAACATCACTGTGCAACTAGGGTCCACAACACTAATGGCAACAGCAAGGAACCTGGGGGTTGTGTTTGATGACCAATTGAGTTTTTCCACCCATATTTCAAAAACAGCCTGGTCGTGCAGGTTTGCTCTTTACAAAATCAGGAAAATCAGACCCTTCCTGTCAGAGTATGTGATACAACTTCTTGTCCAAGCTCTTGTTATCTCAAGACTGGACTACTGCAATGCTCTACTGGCAGGTCTTCCAGTCAGCCAAGTCCCTGCAGATGATCCAGAATGTACATCTGGTCTTCAACCAGCCTAAGAGAATCCATGTCACAGCCCTCTCCTGGTCTCACTCCACTAGCTCCTATTTGCGGACAGAATAAAATTTAAGGCTAAAGACATCTTTGTTGATCCTGGAACAACATTCCAAGCAACCAATCAGATTTGAGGGACAAGTTTACAGTTTATGTCAAGTTTAGGCTTACAACCAGGCTTAGGTGCTTCTGAAATGATTCTGGAGTTATTCACCAATCATTTCCTTCTGATTTTAGGGATAAGTCATGGGTAGGGTTTGGTTTAGGGGTAGGGATAGGGATAGGGGTTAGGACAAAATTTTCGGACAGTAATGTTGTTCCAGGATCAACAAAATATGTTGACCCAAGAACATGTCTTGGCAAAATCATGGTGACCTGCTGGCTTTCAGAACTACCACTGGAACAACAACACCTTATACCTCTCTCCTACAAGTTTTTACTCCCTCCTGCCAGCTAAGGTAATGAGCGACGTCTTGTTCATTCACAACGAGGCAAAAAGTCACTCTTCAAAATATTCACCCTCCACCCGAACCGCTGCGACCATCCCATCTTTCAAGAAGCAGCTGAAGACAGACCTCTTTCACAAGCACTTGATCACTCAAAACCCTTAAACAAATGCACTTACACACACACACACGTTCGGTTTTCATGTTTTATGGGGATTTTCTATAGTCGTAAAGAATTTTATACTGTACAAACTGTATATTCTATCCCCTACCCCTAAACCTACACGTCACCGAAAACTTTCTGCATTTTTATCAAAAAATGTCCCCACAAGAACAAGGATTTTTGTGATGACATTTTGTCACACACACACACACACGCACACAAAAACAAAATTCTTCTCTGCTTGCTTACTAGTTGTCAAATAAACCTGGAATTATATATTATGAATATTGTTGGCTCCTTGATGAATTGCTTTGTTCCTCTTTTGTAGATTGCTTTGGATAAAAGCAATGTAAATAGATATTTTCATGCATCATAACTCACTGTGGTTAAAAAATGTGATATTATAAAAGCAACATGTTGTTTTTAAACTGAAATAATTCACTTTTATATTGTCACTGTAATTATTAAAATATTATTTGAAAAAATACATATGTCGTATTAATTTGACAGTGTATCTTTTTTAAAATCTTTTTTTTTGTATATCCATTTTTAGTGATGTATAAACCTGAAGTGAAACATTTTCAATTCAGATTTATTCCTAAAGCACTTTTCCCAGTAAATATTGTTTCAATGCTGTTAAGTAGCATTTAACTGCTCTAAAACACTATGTAAAACCTTTTTTTTTTTTCTTTCTCAAATTTTCTGCTGACATCCTAGCACTGTTTTGGAGCCCCTCGGTTGTTTAAACCCATGAAAAGAGAGTAAGCCTACTTTTTTTCTCTCTAGTCATCAGTAAAGGTCAGTTTTGATCACTGTGATTATTTGGCTCTAGTGCACAGTCCTGAAGTCCAAAGTGTGGTGAGCACTTGAAGAAACTGCTTTATTAAAAGAAAAAAGGGGACTTCTATAGTACTTTAAAGTATCAATTGTGCAGTTGTGCTTTTTCCCCATTTTGAAACCCACCTTCCGACTCTTCCACCTTCCGACTCTTCTGTCTTCCGATCTGCAAATTTAAACACAGTCATATTTCTTTTTTTCATTAGATTCCAGTTATTTACATTCTATCTTCCTCTGGGAGGGGCTGTACATAAACTATGAATAATGATTAGCTCACACCTGTTTGTCTTTTGAAAATAAACACTTGTACTTCCACAAACTTTTTAAAGGTAAAGCACAATAACCTTTGAAAAATAGATGTTTCGTAAGAGATTGGCAATGCAATTTATTTTTACTTTTTGTAGTACTTTGTGTGTAACGGTTGATTTTTACCTCCTAGAACTCCTAGAGGGGAAACTTATTTTTAGAAGCTGACAAGTGGTGGGCTTTAAGATTCCAAAATGTGTCTGATGTGGGAGGTGGGCTGACTATGTGCTCGGGTTACAGTATTGTGTGTAACTCAATACTGATTTTGGACACCGGCAGCTGCATGGAACATATTCTTCCCCTAAGCTGTGCTCAACAGGACAACAACATGGTGTTTGAGAATTATAGAGGTGCATTTCGCTGTTATTTACATTATATACACTGATATGCAGCCTGTATTCCTCGTTTTATCAGTACTGTGTTGTATGATGCTGATTTAGTTGTGCTGGTGGGGTCGGTGATTACTGGCTATTAGCACCGGCTGTTCTTTTGTCCACCCACATGCCAGATCTAATCTCAGTGTCCAGCCATAGGCCTACACACACAAGCACAAAGACCTTTCCATGTGGGCACAAACACATTTAATGCATTAATTCACTCAGACAGAATGAATAACACCCACATACTAACACACCTACATCTATGTCCACCCATGTCTTTCAGGAGCCAACAAATGAGTGGCTCACACCCCGAGGGACGCTCAAAGCACTGCAGCAAAATTCAAACCCTCTAGTGACACATCATTCAAACTCCCCCTGAGAGAGGACTCTGGTTCACACTATTGTTTAATAGGAGGTTAGATTAAAAAAAATCTAGGGAGAGAAAAAGTATAGGTAAGTTCATAGTCTACCTGGACAGGGTGAACTATTTAAATAGTTTGATGTATCTGACGCATTAGATTGTAATAGCTACAAGGTTTTAGACATCAACTAGCATATTGAAGCATGCACATTCAGTCACCAGTAAAAACATATTATTTGCTGGTTTGAATACACTTTATTTTATTTAATAATACAGTGTAATTGTACACCGATCAGGCATAACATTATATACACTGATTATCTCTTCATCACGGCACCTGTTAGTGGGTGGGATATATTAGGCAGCAAGTTGTCCTCAAAGCTGATGTGTTAGAAGCAGGAAAAATGGGCAAGCGTAAGGATTTGAGCGAGTTTGACAAGGGCCAAATTGAGATGGCTAGACGACTGGGTCAGACCATCTCTAAAACTGCAGCTCTTGTGTGATGTTCCCGGTGGTCCAAGGAAGGAACAGTGGTAAACTGGACGACAGGGTCATAGGCGCCCAAGGCTCATTGCACGTGGGGAGCGAAGGCTGGCCTGTGTGGTCCGATCAAACAGACGAGCTACTGTAGCTCAAATTGCTCAAGAAGTTAATGCTGGTTCTGATAGAAAGGTGGCAGAAAGAATACACAGTGAATCGTAGTTTGTTGCGTATGGGGCTGCACAGCAGCAGACCAGTCAGGTTACCCATGCTGACCCCTGTCCACCACCGAAAGCGCCAACAGTGGGCACGTGAGCATCAGAACTGGACCACAGAGCAATAGAAGAAGGTGGCCTGGTCTGATGAATCACGTTTTCTTTTACATCACGTGGATGGCCAGGTGCGTGTGCGTCGCTTACCTGGGGAGCACATGGCACCAGGATGCACTATGCGAAGAAGGCAAGCTGGTGGAGGCAGTGTGATGCTTTGGGCAATGTTCTGCTGGGAAACCTTGTGTCCTGCCATCCATGTGGATGTTACTTTGACACGTACCACCTACCTAAGCATTGTTGCAGACCATGTACACCCTTTCATGGAAACGGTATTCCCTGGTGGCTGTGGCCTCTTTCAGCAGGATAATGCGCCCTGCCACAAAGCAAAAATGGTTCAGGAATGGTTTGAGGAGCACAAAAACGAGTTTGAGGTGTTGACTTGGCCTCCAAATTCCCCAGATCTCAATCCAATCGAGCATCTGTGGGATGTGCTGAACAAACAAGTCTGATCCATGGATGCCCCACCTCACAACTTACAGGACTTAAAGGATCTGCTGCTAACATCTTGGGGCCAGATACCACAGCATACCTTCAGGGGTCTAGTGGAGTCCATGCCTCGACGGGTCAGGGCTGTTTTGGCAGCAAAAGGGGGACCAACACAATATTAGGTCATAATGTTATGCCTGATCTGTGTATATTTAGGTACTGAGTAATATTAAGTAACTGCATGTACTTACTATTGGGTTAGGATTTGGTTAAGGGTTAGTTGCATGTAATTATGCATAATTTACTGTTTTTACCATGGTAAGTACATGTAACATATGTAAAATAAAGTGTTACCGCTGGTTTTGCTTAAGTTTTGAACAATTGCCATTTCTCAAGCTAAATAATAATAATAATAATAATAATAATAATAATTTAAACAGTTGATGATGTTTAATGCCAAATGGCTACAGAAATCAGTACAACCTCCCTGAAGAGAATGGTTTAATGTGGAAAGAAAAGTAAAACAGATAATCATTTTATTTTGAAGATCATTAAAACATGATGTTTATGATGTTACAAAAATGTAAACAAATTAGGTTGTGATTGTTGTTTTATGCTTCAGAGTACACTAATAGCATTATAAAGTCATAGTCATTTTTTTTTCCTTCAGGATTGTTCAATTAAGAAACCAGTCAGATATTCTCATTATATCTTAATCTATATATGTCTTTAATCTTGTGACGTGTATAAGATTGAAATGATTGATTTTTTTGGCAATTCATTTTAGTTTGAATTATTCATTTTATTTACAATTATGTTCAGTTCTTTTATTTTACTTCTGCATTGTTTTACTTTAATGTTCCTTAATTCATAAATAAATAAATAAATAGTTTTTACCCTTAGTAACTAATCATGTATTTTATTATTTTCTGAACAGATACTTATTGGAGTTGGAGTGTATACACTAGATAGATAGATAGATAAATAGATGTTTACATGATATTGATCTATTGATCGAGCTTAGCGCGTTTCAGGTTGTAATCACAGCGAACTGTTCATATCGATTGATTCTTGCGTTTGTGAGCAGGTTGGCCTTTGGACACAGTTGCTGTTTCACCAAGTAACGGAATATATGTTTCACTCTGTGACGCGGTCATTGCAGCACTGTCCCACACCGAGCTGTTGCCAGCCGAAGTCATTTTTCGAGCCTCCGAACACTCCTGCGCCTCCTCCTTCGCGCGTAACGCCATGAGTTCGATCTCATGCTTGGCAGCGGTTTCAAGTACACGCTGCTTACTGTACACAATAACGAAGTTGTTAATAATCGGGTGGATTGGCAACGCGATGGCTATTACGCCACACAGAAAACTGACAGCGGCGTTACACCGGCCCAGCGTGGTTTTAGGGTAAATGTCTCCATATCCCACAGTAGTCATAGTAATGATGGCCCACCAGAAGGACTGTGGGATGCTGGTGAACATGGTCTCTGGGTGGTTCTGCTCCATTGTGTATCCCAGCGCCGAGAACAGGAAAATCCCCACGCTCATGTACATGAGCAGCAGACCCAGCTCTTTCAGGCTGCTTTTGAGCGCGAAAGTAAGAGTTTGCAGACCTGATGAATGGCGCGCAAGTTTGAAGATGCGCGCAATGCGCATGATGCGCAACGCCTGCACTGCCTGCTGGACGTTGGCGAGCTCCATCATAGCAGTGCCCAAATACGTAAGAATCAAAACTACGTAAAAAGGCATGATGGCTAGAAAATCTACTATATTCATGAATGAAAACACAAAGTGCATTCTGTTCGAAGAGGACACGAGGCGCAAAATATATTCCACGGTGAACCAGATGATGCATGCCGTCTCGATGGACTCAAGGGTCGGGTGTTCCACCTGGTTACCCTGGGCATCTTGCACTTGGAACTCCGGGATGGTGCTCACACACATGACCACAGAGGAGAGCAGGATGGACGCGAACGACACAACTGCGATTACGCGCGCGGCTAAAGATGACTCTGGTTTCTCCATGAGCTTCCACAGGAACGCTTGGCACCTCTGGCCTCTTGTGATCGTCGCATCCTCCTCCAGGTCGTCCAGGATAGTTTTGACCTTCTCTGCTATTTCCGCCAGCTCAGTCTCCACCTCATTTAAATTACTTCTGCAGCATTCATCCAGATACTCCGTGTCGATCGCCCAATAGTCCATCTCTCTCATGAAGCACATGGGACATATTCCTCGCTTCATGTGAATCTCTCCGTAGTAATACAGCTCTAGGATGCATTTAAAAGCCTCTGGGTCTCTGTCGAAGTAAAACTCTCGCTTTAAGTCGTCGTAGTCATCGCAGAGCGCAGAGAGATCTTCTTTTGTGGAATCCGTGGAGCGCTTCACCAGCTCCGCCAAACGCGTCTCGGGATATCGGTTCAGCACGTCCCCGTAGAGAATGTGCTTGACACCACCGATGTTCACAGCAATCTCCGTCTCCTCGCTCGCCTCTGAGCCGTTACAGTCCGCGTAACGAGTCCTCGGGAACTCCCACATGTCATCTAATACAATCCAGTTTTAAACAAAACAAAACAAAAAACATTTTTTAATGTAGAGGACCATAGGTTATAAAAAGTAGCATATTAGCCACATAGTTTAGGAGAGACCGGGGCTAGACACTGTCACATTTTTTAAGCTGTGTGAATTTTTGATAGTAAATCATTTTCCACCGTTATTGACCTTTTTATTCGCCAACAGCAGGACGCATGATAAGTTGTCACGATGAAACCTGCCATTATAAGATATAGGACAACAAAAATGACAAAACAAAAAGGAAACTTCAATATCAAATCATTGTGTGGGCAAAAAAATGTAAATCATTGTTGTATACATAACATTTAAAATGCATATGACAACTTGCCCCGATCTGACTGGTATTGAAACCTATAGAAAACGTTTTTCCCTGAGAGAAGTTGTTTTCACTTCTTCTAAGTCATCTCACTGGCAAAAAAAGTGTCCCAATCACCCTGAATTCACCATATACCTTGATTATCAGGTCAAAAATACAATTAGCATTATAAATGAATTCGATTTTCAATCCACTGCTAGGACTTTTGACTCAAACTCTTCTGAAATACAGCCGCGTGACAACTTCCACATGTGACTAGTCCCGGTTTCCCCGTTTCTAAATGTAAATGGGTTAAGGAAGAGGACAGAAACTAATTTTGCACACTTTAAGATCAAATGGGTTTTTATTAAAAAAATTGGCAAAATTGATGTTTTAAGGATTCAATATATTATTCAAATATATTTAAAACAGCCTATAATTTACACAAAGTCGTGTTGTTCACATTAATAAGGTATAGCGCTCCACATTATTAATTATGTTCTAACGTAAATGGTCGGTTGTTATAAAACTTACTTATATTTGGACCAAAACCTGTGAAGAAAGTCTCAAAAAGCTTCTGACTTCAGCTGATGTCCGTGTGGAAAGCTGAATAAATCCGAAAGAGCGTAACTTAAAGACTGGTGAGAGGATCAAAACTAAGGTGTGCTGTGTGTGTAGAGATGGAGCAGTCGTGATGGGAGGGGTGGAGAGAGTCATAATTTATGTTTTCGGATTGAAGGACCTAGAACAGCCTGCAACTCATGCAGTCATAAAACACATGCCTACACATTCTTAACGTTGTCATAATTTATAGAAGTACATTTCAAAATACTAGATCTTCGACATCTTATGTCATTTACACTTTGTTCAACTTTTTGTTCAGAAATGTTTACAATGTTAATTCGCCAAAAAGTAATGTTTTCTTGTGTCAAACACTGCTTTTTTCCACTCAATACAAATAACGGCACACTAGCAAACATTTTAGAAATATGTAAAAATATCTCCCTCTAGTTTTGAAAAGTGGACACTGCAAGGCAGCAAGTTGTGACACGTGATACTAACGGGAAAAGACTGTCTAGCATTTGCAGTCCATACGCGACGTTTATCAATTCATTTTAATGCAATAATTTTTTAACGTTTGAAGTGCTAAAAATGTGTTATTTCATCCCAAAACTTCCACATACAATTTCAACTGCAGTGCTAGGAATATACAATTTCGGTATGGATTACAAATAGGATACGTTTTGAGGTATTAAAGTAAACCCTGCGCCATGTTCTTCATCTGACCTGTTCTCAAAGTGGTTTCAAAATAAAGATGGATCACTTTAGCCACTGAATGGTTAGATAGATAGATAGATAGATAGATAGATAGATAGATAGATAGATAGATAGATAGATAGATAGATAGATAGATAGATAGATAGATATCACAGTGAACAGTTTATATTGATCTGTTTTATTTCCTAAGTAGTTTATTTTCAAGTTAATAAAGAATCACTCTTTTGATGTTCTTGCATTTTTACACAGATTGGTCTTTGGATACTGTTGCTGTATCACCAAATAACAAGGATATATTTGTTACTTTGTTACGCGGTCACACCAGGACTATCCCGCACCGAATGGTTGCCGACTGTGATGGCATTTTTCCAGCCTCCTGACACTCCTGCACTTCATCCTCCGCGCGCGCCATGCGTTCGATCTCTTGCTTAGCAATGATTTCAAGCTCATGCTGCTTACTGTAAATAGCGACGAAGTTGTTAACTATCAGGTTAAGTGGCAACGTAATAGCTAAGATGCCACACAGAAAACTGACAGCGGCTATACACTTGCCCTGTGTGGTTTTAGGGCACATGTCTCCATAACCCACTGTGGACATGGAATTGATGGCCCACCAGAAGGACAGTGGGATGCTGGTGAACATGGTCTCTGGGTGGTTCTGCTCCATTGTGTATCCCAGCGCCGAGAACAGGAAAATCCCCACGCTCATGCACATGAGCAGCAGACCCAGCTCTTTCAGGATGCCTGAAAGTGGAGACTTTGCTTTCCCCCCAATTTCAATACCCATTCAAATCTCACGCAGTCATAAAACATATAGGCCTTAGTTTGATATGTGTTTGTGTAAAATATTTAGATACAAGTTTAACATGCACAGGATGATGACGCATGAGCCAATGTGTTATTAAAGAAAAAAAAATTAAACAAACATGAATGAATATATATACATATCTGGTTGCCCATATTTTTAATTGAATATATTCCATAATAGCAACACTATATTCAATCTGAAATGTACATATAATTTATGGGATTATTGAATAATAACCCAATGAATTAAAATAAAATGTTATATTAAAATACAATAACACTTGTAACCACATAGCACTTGGGTCCGTCTGTCCCAATTCCCACAGAACGGTTTTACTCGCATACAGCGCTTTTTCAGCAGTTTATTCTGAAATATCACCATCTAGTGTTGTAAAGTGGTAACTGCAGTGCAGTAAATTGTGTCACTTGATAAAACTCCCAAAGTCCCATTACCTTTGCAATCCACGCGCTACTTACAGACTTAGTTTTAAAATAAATATTTTCAGATTCTTGTGTTGAAAATGATTTATTTCTTCCCCATAACTTGAGCTTGAACATTTAAATTGTAGTGTTTAAATACATATTTTCCATCATATAGATGCATTAGCCATTTTATTTTTCTCAGGTATATCACATGGGGAACTGCCTCATTCTGGTGGTCTGGATCTCTGTCTCAGCCACTGGCCTATCAGGAGAAATCAAGTTAGATAATTTGAAGCTAACAACCAAACTAAAACTTAACATCACGTAAAACACTCAGTCACCTTGGAGGATGTATAAAGATGCAGTAGCTGTCTGAGCTCAGTATTCTGTTCTTGTACATTCTGTGTTTCCACCAGAAGCTCAGCCCTTTCAGTCAGTGCAGTACTAAGGATAAAACATCATCATTACTAATATAGGTTTAAATAAAAATAAAAAAAAGGGTTTTGATTTGGGCGCAGTATGCTGTAATGATTGACTATGACATGCACACTTACTGGTACTTGTTGAGAGCTGTATCTAGAGCACTCCAGAGCTTGAGTTTGGACTCTGGCATGACATTAGCTATGCTTTCCCAGTATGCTTCATCCTCTGAGTCATCTCTCATCTCCAACCCCAAAACACTGCTCTTCTGCGAGGCCTGAACATCACTGGACACATAATAACATATAGCAGATTTTAGGGAACGTGTGATGACAGAAACATTTAGGTTTGAAATGCAAGTGCACTGACTGTCTGCAGTATTGGGCGGTAAAATCTTTCAGAGCTACTAGTAGCTCATTATGATGAAAGAGGTCAGAGGGTTCTTCAACTGATTCTCCCTGCTCACTGGTTGTCTCCTCTTCCTAACAAAAAGACAAAAGAGAAGTGGAACATGTTTCGTTTTGATTCCAGAGTGGCACAATGAGAGGTTGAACTCAGGTGATGGGATCAACTTTTACCTCCATCTGTTCCCTCTGTTCTCCACCATGTTGTTTGTAATTCATAAAGAACTCAGCCATTTTATACGCATCCACCTCGCTCTCAATCCCCATTGCCTGTGTGCATAAGAGACAGAAGAAATCAACTTTTTGATTCAAACTTTTTTGTCTAATTGAGTGGTTCATTTGTACAAGACAATATTCAAAGGCACTCCTATCTATGCACCTCTGGTACTTCTGCTTCTCACAAATATAATGTTAGTTTTTTTTTTTTTTTTTTTAAATAAGATATTGTTAATATAACTAAATTAAAATAATCTATTACAGGTCTAATTGTACTTACCGAGAAAATGGCATCTAGCTTTATAAGGGACTGTTCATTCTTCTCCAGATGAGACAACAGCTTTAGAAGTTTACTCTCTACAAGAAACCCCTGAGAGAAAGAGAGAAATTATATGATATTGCAATAGTTTATAAATAAAGAGCATACATATACTAAACAAAATAAAAAACGCAACACTTTTGTTTTACCCCCATTTTTCATGAGCTGAACTCAAAGATCTAAGACTTTTTCTATGTACACAAAAGGCCTGTTTCTCTCAAATATTGTTCACAAATCTGTCTAAATCTGTGTTAGTGAGCACTTCTCCTTTGCCGAGATAATCCATCCACCTCACAGGTGTGGCATATCAAGATGCTGATTAGACAGCATGATTATTGCACAGGTGTGCCTTAGGCTGGCCACAATAAAAGGCCACTCTAAAATGTGCAGTTTTACTGTATTGGGGGGGTCCGAAAACCAGTCAGTATCTGGTGTGACCACCATATATAAAATGCACCTATGTTCGTTGTCTATTACATACGCCTGCCCATACCATAACCCCACCGCCACCATAGGTCACTCGATCCACAACGTTGACATCAGCAAACCGCTCACCCACACGACACCATACACGCTGTCTGCCATCTGCCCTGTACAGTGAAAACCGGGATTCATCCGTGAAAAGAACACCTCTCCAAAGTGCCAGACGCCATCGAATGTGAGCACTTGCCCACTCAAGACGGTTACGACGACAAACTGCAGTTAGGTCGAGACCCAGATGAGGACGACGAGCATACAGATGAGCTTCCCTGAGACGGTTTCTGACAGTTTGTGCAGAAATTCTTTGGTTATGCAAACCGATTGTTGCAGCAGCTGTCTGGGTGGCTGGTCTCAGACAACCTTGGAGGTGAAGATGCTGGATGTGGAGGTCCTGGGCTGGTGTGGTTACACGTGGTCTGGGGTTGTGAGGCCGGTTGGATGTACTGCCAAATTCTCTGAAACGCCTTTGGAGACGGCTTATGGTAGAGAAATGAACATTCAATTCACGGGCAAAAGCTCTTATGGACATTCCTGCAGTCAGCATGCCAACTGCATGCTCCCTCAAAACTTGCGACATCTGGGGCATTGTGCTGTGTGATAAAACTGCATATTTTAGAGTGGCCTTTTATTGTGGCCAGCCTAAGGCACACCTGTGCAATAATCATGCTGTCTAATCAGCATCTTGATATGCCACACCTGTGAGGTGGATGGATTATCTCGGCAAAGGAGAAGTGCTCACTAACACAGATTTAGACAGATTTGTGAACAATATTTGAGAGAAATAGACCTTTTGTGTACATAGAAAAAGTCTTAGATCTTTGAGTTCAGCTCATGAAAAATGGGGGCAAAAACAAAAGTGTTGCGTTTATAATTTTGTTCAGTGTACAATGGTGATTTTTGAAATAGGGAATTTTTTTCTGTTCTGTGTTCCCTAAGAGGATTTTGAAAAGAAAAAAACTCGTCCGTTGTAGTTTTAAAGGATTAATTATAATCACTTGAAACCATTTATGGTGTCTATTTACTTATTTTTCTTAACTGTTGAAAAGTTAAATCAACAAGGATTTCTCTATTTCAGGCCTGTTCCATACCAGAATTTTTAACTTCCCTTCTATTATAGATTTATAGTGTTTTTCATTGTTAAAATTAGGAGTTAAATATAAAAATAAATAGGGTCTAAAACAACATTGGACCCCACTGACTTTTACAACATGGACAAAACATTATAACATGTTTAAACATTATAAAATATATTATTTTGTGTTCCATATTAGAATGAAAGTCATACAGGTTTGGAATGACATGAGGGTAACCAAAACAAAATCACCATGAAATCAAAATTGATCATTCTTATTTTGTCATGGAATATTGCAGTATTTATTATAAATGATTTATCTATGCACGTCATTTAAAAAAAAAAAAATCATATGCCCTCGTAATCTTCAAAAATAACTTCCTATCCCTCTTGCAACGACATCTCTTCTCTTCTCTGATGACGTGTTTACTGGCGGGACATCACAGCAATAGCAAACCACAACCATCCAACAATCCAATTCCCCATGGACAAAATCAAGCCCCGTCCTACATTTTTTATTGTTCAAGAAGCCATTTCACTCTGATATATATCACAATAGGGAAGAAAAGACTATCACAACTTTTGCTTCATGCGTATAACTATTTCATGCAATAACTTTGAGGCCATAACCCATAAGACCCTGTATTCTAGGATATGTGATATATTTTTCATAGTGTTCAGCCACAAACACACACTCACCATTTCATCACAAAGCAGCTCCAGAATTCTCTTCACCGTTCTCCTGTTAACTCCACCTCCAGTGTTCTCTAGGCCCTCAGATCCCTCCACTAAATGTCCTCTTGTTTCCTCTTGCAGGGTATCTGCAGCAGCTTGTGTGGCCGTCCTGATGGTCTGCTGTTTGATTGGGCCGGAGCGTTCCATGAAGGGGACCGGAGGAGACACCCAAGCCAGACCCAGCTGCTGCTCGTGAATAATTCGGTCTGTCTCCAGTGCCCTGTGTGCCAGGGCCTTAACCTCATCTTCACATATCAGCCATAACTTCTCAAAATGCTCGGCATCGAGCGCTGCAAAGTGCCTGTCCACACACACAAACACAAGGTATGTCCAGGGAATCTGAATGTGTTTCTAGGTCATGATATGAGTAGGTTTGGTCACCTTGCTTTCTTCTGCATGTCTTTGTACTGCTGTTTGATGCGGGCATAGTCATTGCTCAGTGATTGGTTGTCTGCTTTTGACTGCTTCTCCTGTTTGCCGCATTTGGACTTTAGATTGTTGAGAACATCTTGCATTCTGAAAAAATTTGATAAATTCTAAAGATAAGTCAAGAAAACTACAAACCAGTGTGAGATTACCAGACTAAATCACAGTTATTATGGATCCAAAATTTTGTTCTAACAAAAAGTGTTTTTAATTAACCTAAAGAAAATATGCTTTGTGTGGTAACATCTAAATTAACTTGTTTTAAAGTCAAGTCATGTCAAAAATAAAGTAAAATTTGACTGAATGCCTTACATTAGGAAAGTTTAATTTTTAAAGGGTTAGATCAGGTTTTCACTTTTTACAATGTCGTAAACATTACGTACGTACCTTTAAGTATTTGGTAATGACTCTTGCTGTGCTAATTTTATTGAACAATGAATGTAAGGCATTACAATGAAACTTAAAGGGGCAGATAATGGGGTTTACCTGCGGTTCTGCTATACTAAGAAATACTATATCTGCATATATGTAATGAAAAATACAGTAAAACAGTAATATTTTGAAATCTGATTACAATTTAAAATAACTATTTTATATTTCAATATATTTTAAAATTTATTTTTTTTCCTGTGATGGCAAAGCTGAATTTTAAGCATAATTTCTCCAGCCTTTACTGTCACATGATCCTTCAGAAATCTTTCTAATATGCTGATTTGGTGCTCAAGAAACATTTCTTATTATTATCCATGTTGAAAACAGTTGTTCTGCTTAATACTTTATAGTAACTATGATACTTTTTAGGGTTCTTTGATAAATAGAACAGCATTTGTTTGACATTAATTTTTTTGTAACAATGTAAAGGTCTTTACTGTCACTTTTGATTTAAAAAAAAAAAGCATTATATTTAAGTATTAGTATAAATCTTTCTGACCCCAAACTTTTGAATGGTAGTGTACTAAGATTAACCTGAAAAACTTTTAATACCTAATGATTTTCCTCTTCAGTAAGGATTTTAAAATGGTGTTCTCTTCCTCTCTTTTCTTTAGCACCTCATATTTGTACTGAAGTTTCTCTCCTTTCAAATGGTAGTTGAACTTCATCTCTTGTACCTTCTTCCTTAAATTCTGCACACACACACACACACAGACACACACAAAAGCCGAGTTTTATTTGTACCTATAGCATTACTGTATCTAGTATATAGTTACATGTAAGCAGTATATACATTAACAGAGTTACTCTCATAATTAAACCCATATCAAACTCACCTGTACTTCTGTATCCAATCTGATTTTGTCTGTGTTGTATTCTTCAGCTGTCTGAACCCTTAGTTTCTGCAGCAAGTCCTCATACTCCTCAAGGAGACTTAAACCGTTCATCATGTTCCTCAGCTGCAGAGAAAGATGCATCAATAGAACTTATCCCTGATTTACTCCCTTGTGTATGTGTGTGTGTTTACTGTGTTACATATGTTACATGTTGTACCTCTTTCTCACTACGTTCCTTCATCTGATGCTCCCATTTCTTCCTATGTTTGGTTAGCAACGTTCTCCTCTCCTCATCAAACGAGTTCTTTAATGTTCACAGAAAAGAAATTGTATATGACTGAAAACATTAGGCCTTTGCATTCATATTTATTCCATTATGTATGTTGTAATAGCTTATTCATTATTAAGCCAAATAAAGACTTGTATCTGCAAAAATGGCCTCCAGCCTGCAGGGGGCAGTATTACACCTCAATCAGCTGGAGGTCCTCCCGGTATGACTTTCTTAGACTTGAGACCTGTTCTTCCATCCTCTCAGTCAGCAGGTCTATGTCATTAGCCTGTCTTTTCAGGTCCTTCACATAGCGATCATCACTTGCTTTCAGCTCCTACACAAAAAAACAACAACCTTAATAACTCTTGATTTAGAGACTCTACATATGTTTCTTGATAAATTTGTTGCAAGTGTGTGTGTTCACCTGCTGTAGCTCACTGATCAGTTTATTCTTGTCCGCTATAATCTGTTCACAGAGTTGTTGCTGGTTGTTCAGAGCATCTCTCAGATCAAGCGGGGTCTGTTTCATTTTTGCATCCGTCCATTTGCGAGTGATCTCTTCAAACTTTTCCTGACTGGATTTGGCTTCGTTTTCCAGCTTTTCTCTCCTTCACACAATCAAATGACACCTTTTTATTGTGAATACAAATGTCACAGAGGTATAATTTCAAAGGCTTATTGTCATATTTTTTGTTTCTCCCAGTGTAAAATCATTTTAGTGATACTGTCTATGGAGACAAAAAAAGTGTTTCATTGCATGTACCTCAGTCGACATGCTTCCTCTTGATCTTTTCTCCTGTCAGACTCTCTGGCGTCTGCAGCTACCTGAATGTTGGTAACCAGCTCTAGACCATCATTTTTTAATTTTGCCATGTGCTGCAAAAATAAGAGAGGACAGTATCCTGAAAATCTAATCCACCTCTTATACTACGTGCACAATATTCAGTACTACAGTATTTCAAACCTACTATACTCTCTTGTATGGTATTTCTTAATTATCATCACAGTTATTGCATTTTTGTATGATAATGTCAATTATCTGAACAGACCATCATTTAACAAAATATTGCATATATATATTCTCCTGAGAACCAGGAAAAAAAAGTTTTGTGATTTTTGTATTTTTCCATGTCATTACATTGTTTAGAGCATAAGAAAAAAAATGGAAAAATAACATTTCTGAAAAACTGTTGTCTGTAGAGGACACCATTTAAAAAAATAAATAAAAAGACATGAATAGACAAAAACAAACAGGATTTTTTATACCAAATTTTGTATAAAGATGATTCTCAACTATGTTATGAAAGATATAACAATGATTTGATATATAATTTTGCTTTATGTAATATGTGTGTAAAATGGCCATAAGCGGTTTTTCCAATTATATACAATGTATCTATACACTGTATCTAATTTGCATATTAATGTGTTCTTGGGGCAACATGTAATGAAAAAAGTATATTTTAAAAGTATATATATATATATTATATATAAGTTATAATAATGAGAGTAGTAATTGTAAAGATTTTCATAATAATATCTAATCTTTCTTAGGAATATTGAAATATAATTTCTTTCTCTATTCATTAAGTCCTGGTGTCTTCTACAGAGGAAATGTATGAAATCGATGCCCTGTTTTGTAACAAAGTCATTTTTTTTTATGATTTGAAACCCCATAACATTTTCCTAAAATGTTGATTTATGACAAACAATTAAAACATTTGTCAGATTTAAATGATAATTACAAAATATTATCATATTTCCATAAGTGTGTTAAATTTGATCACTAAATTATAATTTCAGTCATTTTAAAAGTCTAAGGAGAGGCAATTGTCATTGTGAAAGTTTTGGTATCTGTGTAATATATACACCGATCAGGCATAACATTATGATCACCTTCCTAATATCGTGTTGAGCCCCCTTTTGCTGCCATAACAGCCCTGACCCGTCGAGGCATGGACTCCACTAGACCCCTGAAGGTGTGCTGTGGTATCTGGCCCCAAGATGTTAGCAGCAGATCCTTTAAGTCCTGTAAGTTGCGAGGTGGGGCCTCCATGGATCGGACTTGTTTGTTCAGCACATCCCACAGATGCTCGATTGGATCGAGATCCGGGGAAATTGAAGGCCAAATCAACACCTCAAACTCGTTGTTGTGCTCCTCAAACCATTCCTGAACCATTTTTGCTTTGTGGCATTATCCTGCTGAAAGAGGTCACAGCCACCAGGGAATACCGTTTCCATGAAAGGGTGTACATGGTATGCAAAAATGCTTAGGTAGGTGGTACGTGTCAAAGTAACATCCACATGGATGGCAGGACCCAAGGTTTCCCAGCAGAACATTGCCCAAAGCATTACACTGCCTCCGCCGGCTTGCCTTCTTCCCATTGTGCATCCTGGTGCCATGTGTTCCCCAGGTAAGCAACGCACACGCACCCGGCCATCCACGTGATGTAAAAGAAAACGTGATTCATTAGACCAGGCCACCTTCTTCCATTGTTCCGTGGTCCAGTTCTGATACTCACGTGCCCACTGTTGGTGCTTTCGGCGGTGAACAGGGGTCAGCATGGGCACCCTGACTGGTCTGCAGCTGTGCAGCCCCATACGCAACAAACTGCGATGCACTGTGTATTCTGACACCTTTCTATCAGAACCAGCATTAACTTCATGAGCAATTTGAGCTACAGTAGCTCGTCTGTTTGATCGGACCACACGGGCCAGCCTTCACTCCCCATGTGCATCAATGAGCCTTGGCCGCCCATTCACCACTGCTCTTTCCTTGGACCACCGGGAACACCCCACAAAGAGCTGCAGTTTTGGAGATGCTCTGACCCAGTCGTCTAGCCATCACAATTTGGCCCATGTCAAAGTCGCTCAAATCCTTACGCTTGCCCATTTTTCCTGCTTCTAAATCATCAACTTTGAGGACAAAATGTTCACTTGCTGTCTAATATATCCCACTCACTAACAGGTGCCGTGATGAAGAGATAGTGTTATCAGTGTTATTCACTTCACCTGTCCGTGGTCATAATGTTATGCCTGATCGGTGTATATATATATATATATATATAGTTCTTATATTAAATACATACCGACCCTTTCACTTTGCTCCACTTCCTTCTGACTTATCCGCGTTTCTTCTTTAATATCCTCCTTTTCCTGGGAATCTTCACCAAGCTGTTGGCTGCAAAAAAAACAATGTGTCATTCAACGTATAGAATCTCTAGAATAAGTTACTTTAAGGTCTGAGAAGTAGACGTTTATTGCTAACTATTTGAAGAAGGTTATACTGACTCTGAGATAATGAATAATGAGATAAAATGTCTACCGTGTTTTGGCCTCATTTCGTGCGGCTATGCGGAGGCGACGGGCTGTAATTCTCTCCTCTTGGTTTGTAGACTCAACAGATGGCCCAGGCTCGTCTGCCTCATCCCCTGCAAAAAGTTCGGGTTGGTGCATGTTCAGTTGCTTTAATAACCACTAGTCAGAAAATTAAATCATGAAGAGAAGGTGAAAGAGAGAAGAGTGCGGCGAATGGGCGAGTATTGTTTACAATAGCGTTGCTATGATACAGCCCAAGTGGCCGCGTGTTGATTCTGCAACACATTATAGTTGACCACATGCTAAAATTAGCTGCATTAAACTATTTTATTTTCTCATTGAACAACAAAAACAACAAAATGAAGTATAGTGGAGTAAAAATTAACATGTTCTGTTCCAAAATAAATGTATTGGGGAAAATATATCTTTACACCACTATTGACTACCACTACTTTTTGATGTTTTTTCATCATTTATGAATTTTATTTTATTATTGTGAATATTTATAATTATATAATATTATTATGAATTATTTTTATGATTTATGAAACTTAATATTCAAATTTTGTGTATATTTATACCTATGTATTTTAAATATTATTCTATGTTTTTTTACTGATTTTTTTTTTGTTGCCATTTGTGTATTTTAAAAATAATTTTATATAATCAAAATTGTATTTTGAAATTTCATCAGAAATATGAAATAGTTGCTTTCTGGTTGTAACGGTGAGCATGTATAAACGAACCAAGAACAGCAGAATGCACAATGAAGATAATTTTAATTAACTCAGCAGAAACAAGCCCTACACAACCAACATAACTTCAATACGAGACAAAGAATGGAGGAGAACTCAGGGTTTAAATACATAGAGGAAGCTAATTAACTGAAACAGAACAGGTGTGTATACTTAATAAGAAACTATGGAAACAAACTAGGGCATGACCAGAACATAGGCAAACAGGAACAGGGAAAACCAAACTAAGGCCGCCTGTCCACCAAAGCTTTTTTAGCCAGCTGAAAATGCTAGGCGCTCTGCTGAAAACGCCTTGCTGTGAGCGCTTCAGAGCGTTTTGGCAGCGCAGCGTTTTTTTAGTTGAGGCGATTTGGTTGCTATGATACGGAATATCCACGGAAGTGTTACTAGTATCTTATTTCACAGATAGTTTGTTTCTGTATTGATTCTATATAAAAATGTCGATACAGTGTAAAGTATTTGCTCTGGCGCTTGTTTTTAATTATTTTGTTCTGTTATTATTGCTTGTTGTTGTCATCTGTTGACGTTGTACAAGCAGAATGTGGCGGTTGGTCGGTGTGGTATTTGTCCCGCCCCTCCTCCACTGTGATTGGACAGCTGGGTAAAAAGTGACAGTGCTGAGCGCTGCGTTTTACTCAAAGTTGAACATTCTTCAACTCTCTGCGACCAGTAAAAAAACGCAGAGGGCTCAGCGCCTCGTTACGCTCATGGCATTCTAAAAACGTGGCGCTCCCTTTGAAAACAATTCGAAAAATACGTCAGCCGCGGCTTAAGGCCACGATCAGACAGAACGCGTTTTTCAGGTTTGAAAACGCAAGGGGCACCGCACTGCCTTTTTAATTTAGAAAATAGCAGGGTTTTTTTATGTTGCTAGGCAACCCCCGAATCAGCTGTCCTGTCAGTCTAATCAAGGTAACCGTCACCACAACGGAAGGCCCGCCTCTCCATTCATTCGATTGGACAATGGAAAAAAAAAACGCGATGACGTCGGGCGCTTTTCTGCTCAGAGTTGATTTTTTTTCAACTTCAGGCGCTTAGAGCACTCCTAGAAAAACGCGAGGCACAGCAGGCGGCTAAAACACTCACTACCAATAGAAAACTATTTAAAAAAGGCGCCTCTCACTGCAAAAATGCGTTCTGTCTGATCGGGGCCTAAGGGTACGTTTACACGACAACGATGTACTTAAAACAGAAACGTTTTTTCTTTGTACAGATGACAATGTTGTCAAAACAATCCCCATTCACACGGATCAGCGAAAACGACTAAAGACGCTGTATTATTCATGCCAGGCCAGTAGTTGGCGATGTCCCTTTGTAAAGAAACACTACGCGCCTATAGACTGAACACGTAATACGCGTGTGCATGCCGTCACCATTTTCACAGATTCGCATTTTTGTAGTTTACATGGAGACGATAATGGTATCATTTTCAAAAACTTGCACTTTGAAACCCGTTTTAAAAAGTTTGCCTTTTCAGGCCCCCAAAACGCTGTTGTCGTGTAAATGAACAGCCAAACGTTTTTAGTTGTAAACGGTGTCATGTAAACGGCCCCTAAAACACAAAGAAACTAAAGACAGAAATAACCCTGACATTTTGTAATATATCTTCAATGTTTAAATATACTCGTTTGAATTTAAAATATATGTATTTTTAATATGTATAAAATATTTTGGATAGAAAAAATTATTTATGCCAAACTATATATATATATATTTTTTTTTTGCCATTTGGGGAAACAAGAACAAACAGAAAGAATTGCAGGGTCATAACTCATGAAAAAAGTACTACATGTCAGCAGCTCTTTTTTAGCAGCAGTGATGTTTGTGTAACAATTTGAATGTGACGATAATTTAGGAAAGCTGTATTTATGGCTTTCTCTCTCTCTCTCTGATGCTTTTTCCCCACCACAATCTCTGATGCCTGATATCTTTTGACATGGCTAGACTAGCTTGTGTCTAGCTTTATTTGTGCACCTGACTATAGACTTTATTCAGAGCAGCGCCATGACACAGGTATGAAAGCAAGGCTGTGAGGGATAGACTTACCATGTTTTAAATGGTATCCGCTGTAAAAAGCTGTATAAAGCTCCTAACATTTTTCCACAGCTCATGTTTTTTGTTTAGTAAAATTTCTCTGAAAGATATTTTTGCAATTTCATCAGCAGAACAACCCACTGAAGAGATGAATGTCTAACCCTCACAGCCTCGCTTTCATTCCCTTAAAAAAAATTAAAGATGGCGCTGCTGTGAATAAATTCAATGCCATCAGATTAAAAGATTAGGCATCAGACTTAATCTAATGTGACTTCTCTTTTTATAGCTGCACACTATTCTCTCACTCTCCAAATGAGCCTTTTGCCCATTCATTAAAATAGAAATCTCTTATATCAGAGGAGATCTATGCACTGGGGCTCTTTTTTAGTATAGCGACTATTTTGAGAAGACCATAGACTGACAGTGTACTGGATAAGCAGTCACATTATCTGGAGCTGAAGTGTTGGCATGGTAATCACCTTGGTGATTATGATGGATTAACATTTAGAACAGAGAGCGCTTTTAACTTTGCTTGACTGATCACATTATGATCCTGATCACATATTTGCTTGACTGATCATTATTGACATCATTCAACTTGATGATGCACATAGACCAAAGTTCATCAGTCTTTAATGTGCATTTACTGTATGTGTGTGCATCCATGCATGTTTTAGGGGTGTGTTTCGCTTGAACAAAGTCTTAGAAAGGAGATTACCAACTGAAGAAATTGCAGAATGTCCTTTAGTTCTCATAACCCAAAAATTTGGAAAGGTCTGTCCAGCAGGAATAAAACATAACTGAATGCAAATAATAAATGCAGCTATTCATAATCATACATAGTTTGGGTAGCAAAATAAAAGGGAGGAGAAAACTCTTTCCATAACTTTGATGTTGTTAATGATATTAAAGGCAGTTGATTCATCCAATCAAACTCTATAGTATTTTTGGTGTAAATGCAGCTGTCACTCTGTAATATGGCTAACATATTAATACAATATTTATGCGATTTATTTATTTTTTGCCTAGTAAATCACATATCTGCTGTTGTTTATGCATTTAATTATTTTATTCAGCAATGTCATCTAAATTTAAAATTTACATTTTTAACTCAACAGTTAAAACAACCCAGCATTTTATACTGTTGGGCAGTTGTAATAAATATCAGTGATTTTTATGATTTTTAAGGAGATTTTATTTGAGTTTAGGTCTTAGTCATGTTGTGTGCTTTTGTAATTGTTACTATAGGTTTACTAGTAATTTCTATTTAGCTTTAATTTATTTTTATTTGTAGTCTAGTATTTATAGCTATTTTAGTATAACCTCAACTTATTTTATTTCAGTTAACAGTCAAGAATTGTAATTTTTTAAAGTTTTTCATCTAACATTTATTTTTTATTTTATTTCAGATTTATTTTACTTAACAAAAATGGTTTTTAAACTAAAACGAGTTGTAGTTTCAGTTAACAATAGCAACACTAATGTTGGATCACCACTGTAGTAGATGTGTAGATGTATATATATAAGAAAAACAAGAGAGTAGCAGGGAGAAAGAGAAAGAGCTTAAATAAGGAGGGGATTTGTTAAATCCAAACTGGATTTAGGGAGCAGCGAGAGAGGATTGCAGTCTGTGTTGGTCCGTGTTTTTGTATCCATTTTCCTCTCACTTGTTTTAGGAATATTATACAGGACTGAAGCACAAAAAGCAACACAGCAGTATGACACAACAGCAGGAGAAGTTGGAGACTCTGTTGAGGAGTATGGAGGTCCTGCTGAGAGAGGTGGAGCAGCTCCGTGAACACTGTGGCCATTACAACCTGGAGCTGAGTCGCCACATCACGGAGCTCCGCTTGGAGAACAGAATACTGACTGAGAAATACAACGCCCTTGACAAGGAGCTGCAGGAGGCCTTAGAGATCATCGAGGACCTCCAGGACACCAAATACGCTTTGGATGCCAAAGAAAGGCAGGCTGAGAAGCTCAACCGACAGCTCTGATAGAACTGTAGACATTCAGTGACCGGAGCCATATTTGTTTTTACAGTTTTCAGGGTAATCAACATGGCTTACTTAGTTGTCTCTGCATATTAAGATTGAGATAAGAAAAGATTTTAACATCCACAAAAATTACTTTTACAGATCTCCCTTATGAAATGTTACTGGCACCTAAGCAATGTAGCTTGTTGATTCAAGTATCAGTATCTTCTATACGTAGTATACGTGGTCTCTGGATCTTAGCTGTTTCTGTAGCCAATTCTGTAGGTAAATAACTCCTTCACAATGACAACCACCGACTGTCATTTTGGTTGCTGAAAAGTGAAAGGGACTAAAATAGCACCTTAGAGGGTTGAGTGTCACAGAGCGCTTCCACCCCTATGATTTAATGCTATATGTTTAGTGGCACTAAGGGGAACATCTTTGGTTAGAACATTGAAAACAATCTCACTGTGAGATCTGTCACACATTACACAATTATGCTTTCATAATGATATTTTGGGGCTTTGCCCCCATTAGTAGACAGTGACAAATCAAAAGCCTCTTGCAAGACTTGTATCTTTATGTAAAGCTGATTGATTTGAAACATGTATTGCGAAAAACCCTATGTTCACTTGACCTCTGACCTTTCTTCTAAAGCACTGCAAAATTATAAAATGATGATTGAAACTGGTTTAAATAAACAGATATTGTTTAGAACGTGAACAGTTTTTAATTTTTACCAAACAATTATGAATGATGAAGTGTGATCAAGATCTCAGACTAAATCTATTTTTGCAGTAGTCAGGCATGATATTGTCTTCCAAGAGGGGTTAATTGTAACCTGATATGAGTAGTGTGTATTGGTAAGTTTGTGTACGTATGCACAAACGAAGAGATATTCAGTCTTGAGTGAATGGACATCAGTGTCACAACTGTCTCGCCGTGACTGAGTGAACTTGGAAGACAGTGAGAAGGTAAGACTATTCATTATCGATGTTTCAATGTTTTGTGAATTTGTGGTCAACAAAAATGTCTTAAAAGATTTTTTTTTGTGTGTGTGTATGTTGAAGATGATGCTCCACTCTCTTCTCGGGATCTTGTGCTTGATCACATCAGTTTTCTGTGTGAGTAAAACAACATTAACATGAAACACGTGCTCAAAAATTAATATAAATGACTACAGAAATGACTGAATTTAGCTCTTAAGTAAATGTTTTTCCATTTCCATGTATGTTCTAAAAATGTTGTTGGAACAGGGATTTGCAATGTTTCTAAAATGTTAAAATGTCCAGGTTTATTTTGTCCATGTTAAAATGCTATGATAGTGTAACTACATTCTCTTAACCTTTTACTGAACATAAATGTTGGGAACATTTATTTGTAGTATTCCAAAAAGCTTATCGTCAACATTTATCAAGTAAATAACATCATATATGTTTATGAGAACAACGTTTATGAGAACATTCAAGTAAAAACATCAAGACATTTCAAGAATGTTCTCTCAACAATATGCAAATGCATATAAAATATTAATAATGTTATAAGAACATTCTATAAATGTTTTATCTTAACATTTACATAAGCTTTACAAAACATTAGTGAAAGTTGTGGGAATGTTCCCTGTTGGCTGTGATCAGATCAACTCAATTTATGTTCTTTTCACCAAGAATGTTTAAGGGATTCATAATAGTTTTGTCTATGTCAGATGGGAATTTGTCCCCACCATGATAGATAGTGTGTTTGCTGTAGGTGAGGCAGCCGTCTGATGATTACTGGAGTGAGTATGGCCCGTACGGAGCCTGCAGCCGCACATGTGGCACTGGAGTGGCTGTGAGAACCAGGGTCTGCAACACCATGAGGTGTGTGGCACCTGTGTGTTTAGTACCCTTTTCTTTATAGCCTTCATAACTCATCTTCTATCTGTTATTATTAAGGACGGATGGTGGACACAACTGCGTGGGACCATCCAAGTCCTACAAACTCTGTAACACACAGGTAAACAACTTCATACACAATCAAATGCTCACACACTATGTTTTAATATAAGTGTTTTAGAGCGCTATAACTTTTCTCCTTTGTAAAGGAATGCCCTGTTGGAGCTCGAGATTTTCGTGAAGAACAGTGTTCTCAGTTAGACCAAATGGAGTTCCAGGGAAAACGTTACACCTGGCAGCCATATTATGGAGGTATATTACACATAGTGTTTCATTTTATTGATTATACAGTTTTTATGTGAGGACGTTAGGAAGTTTATTTGTATATTTGAGCTGTAACAGCTAATATTTTAAGGTAGATAGCTGAATTTAATAAATACAAAATTAAATAAAGTGCTTAATTAATTAATTAGATTACATTTTCATTTTTTTTTCTCATTTTAACCATAAACCTCACTAAATTTGGTTATATGCACTTAAAACAAGAAAACAATTGTTGTTAATTATTAAATAATGAAACTTGCTTTCTATAAAATTACTATTTTGAAGAATGTTTAGATATTTTTTTATGAAAAATAAGACAAAAATACTAAATACTAAAATATTACTTTCACATAGACTTAAATTGGAGCTTTAATTTGTTAAATGACAGTTTGCACACAAAGTCTTCAAAATATAATTAGATGTAATGTATGGTTAAGTCAGTAAGTTCTGGATGCTTTTTTGTTATAATCAAAAACCTTCCTCAGGATATTCAGTAGACTGATGTAAAGATGTGGCTCTTAATGTAGTCACATGACCTGTTGTGTTTTGGTCCAGCTTCAAACCCGTGTCAGCTGGTGTGTGTACCCAGAGGAGAGAACTTCTACTACCGTCACAGACCCACTGTGGTGGACGGCACACTGTGCTATGTGGGCCGCAGAGACATCTGTGTAGAGGGTGTCTGCAGAGTATGTGTATACTGACTACAGCTCAAAACCACACACACAAATATTTCATTCTAACACCCTTATCTCTGCTGAAAGGCAGTGAGCCATGGGGAGATTGTGGCTTTTGAGGATCACTCTCTTCCTGTCACCTCTAGACATGGCCCTGGGGCTGCTCCCCATCTGGACACCTACAGGTAATTTATGTATGTTTTGGTGTATGTGTGATATGTGTATGCATCTATGATGAAATGTACAAACCCGATTCCAAAAAAGTTGGGACACTGTACAAATTGTGAATAAAAACAGAATGCAATGATGTGGAAGTTTCAAATTTCAATATTTTATTCAGAATACAACATAGATGACATATCAAATGTTTAAACTGAGAAAATGTATAATTTTAAGGGAAAAATAAGTTGATTTTAAATTTCATGGCATCAACACATCTCAAAAAAGTTGGGACAAGGCCATGTTTGCCACTGTGTGGCATCCCCTCTTCTTTTTATAACAGTCTGCAAACGTCTGGGGACTGAGGAGACAAGTTGCTCAAGTTTAGGAAAAGGAATGTTGTCCCATTCTTGTCTAATACAGGCTTCTAGTTGCTCAACTGTCTTAGGTCTTCTTTGTCGCATCTTCCTCTTTATGATGCGCCAAATGTTTTCTATGGGTGAAAGATCTGGACTGCAGGCTGGCCATTTCAGTACCCGGATCCTTCTACGCAGCCATGATGTTGTAATTGATGCAGTATGTGGTCTGGCATTGTCATGTTGGAAAATGCAAGGTCTTCCCTGAAAGAGACGACGTCTGGATGGGAGCATATGTTGTTCTAGAACTTGGATATACCTTTCAGCATTGATGGTGCCTTTCCAGATGTGTAAGCTGCCCATGCCACACGCACTCATGCAACCCCATACCATCAGAGATGCAGGTTTCTGAACTGAGCGCTGATGACAACTTGGGTTGTCCTTGTCCTCTTTAGTCCGGATGACATGGCGTCCCAGTTTTCCAAAAAGAACTTCAAATTTTGATTTGTCTGACCACAGAACAGTTTTCCACTTTGCCACAGTCCATTTTAAATGAGCCTTGGCCCAGAGAAAACGCCTGCGCTTCTGGATCATGTTTAGATATGGCTTCTTTTTTGACCTATAGAGTTTTAGCCGGCAACGGCGAATGGCACGGTGGATTGTGTTCACCGACAATGTTTTCTGGAAGTACTCCTGAGCCCATGTTGTGATTTCCATTACAGTAGCTTTCCTGTATGTGATGCAGTGCCGTCTAAGGGCCCGAAGATCACGGGCATCCAGTATGGTTTTCCGGCCTTGACCCTTACGCACAGAGATTGTTCCAGATTCTCTGAATCTTTGGATGATATTATGCACTGTAGATGATGATAACTTCAAACTCTTTGCAATTTTTCTCTGAGAAACTCCTTTCTGATATTGCTCCACTATTTTTCGCCGTAGCATTGGGGGAATTGGTGATCCTCTGCCCATCTTGACTTCTGAGAGACACTGCCACTCTGAGAGGCTCTTTTTATACCCAATCATGTTGCCAATTGACCTAATAAGTTGCAAATTGGTCCTCCTGCTGTTCCTTATATGTACATTTAACTTTTCCTGCCTCTTATTGCTACCTGTCCCAACTTTTTTGGAATGTGTAGCTCTCATGAAATCCAAAATGAGCCAATATTTGGCATGACATTTCAAAATGTCTCACTTTCAACATTTGATATGTTATCTATATTCTATTGTGAATGAAATATAAGTTTATGAGATTTGTAAATTATTGCATTCCATTTTTATTCACAATTTGTACAGTGTCCCAACTTTTTTGGTATCAGGTTTGTATACAGGGGTTGGAATATGAAACTGAAACGGCCTGGTGGCCAATCTTCACTGATTTTACCTTCCATCAGAATGAGCAGATTGTGAAGGTTTAATTAGCAGAGCAATAGCACAGCTATTATTGCATATTGCAATCCACACAACATAATGGGAGCCATATCAGAGTTCAAAAGAGGACAAATTATTGGTGCAAGTCTTACTGGCTCATCTGTGACCAGGACAGCAAGTCTATGTGGTGTATTGAGAGCTATGGTATCCAGGATAATGCCGGCATACCACCACGTAGGACGACTACATCCAACAGTAGTAACTGTTGATGCAAGAGGATGTGTTTGAAAGGGATGTCCAGGTACTATCCTGGATTGTATCCAAAAAACATAAAACCACAGCTGCCCAACTCACTGCAGAATTAAATGCCCACCATATTCATGGTCAGGCTGCTATAGCCAAAACTTCAGACACTCGTGCAATGCCAAATGTTTCACTGGTGTCAACAGTGCAAATCTTGGGCTGTGGACAATGTGAAACATGTATTGTTCTCTGATGAGTTCACCTTTGCTGTCTTTCCCACATCCATGGGAGTTTTGGTGTGGAGAAGCCCCAAAGAGGCTTAACACCCGGGCTGCTGCGTGCCCATAGTGAAGCACGGAGGAGGACCAGTGATGGTTTGGGTTACAATATCATGGCATTCCCTACTGTGCTTGATGGGCGCTTCACTGCCAACGACTACCGAACCTTTCTGGAGGACCATGTGCACCTAATGGTTCAAACATTGTACCCTGAAGGGGGTGCCATGTATCAGCATGATAATGCACCAATACACACAGCAAGACTGGAGACAGAATGGTTTAATGAACATGAAAGTGAAGTTGAACATCTCCCATGGCCTGCACAGTCACCAGATCTAAATATTTTGAGCCACTTTGGGATATTTTGGAGGAGCAAGTCAGAAAGCCTTTTCCTCCACCAGCATCACATAATGACCTGGCCACAGGACTCGTATCTGTCATTTTCATTGTTTGTATCATGCGTGTTCCAGACAGGCTGTCAGTCTGTGCATTAGTGGTGAGGATTTTTCAGCAACTCTCTCGGATCCGACAAGTATATCTTTATAGTCACTATCGTTATGTATTGTGTTTATAGGTACACATACAGCACCTATTCAGAGTGTTCTCTTCACTGTGGTGGGGGCGTGCAGACCCGTTCTGTGTACTGTATTGATGAGAGAACATCAGCAACGGTAGATGAATCTCACTGCACTGCACAGGGCCTCAGGAAACCAACTTCCCAGTTGGCCTGCAACCAGCACCCCTGTGCCGAGTACAGTGTCGGTCCTTTTGGTGATGTATGTAATTATTCCGTTTATATTTATTTATACATGCACACATATTTAGAAGGTTTTTTTTGCAGGTGTTGCTCTTTTATTTATAACATTGATTATAGTGCTATTCTGTTGTTTTTTCCAGTGTTCAGTGACGTGTGATGAGGGACAGCAGACGCGGGAGGTGTTCTGTGTCGGTGGCAGAGGAGAGCGTGTCTCTGAGCACCACTGTAGGGGTCTCACACGTCCACATGAGATCAGATCCTGTCAGAGACCAGCTTGCCACCAAGTTTTTAGATACTACACCAATGACTTCAGCTTGGTGAGAAAAGGAAGGAGAGGAAGGAAATAAAGGAGAAAGCCAATCAGTTTTAAGTAGCCTATTTTTCTCTCTCTGTCTCCTTCAGTGTACTCATAGCTGTGGAACTGGTACTCGCGAGCGTAGAGTGGTATGCATGGATTTGGATCACAATCAATATGCAGATGATAGATGTGCTTCTCTCAGCAGACCTCATGCTGTGGAGAACTGCAACACACAGCCCTGCCCTGGTGCACAAAGTGAGTTTATTCATGGTCATTGACTGTGTGCTATGTGCTATGAGGCACTCATTTTGTCCTTGTGTTGTGTTGGTTTAGTGGTGCCCAGCGTGCAGGACCCTAGTGGTTACGAGAGCTCCTTGCTTGGATTTGTGCCTCACACCCATGATGCAGCCTCAGGTTAAAAAGCTGTCACAAATATGTCCTTATTTGTATTGTATACAGTGGGGAGAACAAGTATTTGATACACTGCCGATTTTGCAGGTTTGCCCACTTACAAAGCATGTAGAGGTCTGTAATTTTTATCATAGGTACTCTTCAACTGTGAGTGACGGAATCTAAAACAAAAATCCAGAAAATCACATTGTATGATTTTTAAATAATTAATTTGCATTTTATTGCATGACATAAGTATTTGATACATCAGAAAAGCAGAACTTAATATTTGGTACAGAAACCTTTGTTTGCAATTACAGAGATCATACGTTTCCTGTAGTTCTTGACCAGGTTTGCACACACTGCAGCAGGGATTTTGGCCCACTCCTCCATACAGACCTTCTCCAGATCCTTCAGGTTTCGGGGCTGTCGCTGGGCAATACGGACTTTCAGCTCCCTCCAAAGATTTTCTATTGGGTTCAGGTCTGGAGACTGGCTAGGCCACTCCAGGACCTTGAGATGCTTCTTACGGAGCCACTCCTTAGTTGCCCTGGCTGTGTGTTTCGGGCCGTTGCTGGAAGACCCAGCCACGACCCATCTTCAATGCTCTTACTGAGGGAAGGAGGTTGTCGGCCAAGATCTCGCGATACATGGCCCCATCCATCCTCCCCTCAATATAGTGCAGTCGTCCTGTCCCCTTTGCAGAAAAGCATCCCCAAAGAATGCTTCCATGCTTCACGGTTGGGATGGTGTTCTTGGGGTTGTACTCATCCTTCTTCTTCCTCCAAACACGGCGAGTGGAGTTTAGACCAAAAAGCTCTATTTTTATCTCCTCAGACCACATGACCTTCTCCCATTCCTCCTCTGGATCATCCAGATGGTCATTGGCAAACTTCAGACGGGCCTGGACATGCGCTGGCTTGAGCAGGGGGACCTTGCGTGCGCTGCAGGCTTTTAATCCATGACGGCGTAGTGTGTTACTAATGGTTTTCTTTGAGACTGTGGTCCCAGCTCTCTTCAGGTCATTGACCAGGTCCTGCCGTGTAGTTCTGGGCTGATCCCTCACCTTCCTCATGATCATTGATGCCCCACGAGGTGAGATCTTGCATGGTGCCCCAGACCGAGGGAGACTGACCGTCATCTTGAACTTCTTCCATTTTCTAATAATTGCGCCAACAGTTGTTGCCTTCTCACCAAGCTGCTTGCCTATTGTCCTGTAGCCCATCCCAGCCTTGTGCAGGTCTACAATTTTATCCCTGATGTCCTTACACAGCTCTCTGGTCTTGGCCATTGTGGAGAGGTTGGAGTCTGTTTGACTGAGTGTGTGGACAGGTGTCTTTTATACAGGTAACGAGTTCAAACAGGTGCAGTTAATACAGGTAATGAGTGGAGAACAGGAGGGCTTCTTAAAGAAAAACTAACAGGTCTGTGAGAGCCGGAATTCTTACTGGTTGGTAGGTGATCAAATACTTATGTCATGCAATAAAATGCAAATTCATTATTTAAAAATCATACAATGTGATTTTCTGGATTTTTGTTTTAGATTCCGTCTCTCACAGATGAAGTGTACCTATGATAAAAATTACAGACCTCTACATGCTTTGTAAGTAGGAAAACCTGCAAAATCGGCAGTGTATCAAATACTTGTTCTCCCCACTGTATGTGCTGATTCTTGCTCTACATTTTCTATGTGGACAGTTCACAGACTAAGCGATCTATACCCCACAGTGACTGGTCCGCATTGTGCCCAGTCATATTACGGCTGCTGTCCCGATGGCCACACTGCTGCCTCTGGGCCTCTTGGAGAAGGCTGTGCCCACGATGACTGTCATAGGTCCAGGTACATATATATAATACATAAATACTAAATAGTAATATAATCTGCCCACACACATGGATACACTTTGATCACTGATATTTTGTAGCAGTACTATTATTAAAAAAAAGTAATAGTTTAAAGATCTTGTTTCTACTAAGATCACTATAATATATATATTGAACCTTCAGAAATGATTCTAATATGCTGATTTGATACTCAGTTATTATCAATGTTGGAAACAGTGCTTAATATTTTTTTGGAACCTGTGATATTTTTTTCAGGAATCACTGACAAATAAAAAGTTAAAAAGAACAGCATTTATTCACAATAGAAATATTTTCTAACAATTTCAATCTTTACCATCACTTTTTATCAATTTAACACATCCTTTGCTGAATAAAAATATTAATTTCTTTAAAAAAAAAAAAATTACTGACCCCAAACTTTTGAACGGTATAGTGTATATTGTTTCAAAAATTTTATATTTTAAATAAATGCTGTTCTTTTTAAATTTTTTGATCATAAAAGGATCCTGAAAAAAGTATCACAGGTTAATATATATAATAAAAATATTAAGCAGCACAACTGTTTCCAATATTGATAATAAATCAGCATTTTAGAATGATTTCTGAAGGATCATGTGACACTGAAGACTGGAGTAATGGCAGTTGAAAATTCATCTTTGCATCACAGAAATAAATTATATTTTAAAGTATATTAAAACAGAAAACCATTATTTTAAATTGTAATAATATTTTAATATTACTGTTTTTTCTGTATTTTTGATCAAATAAATGCAGGCTTGATGAGCATAAGAGACTTCTTTCAAAAACATTAAATGTTTCCATATATATAGGTACTATACACTCACCTAAAGGATTATTAGGAACACCATACTAATACTGTGTTTGACCCCCTTTCGCCTTCAGAACTGCCTTAATTCTACGTGGCATTGATTCAACAAGGTGCTGAAAGCATTCTTTAGAAATGTTGGCCCATATTGATAGGATAGCATCTTGCAGTTGATGGAGATTTGTGGGATGCACATCCAGGGCACGAAGCTCCCGTTCCACCACATCTCAAAGATGCTCTATTGGGTTGAGATCTGGTGACTGTGGGGGCCATTTTAGTACAGTGAACTCATTGTCATGTTCAAGAAACCAATTTGAAATGATTCGAGCTTTGTGACATGGTGCATTATCCTGCTGGAAGTAGCCATCAGAGGATGGGTACATGGTGGTCATAAAGGGATGGACATGGTCAGAAACAATGCTCAGGTAGGCCGTGGCATTTAAACGATGCCCAATTGGCACTAAGGGGCCTAAAGTGTGCCAAGAAAACATCCCCCACACCATTACACCACCACCACCAGCCTGCACAGTGGTAACAAGGCATGATGGATCCATGTTCTCATTCTGTTTACGCCAAATTCTGACTCTACCGTCTGAATGTCTCAACAGAAATCGAGACTCATCAGACCAGGCAACATTTTTCCAGTCTTCAGCTGTCCAATTTTGGTGAGCTCGTGCAAATTGTAGCCTCTTTTTCCTATTTGTAGTGGAGATGAGTGGTACCCGGTGGGGTCTTCTGCTGTTGTAGCCCATCTGCCTCAAGGTTGTGCGTGTTGTGGCTTCACAAATGCTTTGCTGCATACCTCGGTTGTAACGAGTGGTTATTTCAGTCGAAGTTGCTCTTCTATCAGCTTGAATCAGTCGGCCCATTCTCCTCTGACCTCTAGCATCAACAAGGCATTTTCGCCCACAGGACTGCCGCATACTGGATGTTTTTCCCTTTTCACACCATTCTTTGTAAACTCTAGAAATGGTTGTGCGTGAAAATCCCAGTAACTGAGCAGATTGTGAAATACTCAGACCGGCCCGTCTGGCACCAACAACCATGCCACGCTCAAAATTGCTTAAATCACCTTTCTTTCCCATTCTGACATTCAGTTTGGAGTTCAGGAGATTGTCTTGACCAGGACCACACCCCTAAATGCATTGAAGCAACTGCCATGTGATTGGTTGATTAGATAATTGCATTAATGAGAAATTGAACAGGTGTTCCTAATGATCCTTTAGGTGAGTGTATATGTATATATATATATTGATTTTTATAATTTTTATTTATATTTATATATTTTTTTTAATAATAATACTACTATAAAATAAATCACTGACAGTCTATTTTAAAGGGATAGTCCATTCAAAAATTATGATTCTGTCATTATTTATTCACTCTCATGCCATTCCAAACTTGTATGACTGTCTTTCTTCTGTGAATCAGAAAACCCAAACAGTTTTGGTTTCCATTGACATTGAAGTCTACGGGAACCGAAACTGTTTGGTTACCAACATTCTTCAAAATATGTTCTGTTATGTTCCACAGAGGAAAAAAGTCATACAGGTTTGGAACGACATGAGGGTGAGTAAATGATGATAGAATTTTCTATTTTGGGTGGACTATCATTTTAATAAAGTCCAATTTTGATCCATTCAATATAATGAAGACTTGTTGTGTGTGTCTGTGTGATTATAGATATGGCTGCTGCCTGGATGGAGTAACAGCTGCTAATGGTCTTGGAAGAGCAGGATGTCCTGATTCCCCCTATAGGGTATAATAGCTCATTTAATTTTCACACTCAGTATTTTCATTTATGCTTCATCTATCGTAATATAATTTTTATTGAATTGTATGAACACTCTTTCCAACACATTATTGCTTTTGTTTTTAGGACTATAGTCCAGCTCGCCAACCCTCTGCTAGTGTGTGCTCTTTGTCACAAGATGTTGGGACCTGCTATGAATGGACATCTCGTTTCTACTTTGATCATTCCTCTGGATCTTGCTCGCATTTCTGGTACGGTGGTTGCCAAGGAAATGGCAATAACTTTGTCTCCAAAGGGGAATGTGAGCAGACATGTAAGACTTCTGCCAGAGGCCTTGCCCCAAGAGAATCAACATCCAGGAGAGGGATCAACGGGGTCAGAGGTTATAGAATGAGATCCCGTGCATAAAGGGGTTAAAAGAAGAGCAATCCTACAACAAACAAATCCAACTCACATACATGTAGACCAAACAACAATTTATTCAAAGGTGCACACGGTAATTATGTGCTAGCTGATATGAAAGTCATCTTGGGTTTATACTGACATCTATTGGCATTAATTTGTGATTTATTGCCCCCTCAAGCTTTTTATTGTAGGTTCAGATAAACACATTCACTTTATAGTATTTGTCAAATATGACAGCATCAAGTTTTTTTTTTTTTTTTTACACATTTCAATCTCAAGAACAGTTTAATCAGTTTCATGAAAATAAGTTTGCTGTTAAGAATTAATCTAAAATCATTTTCCTCTTTCTTTCTATTTCTATATCCATATACTTTGTACTTCAGTTGTATACTCTTGCTAAGCCAATAAAGTGTTAACAGAAACTAAGAACACTGATTGTTTATGAGTAAACCCAAGAATTTACATGAATAAATCTTGTGTAGCCTACAGAATGTGAGACGATGTTACATGCAGATTTATTTATTTATTTTTATTATTGTATTTTAACAGGGACAGTGCCCATTAATAAACATTACAGTAAATGTGCCAGAGTTAGCTTACAGGCTATTTTTGTCTGTAGTCCCTGGACAGAATGTTGCCCTAAAAACAAATACCAAATGTAAAGTCAAAATGAAGAAAATGATTAAAATGATGGTATAAACACACACACACACACACACACACACACACACACACACACACACACACACACACAAAGCAAAAGCACAGACATAAAAAGTCCACAGTATATTACATCTAACACAAAACAATATGATATTGTTGCAAAAAAACAAACAAAATATAGCTTCTAACGGACCTTTAGCCATTATTTGCTGATAATACAATGCAATTCCAAACCCTCACAGCCCTAGAATTTTAATAGTTTTTTAACATTTTGGTGTCAACATAAATTCATACAAATAAATGCACTTTTGTGTAATCGCGACAAACGCTTTTATTTTGAAAAGCCAAATCGTCATCACCACAACCGGAAGTGCATGTTCGTTGCACATTTATGCTCTTTCTGTTGCTGCTCTCAGTGAATAGCCGTCAGCGGTTAGCACATCATTCATCGCGACTTTTAGATACCAGGAGCAGATATGGTACGTATTTCAGTGCTATATTTTATATTATGGTGTGTATTATTGTCGTTTGTCTTGTTAGAAAACCGTGTTTTATCGTCTGCGTTGACACGTTCAAAAATGAACGCGGGTAGCTAGCAGCAGTGTAGCAAGACAACGTCGAATATTCAAGAAATTTAAGTCAGGAAATTAAAACTTTACTACAAAGTTAAGCACTTTATTTAAGGTGTGACTTTAAACAAACTAATTTGTAAGTTCACTCGTGGTAGTATCTGTCTTTGTAAGAAGCATCTAGACTGTTTTGTTTTGGGGGAGGGTTGGAGTCCAACAGCTGGTGTTTTCAGGGTGTTTTACAGAGATTCCGTGTGAACATTTGAGCGAGTTATATTTAATGTTACTTTCATATGCCAAACGAGAATATCAGATTAAGATGTCATCCATTTAATATATGACCTATTAATCTCACAGTCAGATGTCAAATAGCATTAGCAAATTACTGGCAGTAGGGGGCTCCACATAATTAGATAATTTCTGGAGAATTTATATTTACAGTCTTTCTAATTCAGTTTTTATGTATTTTTGTTCTTTAATATGTATAACTTGTTTACGCTTGTTTTCTTTTGCCTCCTGATGTTCAGTCGCACACAATTCTGCTGGTGCAGCCCACCAAGAGACCAGAAGGCAGAACATATGCAGACTATGAGTCTGTCAACGAATGCATGGAAGGTAGGTTTCATTTTTAATGGATTAGAAATGAATGTTATGAGCTATTTGAATGCGTTTAATTCTTAATAATCTCCCCCTCCAACAAAAAGGAGTCTGTAAGATGTATGAAGAACATCTGAAGAGGATGAATCCCAACAGTCCCTCCATCACATATGACATAAGCCAGTTATTCGACTTTGTTGATGATCTTGCTGACCTCAGCTGTCTTGTGTAAGTAATCACACTTTTTGCATGACAGTGCATAACTAACACATGAGATCTCATCAATAATGTCCATTTTTCTCTCTCTCTCTCTGGTCATTTAAACAGGTACAGAGCAGACACACAGACCTACCAGCCCTACAACAAAGACTGGATCAAAGAAAAGATCTACGTGCTGCTGAGGCGTCAAGCCCAGCAGGCAGGAAAATAAGTGTAAAAGGCTGAATTATTTCTAAAGCTAGTCCCCAACTGTATCAGAACTACGCTACATCACAAGATGAACAAAGTGGTGAAGTGATGCCGCTTAGTTCAGATTTTGTTGAATGCATGTCTATTCAGTCAGTATGTCAAAGAATAGATTGAAAATATTTTGCATTTTAAATCGCTTTTTTGTAACCGGAGTTAGGGACTTGGGATATTTATCAGACTAGAGGGTAAAATTGGGGGGAAACAGTTTTAGATTTTTTTTTCTCCAATCCCTCTCAATTGATGTATTTTCTTGTGTTTTTTTTATTGTGGTTTAATTTTTTTCATTCAGTAAAGTATAAAACTTACACATTTCAGATTATGGAGATGATTCTGAGTCATCTTATATCCCAACTTTTGTCCTCAATACTGTTACAGGTTTTGTTGGCCCTCTCTGTTTTGTGTATGTATCCAGTAGTCACCACTGGAAAATAATAAAACATTTCTCACAAAATCTTTGTCAGTACTGTACAGTACTTTGTCAGCTTTTTCTTTCTCTGTCAGAATGAAGTGATACTAAGCATTTCAGAGCTCTTGATTCAAGTGTTAAGGGTAAACGTATACATGACTGTATCTTTATATGTTCCATTTTGCAGGATTTTATTTGATAGCATATGAAGAGTTCCAATGCAAAAGCCACCTCGGTCAAAAAATAGATAATGATACTGAGTGAATGCTCTCCATACATAGTATATGTTCATCAAATACTTTCACTTCAAACCCGCTAAATCCCAGCCTCAGCCCATTCAGAAGTACCGGTACTTAGGTAGAAACCTATACATAGGAGCCTGACAAAAATGCAAATCTTAAAGAAAAACATCAGACGGACTTAGAGGCTTTTGCATCTGAAGTCTTCAATGTCCTTTCTGTTGAAACAGGATACTCAGACCTTATGTGTTTGAAAACTTAGATGCTTCACAATTTTGTACCCTGACCAAGGTTAAAAACAAGATTTTACTGAAAACCACCTCCTTTGTTAAGGAACATGGGGGAAAGTTTCAGTCTAACACAAGGAGCTATCTTCTGAAACAAATGCATGACCATCCTGTTTTTCAAAGTACACAGAAGCACACTGCTATACTGCTATATGTCCTGTTTTGCAGCTACAGGGGTAATTGTTCAAATAAGATCTTGCAGAACAAATTCTTGTGAAATACACAAGTCACCCCCCCACCCGCTTTACCTGTTGTACAAAAACTTTTATGGGTTCTTTGCTGTTTATAAGCAACCATTTCTATTGATGTGGAAAAACACGTTTTTGCCTTCATTTTAATTTCTAAAGAATCTAAACAACCTTTGTCCTGTAAAGAAGCATTAAACTGCGTTAACAGTAATTGTGTAATTACTGAGACCACTAGTTGCCAATATCTATTGGAGTGACATTTGTGATCATGCTTGGTGCTGTTCTGTTCATTACATGATCCACTGTGTACTTGCATTGTTCTTGGAAAGTATACCAAAGTAACTTGTGAAACTTTGTTTATGATAGTTGCTGGGTAACTAAGGAAACAGCTGAGTACAAGGCTTCAAAGTACTAGGAACACAATAACACTAGATACAAGTGTAAGATAAAGCAGCAACAATTTGTATTTTGTAACAGATTTGCAAGCTGGACAGTCTAGCTTGATCTGTGTGATACTAGTTATGATGTGCACTGGTTTCTTAGGCCAACTCTTGCATTGGGAAAATGTAGATTGACTGTAATGTTATCATATATCACTATAGCAAGTCAATTCTGGCCCATCTAGGTGCTTTTATATTTACATTATTTTTATTCAAAACAACTTTTTTACCATATTATTTTCATTAGATGCTTCTTCATTAGTATTCCATAAAAAAATCATTTGTCACACTTTGGGGTCAGAAAAAAATTATATTTCTTAGTCCTGTTGTAGGTTATACTATTGATATCAAAGTCTAATCAAGTTTATGCTTTCAAACATTTTTGAATTCATTCAGATTTCAGAGATACTGACAGTAGTGGTTTCTGAAGGTGATGATACACAGGGCAACTTACTGAGCAATGTTGCCGTCAGTGGGCAACCAGGTGAGACACAGGGCCCACGACCGATCTAAAGTATCCAGATAGAAATTTGTTGCCCATTCTCAATGGGAAAGTGCCCAAGCAACACTGCCCGGCAACATTGCTCAAAAAGTTGGAAATGGTGAATGGTGGTTGTTTACTTTCGAAACCATCCAACCCGATCTCATGAGAAAATGTAACTATTTTATGAGGTAGCAATATCGTATGAGTTAGCATGATGTGATTAACATGTAAACATATGGTTTTTCAAAGAAAAAAAAGGGAAGCATGAAGGTCCACCCCTAAAACTAACCATCAGTTGTTCAGTTGTTGTTTGGATGGAGGCAGATCTGAATGTGAACTTGTAAATTGTGAGAAAGGGGTGGGTTTCAGGGACTAAATTATTGGAGAAGTCCAGCATACGTCACCACAGAGAAGTCTGCCGTTTCATCGGCAGATCGAGTTATGACATTTTAATTAAAAATCACGACATTTCAAGTAAAAATGAAACATGCATGGATGAAACGTTCACAACAAGATCATTAAGATGCATTTAGAAAACGGCGAATTTCAATTTCATGCCGACTATAACCTTTTCAGGTCATTTATTAAATGCCAACACCTACCTAGTTAACCATATCAACCACCCACAATACCCAAGCAACCATTCAGACTATAAACAACATAGCAATGCCCTGGCAGCTTGCAACACCATAGCATTGTGTTAGTGAGTTTTGCATGGGCAAGCAACACTAAAAATGTAGTTTGTAATTCATTTTACAGTTATATAATCTATGAGCTGGTGCAACCTTGTTATGACTGATCATACTGACTATGATAGGGACGTACCAAAGCATAGCTTGGACTGGTAGACCAGCACAGGATGGCCTGTTTTTCCAACAGAGGCTGCTTCTGTTACTTATAATGGCTGTATGAAATTTATTTGGTCTCAAGAGACAAAATAGCAGCACAACTGTAAGCATCTGCATTTAATTTTACTGTATGAATGACAAAACATATTAAGTTTATTATCTTTACGCGCGCTCCAGCAGTCACTCTCTTACGGAGCTGCGCATGCTGCGCTTACTTTCACCCTCATTCACATTCCTCTCCATGTCCCTTCTTCCCTTTCACCAGCAGTGAGTGTTTGATGTTACGAAACACCCGTGTGTCTGCGCTGGTCATTTTGGCGCACTGTGTCTTTAAACTGTGGCGGCGGCCCTGCGCCTGCAGCACAGGAAACCCCGTAGCGACTTTCTGAGGGGACCCAAGATGGCCGAATCTTCACAGTGGGGCTAATAATTACTTTTCGTCAGGTCGCTGCTATTTCATGGTGCTCGACGGTCGCGCTGGCCATTCGCCATCCCGGAAAGCGAAACGAACGAATCTATTCGATTAGTTGCATTGGGGAATGTTTATCTCTGTGTGAAGAGACTGGCTGGTCCATCCGCGGCCCTTAGCCAGAATATGGCGGAATACTTGGAGAAAATATAGCTTAGCTTATTATGAACGCGCCGCTTTATACACGACTCTTCCCGCATTTCAACGACCGCGCGCAAGTATAATGATCAAATAGCGTTATCGGTACGTCTTTGGATTTCATTCGCGCACGTTTCGAACGTTTATGTGTTAAAATGACTCGCGCGAGGAGATAGCCTGCTAGCTGAGGCGCTAGCTACGCTAACCCCGTTTGACTGAATTAGTCGCAGCGTTAGCTTAGCCTAGCTAGCTTAAAGTAAGGGGGCACGGAGAAAAATAAACACATTCGTGCTCTGCATGCATACTTTTAAACGAACCTCTCACCGTTTAATTCCCTTTTAGAAACGGAAGTGCTTTTCGTTGTTCCGTTTATAAAGCGTTCAAAATATTGAGTATGTTGTGGAGAGTCTCGGCTGCACACAGCAGCTAGCTGACCATCGCTAGACTGGTCAGAATATTTTCCTGGACAGCGTAAGTTTACTGTTATAGACCCCACAACAACATACTGCATCAGCTTCGAGACAGCTTGCCAGTGAATGCCATACATTTCAACTTGAAGTTGACTGCAGATTCTGTTGCCTCTTGCAAGGCAAGGACGTTGAGATTTATTTTATTAAAGGCAAAAGCCTTCTTGAGAGTTACTTGCAAGGATGACTGACACTCGTAGACGAGTAAAAGTGTACACTCTGAATGAGGATCGCCAGTGGGATGATCGGGGGACGGGACATGTGTCATCCGCTTACGTGGAGAGACTGAAAGGCATGTCTCTCCTGGTGCGCGCCGAAAGTGATGGTAGGTTTCAAAACACTACAAAAATTATTTACATGTTCATTTTTCATTGACATTGCAATTAAGATGTGCCTATCCTTTAAAACAGGATCACTACTGCTGGAGTCAAAAATAAACCCTAACACCGCCTATCAGAAACAGCAGGTGCGTTTGAAATTACATGATCTTATTGACAACTCATTAGTGGTTTTGTGAACATAAATCATAATTATCTGCTTTAAATGTCTTGGTTAAAACTAGTCAAGTATACATAAAGATGCAAGATAGCACAGGTGAATGGGATTAATAAATATCACCAACCATACTTCCCCAGTTGAGGATTCACAGTACAATAACATGTTAAACGTGATATAATAGTCAGAAACAGTTTCAGAACAGAAGTATAGTAAGAACAGTTTATTGAAATATTATACAAATATTTGTAAAAATTTGCATGTGTGTGTTGTAAATCATATTTGACACATCAGGCTTTTATGGCCCATATAAAATATGGACTTCACACCTGAGAAAGAAAAAAAATCAATTTTATTCAGAGGTCCAAACTGAGCAATTTGTTGAAGATGTCATTTTTATGATGTTATTTATATGCCCAGAAAGTAGATGAAATTGTGATAGCTTGTAATTTAAAGCAATTATGTTGTGGCAAACAAAAATGCAATAATAGTTCTTAGTAAGATTAAATTAAATGCTTCGTTTTATGATCAAAGCTCTTGTAGTGCAATGCAATAGTTATGATCGAGAGATGTACAAACAAATGTTCCAAAAGCCTGTTGTATTATATTTAATACATAGATTTTAACATGATTTTTCTAACAAAAAAAAGATGTCTGGATAAAGTAAACCTAGCTTTTAAAAGTAGCTTTTAGAGGTCTTAGAAATTGTGTATCTATTAAATGATACAGTAGGTGTTATAGGGGTAAGACAGTTGCTTTGTATTACAAGTATTCTGAAATGTTGTTTAAATATGTTTAGTTAGATAATTCCTCGTTCACGTGTACTAATTTGCATAAATTTCCAGAACAGAAATCTGAACATTGGATAAAGCCAATTTTTTTGACATAAGAGTTCAAGGTTTTCACAGGGGGGGTTTTGGATCTCATTTTATCACTCCATAAAAAAATTGTTGATAGAAAAAAAGTTTTTATTGTTTTTAGGAATAAAATATTATATAAATTAGGAAAATAATATATAAAGCTCTCTGTAAAAACCTTCAGAATAGAGAATTATAAAGTTTTGTGTATGTAAGTGATAACTGAAGTGGAGATTTCTGGCTTAGCGCATAAACTCATTTTGAAAAATCAGCCTTCAAAGATATGTATTGTTATTGAAATCTACATACACAAATTGATAATGTAACAAAACAAATACTTAGAAAACATCCAAAGTATATTTTTATCGACTGGTCTGAAAGAAGCCTTAAACTATAGATCCCTGTATGTTAGTACTTGTAGAATAACACTTCCTTGTGTCAGTAACCTGTTCTTTAGGCATTTGTTGATGGCATTTGCATTTTTCTTTGAAGGACACATTAATAGTCTGGTCTGAGGCTGAAAACTATGACCTGGCCCTCAGCTTCCAGGAAAAGGCTGGATGTGATGAGATCTGGGAGAAAATATGCCAGGTGATTATGCTTATCACATTGATCATGATGTACATTGATAATATTTTCTCTAGGTTTCTCGAAGTACTGCATGTTGGTGTAGTGCTCTATTCTGAAAGCCTTTTTTTGTGTTTACAGGTCCAGGGAAAGGACCCCTCGGTAGACATCACCCAGGAGCTGATAGATGAGTCTGAAGAGGAGCGCTTTGATGACATGTCTTCTCCTGGCCTTGAACTTCCACCATGTGAGCTCTCCCGGCTAGAGGAGGTGGCCGAGCTGGTGGCCTCATCATTACCTTCTCCGTTACGGCGGGAAAAACTGGCCCTGGCGCTAGAGAACGAGGGCTACATCCGCAAGCTCCTGGAGCTGTTTCGCGTGTGCGAGGACTTGGAGAACCGAGAAGGCTTGCATCACCTCTATGACATCATCAAAGGCATTTTCCTCCTCAACCGCACGGCACTCTTCGAAGTTATGTTCTCCGAAGAATGCATCATGGATGTGATCGGGTGTCTGGAGTTCGATCCGTCGCTACCCCAACCGCGGAGGCATCGAGAGTTCCTGACCACCACTGCACGGTTTAAAGAGGTCATTCCCATTTCGGACCCGGAGCTGCGGCAGAAGATTCACCAGACGTACCGGGTGCAGTATATTCAGGACATGGTGCTGCCCACTCCCTCTGTCTTTGAAGAAAACATGCTCTCCACGCTGCACTCCTTCATCTTCTTCAACAAAGTGGAGATTGTTGGCATGCTGCAGGTGGGTTTTCCTACTCAGACCTGTGTATGTGATCAGTAGTGAACTTTGTTTCACTGTACTGAGTCACTGTATAGATTAATTCTTCTCTCAGGCTTCTAGCATAATATCTCACTGGTAACATACATTGTCAGGCTCGCTGTGTCATTGTGCCTTCTCACCACCATTTTCAGAGCAGCAGCTTCCGTCTCAAATTCATTGCATCCTCGGCAAAAAACCTTGTTTGCAGAGGCTGCACTGAATACGTTTACATGTTTGTGCTGTTGCTACTAATTTTTCCCTGTTTACATTACCTGAGGACATCTCATTGCTCTGGATAGGACACCCATGGTGGGTTGTACTGTGGTTCTTTGCTGTAAAGGTCATCATATATGTTTCCCACACCAAAAGGTCTACAGATGTAGATAACACATTTAAGGATAACAACGCTAACTGTTTTTTTTTTTTTTTTTTTTTTTGATGCATGCAATCATATTTAGTAGAAAATCCACAACAGTATGCCTCAATAGTAGATTTCAAGAGTAAAGTGGAGTGATTATCTAAGATGTTTTCATCATTCAGTTAGATTTTACTGAAGTTATAGCTAAATTGATTTAAAAAAATATATTTTATGAAAATGGTTTGATATACTTGCTTCTCACCTAAGCCTTACAGTGGAATTGTTTGATACTGGGGTTGGAGTTAGGGGAAGGGGCTAGTTTCCATGGGAACAGCACCATCATGTTCTTTAGAGCCATATCATGTGATGTCACAAACGCTTGGCAAGCGTGCTGGATGATCATTTTCTCCAGCCTCAAGCCAGCTTCAGTACAGTATGGTTGTTTCGTCCATATTTGCAGATAAGGGTGCATATTAAAACAGTAGTGTACCATATAATATTACCATATCCAATTACTACCTGAATGTAGATGTTGAATAAACTGGCCATAGATACTAAAAGCTATTTCTTATGATTGTCTGAGCAATTAGATGTACTTTCCCATGACAGTGTGATCACAATGTTTTCGTTCACTTGACTTGTTCCTCTTTTTTTTTGAGGTGTAATATTTTATGTCCATGACAAGGTGATGCAGTAAAATACAGTATCAGTCACATGTCTAACCTTAGTGTCGACGTGCATTGATCAAATATACGTCACGCCACCCTCGTTCAGCTAGAGGTCAAGTAATGTTGCAAAACAGAGTTGAGCCTCTTTGTGATTCACTTTATATTGAGCTGAAATGACATTAGGACAATGTGTATAGACAATTGTAAATTACCATTTATCAAAAACCAGGTTTAATGTGGCAAATCTGGCTAAACAAAATTTATGGTTGTAATTCACACAACAGAAGGAAAGGGATTAAGTATCAGAAAATAGACTTGAATGTTGTGAATACAGGCTTAAAATGTTTCAATAAATGGCTTCCAAATATTTACTCATTCTAGTAGGAGTGGGAATCTTTAGGCACCTCACGATCCGACTCTGGGTGTCACAATCTGATGATGTTTTTTATTTCATTTTATTAATGAATTAGTTTACTGACTTTAAATCTGTACGTTTTTATTTATTTAGGGCTCAAGACTAAGGATTTTTTCTACTGGCCCAGTCAGGCCAGTGGTTAATTTTTGCTTGCCCTGCCAAAATGTTCACTTGCCCCACCAAAAAACAAACAAAAAATAAATAAATACATTTCAATAAAATAAGTTTTGTTGCTGTTTTGATCCATGTAACACTGTAGGGCTGCATGATTTGGGGAAAAAATCGAATTGCGAATTGTCTGGTTAAAAATTGCGATTTTTAAAATGTGATTTTTAAAACAAACAAACAAAAAATTATGAAGAACACCAGGTTTTTTGTGCTTGTTTGTAGGGGTGTAACAATACGCTCATGTCACGATTCTATACAAATCGCAATACTGAACTCACGATACAATTCTATCATGATATTTTAAGCCAAAATAAAGAGTTATTACATTATTGTTGTTGTTATTATTATTATTAAAATATTATTATTATTATTATTATTATTATTATCAGGACCCACAATTATTCCCCCATTGTACTATTATACATTATTTTCAACATTATATATAGTAGTTTAATGTCACTGAAACTGTAAACTTAAATTTTTTCTCACTCAGTACTCGCTCTTTCAATGCAGGCATGATGTTTGCGCTTTCGAAAGCGCCAACATAATTTAAATCACCATATCACATTTTTAGTAGTACGATTATTCAAAGCGTTTTCGATGGTTTATTCTTATAGTGCATTCATAGCGGGAGAGACAGGACATAGTGAGTACTGGGAGAGTCTGTGCATGCGCGGCTTGTCTGAGATCCAACAAATGTCTGCATTGAAAGCGCGAGTACTGCGTGAGGAAAAATATGCGCTTCAGATGATCAATGCAGTCAATCACAATTCCAGTCGCAAGAAAGCAAAATGACTATTCCCAAACTATAAATGGTAGACATCTTGGTTAATTCATCCAAAATTTGAATTCTGCATTTGCTCACTCATGTTGTTTTCCCGCATCGCGCAAGCATTTGAAAGTCTGCGTTTACTACAGTATGTGTTGTTGTAAATCTGCTCATAATATAAAGCCATTGTATCTCTTCAGAAGACTTGGATTTGTATTTATACCACTCGATTAATTATTTTTACGATGCCTTTATGACTTTTTTTATTTTTTATTTTTTTATTTATATTTTTTTATTTTTTTGGATCTTTTAAGTTTTAGAGGAATGGACTTTAAATGGAGGGACAGAAATCTCTCAGGTTTCATAAAAATAGCTTAATTTGTGTTTGGAAGTTGAACAAAAATCTTATAGGTTTGAAACAACATGAGGGTGAGTACATGATGACAGAACTTACATTTTTGGGTGAATTATACCTTATGAATACAGTAAGCTGATATCGCGGATCATATCGTTTACATCAACGATACGGATCGTCGCATTTTTATATCACAATATCTCGATATAACGATGTATCGGTACACCCCTACTACTTTCTGGGGCTGCACAATTTGGCCAAAAATGTTGTTTTCGTATGTCAATATGACAATAATAATAATATAAATATTACTTTTGTAACTATAAATCATTAGAAAGGTCTAAGGTTTTATTATAAAATACTAAATTATCTTATGTGTCTTTACACTGGAGAAAAACGTGGATTTGCATACGTTTAATTCAAATTTCTTTGGAGAGAAATATAATTTTTTTTCTATTTTTACCCAAAATAGGGTGGGACAGCATGTCTCTGGTTCCTTCCACTGTAGGAAAATGAAGCCAAAATATCCCAGAACTGGTCATTGCTAGGGCTGCCCCCTAGTAGGCTTAGAAGAGGCTTAGTCGACCAACATTTTATTAGTCGGTTAGTCGCAGAAAAAAAACTCCACATGGTGAAGTTATGCAGTCCGTGAGGGACAGATTATTAACGGCTGATCCTTGTAGTAATTACATTATGTTGAGTAGGAAATCCAAATGTTTGCCTATCACCGACCTCAAATATGGCTAATCATTTGAAATATGTAGTAGCAACTTTACTTGGCTGCACGTTAACCTAGATTAATTTGCGCTGTTGTTAGGCACATAACCAAGTGTTTGTGCAGAGTGTGGAAGCTAAAGTATGGCGTGGAGGCGCTGGCACAATCACTGGCATTTTTTTCCTGACCAGTGGAAACAACTTAAAATACTGTCATTTTTGGTCGTGCAGATGAGTGTAATAGAGAATACATTTGAAACTGTAAAGGGTCTTTTATGTGTAAACTCACAATAACAACAAAACATTATGCTTTTGTAAAATAAAACAAACGGGATGCGCTTTCTGCCGTCTCAGTCTCCGTGAACAAAAAATTAACCGAAACTTAGCGTATAGGCTAATTGCCTCACAGACATGAGAAATATATCTATAGAAAGCTTGAAATGTCTACGAAACCAAATACTGAAAGGAGCATTTCTCTCTAAAGACACGTCCACTATACTGCGGAGATAAGAGTCAGCATCGTCAACTTCATCTTTGCAGTCAACACTGAATAAATAATTAAAATGTCTCCTTGCTATTTTTTTCTGACACATTCATAATCATTACTTTTGCCGGTGCTTTGTGGCAAGCTTTGAGCATGGAATAGGCATATATTATGCCTATTATGTATTAAAGGCTCATTATGGTTTAGTATTCAACCAAGTATATATTTAAGTAATTAAATTAATATAAACGTGAGATTAGTCGACTAATGGCTTAAATGAATGAATGCTAGTCGACTAAAAACAATCTTTAGTCGGGGGCATAAAAATCATGTCATAAAAGATGCAAATGCATTTAACCGCTTGCGTGGAGTCGCACATGACCGCATGCCGTGAGCGCTCTTCACTAAGCGCACATGAGCATTTGAAAACAGCCGTCTGTCACTTATACACACACACACACACACACACATTATATATATATATATATATATATTATATATAATAAATATAAAGAGGTTAATGTAATAACCAGAGCTCTATTTCTTTTCCTTTTTTTTAGGACGATGAGAAATTTTTGACTGAGCTCTTTGCACAGCTAACTGATGAAGCCACGGATGACGACAAGCGGCATGAACTGGTATGATAGCAGCATTACTAATTACTAATGGATTACTGGATTACTAATGGATGCCTCCTCCTCGACATAATGGATACATACAAAACTCATATTGTGTGTGTCACATCCAGGTAAATTTCTTGAAGGAGTTTTGTGCATTTTCGCAAACGTTACAACCACAGAACAGAGATGCATTCTTCAAAACGCTTTCCAACATGGGAATCCTGCCAGCGCTGGAAGTTATTCTTGTAAGATATCCTTGCTGTTTCAAAGAACAGATTTATTGTCAGGTGTCAGTTTGGTGGTTTCTTTTTTTTCTTTAAAACTAACATCTTTACTCATGAGTAATGACCTTTCGTATTTTGTGTAATCGAGACCTTATGCATCTGAAACGGTCTCTGACTTGCTTGAACTTCATCAATGAAAACTGTAACCGTCTGCTTCCCTGCTGTATTTACCAACGTGTGTGTGGTTTGTTAAAGGGCATGGATGATGTGCAGGTGCGTGGAGCAGCCACTGATATCTTCTCCTACCTGGTGGAGTACAACCCCTCTATGGTGCGAGAGTTTGTTATGCAGGAGTCTCAACAGAATGATGATGTAAGTCAGACATGCCCACTGACCTGTGTGATCATTCTGTCTACCTGTCGTCTTCACTACTTGTCTCTTTTTTTTACAGGACATTCTGTTGATAAATCTGATCATTGAGCATATGATCTGTGACACTGACCCAGAGTTGGGTGGAGCTGTACAGTTGATGGGATTGCTCAGGACGCTAGTGGACCCAGAGAACATGCTGGCAACTGCTAATGTGAGACCTGTATTAATATAAATGTAGTACAATGTATCAAATATACAGTTTCATTGTCAGAAAAACATAATTTTATTAACTGTCTGGCTCCCTGCAGAAAACGGAGAAGACTGAGTTCTTGAGTTTCTTCTATAAGCATTGCATGCATGTGCTCTCAGCTCCACTTCTTGCCAACACCACAGAAGAAAAACCCAGCAAAGGTAATAATGAAGGTTTTATGTGAATATGCATGCATGCATGCTTGTAGGATGCATGCAGACTAGATGCGTAGGCAGCATTTTGAATCATTCCTCAATTGAAATATGCATACCTATTTAAAGACATAACATCTGCAGATTTCACACTCCGTGTGTTTGTCTTGTCAGATGATTTCCAGACGTGTCAGCTGCTGGCTCTGATCGTAGAGCTACTCACTTTCTGTGTTGAGCATCACACGTATCACATAAAGAACTACATCATCAACAAAGACATCCTCCGCAGAGTACTGGTGCTCACTGCTTCTCAACACGCTTTCTTAGCCTTATGTGAGTATATGCGCACGTATAAAATTCATAATGTCAATGTCATGGGGTCAGTTGTTTTTGAATTGATATCAGAATGACAGTAAGGATTTTTGCTGGTTTGGTCGTTCAGTAGCTCAAATTTGTAATTGTCATGTCACCATTCTCACTTACTTCAACAACAACAATATATTTTTAAATGAATTTTTAAATGGTTAATTTTAAATGTATAGGTTTGCATTGACGTGTACATTATTCAAAGTCCGTGTAAAGGCAATTCTGAGATTTGTTTCTAAACATTATAAATGTTAGAAATGTATTGCTGAAACGCGTTACAAAGACTGTGAACTGTGTAGTACTGAATTGTGGCGTTAGACCGTTAAACAGTTTTTCACCATTTCTGTGTTCAGGATTTTTTGGGCAGGCCTAAAATCATGGCTCGATGATGCACTGGAGCCACTGACATGGCCCTTCCCCTAACACTATAATAACTAAAGCACATTAGCATCAGTTCGCCCGCTCAATCGCGAGTTTACTGTCAGTACCGTTAGTTACTACAGCCTGCAGTTTGCTAGCTAGCTATGCCTTCGTCACGTAAATGCATATTACGTGGTTGCGATAACTTATAAAACAGCTCGGTGTCCAAATTTCTGAAAAACGATTATATCAAGAACAGGTGGATTAATTTTGTGAAGAGCCACATTGATGCAGAGCTGAGGATCACCACCAACACCCGCCTCTGTAGTGGTCATTTTACACCTGATAGTTTTACAAACTTTCATCCGAGACAACTGGGATCCACTTATCCGCTGTTACTGGTGAATGGGGCTGAACCGACTATCTCCCGTCCCGGCCTTCATCCTCCCGTCCCGCCAACCACTGGTGATAGGGCCGGACCGACTATCTCCCATCCTGGCCTTCATCCTCCTGTCCCGCCGACTACTGGTGATGGGGCCGGACCAGCTATCTCCCATCCCAGCCTTCATCCTCCCGTCCCGCCGACCACTGGTGATGGGGCCGGACCGACTATCTCCCGTCCCGGCCTTCATCCTCCCGTCTCGCCGACCACTGGTGATGGGGCCGGACGACTATCTCCCGTCCTGGCCTTCATCCTCCTGTCCCGCCAACATCTGGTGCCATCGTCGGCAGTACGTGCCCACCAATGAGTGTAAGCTTTCCCGCGAGTGGGCGTGTTTTCAGCGTCGACAGTGGACACGCCCCCAGTGTTTGAGAGCAGAGAATACTTATCATTTTTTAAGATTGATAACTTATTTTATTTACTTGGCAGTTTTTTTTTTTTCATCATTCAAGTTTGGCAGGGTGGTTAACACATTTATTTTGTGGTGTGACAAACTCAGAACAGTTAATATTGCCTTTACATGGACTTCAACATTTATTTGAAAATTATTTATATATTTTAAGTTTTTATTTCCATCAAATGTTTAAAACATTTATAAAGATTGATTGATTTTGCACGTTTCATACCATTCTTTTGCTGCCAAGGTCTTGTCTCTGTAGCTGTGTTTCCATCAATTAAAAATGCGCATAACAGGGTATCGTAAATAATGGGAGATGGAAATGCATTTACTGAATAAATTCTGACGTAGTGAACATTAAACCCACGTGACTGATTGGCTGTTTCCTCATGATGGGAATTCCATCTCTTTTTAGAGAACCGAACCGGATCATTTGGTTCAGCTCAGTAATAAGAGTATACGTTTGCGTGTGTTACTCATCTTTTTTTTTTTGACCCAATATTACAGATGATTTTTTTGCCACTCTGCTCGACCACACGCACTCCATGCAGTCAGGGCCGTAGGCAGGGTTTTAAAATCAGTGAGGTCCCAAATTTGAGGTAGTTAGGGGGGTTTGGGAGAATTTTTGATTTCTCTGATCTACATGTGCATTTAAGACGTTTGAAGGCCAAAAAATTAATAATAAATAGCTTTCAAAACCATGTCAGTGGGCAGTAGATTATTTGTCCATACCCCCCTAAAGCTTTGACTGTAGTCTTTTCATTTTCGTCTGTGTCCGTGAAGAAAGTAAACATAGGGTCAACTGATATTTAGCCTATGTTTTATTAATAATTTTCTTAGAAAAGTTAAATTCATCCACAATGTGTAGGGGTAAGCGGGGCACAACCTAACGTGGGGTTAGTTGTAACACGCATAGTTTAAAACTTTCCACACATGCCAGGATGACGAAACTTAGTGTATTTACTAGTTGCTATATCAACATTATTTAGAGAAAAAAATTGCACCAAAATTAAAAAATCTTTGGAAGATATCACTGAACATTTATTTAAGCATAGGAAAAGTACATTTCTTAAGTTCATTTATCATCTCTGGTTTTTGTGTTTATGTAAAACTAGACAAATCTGATATTATTGTAATCTTATATCTGTTATTTAGTTGAGATCGTTCTTTAATGCTGATCTAACAGCAGAAGACACGAGCCGGGGTTAAATCCCAGTTGCACATGTGGGGCATGTTGTCACACTGAGCCCCTATTAGCAATATGCTATTCTGTTCTATACTTTTATGAATTCTATTGAGAAACCATGAGAAAAAGGTGAATAATGACTGAGAGTCAATGTTCAGAAATGATTATTGTGTTTTGAACTGTTGTATAGCTGTATTTTACGATGTGTTTGTCGAACTCAAAAATGAGTTTATTTTTAATCTTTATTTTTATTGACAAAATATTTTAGTTAGTTTTTTTTGTTTTTGTTTTCTATTATATCAGATAACAGTTTAAGCTGTCATGCTCATGTTACAATGTACCTCACCTATGGGGCATGTTGTCACATTTCACTTCCATTCTTTCAGGGTAAATCAAGAAAAAAAGTATACACTGTATTAATGAAACAAAACCACATAATTGTACTAGAAATGTGGGAAATTAATGTGGGAAAAAATAAATACTCTGAACCCCAAGTAGCCTATACACAAACTGAGAAAGTCAAAAAGTGTTACGTTGTGCCCCGCTCTCCCCTACACATTCATTATCTTATGAATCTGATGAAATCGGGTTTGTTAATGTTTCTTTTCCCCTTACATTGACAGTTACTGATTATTACATTAGTTACATGAATCACTTGAATTATAAGCCTATTTTTAATTAAAAATGGTGAAATTAGACAATTTTATTAGTTGACCTTATTATTTTTGTCGGTTGTTAAACATTTCTGTCCTAAAACAGCTGTCTAATATGAAATGTTAAGTTTAACTATTTACACTCGCACTTTATGTCCATTTACAGAAGCGTTGAGCTGGAATTCGCGCTAAGCATCTTCTGTGAATGTAAAGCCCGCCTACTTTGATTTGATTGGTCATCTCAAATATAATATTTTGACATTGACGAGCGGTGACAGACCGCTGAGGCAGCTCCGATGAGAAGCTCTTGGTGCTGTGCTATATCCTTGCAGCACTAAAGTAGTGTTAATACTATATTAGGCATTTATTTCACAACCTTTATTATATATACCTCGGGAAAATAAGGAGGTCCGGACCTCGGTGACCTCATAGCTGGCTACGGCCATGCATGCAGTAACTGAATGTTTTGTTAATGTGTAGCCTACTGTATGTGCGTGCGACGAATCGAGAGCGGCGCCGGTAATGTCATCACGTGATCGCACGCACATACACATCAAAATAACATTCAGTTAGTGACTACTTGATGTGTGGCTGAGCAGTGTAGCGTAAGGACAATCATATTATTCTGTCTTGTATTAATGTATAAAAAGGTAGAACGGCTCTCAGACGGGAACCGTCTCTCAGAGCCAACTTGTTCGCGAATGACACATCACTACTGTTTCCGATGATGGTGTTTTATTTACTGTTGGTTACTAGGTTACCAATACCACTGTCGTCCACTCAAACAACTTGATGGAAACGCACATAATTTGCATTTGTTTTTTGTTTTGTTTTTTTGTGAACTTTGAAAAGATTTGCTTCACGTTTGGATGGAAACCCAGCTTGTGACACAAAGATTTTGTGTTTAGATCAAATCCTCTGCTTATCAACAGTGGTTACAGTGTTATTTATATACTATTATAGTTTTTATTTTTCAATTTAGTTTTAATTAGTGATTTTGTTGTCTGCTTTTTGTCTTTTTTTTTTTAATTTGCTTTTAAAAATATTATTTTTATGCCAGTTTTAGTTTTCAGTTTAGTTTCATTTTAATTTAGTGCAATTAATGGCCAAGGCAACATTTTCTAATTTTTGTTTTTCGTCTAATATTTCAGTTAAGAACAAAGTTAGTTAATGATTACATCACTGGTTCGATGAACTTAGTGGGGTTTTGAAAGACTCTAAACTAGACTCTAAAAGATAAGTTGTACTAGACAAATGATATGAGGCATAATTAGTCACGCCACTCACCATGGGAAGATACAAAACGCATAATCAATAACACTAGTAACTCATGCTGATCTATTTCTACTTTGAAAGGCTCTGTTGATTAATGATTACAGTTACATTGTTATTTCAACACATGCTGGGCCAGCAGCATTAACAAGCACTTATTTATTTATACCAAGCACTCAATGCTACCCCACTGACAGACATCAGATAGAACTTGGCTGTTAAATCTCTCTGTACCTTTTTCAATCATTTCCCTTGTTCAGGTGCTTTGCGTTTCATGAGGAAAATCATTGGCCTGAAGGATGAGTTTTATAACAGATACATTATGAGGAACTTCCTGTTTGAGCCAGTGGTCAAAGCTTTCCTCAACAATGGATCAAGATACAACCTCATCAACTCAGCCATTATAGAGATGTTTGAGTATGTCAGAGTGGTGAGTACATTTATCCAAACACCACCTTTCTTGATGCTCCTGAACACATCGTTAGACTGATATATTGTTTATTTTGCTGTGTTCTGTGTGTGTAGGAGGATGTGAAGTCCCTGACGGCTCATATCATAGAGAACTACTGGAAAGCCCTGGAAGATGTAGACTATGTTCAGACATTTAAGGGACTGAAGCTTCGATATGAACAGCAGAGAGAAAGACAGGACAACCCTAAACTTGACAGGTCGGTGGTTTTCAAACCATTGTCATCTAATCAAAGATGCAATTCCCAAATTTGTATTGAGAATCGTTTATAAATCTGTTTTCAACTAAAGAGACTTTAAAGTTTCTCTGTGCTTTTCAGCCAAAATAAAAGTTTGAGTTTGGCCCTTTGGTTTAATATTTGAAAGCAATGAAGACAGCCATAATGTTAGTATGTTGTTTTTAAAATAAATTTGTAACTTTACAAAACAATAGTATAATTACTATACTAATATATTTCTTTATTTTTTAAAATTTAATAAAATATTTTACCAGTAACAATAATAACTATTATGATTATTATTATTATTATTATTATTATTATTGTAATTGTATGGCCTTGTTGAATGGGTTCCATAAAAACAACAGTATGAATGTGGCCTGAGACAACTGAAAGTCACCTTTTTCACCCCTAATAAGTTTGCATTTTTGACTATTAAAATCAAATTTGCTCAGATTCATTGTGCAATTGTAATGGTTACTCTCAAGTGTATGTACCTTTTAATGAATGCTTTTTTTTGTGTGCCTGCATGCTTGCCTTCAGTATGCGGTCGATTCTGAGAAATCACCGTTTTCGCCGGGATGCGCGGACGCTGGAAGACGAGGAGGAGATGTGGTTTAACACGGACGAGGAAGACTTGGAGGACGGTGAAGCTGTGGTGCCGCCCTCAGATAAGATGAAGAGTGACGAGGACCTGATGGATCCCATCAGCAAGTTCATGGAGAGGAAGAAACGTACGTTACTGCTACATGCAGATGGCATGATGTTGATGACCAACTACTACGATTCCCTATCTGATTGCTAGATGTTTTATATAACTTGCATTGCTTGGTGTGTTTTGGTTGATTACTTGTTTTTCTTTTTTTTCTGTTTTTTTTCCTCAAGTGAAAGATTCAGAAGAAAAGGAGGTGTTGACAGGGAAGGCGAGCCTCTCAGGACGGCAGAGCCCCAGTTTTAAACTCTCGTTTTCCAGCTCTCCAAAGCCTAGTCTGTCGTCTCCTCCAACCGCATCCCTCCACCCCGGTTCACCTGGTTCTCCAAGCTCTCCCGGGACAGGAGCCCGGAGTTCCCCACCTACGGCAGCTGTCACCACCAAGGTAATTATGCAGGCTCCAACATGAAACGATGCCCCAAAATTGTATTTCTTACTGCTTGCTTGTTTTTGACGGCATCTTGCTCCCATTTCAGGGAGGTCTAGTGGGGTTGGTGGACTATCCTGATGATGATGAAGAGGATGAGGATGAGGAAGATGCAGACAGTAAAGAAGAAAGTCCTCCGCTGTCCAAGAAGTCCAAGCTGAGCTCTTAAAGCACTCCCTTGTCAATCAGCACAGTCATGCTCAAAGGGAGCTTCATCCAGAGACTATTGCAGCGCTCAGCCTAGAACTCAAAACTGAAACTAAATGAATGAATACATAAATGAATGGATAAATGAACGAATGCAGCCCCCCGCAGGAGTCCATGGGGCGCCATGTGAGGAATGGAGAAATGGAGAGCAAGAGAGGGAGAAGATTCGGTCACAGAGCGAAAAGGTGAATGTCTCCAAGTGGAGTTTGTCCAAGTGCCAATCTGCAAGAGAGAGAGAGAGAGAGAGACTCGTGAAATGAACGGAGAGATTGAAGACAAGATAAAACTGTGGTCTGGACAAAGAATAAAAAGGATTTAATAAGAAATGAATTTCGACAAAGCTAAAAGTACTGGGGGGTAAAAATGACCTCATACACAGTCACTCACAGACACTCAAACTGTTGCCCCACAGAGCGTCCCAGGTTTGGACCAGGACACACTGCCCCCCCTCTCAGGGAAGGACCTCACATGACCCGAACTGGGCCAGCCAATTCACAACCACCACTCACCTTTGCTGACATCATCTCCATTTCTTTCTCTCCTTCCTCTAGCCCTTTTTTCTGTTGCCCTTTTTTCCTCTTGATGGTTCTTTTTTTTTTTTTTTTTTTTTTTTTTTTTTTTTGAGTTTCTAGGGCCAGACGGGACACTAGGGAGCAAAGAAGTCTAGGTTGTCATTGTTTATGATGTCACCGTTGTTCTCGTGGCTCAGCGGAAGTTCTTCCTCTTTCAAAGCCAGCAGTTCCCTCCTTTTTCTTATTCTGTTGTTCTCCTCTCTCATTTTTTTAAATGACATAAAAGAGACCTGCCTTTAAATGTTCAGGACGTTTTCAGCCGCACTTGAACAGGTTTTTAAAACCTCAGTGGGGGGAGATAGTTTTACCCTTTTTTTGCCCTTCAAAACTGCAGATTTTTTGGAAAATTTGTAAGCCCGTCTTGATTAAAGATTGAGTGGAACTCTAGATGTGATCGATTTTTTTGTCATATCTTCATTTTCTTTTCTTTTACATGTGTACTCTTAGTTGTTCAGTATATTTGGGACCATTAAAAAGATCTTTGCTGTAGTAGATCTCTCACAGTTGTGCTGGTTCCCTGTATCATGTTAACTGTGCTGATATTTTGTCTTTTGCAATGGGATTTTCGTCACTGAAATGATTCTCCTGTCTGCTCGTCTGAATACGTCAGTGGAAAGTCCTGCCTCCGCTGACGGAAGCTTTCTAAAAAAAAAAACCTGCACACGATTAAAGATCACAGTTTTTATTTTCTGAAATATCATTTGTTTCCCTTTGTACTTGAAAACCCTGAGAATGGTGTAATCCTGCACTAGAGGGCGTACTTCACCTTTGAAGTACGCCCTTTGACATGTTTATGCAAAAAGCAACAAGCAGGAGCCAGAAAGTAACTGTCTATATATATAGTACATTTATATCTTTTGATCACAAACACAATAAAAACAGTAATACTGTGAAATATTATTACAATTTAAAAGTACTGTTTTCTATTTTATTATATTGTAAAATGTAATTTATTCCGATGATTGCACAGCTGAATTTTCAGCATCATTACTCCAGTCTTCAGTGATCCTTCAGAAACCATTCTGTGTCTATTTGGTGCTTTAATATTACTGGTAATATTACGTTGATAATTGTTTTTATCAATGTTGAAAACTTAACATTTTTGTGGAGACTGATTCTTTTTTTCCAGGATTCTTTGATGAAATATAGAAATATTTGAAAGAAAAATACATTTCTTTTAAATATAGAAGTCTTTTGTAACAAGTCTTTCCTGTCAATTTTAATCAATTTAATGCATCCTTGTAGAAAAAAAGTATTAATTTAAAAATAATCTTTCTAACCAAGTTTTTTAATGATAGTGTATCTCAGTTTCCACGTTTTCAACATTAGTAATGTTTTTTGAGCACTTAATCAGAATGATTTCTGAAGGATCATGTGACACTGAAGACTGGAGTAATGATTCTGAAAATTCAGCTTTATCATCAAAAGGAAATATTTCACAATATTGCTGTTTATAGTGTATTTGAGAAATGCTCACCAAGGCTGCTAAGAGACTTCTTTCAAAAACAATCTAACATGTGACTGGTACACCGTTTTATAAATTTACAAGAAAAGTCAGGTGTATGGAATTTGGATGATATGCTATAAAAGTTTAAGACGTGTTCCCCTCATTTAATTCTCATTTGCACAAATGAAAACAATTCTCAGCATGTACAGATCAATCTTGGTCTGTTTTCTGTTTTAGCAAGCAATGCATTTGATATAGCCCTTCTCTATTTATGAGTTTGACCATATGTTGTTCCACTTCATCTCTTCTCATCATTGCCTGAATGCAATATGTCTCATCTTTGGGGAGATTATGCTCACATAAGCAACACACACCTGCCAGCATCCTGGCACTAACGTGCTTTTTAATTACAAAGTTAACCATGACAAATCAAGCCACACAAACTCTCCCAGAGTTCAGCTCATCCCCATCCGACGCCAGTCAAATCCAAGAGCTCCTGGCAGTTCCTCAAAGGAGACGCGCCGTGCCAACATCACCGCACGGGCTGAAGTGTCTCCCTCTTCGTGTGTGGTGGTCTGAGCACATTAAAGCTGCGTTTTATTTATTTGTTGAGGATTATTGGTCCTTTCCATTGGCATGTGGCAGTGCCAGTGCGCATGGAGCCTGTTAGGATGCCAATGGAGAGTTTCTACAGATGTGCCCTTTGATGTGAAGCCACCCAGATACTGAGTGATTCAGCTCAGATCAGGATCTTTACAAATATCATTCAGCCTATCAAGAAAGGGCTGATGGTTTAACCGATTTGTTTTCAACTATCCCTGCTGGAAAACCAGCTTAGACCAGTATAGTGCTTTCCAGTAAAACCAGCATGCTCTTTCTTTTGAAATCTGGTTGACCTGGTTAACTAACATGCTCTTGTTGGTTAAGAAGTCTTGAGTGAGCCAATTGTGTGGTTAAACATACTTGGATTCAGTGCATACTTTAAACACTGGACAATACTATACTTAAAATTAATTGCACTTTATGAAACATGTAACTACACTACCAGTCAAAAGTTTGTGGGTCTGTATTTTTAAGAAATTAAATCCAGCAAGTATGTATTAAAGTTCAAAAGTAACTATTTCAAATAAATGCTGCTCTTTTAAACTTTATATTCATCAAAGAATCCTGAAAAAAAAGATCATGGCTTCCACAAAAATATTAAGCAGCGTGTAACTGTTTTCAACATTGATAACAATAAGAAATGTATCATGAGCACCAAATCAGCATATTAGAATCACTGAAGTGACACTGAAGACTGGATGTAATGGCTGCTGAAAATTCAGCCTTGACATCAGGAATAAATTACATTTTAAAATATATTAAAATAAAAAACAGCATTTTGTACTATTAGTGTTTTACTTGATCACCTTGGTGAGCATAAGAGACATCTTTCAAAAACATTTACAAATTTTACCAACCCCAAACATTTATTTGTAAAGTTTTTTCAATTAACCTGATATATATAAAAAAATATATTTTTGAAGTGTTATTTGTCTCGTCGTTTTTTATCACTGTAGCACAGTTACTAAAAATAGTTACTGTTAATCTTTGCCTAAACCTACAATGCAATCCTTTTTGTGCACTTATAAAACTTCATTGTAATAAGAGTGAAATATTTGACAAGAAATCTGCGCTTCGAAAACGATGTGTGCACTTGCACTGTTCAAACTAAATTTGTAGTAAATCCATTTCATATTGCCCTGCTTCAAGTCACATGCACGTCCTCTAATCTAGTGGTTCTCAAACCCCTCACCACTATACATTTTGTACGTCTCCCTCATCAGACACCCAATTCAAGTCTTGCAGTCTCTACTAATGAGCTGATGATTTGAATCAGGTGTGTTAGATGAGGGAGACATGCAAAATGTGCAGTGGTGAGGGGTCCCCAGGACAGGTTTGAGAACCACTGCTCTAATCCACCAGTAGATGGCGGGCGATGTCCACATCCCCACGTCCCCAGGAGAAAGGCTTTTGTGACAGATTGTATAATCGTTTAGGAGCAGTAAAGTCTGCCGAACAGGAAATCCTCAGCGCCTCTCGTCGAGGTTGTCAAAACAGCCGCACAATGTGCACTTTCATGTGCACAACTGGACCCTGTCGCCCCTACCAACAATCGCTTGTGTTCGCTGCACAAAGTGGCCTCTGTGTCGGCCGGGCCGCCTCCTTATGGCCCGGCGGCCGCTGTGGAGGTGATCAGGGGGCATGTTCAGCATAGCGTGTCTGTTTGTGTGATTAATCACCGTGTAAAACTGCAGCGTATCCGTTTCGGTGGGAGCGAGGAGCCACGGGCGCCTCTCCGTTTATGCGTCATTGTGTCTAACGGTGCCCGGTAGCTGAGCGCTGAGAGCAGAGGGCAAAAGTTTGAGCATATGGTTGAGATTAAGGCGCTAAAGAAACTGGCTGATTCACATGATTGGGATTTGTTTTATTTTGAGTTTGGCTGATTACTGAATAAACGTCTTAAAAGTGATTGATCTTTGAGAATACTCACTAAAGCCTTTTGTTCAGTGTAGCATGATCATAAACATCTATTCCAAATCCAAAGTGTTGCTTGCTTCCTATATGTGTTTACATCTGTTCAGTTTGGCTTTAGGCTATTTGCATACTGTCATCAAGAACCTTGGTTGATTCTAAAGTCTAAATGATAATCTCTTTTAATATTGCCATATTTCTGCAGTAGGCTATAGAGTAGGGTATGCAGGTATGCGCAGAATACGCAAATGGCCTTCAAAATGTGCGGTATTCAACTTCTCCCATCGCCTCATGGGATAGCAAAGTGCCCACTTCAGAATCTCAGTAGACACTTGAATATTGTTTGCCTACTGTTTCTCAAATACTTCATATTCTGACAGTTTTGACACTGCATACTGCTTTTTGTTTTGTTTCCAGTTTTGCAAAGAACTAACCAAGTTAGCAGTTTTGAGTTTTGAGCAGTTTCATTGTCCTAAAGTCAGTGGGTATTTGTTAAATGCCTGAAATAAGGTCTGACGTTGACCCAAGCTCAAGATATTTTATATTTTACTCTACGACAAAAGCTTTTACTTGTCTTGCTAACAATGGACTAAATTGGACTACAGAGGCTATCCCGGGACATTAAAAGTCATCAAACAGGAAAACTCATACTGCCTCATACTTTTACAGCCTCGTTGTGTTTATACTCCTGCTCTAGCAAACTATTCTAACTCAACCTTTTCATCTTGTTTATTTTAAATAATATGGTTTTGGAAGCTTAGTGGTGACATTGAAGTCATGTGACCATTGTGTAGTTCAATATAGAGTGGTGCAGGTATGACATCACTTTGTAGGCCAAAACGCGGAAACAAGTTAGCATTTTAGCACTTCCGGTTACATCGCCCTGAAGTAAGTGTTTTTTTTTTTTTTAATGTGATTTTGGTTAAATGGCTGAAATAAGGTTTGTGGTGAACACAAGCTCAGGACACTTTCATGTTTTATTCTACGACATAAAATACATCAGTATTACCCCCATTTTTTTTTTTTTTTTTTAAAGCTGTTGCAAGTCTTGAAAAAGGCGGTTGCTAACAAGTGGCTAAATGGGACTACAGAGGCGGTCAAGGAGATTAGATGTCGTCATCATGCCGAGCAGGTAACCTCAGTCTGCTTTTACAGCCTAATTTATGCTTATAGTTGTGCTCTTATAAACTATTCTAACTCAAGCTTTCTGGGAAAATGTTTTTAGATAAAAACTGAAAGAGTTTTTGGAAGCTTAGTGGTGACGTTCGTGTAGTCCGTTTGTAACCTACCTTTAGCTTTTTACTTTTTTTTTTGTTGAGGGAACCAGTGTGATGCTAACTGCCGGTTGGCCTACAAAGTGATGTCACCTGAACCACTCTATATGCTGTGTTCATGCCATGTCGTAATTACCGTAGGCTCGAGATGACAACATGTGGCGTTCTATTCGGAACTGTTCACGTCCTCGGACTGGGAATTATGCTTTTCAATGGCAACACTATCAATGCCTAAATGAATCTGCAGCAGTCAGGCGGTACAGCCGTCACGTGGTACAAGTAGGAGCTCTCAGTAAATTCTCATCTTACAAGCTTTACGAGGACGTGAACGCTTTTTACAAGTTTAAATTTCGTAATTGTGGTAAATACAATATGGCGTGAAAGCACTTTAGATTTTACTTCTGGAAATTGCTGGTTGGCCTACAAAATTACAGCTGCATCCGAAATCGCATGAGTAGGCACTTCTTTTGAATAAGTAATTACTTTGCAACCACTAAAAAAGTATGTTCTATGTAGTATGAATGTATATTCGTCATGTTGTCACTGAGCGCAGATTTTTGCATTGTGTTAAATGAATCATTTCGTGAGTGATGTTTTCTTCAGTGAATGGTAACCAAGATCGAACTCTATGGCCTCAACCTCATGAAGCACCCACAGTCTACTCCGGCTTGGCTTTGCATAGAGACTAAACGAACTCTGATTAGACAGAAAACAAATTTGAACAAGGTTTATTAAATTCACATATTGGTCTCTAGTGTGGGCTAAACAGTGTGGTCTTCTGGTCTAGTATAGCAGGACAATCTACCATGTTAAATTTACCCTGTATAATGTTACATAAATGGACTAGTGGGTGTTTTCATTCTCAATCAATAAACACATTTGAGTAGCAATGAAGAGGGAATGGCTTTACCACGTGGAAACACACACACACACACGTGTTGTGCTTTCATGTTTTATGGGGACTTTCCATAGGCATAATGATTTTCATACTGTACAAACTGTATATGCTATCCCCCTACACTAACCCTACCCCTGAACCAACCCATCAGAGAAAACTTTCTGCATTTTTACATTTTCAAAAAAACATCACTTGATTTATAACCTGTTTTTCTCATGAGGACCAAAAAATGTCCCCACAAGGTCAGAATTTTGGATATTGCCATCTTTGTGGGGACATTTTGTTCCCATAACTCGGGGTTTACCTGAACCACACACACACGTCTGGTTCGCTATCTTTGTGGGGACTCTCCATAGACATAATGGTTTTTATACTGTACAAACTGTATATTCTATCCCCACTACCCCTACCCATCACACAAAACTTTCTGCATTTTTACATTAAAAAAAACAACTCATTCTGTATTGTTTCTGTATCTTATTGTTTCCTCATGGGGACCTCAATTTAGGTCTCCACGGTGACATGAGTCCCCATGAGTCAGTGTGCATTCAGGTTGAAGTTCTCACCGGGATAGAAAAACATGTACACACACACACACATACACACATTTGGATCCTTGCCTGCCGTAGTTCATGTTCAAGTATAAATATAACCAGTAATTCTTGTTAGAGGGTAAATATAACCTATACAGCTGTGGATCTGTGCTGTTCTTGGCAGTGCCATTGGATCTGTAATGTTAAAACATCACTGTTAAACTTTACAGACTTCACTATTAATATATTTAAATTGGGGGTCTTTACAACTTCCTCATAGATCTGGATGGTGTACGGCGTTCAGCTGTTGGCCGTCGTGGCAGTCTGTGCAACGGGTCACGACTGTTGCAGTCTCTCTCTGAGTTGCCTGGGCGAGAGATAAGAGAAGCATGTCAGTCTCTGCTGTTCAGCATCTCTCTTTCTCTCTCCGCTGTCAATAGCCTAGGGATCTCGGTTAGCCTGGGCACGAGATAAGAGAAGTGTGTCAAACTGTAATGCTGTTTAGCACTGTAATACTCCGTTTCATTCTCTCTCTCTCTCTCTCTCTCTCTCTCACCGCTTTAAACTATTTCAGGGTTGAAAGTGGGTGGATTATCTGGTGACAAGTCCCAGACCAGCGCTCTCTCATTAGCACATGTGGCGTGCCATCACATGGTACCTTTGAAATGCTTCTACATCAGAGGCCACTGTCAAACACCGGCATGCTAAACTCCTTCAACAGAGGTGTCAGAGCCCATGTGTTTGATTTATACTCACCGATTTGCACAAATTGCCACACGCTCCTTTTAGCTTAGAGCTCTGGGCATGAATGAAAAAAAAGTTATTAAATTGAATTAATTGCATGAAATAAATGTTTTTTTTTTTTAGGCTGGTATGTAATGTCATCAACATATGTTAAAGAGCTATAAAATGTGTTTTTGCAGGCCGCTGTGTCTGAAGCACGGATCCATTCTCTCTCTCTCCCTCTGTTAATTTTAAGAGCTCCTTTGAGTGCATCATAAAAACAACAGCATGAAAGACCAGTGCTGCTCTCAGTGCTCTCATATCTGTCTCATAACCCTTAACACACACGCACACACTCTCACACACAATGATGCTTAAAACAGGTTGTTAACATTGCTTTGCAACCTGAGTCAGGTCTCCCACCATCATTGATTGCACTGGGCAATTTTAATTCATTATATAATTAATAATTTTGGGCTCTTTTTATTGTATGCTGTAAAATGAGAGACATTGTGACAGGAATTCTGGGCATTCTGCATTTGTGAATAATTTGTCATTCACATTTATAAATATGGTCAATCATTTTGTCTTAATTTAAAAAATTGTTTAATCATGTAAATTCATGTTTTACTTTCAAAATGATATTTTGATTTATTAATTTTTTGTCCATAAAATGAAAGTCAGTCCAGCGTTGTTTTGGACCCTATTGACTTTATTGACCGGCTGTAAATTGTCTTCTTTTGTATTCCACAGAGGAAAGAAAGTAACACAGGTTTGGAACAGCATAAGGGGTGAGTAGATGATAGAATTTTGGGTGAACTAGCCTTTTAAAATGGACTATGGTACAATACACACTATTCTTTCTACCCTCTCTTTTGCATATGGGTTAAATCTACATGACTTCTTTAAAAGTTCGGAAACACGGTTAATATGTGTCGATTTATGTGTTGAGGGGGAGAACAGAGTCATCTCTGTTAAAGTACATCAGGGGCGTTGAGATCTCTCTCCTGCTGTCCATAAAGCCTACCGCTCAGATTGTAAAATGGCCTTTCACGAGATGACACAGGAAGCACTCCCTAGCTGAGGCTCAGCCGTTCCCCACCGACCACAAATCACTGCGCACCATTCAGCTCCTCTGACAAACCCTCTCTGGGTCAGAACTGGTACAGTAACAGCTGGTTTTGAATTTAAAGGTGCAGTAATATATTCACAGATTTTATGGCTGGTTGAAGATCAGTGATTTGTTGAAATGTAATTGTCTACTGTCTCTGCCGGTGGTCACGGGCTAACAGGTCAGCACTGGTCTCAGAGGAAGAGCACTGCTAACAATCAAATCCATTGTGCAGGTCTGCTTCAGTTCATGTGTCTCACTCTGTCAGGACTTCACATACTAATCAAAAACATGTTTAATCGCAGTCCGTTCTATGACCTGAGGCATATAGGGCCACAGCATGAAAGACCTTTTCTTGTGCCTTTTACCTTCATCTGTGAAAGTGACAGTTGCAGCAAACCTTGGGAATGGGATTGTTTCTAAGTGGATATTTGACTTTTTGAATTTAGGTAAGATGCTGTTGTTGAGAGTATTATATTGGTTCTAGATTTGATCTATATCTATCTATCTAATCTTAATCTAATCTAATCCTAAATATAAATCTAATATATCTGTACTTATTTATTGTTTTGTTTCAGTTTATAATGAAGTTTATAATAATTACCTTCCAGTTTCCTATAATTTATGTCATTTTGTCATCATTTTATTTGATGATTTGTGCCGTACTGCTGCTAGGAATGCTATTTTGTCCTTTTTGAAACTGAGCCAGACAAGGTTTACTTCTTTGTTAATGGAATAAAACATTAATTTCAACTATTTAACCCAGTCTTTAAACTAACTGCTGGAGGTTTGTCATTTTGTACATGCATTAACACCCCGTGTTCTACTATTGGTCACAATTGTGACCAGACATAAAACACATTTTTTCATGGACTTTTCTATTATTATTATTATTTTTTTTTTTTTACATAATTGACATTGATTGTTTAATATCCTTACAAATACCATACGAATTCATATATGCCCTCTCTGGGAAAAAATGGGATTAAATGGGTTAATTGCGAACCAGTGTGAGTCTTTTTTGGTAAAAAAGAAAAAGAAAAAAGATTCGATTAAATAGGATGAATCAAAATAGGTAATCATTCAGTCGGTTCACTCGGTACAACTCATGACTATGGTGGGACAGAGTTATTCACTGTATAACGCGTCAGAACTGATATCGTTTGGTATAATTCGTTTTATTTATTATCACTTTGTCGGCATCATGGAATGTGTTTTCTACTGTATCTCAAGGCTGAAAAAACAACAACGCCACCGGTAAGCTACCGACGCTTGTTATTTTTAAACTCTTTATTTTTAAACGGTTCTTTTGACAATGGGAAAGTTTTAGAAAAATAGCAAATTCTCTGTCCAGTGCACTGAGTAGTGCGCTATCCAGCCTCCTAGTCGTGTCACACATGCCAGGCCCTTCAGTATGTTGTTTCCCCTGAGTGGAACAGACTCTAACCTTAGGAGTACTAAGTTAAATACTCAAAGTTTTCAACAAGCAGTCTCGTTTTACTGTGTGAGAAGTCGATGTTTGTGATTTTTGGTCGACTTTGCCCATTTTTATATGGCTTTCCCGAGGCGATTGTTAAAGGCCCACTGAAGTGCCTTGAAACGCTCAGCATTATTCAGTGTGTTGACGTAATTTCCCCTGAAACGGCTCCAGCTGTAAGCAGCTCCTCCCCTTTTTTAAAACAGCCAATAGCGTTTCGTTAATATCACAGTTTGACTAGAGCCTTTGTTTGGTAAAGCCACAGTTTACTCCTAATCTCTAACCGTTTATCATCATAATCTCCTCCATATCGCTTTGAAATACAGCATTCTGTGCAGAATTCAAATGGGTCTGATATGTTTGTTGTCTGCGCCGACTTGCACATATGATCCGCTCTGCGCTCTTGTGTCTCTAGTCTAGACCAGAGCCGTTGGTGGGTGTGTGTGTGTGTGTGCTGCGGCAGTGCGCGTGAAACTAACGTGAAACCAGACTTCATTCGCCTCAACTGAAAGCATATTTACACTGTCTGAATCGTTTCCAATTGCACAGTCCACTATGTGCCATTCACCATGTAGAAAATAGTAAATGTGTGAACAACTCTTCAGATTCTAGAGAGCATTTGATTGGACAGAAGATGTGATGAGAAGGTGAAGTCCGCGATGATGATGTCATAAAAATCACACCAGCTTATTCCTAACCTTAAGGCTAACATAGTCATACTAAAAGCTAAAAAACTTCAATTTTGATTTCAGGGGGCCTTTAACAGATTCGTGTCAGAGGCACAGGGGTCAGCGCTGTAGTATAGACCTACATGACCAGTCATTTCCTGTCTATGAGTGAATATGAACATTTTCAGTCATCACTCTCTGTCGGTCCTAAATCTCACACCGCCTGATTTTGTCAGTTGTCAGCTGATGCTGCACAAATGTTGTTTGTGTTTGGAAATGGAGTGATCTCTCTATATTTCTATTTCATTTATGTGCTCTTTACAGTGTGAAAATATCACTTGCACTGTCAAACCAAGTATTAATAGAGTCTGTCCAACATCAGTGCCAAGCTGTGCTCACAAATCACCCCTTATATACTGCACTATTCCAGGGACAGCCATTTGAAATGGTGTCAGAAACCATAGTGGACATTAAGGAGTGCACACCCATGCAAGCAAGAATGATTGTACAAATATGTACACTCGGAGGGTAACGAATACCGATTAAGCACTGTGAGGGTCAGGGCGAATTAAAGGGTTCGTTCACCCAAAAAAGAAAATGATCCCATAATTTACTCACCCTCAAGCCATGCTACATTCTCCTAGGTGCATAAGGCATTATGAAGCGAAATTATGCTTTTTTTTTTGTAAGAAAAATATCCATATTTATAACTTTATAAACTATAATCACTGGCTTCCAGTAACAGCCGTATGTGAGTCTAGTTCCGGCGTTAGAGTGACCTCTGTCCCGACGTACTGACGAATGCGAAGCGCAGAAGATAGAGCAAAACAAAACACTGGTCACAAATTAGAAGTCTAAAACAAGAATTTTTAAAGAGAAATGTTGGAGGAGCTTGAGTTTGCCCAGCCCTGTTTGTTTGAACTGCGAGAGGCGTCTACTCTCACCTAAGCTTACGCTACTCCTACATCCTACGTCATATGTCGGGTCAGAGGTAACTCTTCCGCCGGAACTAGACTTGCGTAACTCTATTCACTGCCATTATAAAGCTTGGAAGAGCCAGGATATTTTTTTTAATATATCTCCGATTGTGTTTGGCTGAAAGAAGAAAGTCATATACACCTAAGATGGCTTGAGAGTGAGTAAATTATGGGATCATTTTAATTTTTGGGCGAACTAACCCTTTAATTCCTGCGTCTTAACAGTAAATGTCATCCACAGTGGATCATACAGGTTTTAATGGATTTTTAATCGTTAATTAAGGTTTATACAAGCTAGTTTCTATGACATATTATATGGTAAACAATTTCATTACTCCTAGAATTTAACAGTTAGCTAAGTGTCAAGTGATTATTAAAGGGATGGTTCACCCAAAAATGAAAATTACCCCATGATTTGCTCACCCCAAAGCCATCCTAGGTGTATATGACATTCTTCTTTCAGACGAATACAATCGGAGTTATATTAAAAAATGTCCTGGCTAATCCAAGCATTAATAAAGGGGTAATAAAGGCCTTCTGAAGCAAAGCGATGCATTTGTATAAGAAAAATATCCATATTTAACACGTTATAAAGTAAAATATCTATATATAATAATATCTAGCTTCCTCCAGACCACCTTCCGTATTCAACTTACGAAAAAAGCGTAACTGGCGTGACGTATGACGTCGGACGTAGTGTAAACATTTTGAACTGCGAGAGGCGTTACACTTTCTTTGTAAGTTGAATACGGAAGGTGGTCTGGAGGAAGCTAGATATTTTACGTTATAAAGTGTTAAATATGGCTATTTTTCTTACACAATCCCATTGGTCTTTATTAACCCCCCGGACCTGTATGGATTACTTTTATAATGGATGGATGCACTTTTTTGGGCTTCAAATTTTGGGCTGCCATTCACTGCCATTATAAAGCTTGGATTAGCCAAGACATTTTTTTTTAATATAACTCTGATTGTATTCATCTGAAAAAAGAATGTCATATACACCTAGGATGGCTTGAGGGTGAGTAGATCATGGGGTAATTTTCGATTTTGGGGGAACTATCCCTTTAAATAAAAAGCACGGCCTATACTCAAAAGTGGCAACCCTTCCAGTGCATAATGGGGCGGTTTCCCGGACAGGGTTTAAATTAAGACAGGAGTAGGCTATAAGGGCTCCTGCATGTTTTCTCTGGAACATAAAAACCACGCTTCAACTGATGCCTTAGATGTCTTCAATATTTAATGTCTTCAGGACAACCAACATCACACACCATCAAATGGACACCGTGAAAAAACTGAAAATAAATAAAAATTACAATCAAATTCGTGATTAAGTGATTTTTCCATGACGTTGTTCGATTAAACCCATAGCTTATTAAACTGATAATAATACACATAGTACCTTAAATTATAAACAAACGTACCGTGTGCTTTCCAATCAGGATTCAGGAGACATTAGGAGACATCTTCTTATCAAACACTCTTTTCAATCTTACACTTCTCAATTCGTGTGCGCAACACCTCATGTTTTTCGTGTTCACGGTAATCAAATCACATGACTGGTACGTTTTACGTTACTCATTTTCTCCTGTAGGTGCCACTATTGCCAAACTATCATGCAAAACAAATATACAATTCTCAAATAAGTATTCATGAATTACAACATTTAAAACAAACAAAAACAAAACTTTCAAGAAGTGACCAAAATACTTTATCTGTGACAGCTACATAGGCCTTAATCTAGAATAGTTAAGCGTGATTTAAAAAATGGTTTTCTGAAACACAGATTAAGTACAGATTACTAACACCTGGGGCCTGTACCATGATGGTATCTGAACAAACTCAGGGTTACAGGATTAGATTCGAGTTAACAAAACCAAAACAATCCAATCCGGCTTTGTTGGTACCATGATGCTGATCATCGAGCCAATCACATGCCTTTCAACACAGAGAAAGTGTGATTCACTTTCTCAATGTGATTAAACTCTTTTGCTGAAGATTAAGAGATTGAAGTATATAAAGAATTTAAATGCATTTACACAGAAGAAAATGCTTTTCCATGAAAGAGGATAAATAAAGAAAATATCTTTCTATTAGTGAATGTTGTGAAATCAGTTTATATAGTTGATTATTTATATATATATATACACACACTACCGGTCAAAAGTTTTAGAACGGTAAGATTTTTAAATGTTTTTAAAGAAGTCTCTTCTGCTCACCAAGGCTGCATTTATGTTATTAAAAATAAAATAAAAACCTGTAATATTGTGAAATATTATTAAAATGTAAAATAACTGTTTTCTATTTGAATATATTTTAAAATGTCATTTATTCTTGTGATGGCAAAGCTGAATTTTGAGCATCATTACTCCAGTCTTCAGTGTCACATGATCCTTCAGAAATAATTCTAATATGATGATTTGCTGCTCAAGAAACATTTATGATTATTATCAATGTTGAAAACAGTTTTAGGATTCTTTGATGAATAGAAAGTTCAAAAGAACAGTATTTATCTAAAATAGAAAGCTTTTGCAACATTGTACTACCGTTCAAAGGTTTTGGGTCAGTAAGAATTTTAATTTATTTTTTTGGGGGGAAAGAACTTAAAGAAATTAATACATTTATTCAGTAAGGATGCATTAAATTGATCAAGTGACAGTATAGACATTTATAATGTTGCAAAAGCTTTATATTTCAGATAAATGCTGTTCTTTTGAACTTTCTATTCATTAAATAATCCTGAAAAAAAATTGTGCACAACTGTTTTCAACATTGATAATAATAATAAATGTTTCTTGAGCAGCAAATCAGTATATTAGAATGATTTCTGAAGGATCATGTGACACTGAAGACTGGAGTAATGATGCTGAAAATTCAGCTTTGAATCACAGAAATAAATTGCATTTTAAAATATATTCAAATAGAAAACAGTTATTTTAAATTGTAAAAATATTTCACAATATTACTGTTTTTGCTTTATTTTGGATCAAATAAATGCAGGCTTGGTGAGCAGAAGGGATTTCTTTTTTAAAACATTAAAAAATCTTACCGTTCTAAAACGTTTGACCGGTAGTGTACTTTGTATGTTTTTTTATATATATATATATATATATATATAAATACATAAGCATATATATATATATATAAATATATATAAATACATAAGTATATATATATATATATATATATATATATATATATATATATATATATACATATATATATATATATATATATATATACACACACACATATATATATATATATATATATATATACATATATATATATATATATATATATATACACACACATATATATATATATATATATAAATATATAAGTTCACAATTTTAAAACTTTATTTATTGTACAGTTTATTACATATTATCTGTATATATTAATATTAATTTAAACTAAATGCTTAATAATTTATAAACTAAAATTGCTTGTGTGTAATGGATTATGGGTATATTAATTATATATATATATACATACACATCATTATATATATATATATACATACATCATTATATAATTATAAATCATATACAATTATTATATTAAGTAATCATCATTAAAGCCAGACAATATATATATATTTTTTTATCATACAGTGACCTTTAATTTGGAGCAAGAGAAACTGGGGGAGTGACTTTATTGCATCAGACATGTCACTTTGCTCACAGCTGATTGGTTCAAATTCAGTTTGAGATCTCTTATCCAGAACATAACCTGCTCCGGAGCAGGTTAGCTGTGGAGCTTAAGTTACTATGGCGATGAACACAGCTAAAAGCCAAGCTACTTTCATGGTACCTAAAACCCAGGATTGGTGCAATCTAAACTGAAACTTACCTGGCTAGCCAGCAAAACTGGCTTCATGGTACAGGCCCCTGGACTATGGAGTCCTGAACTAAAATAAACTAGATTCATTTTAAACCAACTGAATTAGCATGACAGAGGTTGCCTATAAAACATGGAATGGACCAAGAAAAGCTTAAAATTGCATGGAACTGAGAAGCAAATCTAAAGGAAACAATGACAGCAGAAAAAGACTGCAATCAAAAAACATTTTACTGAACAAGAGAAAACTTACACAAGTAATACATGTGTCTTCTTTGAAACACAACGTTAATCTGAAGTTAAACCTGCCTCCTGGTAGGTTTAATTTAAGACTCAATTTAATCCTGGAGTAGCTCTAGTCTTCCTCCAGGAAATCAGTTTATTAAACTCTGGATTAGACCAAGTCTAGGACTATTTAAAACCATGACAGAGAAAGCAGATTTCTGTTAATCTGGTTTAAAAGGCCATTTTAGTCCAGAACTAGGCTTAATCTCTGTCCGGGAAACCGCCCCTAAGTGTCTGGATTTGTTCACTTGTTTTTTTCACTCCTTACTATATAGTGCTCTAATGTAGAGATTAGATGAGGGTATAGGGACCAGTTTCGGATACCGAACTAGTCTTTGTTTGTAGTGGACTATTTCTGTACTGCTTACTGTAAACTTCACTGTATATAATAAATTCTGCTGCTTACTGTTCTTTACCTATTCTGGAAAGAATTTCCCCAAAGCCTATGTAGATCATAGAAACCATTGGCATTAATTTGCTTATAGAATGTCTTATAATACTTTTGGGAACCGCAATCTGTGCGGTATGCTGTAACTGTAGTCACATGACATCATTACGTTGTATGTTTAATTCAGTGAGTGAAGATATCTCAAAAAATATTATTTAGCATTTTTATCCAATTCTATGTAAAAAAACAAAAAGTCGTAACTTTTAGTAGCTTGAGCAAATCCACCTTTTTTTCAATGTGGCAGTTATCTATTTCTTATGAACGTGTGAGACTCATTATTTCTTAGCCACTGTAGGTAAATAGCTAGAATAATAACAAATTGCAGTACACAGTAAAACTGTTTGCACAACAAACCAGTGTGTTTATGATTACAGTAATACATTGAAATTATATGATTAAAAAGTACCTGTTTTAGGTGGATAATGAATCAGAAATTGCAGGTGATGTTGGTTCTGGGTCATTTATCACTAAAAATGAGCTATTAGGGTAAGCGCATTGAATTTTGGGATACAGCATCCCACAGTTTGTTGTATGATTGTTGTATGTTGTATGATAACATTTTTGCCAAATGTAGAATGTTTGGGTGTTCCATGTATACAACAAATATGAATTTTTCAAAAAAGCAGGTAGTATGCCATTCCAAGCACACCTTTCTTTTTAACTGATGAAGCGTTGATCGATCCGATCAAAACGCCAATGATGAGTGATGAGCTGTTTTCTCATAAGCGCCACTAACTGTTGTCATCTGATGCATAGTCCATTGACTGGATTAACCCAAACTCCATGGCCAATCCTGAAGGTGAGAGGTCACTGGTATTATAGTACCTCTCTGCATTATTTTGGAACAGGAATGTCAGTGACCACAAAAGACTGCTTTGGCCAGATGATCAATGAAGTCCAAACGCAATCCGTTAAGGTCAGGGTTGAAATCCCAAAAAATGATGCTGTAGTGGATCCAGGTCAGAGGTGATCGTGAGGCCACATGCTGTCTGCTCAGTCATGTGTGAAGTTTTGAGAGTCATGTTTCGTTCTGTTTAGTCACAAAGAGATATGCTGGCTTGTCACACACAGAATACAAAAACCCTGACAAGGTGATACAAGACTGACCCTGTCGCATATATTTTGCAATAATGTCTGGCTGACTGTACATTATACATTACATATTTAACTCATAACTTAACTCATATTTAACTTTTTTGACCTCTGTTAAATTCTTCTAATTTACTAATGCTTTATGTCGATCCAATCTCGTATGACTTATATGGAACACAAAAGAATATATTTTGGAAAATGCCTCCATACAATGACAGTCAATGGATCAAATCCCAATGTTGTTTTTGACCGATTGAATTTCACTGTATGGACAAAAACGGTTCTTTCTCAAAAGCATTCTTCAAAATATCTGTGTTCCACAGAAGAAAGAAAGTGCATGTTTGGAATGGCATAAAGGATGAGCAAATGATGACAGAATTTTCATTTTTGGGTGAACTATCCCTTTAAAAGAAGGCCTTTTAGGATTAGTGAAGTGTTTGTGTGTGAGTTTTGCAGTGGCAGAACTGTAGCAGGTGGTCATCAGTCAGGTCGGACAGATGTCCTCTGGCTTGTGGAGGTCAGAGAGAACAGACTGAGCTCCGACCTCCGGTGTGCTGAGAAGGCGAAATTCTATCGCAGTCTCTATCCTCATTGATCGGCCACACTTGAGCACGCATTAGGTTGCATCCACACAACAGCATGCTTTAATGAAATCAATCTGTTGTGGAAAGGCCTCGCTCGGGTACCAGAGACAGAAGGAGGATTTAGAAACCTGTTACTGTACCATCAACATCTATCAGTTGGGCTTTTCATAGGTATATATACTGAGCGTAAAGAAATGTCTATGTGTATGTGAATGTGATTTTATATGTGAGGAAGAGAGTTCACATCCTAAATGGAAAAAACATTAAGAGTGGGAGCGCATGGTAATGTTCAGAATAGCATACCACCTTACTACTCATATTATCCACCCCTCCCCCTCGAGTATGTAGTATATTATGCACAGCATGCAGATTTTTTCTTTGTATGGAATATTCAGATGACATACTACATTTGCCTAAGTATGTAGTATACAACAAAGTGTACTGCATAGCTGCATCCAACATTATTATGCATCCATTAATATTTTGAATAAGTAATTACTTCACGACCGCTAAAAACGTATGTTCAATATAGTATGAATGTGTGTAGTATGAATGTAATTTGGGCGTACTATATTCGCCATGTTGTCATTATCATGTGACCTATCAGTGTCAGTTACATCGCTTCACTGCCATTCATAAATCCTGTCCCCTGGCCTCCTGGGATAGTGTCCATCGTATGCATACTTCAGAATCTCGCTAGAAAATTTGTATTTAGTAGATAGTGTTTAACACACAAAAGCGTGATTATCAGTTCAACACACTGAGGTATAGAAATTCTACATTGAATTTTTAAACAAAACTGCGCTGGTATCGGATCGGTATCGGTATCGGCCGATACTCAGAATTTATGGTATCAGATCGGATCGGTTCTGAAAAAATGGTATTGGTGCATCCCTAGGTTTAAGTAAGTTACCCATTTTTGCCATTCAAAAATCAAAAATTCATTTATTTACAAAAATGTCTGAGATTTACAGCAGTGGATAACAACTGTTGCTAAGCTATGGCTGGATTGCTCTCTAATGTTTTAAAGGCAGATCTTAGCCAAGGTTCAGTTTATTTGTAAGACACATGTACATCAAATTTACACAAAATTTACACAAAATTAAAAATCCCAAACATTATTTAATTATGAGATGATAACCTAGTAAAACAATGGGTCTCATTCACTAATAATTGTCTGGATAATTTCATATTTGTATGCACAAGAGAACTTTGCACATATTACATGCCCAAACAATCTCTATAAAAGAGCTTTTCGCATAACCTTTCCTTTAAAGCCTTTTCCTTTAATGCCAAGTTTGCCATTCTCAAAACCAGTTCAAACACAATTAACACCTTTTATACAGACCCAGATTACAGACCATACAGTACATACGTGTATCTGCATTGTCATACAGAGAAACCTTGCTAAAAAAGGAAACCAAGTGATAATGCCGCTTTTCTTACTCTTTCACTGTATATAATAAAATATATTTAAGGTGAAATATCTATGTATAAAATTTTATCTTAGCACAATTATAATGCCATCCAAAGTAGGCCTATGTGATTTTTGCAAAAGTGTGGTTTCAGTTGATCCTACATCCCCCCCCCCCCCCCCCATAAATTTAAAATACTATGAAAGTTATTAGTGCATCATGATTTGTTTTTGTAAATGTTCATAAGATTTCACGCACGCTTAGTGAATGAGTGTGTGTTTTAAACTCTTTTATTGTTGCATATCCTACTGTTTCTCAAACTTGTATGAGAACGTCAGTATTCCATTCCGACCATATCCCATGTCTAGTTCACCCCATAGCACAGCTCAGTGACACACAATCTCCGGCTCTAGACAAAGTAATAAATATCTCGTCCGTGAGATAAAGGGAGAGTGTGAGAGATGATTACTCTCAGATGTGCCATATGTGTGAGTTTACCCACAGTACACGCGGAGCCGTGAGGATGAAGGGAGTGGAACCTCCCCACACTTGTTCTTTTCATCCCTTTATTCTTGCAGGAAGAGGCACATGTATATTTTTGGGGGGGCTGTGAGTGGTGTGTTTTCTCTCAGTAGGGATAATGCTAGTCATTAATCATCGTGTCTTGTGCTGAAATGGCCTCCTGCTTGAAATGTCACCGGGATCTGCTGTGCCCAGTGCCCGCTACTGTTCATCCACTCCGTTAACCGTTCCTGGGAGCCTCCCGCTGTTTCACACACCTGGACTTGAGCCAGCCGACCGGGATATTTTTAATTCCGCTTCCCCTTTACCTCAACGCTCAGGAATGCTCTCCCACCTACGTGGCGTCTGCTCGCCATTACTTTTATTTGAAATTCAGATCTATATTTGCTCATCAGAAACACATGCTACGTCGGGTAAAATGCACACAGAGCGCTCACAATGAGGAACATCTTGGAGCCCATAACTTAAGCTTGTTGTTAAATTGCCCCGAACCATGTGAATATGTGTATCTGTGTTACAGGAACACAGGAAATACCGTCCTGTTATCCAGGTTTTTGATCTATATGTCCATACACAACCTCTTGTATGGAGGCCCGTGCTATTAAGATACATTTAGAACAGAACCAAAGATACTGAGAACCAGGACAGTTTAATTCAAGTATACACACAATACTTCCATTTACAGTGAGTTACAGACACTCTTGTGTGACGTTGAAGTGGATTCTTTATGTTGGAGTGATGATGTGTGGCATCTGTGCACTTCATAAAGGGCTCATGCTCACGGGGGTCGTGTTATTGTTGTAGTGGGAAGTTCTTCACATCATAAATACGCCCCTGGGAAACAAGATTTTGAGGAACTGAAACATGTTTCGAGGTAATGCGTAATTTACACACCAAACTTTCCCTGGGGCAGATGCTTCGCTGACTGACTGAAGGAGCAAATTGTGGACAAAATGGGCACAGGCTTGCTGTATTTTTTTCCCTTTTTGTTTGAAACCGGAATTTGAAACACATAAATAGGACAAATGTGCCCGGTTTTCCTCCTGGACCCCATCTTGGTAAGTTTGGGGGAAGTTTTTGTGATCAAAAGCACTGAAAAACGGTTCCAGGGCAGGATACTTTCACGCCGTGTTCTCAGGTTTAGATGGAGGAGGAGGAGGAGGAGGAGGAAGAAAGGTTTACCTTCCTTTTTTTCTGTGAACTTTTGAGGGGAGACCCCAAAGTTTTTTTTTTTTTTTGGTAACGCTACATTCCACTGCAGTCAGTTGGGGTGGTCTCGTGTATGTTTGCATGTCTTCATGCTTGTCTCTCCCTCAGAGACCCAATGAAAGTTCAACCCTCATGATCTGTTGAGATTAACTTTACTGTCTTTATCTTTGGGGTTCCAGACAGCCCTATGATTTATTTATAAAATGTCAAATCAAACACATTTTTGATTTTGTTAATTTTTTTGAAGGAAGCTTCACATAAATGATGATCAAAGCCAATCTGTTAAATGAATTGATGGATTCTTTAATGAATAGAAAGTTCAAAAGAATAGCATTCATTTTAAATAAAAATCTTTTTGTAACAATGTAAAAATCTTTCCTGTCACTTTTAATCAGTTTAATGTGTCCTTGCTGAATAAAAGTATGAACTTGTTTTTATAAATTGTTCAAAAGTAATCTGATCGGATTTCGGCTATCGGATTCGATCAAATCTGGGTTTTTCAAAAGAAAAAAAGAATTCTGAAATCAGATTAGATCACAAAATCCAATCTTGGTTTTGATCTGGATCAAATCATCAGTTTGTGTTGTTAGTAAGATTGGAATACCTTTGACCCCCCAAAAATCTGGATTATACCGATCCCAGCAGAAAGGTGGAATTCAGGAACAAAAATGTAATAAAACTTTAAAACTGGTCAAACAATACAACATTTGAATCATGTAATATACTGTACACACACATATTTGTTTATTTTGCTCTTGATTTAGTTTAGCTGTTAAAGTAATACATTAGAAGTAGAAATAAGGCTACTATTAAGTCTTTCGGTAGTAAAGTAAATATAGTAAATAGTAAAGTAAAAAATAGATTTTGGTGCCATAAAATAATACCTAAACAGCTGTAAATATCAAACAAAAATTATTATATTTCATTTAAAGTGCTTTTATCACTATGTTTGTAAACTACATTGGCACAATCATAAGAGATGACCCAGTCAAAAGTTCTTTGCGAGCGAATCCAAAGTTTCTCGGGTGAACGCTACGCAAAACTTTTCTGAGAGAACGCAAAAGCATTGAAGTATTTTTTTCTTTCCTCATCTCATATTTTTTCCATCACCATGTCCCTTTAGGGGCTCCGTAATCCAGATTTGGTAATCTGAAAAAGTGTGTATCTGGATCAGGGTGATCCAATCCAATTTTGCTTTGAAGAACCGGCACAAAAGTAATATGGATTACTTGATCCTGATCGCAAAACATGGGATTTCCAAATCCAGATCATTCTGATCCAGATTAAACTTTTTAAACAACTGGCCTCTGGTTTCAGTTGACATGGATTGACCCAATATTAATTTCAAAATTAAAGTATTTTTTTTTTACCATCCATGATTTTTAATATGTTCCTCTTTTTAAATTTTATTTAGTCAGTCCTTTTGGAAATGTCATGAAGTATCAACCTGAGATGTTTAAAGGGCACTGGTGTCTCTGAGACCTCAAACAGAACTTGAAAGTTGTTGCTCTGTCCATTTTAAGCATGATCATTTATAGTTAACATGATCAATAACATGTAACTCTGAAATGCTTCTTGATTTCTGTGGTGCGCCACCAATCATTAAGAATATAAGCCGGCCTTTGATTGGCTGACAGCTCTCTTGCACTAATTAGGATTGCTTTAACAAAGTGCCCACTCCTCCCCCTGTTTTACATATGTACTCTTTATTTAAAATGCCCCTGTCATATGCAGATAAGCGGCCGCATTGTTGCACGAGGGTCGGCGAGTTTCACACTCGTGTTGAAGCAGATGAGGCTTTCCTTCCTTTGGCTGCACAAAAACAAAACGTGTTAAGCAAAGGGAGGAGGAAGCTGCCAATTAGAATCTACAGGGCTGTGGAGCTTTGGCTGCTGATTGGCTAATTGGGTGTCTGAACAGAGAGCTCTCTCAAGCAGCGACACAGATCCCATGCCTCAAACATTAGTGTCACACTCTCGAAGTGTCTTTTGTGGCTTGATTTATGGATTGTTGTTTGTTTCTCTTTATCCTTTTATTTCTCTTGCTTTCTCTCTAGCACAGAAACACTTAGATCATGTCCTGTGATGTCACTGAGGTGATGCCGTTTATCATGATGTCATCTGGTATGATTTGTCTTATGCCTGGGAAAAAGGACTACAGACTGACTTATTAATTTTTCAGAACTATATTAGTTATTTTTCTGTTTTTATGAATCAGGTAAATTATATTCAGAAACATTTTTTAATACTTTTTGACACAATAATAGCTTAATCATTCGGGAGCAACAATAAAAAAGAATTTGCATTATGAATATTTCAATGAAAACAACAGTTAAATAATAATATTACTATTTGTTTTGATAAATAAATGGAAATGTAGATTTTTTTTAATTATATTGGGCTATGTGCCTGTTTTTCTAACATCTTTCTCTTTAGATTTTATTACATTTTAATATTAATTTGTTATTATTTTACAGGGGTAGCAATAACTGTGACTGGATTTTTTTTTCTAATTCCATGGTAAAATGTTTTAAGAATGTGTGAGCTCTACTTCTTTGTAATTATTCACCTTCTACATACATACTCTTACATATTATGTAATCAAATAATAGTGACTCTCCTGTAAAATGCGGGTTATTTCAGGTGGAATATGATTATGGGATTGACAGAACACTAGGAGTATCTGCAGCAAAAAATGTTTCATTATTAGAGCAGGTCAGTGATACTGGTAGATTATATAAGCTGTCATCACTGAGAGGGAGTTAGGATGATCTGTCAACAGCTAACAGTGACGATGGCTTCTCTCCGTCAGCATGCACTCACTCACCCCTGATATACATAATACAAATGCACACTATTTTTATTTTGATGCATTATGTATGTCATCGTCTGTGACGTTCTGGTGAATGGTGCAAGGATTTGCTCATAGCTGTGATGGAGAGAGACTGAGCTGACTGAGGTTGTGTGTGTTTGTCTGGTTTTGTCATCTTCCCTGTTCTTTGGCTGCTCAGAATATTTTAAACTGACAGTTCACCCCAAAATTTAATTTGCATCATCATTTACTCATCCTCATGTTGTTTAAAAACTGTAAATTATTGAGGACTATCTCCAAAATCTGGGTGAGCTGTTAACCATTGCAACCGGGTCCTTAGGTAATGAAATCTGATTTCAGATTCAAGTTCTGTTTATATGAACCCTAAAGTTTGCAATCTGATTCACATATTCGTTTCCATGTGCATTACGTATATTCAGAGCAAAACTTAAGTCGCAGTGTTCTAAACAGGAGAAAGATGCTGTTCTCATGTCACCAGAGCTACTGTGATTATATTACTTTTGCCTTAATGAAATATCTAAAATATCTAGAAAGCTGACTGGTAGGGTTGTCAAACGTACCTGGTACCAGCCGGTACTAAAAAAAAGTTCCATATATTCCAAATATTCCATACCCGCTGATAGACGCTGATTTCAAATGCTCTCGTTTGTGTTTGTTTGACTGCTCCCTGAGCTTCAGAGGTTTCTATTTACAGCATGTTTTTATAAGTGTTGATCATTGTAGCCAGTCACAATCATATCTGTTGAGCGTGTGAACGTAATGGCCTATCAGAGGTGCTAGTCAGTAAGTCAGAATCAGTTTAACACTGCTGAAAATGTGCAAGGTTTTGTTTATTGTGAGCCGCATGTTTGTGAATCCTTTTATCCTTTAAACACAATGTAAATAGATTCATTGTACAATTACGACAGCTTTTCCCCCCAGAATTCAGTGAGCTTGCACTTTAGAGATTGACAGCCTTAGTGATTATACTCTTCTCTTGCTTTCTGTTTATTACCCATTTACAATCTGAATACAAGTTTAGTTTTTCATGCTGTTAAGTACACTGCAAAGTTTCTGGATTGACAATCTGAAAGTGCGATGATTGACAGTGATAACCAATAGATGAGACAAAACAGCACAACATTTTTACTTAATTCAACAGTTTTTTCTCTGGTACCAACTACTGCAATTTTGGTACTATATGTCAGAAGAGGTTTTTTTTTTTTTTTTTTTTTTTAGCAAATATTTAGTAAATATTTAGTCACCTCCTTTGACCAGTTTGTAAGATGTAAATAAACATGTGCATACTCGTAAGATGTAAAACAAATATGCAAACACAACATGCGCATCATGGCACTTCACAAAGTCATTTATGTTATTCTAGTTATTAGCTGTTAAAATTATTTGGGTGCATATGAAGAGATTCATGATCATTCTGACTCATGAACAAATCATTTTCACTGTTTTTGTGAAAGAATGATTTGTTCATGATTTGTACATCTACTTCTCTTAGACACAGTTGCTGTTGTATGACTTCAGGAGACTTTGAACATAGTTCACAAGTCATATCGAACAATTTTCTGATCATTTTATGGTTCTTTTTTGACATTGTAGTGCTTGACTGCCCCAGTTGTCATTTACTTATATTATAATTATAAAAAGAGTGACAGAATATTCTTCAAAAATGAATATTTTGTGTTCCGCAAAAGTCATACACGTTTGAAATAACATGAGGGTGAATTATTCCTTTCAAACCTGAGCCATACATTATTCAATTCAAGCCAGCAGAAAGTATAAAAGTGTGAGGGTAGAAGAGAGAAGGACCAAAAGAAACCACCATTGAAGGAAAAATGAAAGAGAAAGAGGGTAAAAATGGTGGAAAAATGCAGCTCTAAAGGATTTCGCTTGAGTTCTGTGCTTTATATTGAGATCTGATGGCTTTTGACAATAGTGAGCCCCCTCCTCCCCCTATCCAGATGCCTCTACCCCTGAGGGGGATCTCGGGGGCCCATGGCGCACTGCTCCTGGGAACTACCGTGGGTGATTGGCCCCCCGCCTTACCCACCTACGATGCTCGCCTGAACAGAGCGCCGTGTGTAGGACAGAGCGAGCAGGCCGACCTCAGGGCCTCCTAATAAGCAACAGCAGCCATGGAGCCGGACTGCTGAAGAGATCCAGCAACAATGATTGTGTAATGATATGGAAATGACAGCAAAACTTGAGCTCGGCTACCGGCAGCGCCGTGATAGGAGACTTGTCCAAACTCATTAGGGTTTCTGTATGTGTCTCTATTCCTTTTTTGCGGGCATGCCCACTTCTGATCGGACTGTTTTTTTTTTAAACACAGTGGTCCAAACCTGGTGGGCTCAGTGGGCTCCATGCGTGTGTTTTTCGATTGGACGGTGAAACTACCCGAGCTCGGCTGGGCCCCTTATCATGTACAGCACACAAATTACGCAAAGCAGCATCCATCTGCCGCACAAATAGAGCTCCAACTCGAACCGGCGCTCTGCCATTGTTCTGGCCATTCGCCGCCCCACCCGGGGTAATTCATGTGCCCCGCTACTCTGCTCACCCGTCACTGGCTATTCACTTAAACCTGAAACATTTCCATGGGCACAAAGGCTTCAAACATGGCAGTGACAAAGGAAAGGATTTCTGCGTTTCTATTCTTTTCCTCCTCTCTGTCTTTCTCTTTTCTTCAAGACATTGTGTTGTTTAATTGGTTGTGCTTGGTAATTTTGTCTCTTGTCTTCTCTCATACTGAGTGATTGTGTGGGGACGGACGTTTGCTTTGACTGGATCGGACAGGAGCGGGCTTCCCTCCCGTATGCTGTGAGCCGTTTACCTTTGTTAGGTACGCGGAGTTCGGTTCGGGCTCCGTGTGTGGTAAGGTTTGGGAATCCTGCACGGATGTCGTGGGAATGCAGAGGAAACGTCCCTCCTCATGCCGCTGAATGACTGAGATGACCCCTCCATGACGTGCTCAATGAATTCATATCTCTGGTCTTGCTGGTGATTAATGATTCTTGGCGCTTTCGTGTCGGATCCATTGAAAAGCCCAGCAGTGAGCCTGTACTGTACATTTTCTTTGTTGTAGAGACTGTGTGTGTCCTAACATGCTTTTTTTTAAAGTGAATTCCATACTGTATTGCTGGCTGAAAGAGCGTCAAGGTTAATGAAGAGGGTGGAAAAGCAGGAGAGGGCGAAGGAGAATAGGGGAAAACGACTTTGGCTTTGTCTGTACACAAGAGAAGGTGTGTGTATGTGTGCTTGAATGTATGCGTGTACATTTGAGACAGAGAGAGAGCGAGAGAGCAAAAAAAAAAGGTTCAGCGGGTTTATTACCTGGAGTCATAGCTCATCTCAGCCAATCCTGCAGCGCCTCTTTATTGTACAGCATGTGGTTGTGTAATACACTTTTCAGCCGGAGCTGGGATTCTTTGTTCACTGCACCTGGGATTCTGCAGGCTTTGTTCTACACATCCAGTATATGTCTTAGAACCTATAATAATAATAATAATAATTATTATTTTTTAAAAATCAAAATTTATTTATTTATTTAAATATATATTTTTTTATAATACTGCACAATTTTTGTGTTTGAATATTAATTTGTGGGCTGCCTGGCCATCTTTTTTATTTTATTTATTTTTTTGTTATCTAGTGTTAGAGATGAGATAAACTGGAGAGATAAAACGCAATAAATCATCTAACATTCGTGTAAATATGTGGGACGTTGTAAATTGCATCTTTGGCAAAGCACATTTGTTATTGTGCAATCTATAAGAGACATCTAATGGTTTTTCATTTAAATAATGTATTTGTCATGATTTTCGTCACCTTGACAACTAGATCCTTAAATGTACAATAAAATGTGTGTGTATATATATATATATATATATATATATATATAAATTTGGTTGTATATATGTATGTATATGTGTGTGTGTGTGTGTGTGTATATATATATATATATACAGTGTATATGTGTGTTATTAATTATTAGAATCAGTATTGTTTATATTTCATAATTTATAATATTTTTTTCTGGAATATATGTACTTATAAAATAATTACTGTGACAATGTGTGTTTCTTTTCTTTTCTTTTTTTCTTTTTTTTACAATGAATTAAATGACAAATTTTGTAATTTTAAAATGTACATTTATATATCATTTTGGGTGGTTGCTATAGTCTTTGTTTCATAGAGCCATTGTCTGTAACTTGAGCCGACTGCATGAGTGCTAGGAAAATCAATATTTATTTATATAGCATGAGCTGAATGTGCATGTATAAATGTGAGAGCATATGAAGCATTCCAGACAGTACGTGTTTCATGTGTCCTTGCAAAGCCTCGCAGTACCCTGTCTCCCGTCCTCTCCCCCCCCTCCGTCTCTCTCTCCGTCTGTCTCTCACTTGCATAATGGCAGGAGCGAACGAGCGAGCGTGTGTGCGAGGCTGGATGTATAGTGAAAAGGGATGATCTCATGTACGGCTCGTTGCTGAAAAGCAGCCAGGATTTCATCATCCCTCTCTCCTCTCTTTCTTTCTCTCCACCCCTATAGGATCTGTAATACCACAGTCTGCCTCACTGGGGTGCCATAGACCTATGATCAAACCAGGGTACCACACACACACACACACACACACACACATACACACACACAGACATACACACGCGCGCACACACACACACTCTTGCAACCCATTAAACCGTAAGCCCCGTGCATACTGTGTGATTTCCACCCCCCACCCCACCCACAATTATACCATCTGAGACACATTTTGGTATCATAAAAGAATACTTTGATTGTAGGGCAAAATTTTACATCACTTAAGTTTGGAATGCTCACCAATTACTGATTAAATGGATGATTTGCAATAAATATTAGCCTTCAACATAGTTTTATCCTTTAACACGTGTACTGTTGTGTGAATGCTTCTATAATGCCACACTAATGAAGTACCAAATAAACTTATCTTATTATTTAGCATTTATGTTCCTTATACATATTTTTACCAAATATCTCACCATACTCATATTTTGCAGTCTGAATAAACAAACAACAAAGAAACAATTGCACAGTGTGCATCAGGCAAACGACAGAGACCAAGGCACTGTCACAGAGTAAGAGGGAGGGACCACAGATGTAGAGGTATGATGACAGACTGCGGAGAAGGGATGTGAGAAAGAGAAAGACTGAGAGAGCGAGAGAAAGAGGTGTGGTTAGGTGGGCTGCATTGTTAGAAGCAGAATAAATCAGTCTGGTCAGTGTCTGCAGGGCTTTATCGTTCTGGGATGCAGAGTGTGAATCTATGCGCATAGATGTGTGTCTAGTATGCTTTGTTTCAAGGTCATACTGCTCCCACAGCTTAAAGCTTGAATTATGTAACCCAGATATTAATGCCTTCAGTGTATCTCTCCCTTCATTTCTGGCATGTTGGGATACCATGGTTGACAGTCATCTATGAGACAGTGTTGTTATTAACAACACCTAGAACTATAAAAGGGAAAAAACATTTTTTGTTAACTAAAGAGTTTTGAAATGTTGCTTTGGAAACTAACAGAAATAAGTTTAAGTAGGTGGATAGATAGATAGATAGATAGATAGATAGATAGATAGATAGATAGATAGATAGATGTGTGCATACAAATATTGGTTTGAAGGTACGTGACATCCTATTTAGCTGGAAAAAAGAAAAATATCAAAAATACATGTTATGTCATCCAACAGTTACAGTCAAACCAAAAATGATTCAGACACCAGATATAATTTTTTACTAGAGGGTCCAGGACACTATAGTTAATTTATGTAAGTGAGGATAGCAAAATAAAGTAAACTGTGACATATTATACCCAACAATTCTTCATACAGTGGACTACCAGTAAAATTTATAAAAATTTGGCAGCAAAATTATTCAGACACTTTGACCTGACCATGTTTTGCTTAAGTGTTTTTTCTTTAATTGCTAATGTGACCTTTTACACCACAGACTGAACAAAATGAAGCATTGCTTGGTAACTGGTTGACCTAAATTGGTATTATCTAATTGTGTGCTTAAATTGAACAGCTGACAGCTGATTGGTTGATTGTAATCCATTACATACCTTTCTATCAAAGTTAACTGACATTATCAAGATGAATTAGTTCTGTCACAGTTTAACTCTGAGTTCTTGTCATATTTTATTACCATTTTCTAAACTATAGTGAGAAAATGTTGAAGGTGTCTGAATAAATTTTGGTTTGACTGCATGTCATTCTGATATCATACAATCATTCTTTAGTCTAAAGCTGCGGTCACACTAGAGTTTGAGCACACAGTAACGGTCGTGATATGACGTCACACTCTGCGGCATCTTTTTTATGAACATGAATTGACGTATGACATATGCCATGATGTATCGATCTTCTGCTGGTCACAGGTCTTCACGTGATGCGAATTCGCAGGTCAGACGTCACCAAACTTAAACTTTGGAGCGCAGCAAAATGCAAAACTTTTAGCATGAGCTTGTGTTTCCGTTCTGGTGCATTCGCATGTGTATGAATGGAAGTTAATGAAACTTAATGTGTAGTGTGACCGCCCCTTATAAATGTTGCAATGAGGGAGTTGGTTGGTACTGAAGGTGTATGTCCTTTATAACATGTTATTTCCGCACAGATCTGAGGCCTTTTCTCCTCTTGACCCGGGTGTGCAACATTTTGACCTGTCAAAGTGTCTGGCAGGGGTGGCCCATAAACCAGCAGGTTGTCTGAGAAACCCTCAAGTCTCTGCACACTTCAAGCCTTTATTAGAGAAACAGGAAAGAAACGAGGGATCAGGAGAGGAAAAGGGGAACCTTTGCTCTTTAGGAGGCCACAGATCCATTTTAAAGAATGAACGTCACATGCCTCAAAACCTAGTAAAGAAATCACAAACGCTCTTCGTTGAACCCGGTGCTCTGCAATTACCTCCACACGTTTTCTCCGGCTCCCACACACACCTGGTTCAGTGAGTGCAAACCTGGCTAATCTGTCTGCCAAACCCTCCCCCGCCCCTTCCTCTACACCCAGCAAACATCTCATCATCTTGACTGAAGTGTCATTGTGAAATCCCTAAAGTCATTAACAAATAATTAATTAGCAGCCCCCTGAGGGAATGGATTAAGACCTCTGCAACAATGTTTTGTTGCACTCTTGGGAAGAGAAAAGGGAGAAATGGAGGAAGAGCTTTACAAATCAGGTTCATGATTCAAGTCATCACCTCACACATCAAGACTGATTCATGCTTAACTCTCATGCTATGATTTATTTTAGCTCTATTAAAGGGTATAGCGCTAAACACACACACACACACACACACACACACACACACACACACGTATATATATTACTAAATTTGTATACCTTACTAATATTACTAAATTTATATATTACTATATAATATATATTACTAAATTTATTAGTTTATATATTATATTTATTTATATATATTACGTATTGTTTTAAGTAGCAAATATGATTATCACATTATCGCTCTCTCTCTTTATATATAGTGGGGAGAACAAGTATTTGATACACTGCCGATTTTGCAGGTTTGCCCACTTACAAAGCATGTAGAAGTCTGTAATTTTTATCATAGGTACACTTCAACTGTGAGTGACGGAATCTAAAACAAAAATCCAGAAAATCACATTGTATGATTTTTAAGTAATTAATTTGCATTTTATTGCATGATATAAGTATTTGATACATCAGAAAAGCAGAACTTAATATTTGGTACAGAAACCTTTGTTTGTAATTACAGAGATCATACGTTTCCTGTAGTTCTTGACCAGGTTTGCACACACTGCAGCAGGGATTTTGGCCCACTCCTCTATACAGACCTTCTCCAGATCCTTCAGGTTTCGGGGCTGTCGCTGGGCAATACGGACTTTCAGCTCCCTCCAAAGATTTTCTATTGGGTTCAGGTCTGGAGACTGGCTAGGCCACTCCAGGACCTTGAGATGCTTCTTACGGAGCCACTCCTTAGTTGCCCTGGCTGTGTGTTTGGGTCGTTGTCATGCTGGAAGACCCAGCCACGACCCATCTTCAATGCTCTTACTGAGGGAAGGAGGTTGTTGGCCAAGATCTCACGATACATGGCTCCATTCGTCCTCCCCTCAATACGGTGCAGTCGTCCTGTCCCCTTTGCAGAAAAGCATCCCCAAAGAATGATGTTTCCACCTCCATGCTTCACGGTTGGGATGGTGTTCTTGGGGTTGTACTCATCCTTCTTCTTCCTCCAAACACGGCGAGTGGAGTTTAGACCAAAAAGCTCTATTTTTGTCTCATCAGACCACATGACCTTCTCCCATTCCTCCTCTGGATCATCCAGATGGTCATTGGCAAACTTCAGACGGGCCTGGACATGCGCTGGCTTGAGCAGGGGGACCTTGCGTGCGCTGCAGGATTTTAATCCATGACGGCGTAGTGTGTTACTAATGGTTTTCTTTGAGACTGTGGTCCCAGCTCTCTTCAGGTCATTGACCAGGTCCTGCCGTGTAGTTCTGGGCTGATCCCTCACCTTCCTCATGATAATTGATGCCCCACGAGGTGAGATCTTGCATGGTGCCCCAGACCGAGGGAGATTGACCGTCATCTTGAACTTCTTCCATTTTCTAATAATTGCGCCAACAGTTGTTGCCTTCTCACCAAGCTGCTTGCCTATTGTCCTGTAGCCCATCCCAGCCTTGTGCAGGTCTACAATTTTATCCCTGATGTCCTTACACAGCTCTCTGGTCTTGGCCATTGTGGAGAGGTTGGAGTCTGTTTGATTGAGTGTGTGGACAGGTGTCTTTTATACAGGTAACGAGTTCAAACAGGTGCAGTTAATACCGGTAATGAGTGGAGAACAGGAGGGCTTCTTAAAGAAAAACGAACAGGTCTGTGAGAGCCGGACTTCTTACTGGTTGGTAGGTGATCAAATACTTATGTCATGCAATAAAATGCAAATTAATTATTTAAAAATCATACAATGTGATTTTCTGGATTTTTGTTTTAGATTCCGTCTCTCACAGTTGAAGTGTACCTATGATAAAAATTACAGACCTCTGCATGCTTTGTAAATAGGAAAACTTGCAAAATCGGCAGTGTATCAAATACTTGTTCTCCCCACTGTATATGTGTGTGTGTGTATATCAATGCTTGCAATATCAGTGCTTGGGTTTCTGAGGGTTGAAGGACATAAATGTGTCAATTGAGAAAGATATGTGGGTTAATATTTAAACAAATCCCTAATTAGACACATTATTGAAATGAGGCAGAAAAGCAGCAGTAAAGGATCATTAAAGTTTACAAGAGGACTTTTAAACGTTGTAAACGCACAGACACACCGACAGGCTTGGCTTTAGGGTTGTCAGGTTCACCCTTGACCTTAAGAAAACTCACATATGTTGATGAAGCCATTAGCTCCACGGCCCATCTCTCTGTCTCTCTCTCTCTCTCTCTCACAGACAGCTGAAAAAACTGCCCTCATCTGTCCCGTCTCATTCAAATGACCTTGTCCTGCTCGACCCTGACTCTGCCCACTCATCTTGCTAGCGTGTGCGTGACATCATCACATGGCTGGATTACAAAGTTTTAGCAGCTGTCGCTCTTAAATCCTTTTAACCTCCTGTCACCCCTCTCTTCCTCTTCTTTCTTCCTTCTCACTTCCCTCTACTGCTCTTGTTGGATTTTGATGGTGGAGATCAGGATGGATGAATGACGACCTCCCTAACTCGCCTATAAATCTTTTGTTTCTGTTCAGATGAGTTTAAAAAAAAACACACACACACATGCACACGCACACAGATACAGTTGTGTGTGTGTCCTGTGGTGTGTCAGTCTCTCAGCTGTGATTACAATAAGCACTGAACCCTGGTGTCGTGGTGATAGTAGTGCTCTAATGAACACTAATGAATCAGATGGTTGACAATGTGAGCACCAGGAATCTTTTGTGTTCATGTGGTGATGAAGATGAAGAGGTGTGTGTGTAGCCTAAAGCTATATGGCCAAATCAATCTATCTGGAGATAAAAGAATCAACGGCACACAGGAATAGATGGAGATTTAGACGATAATTCGCTTGGCTATGCTAAACCTTTGCTAATTCTCGCCAGGGTAATTGCTCTGATGAATCATTTGGGTTTTGTCTTTCTTCTCTTTGTATGTGGCTCTGTTCTGCAGTAGTTTCCTTTTGAGTATTTTGGTGTTCCTTTTGTTCAGCCTCATTGTTGCATATGTCTCCATTAGTAATAGCACAGATTTTTACCTTAGCGAAAGCAGCTTCTCAAATTAGCTACAGAAACAATGCTTTTATTCTTCTTCGTTTTTTGCACTTTCTTATGTATGCAAAGACAGAGTTGACAGGATTATTTTTCATGTTATGGCTGATGATAACTGATAAAAATACAGACATTAAGATTCTATTCTATTTTTGTCTAAATTTTAAGAACTAAAATAAACTGTCGTAAATGCTACAGTGAATTTAGGCAACATATTATAATCTAAATTGGATATTCATTTTGAGATCTGCTAAAGATTACATTACAGTGCAGTGTACAGTGTTTTTAAAGATTAAGTTAAATGATGGCAAAGGTATAATATCAACCCAATCTCACGGCAATTCGTACGTATTTTACGAGGTGGCTAATTCGTACAAATTTGTACGAGCTCACTCGTAGGATTTCGTAAGAATGACCTAACCTCAAACCCCGCCCCTAAACCTACCCGTCACTGTGGTTTAGACAAATCGTACAAATTCATACGAGTGAGGTCGTACGAATTAGCCACCTAATACAAATATGTATGAATTGGTCGTGAGACAGCGTTGATAATATAAATGTTAAAACGGGAAACGTAAAATGTAAAATTTAATGATAATTTACTCACCCCCACGTCATCCAAGATGTTCATGTCTTTCTTTCTTTAGTCAAAAAGGAGTTAAGGTTTTTGAGGCCTTGTGACCTTTCCAACGTGACTATGTAATGCCTAGCTCATCTTAGAGATAGTGCTAGTCGAGCATTTGTGGTTAAAAAGTATATAATTTAAAAAACTTTTTTTAGAAAATGGCCGATTGTTTCGCTAGATAAGACCCTTATTCCTTGTCTGGAATCGTGTCGATCCCTTTGAAGCTGCACTGAAACTGCACTTTGGACCTTCAGACTGTTGTACCCCATTGAAGTCCACTATATGGAGAAAAATCCTGGAATGTTTTCCTCAAAAACCTTAATTTCCTTTCGACTGAAGAAAGAAAGACATGAACATCTTGGATGACAGCATATATTGTACAGTATGAGAAAAGGTTAATTATTCAAAATTTAAATGTGAAAGTTGGGAAAATAAGCAGTGCACCTTTTAAATATTGAATATCATCTGATAGTGATAAGAAAGATCTGTAATATATCGGCCAATAACCAATATAGTACCAATATATGCTGCACTCAAAGCTGCAGATTTTAATGGATGAACTCATTTAGTAAATAAAATCATATCAATTGTGATAAGACTTTTCTGTTATGAAAGTTGTAAAAGTTGTCATTGTGATATTTACTTTAGTCACTATTTATAGGCATTATTTATGCAATTGCAAGAATAGAAAAAGGGCTTGACTTCAGTTATTCATTCAGACAGACAGTAATTGAGCTGCTCATGTTAGCTGTTGAACAGAAAACAAATTAAGTGATTATAGTAAATGTTGTCAAACACTGGCTGAGCAGATGAACTTGATGCTCTGAACACAGCTATTTCAGAGGGAAATGGAGAAGTATGTGTTTAAATAAAACCTTAATTTGAGTTGTGTAGAGATGTTCAAGGTGATCACTGAAGCATATGAGGCCTGGAGGTTGACCTCGATATGGTAAATTGATTCATTATTGCTAATGACGAGAGTGGCCTCATTTGCATCTTTGAACAGTTTGACAGAGGAGCTGGTTAGTTCCTCTAGGTTCTTATGGAAACACTTTGGTAAAGTCAGATTTAATGCAATGTCAGATTTAATGCAATGTCAGATTCGGCATAATGAGTTATTTTATCTACGGAACTGATTTTGGGCGTATGTTTTATTATTATATAACCAGTAGCGCTATGTTGTGTGAGTAATTTCTGTATTGCTTGTAGCTTAAGTCCAACACACACACACACAAGCTAATTATGTCAGTGCACACCCTACACACTCCCCTAACAGTATGACTTTCACATCCGATGCCCGCGCTGTGACTCAACAGATGAACAAAGAAATTAATAAACGAAGCATAAAGCAAATAATACCACTCAAACTCTCATTGTGTGAGTGTGAGTCTATGTAATTGTTTATTTAATGAGGTCAGAGTTATGTCAATGAACAATGAAGTAATAAGTACATGTTACTTTTGGACGGAAGGAAATTTGTACCAACATACATTTTCTTTATGGAATACATTTTTGACACATATAAAAAAATGTCGGCAGCGCTGTCATTTTGTTTTTAGACCACGAAATCAACAATGTCACTAAAGAAGTGTGTTTTTGGTTGTGAGGGAAAGATAACCTTGTTCAGCTTCCCAAATAACCCAGCGTTAAGGAAACCGTTGATGCAGTTTGTTTTTCCGGAGCAGCAACGGAGTTCTGAAAGTGTGTTTGTTTGTTCCCGGTCATGAGTCGAAACTGCAGGCGGTGAGTGAAACTGCATCAAATGTCTGTGTTTTGTTGGCAGTTGGCGCGTACGTGCATATAATGTAAACAACACGAACGTATAGTGAATCGAAAGTTATCCAGGGATAATGCCATGATGTATTGTGTGTGTGTGTGCGTTAGCTCTGCCCACTGCACACCTGCACGAGTTCGGCTGTTTTCGGAAAGAATCGTTACAGCGTATCTGTCTTTTTATATATAATAAAACTAAAGAGTCTTCAGAGATATGAAGGATGCAATACTACTCTATAGGTACTCAAGATGAACATGAGATTGGCAGAAACTGTGTGTGTTATGTACCCTTTAAACGTCATTTTAGCAAATCTCAAAATGAATATCCATTTTTCATACTGTACATTATAATGTTAGTGTTTTATTGTTATTTATATGACAAAATAAAATAGAATTTTAATATATGCATTTAAAGGTTATTGGCCATAACATGAAAACAATGATCAACTAATATCGGGGCATCCATACTTGTATTTGTGCTGTTGTGATGACTTTTAGCATGGCTGTGACTACTGGCGCCCTTGCTCTTGCTTAAATACAGTAGATGCTGTTGCAGTGTGGTCTGTTGGCACTTGAGGTGGCAAACGCACTGGAGGCAAGTTGTATTTTAAGAGTTCTGTCAGAGTCACCTTGTACTTTAAGTGCCCCTCTGTGCTTTATACAGCAGCTGTTCCTTATAGATCTCCCTCCTTGCTTTATACACACACACACACACACACACACACACACAAACTCACACACACACATACATCAACGAAACTGATCTGCCACCCTGGGCAATCAGCCAACACCAACCCCCCTAGTACCACCTCAGAAAACACACACACACACACACTTAGACAGACATCACAGCCCAAACCAACAGAACATTCCACTGGGCCAATGTTTAGCTTTAATCCCATAATAAGACCCTCAGCTGTCCAGGAAAAGAAAGAGGACTTTCCGCTGCTGAAGTCAGAGACTCTAGTCTTCTCCTCTCTTACGCTCTTCCTTTTCATTCTACCTTTGTTCTCCTCTCTTTGTTTTAATTTAGAGCATTTTGCCCTCTCGAGTTGTCCTCTTTTGGTTGAAGTCTCTTTCTTTCTTTGTTTCTTGCTCTTTCCTTTACTTCTCGTTTGCAGTGACTTATAGATAATCATGGATTTGTTCAAGACCACACACAGACATGGATGATAATATAAGCAAATGCAGTCTTGCATCCCACGTTAGCATTTAACATAGAACCCTGGCTCTTTGAATAGTCTTTATGCTGCTTAAACTGAAGATGCAGCATACTGGACGGCACAGCACTAAAGCTAATGATATTCTGTGTGCTGTTTCGTCATTGGATCAGTGTGTCATGACTTTTTTTAAACTCAGGGCACTAATACATCAGCATGAACTAAGGTACTGAAGAGCAGAACTAACAATGCCGTCTTATATGTGTAATCTTTAATACGATTACAATCCGCAAAGCTTCAGAACTGAGACTTGGCTGAGACTTAAATCAGCAGCACTAACTGTTGTAACTGTGATAGTTTTGGAGAAATGTAGCTAAATAAGACATACAAAAAATACTGTGGTGACGCTAATGCTTTCAGATGCTTCCAAATGACTTACTTTTGCATTACTTTTTCTTACCTGGGCTAGGCTTGCTTGCTTTTTTTTAAATAATAATAATAATAATAATAATAATAATAATAATAATAATAATAATAATAATAAAACAAAAGTTCTAATTTTGGCAAATGTAATAAATGTGAATAAGCCTCAGGCTGAAGGAAATGCAAATGTACACCTGTACAGTAGAGGGCGCAGCTCAAACCAAACTGTCAGCTGTGCAATTCTGGATTGCAGAAGAATAAGATGCAGTAGAAGAAAGATCAAAACTCTTAATTCAGCAATAAAAAAAAAATGAAACACAAACGTTATGTTTATCTAAAGTCATTTTTGATTATTGGTATGGTTGAATTGGATTATCAAAGGTGATAAAGTGAGATTAAATGCGTAAAGTATATTTGTGTTATTTAACATTTAATTACTGCAGGTTTGTGTATTAATCTGAGTTTGCATTTCCCTGTTTTCATTCATTTTGAAGAATACTAAATCTGTTTTTGTGCCGAGATGAGTAAATGCATGCTCACATTTAGTCTAGAACTACAATAACCATCATGTTCACACAGCTCACACAATGCCTCTGCACTTACTACAGATTTCTTTTAAAGGGATAGTTCACCCTGAAATGAAAATAAAGTCATATTTTACTCACCCTGCTGATGTTCCAATGCCCTATGTCCTTCTATCATTTTCGGACCTCAAAAGGAGAAATTTTGAAAAACGTCCTGCTCGCGCTCCTCCATATGGCAGTGAATGGCGACCAGGCTAAAACTTTACAAAAAGGATACAAAAGTATCACGTAATAATACAGTGAGATGTGTGCCATATATGGAAAGTGTTCAGGAGGCATACTATAAGGTTTTGCAAGAAAGAAACCTTATTATTCAGTCAAAATACCTGGGCTCGGCCGTTACTCTGTGCACGTTCCTGGGAGTGCGTGTGAGCCGTCAGCAGCTGCTCACGCTTACTATAACTCGCGCTGTTGTCATGACACCCAGGATAAGCACACATATGCACCGTTTTGAGAAATCAGGCTCAATAGAAACAAACGCGACTCTCGTCTATTCTATAAGGTAAATAATAAGAAATAATTCAAATATACTAATAATAATTGTATTATACTACATAATAATAAGGTAAACCTCCTGAAGTGAATGTTGTGTACCGGTTGTCATGACAACATTGCGAGTAAGCGTGAGCAGCTGCTGACGGCTCACACGCACTCCCAGGAACGCGCACAGAGTAATGGCCGAGCCCAGCTATTTTGACTGAATAATAAGGTTTCTTTCTTGCAAAACCTTATAGTATGTCTCCTGAACACTTCCCATATATAGCGCGCATCTCACTGTATTATTACGTTATATTTTTGTATCCTTTTTATAAAGTTTTAGCCTGGTCGCCATTCACTGCCATATGGAGGAGCGCGAGCAGGACGTTTTTCAAAATTTCTCCTTTTGAGGACATAAGGCATTGGAACAACAGCAGGATGAGTAAAAGATGACTTTATTTTCATTTCAGGGTGAACTATCCCTTTAACATGGGGACAGGAGAAGTGTCAGTCAACAAATTGGAAAACAAAGTAACTTGCATTATTTGAAAAGTAAATCAGATATATTGTAAAAGTAATGTGTTACTTTACTAGTTACTTGAAAAAAGTAATCCGATTATGTAGCTTATTTAACACTTTATTATTAGTGAAATTAAAAAGTATTTGGCAGTTACTTATTTTTTATTCGTATTTATCTTTATTTTTTGTACTTGTTTATTTTTATACTTTTGTACTTATTTAGTTTTATTGCTCTAACTACAATAAATGAGGAGGCATCCATCCTACTATGGCTACTACAAAACATTTCTATTTCAAATAAATGTTGTTCTTTTCTATTAATCAATGAATAAAGAAAAAATGTGTCACAATTTCCACAAAAATATTAAGCTCACTGCTGAAAATTCAGCTTTGCCGTCACAGGAATAAATTACATTTTAAAATATATTCAAATAGAAATTGTTTTAAATTGGAATAATATTTCACAATATTGCTGTTTATCAAATAAATGACTTGGTGAGAATAAGAGACTTCTTTTAAAACATTTAAAAAATCTTACCAACCCCAAACTTAGTAGTGTCTAACTATAAAACTATAGTTATTTGTATTTAGTTTTTAAAGTGTATTAGCACATATATTTGCCAAAGTACACTTGTGTGATCTCATTGAGTCATTGTAGTGTTTGTAGTGGAGTGTATGAATGATCAGTAGTGCAGTCGTGGTTCTGAATGAGTACGATGGACAGAGAGAGAGAGAGAGAGAGAGCTGCTATTAATGAATCTCAGTTCACATAGGAAACACTGACAAGACTTCCTGCTCTGCCTGAAGATATATGATTCCATCAATAGTGAGATCACATCTGGAGATTAACCACAACACACCTGCGCAGATAACACACATGCATAGACTACTGTACATCCATTTCATATTACCCATTGTGTCATTATAAACCTACATTAAATGATATATGCATGTGCCAAATGACTTTACAGTAGTTCTTGGCAGAAGAGAGACAGTTGTGTGAGCTTTAAAATGGTTGCCCATTGTTTTGTGTGTATACTGTATATTCGTCCAGGTGGTGATGGAGGGATTTAACAGGTTAGAGAAGAATACAACACCAGATGGACCTGTCTAGTGTCTACTGTCTGTAACCTAGATTCTACTTTACTAATCCACAGTCGCACACAATCTCCGACACTCTCCGAAGGAATGTTAAACCGAAACATCGCAAATGTATAAAGTGCGACGGGACATTTTCCAGTGTCACTGCATACTGTTATCTCTTTGATTAAAGTCATTGCATTAGCGCAGGGTGGTTGGAGATTAAAGGAGTTTGGTCGTGTTTAGAACACAGTGGAAATCCAATCGTGAGAGCTTTGGGTTGTTAACATGGCATGTGTGAAAGCAGGTTATACACTATATTGCCAAAAGTATTGGGACACCCCTCCAAATCATTGAATTCAGGTGTTCCAATCACTTCCATGGCCACAGATGTATAAAATCAAGCATCTAGCCATGCAGACTGCTTCTACAAACATTTGTGAAGGAATGGGTCGCTCTCAGGAGCTCAGTGAATTCAAGCATGGTACCGTGATAGGTTGCCACCTGTGCAATAAGTCCATTTGTGAAATTTCCTCACTACTAAATATTCCAATCCACAGTCAGCTGTTAGTGGTTTTATAACAAAGTGGAAGCAATTGGGAACAACAGCAACTCGTGGTTTAGCCACTTAAAACCACAGAAGTGGTATGCCACGTAAAATCACAGAGCGGGGTCAGCGCATGCTGAGGTGCACAGTGCGCAGAAGTTGCCAACTTGTCAATAGCTACAGACCTCCAAACTTTGTGTGGCCTTCAGATTAGCTCAAGAACAGTGTGTAGAGAGCTTTATGGAATGAGTTTCCATGAGCGAGCAGCTGCATCCAAGCCTTACATCACCAAGTGCAATGCAAAGCGTTGGATGCAGTGGTGTAAAGCACGCCGCCACTGGACTCTAGAGCAATGGAGACGTGTTCTCTGGAGTGACGAATCACGCTTCTCTGTCTGGCAATCCGATGGACGAGTCTGGGTTTGGCGTTTGCCAGGAGAACGGTACTTGCCTGACTGCATTGTGCCAAGTGTAAAGTTTGGTGGAGGGGGGATTATGGTGTGGGGTTGTTTTTCAGGGGTTGGGCTTGGCCCCTTAGTTCCAGTGAAAGGAACTCTTAATGCTTCAGCATACCAAGACATTTTGGACAATTTCATGCTCCCAACTTTGTGGGAACAGTTTGGGGATGGCCCCTTCCTGTTCCAACATGGCTGCGCACCAGTGCACAAAGCAAGGTCCATAAAGACATGGATGAGCGAGTTTGGTGTGGAGGAACTTGACTGGCCTGCACAGAGTCCTGACCTCAACACCTTTGGGATGAATTAGAGTGGAGACTGCGAGCCAGGCCTTCTCGTCCAACATCAGTGCCTGACCTCACAAATGCGCAACTACATATTAAACCCTATGGATTAAGAATGGGATGTCATTAAAGTTCATGTGCATATAAAGGGAGGCGTCCCAAAACTTTTGGCAATATAGTGTATCTTGTGCCTTGCCCATGAAAGTTGATGGGTTTGGTGAGGGATTGGCCTTAATTGGAAATCCCCTAATTACACAGCGCAAATCTTCTTCTAAGAGCGAGAGAGAGAGAGAGAGAGAGAGAGAGAGAGAGAGAGAGAGAGAGAGAGAGAGAGAGAGAGAGAGAGAGAGAGAGAGAGAGAGAGAGAGAGAGATATTAAATTTGCAGGTGAAAACATTGCTGATCTTAAGTATCGTATTTAGCGATTAAAGCTGAAATGTGGGATTTCTTCTCCTCTAGTTGCACCAAACAGAATTGCAATAATAATGAATTTTCAAACAGGTTTCTCGAACACTCCACTTATCTTCCGTTGGTACCATTGGTTACATTTTTTAGTAATTTTGTTATGTACTTTCGTCACTTTAATTAGATTTTTTTTAATTACAATTTAGGTTTATTTTTTTATATTTCAGTTTTAGTTTTTATTTATTTCCAGTTAGTAATTTTATTGCTTTAACTTATTTTAGTTAGTTGCCAAAGCAACATTTCTAATTTTCATTTAATTTAAGTTTTTCATCTAATGTTTATATTTTATTTCAGCTTTATTTTAATTGACAATTAAAAAAAAACAAACATTTGAGTTAATGATAATAACCTTAGTTAACTCTTGTTCTCTCCTTTTTTGTATTTCACTTCTGCTCTAGTTTGTGTACTAATCTAGCTAATACTTAAACTTGGCGATCTGCATTACAAGTATTATTGTCTCTTTTGCTTTATTACTCATTTGTGAGTCGATTTGGATAAAAAGAAAATAAATGTAAGTATAAATGTTGGGAAAATCATCCGAATGACTTAATTATAGTTGCTGGATGCATTACGGGATATGGGAGAGCATTTAACAGTTTATTGAAAAAACAAAATTATACTTCCAAAAATGTAAACAATTAAACTATTTTAACAGAATCAATTGATTTCTTTGAGATCAGTTTTCTTTACTGATGGAGACTCCTAAGAATCATTGGAAGGCTCATATTATATAATTATAGTAATTAAAATGATATAATTAGTTCAATTATATGGTTCTTGTTGTGATGTGTTATTCCTGTTTATAATTATTGCTGCTCCTTTGAGTTGAACGTAACTTAAATTGCAAGAAAAAACTTTTCACTCTATTGTTCATTTCTCTCTGTTATCTGGTGAGAATATGTTTCCAGCACACAGGAAATAAACAAGCAATAATTTCTCCTCTATTTAGTGAACTGTTGTCTGTCATGCGTTAATGGTTTGCTTCCCACCAAACTTAACTGACCTTGTTAATGGATTACTAGGCATTGAGAATTAGACAGTCAGACAGGCTTTGGGGGTCCAGAAGGTCAACCAGGACACCTCCGTCTTTCGTGCCGTATGAGACCAAAAGGTTGTAGTCTTGTCTCTTTCCCTTTGAATGTCAAAATATGCTCTATATTGAATCTGATGGCTTAAGAACTCAAGTTACCGTATATGCAAAAGTAGTTGTCAAAATTCACTGCTAAAATGGCATGTTTTCTCCTTGTTTGCTCTTAGACGTGTATATATATATAGGGCATGGAAATGTCCTTTTTGTCCTCTACAGTAGGATTTTATTCAAATTTTATTTTCAATATCAATTTTGGCTTCCAATGATTATGAAAACAAGATAAATGATTCCAAAGATTATGAAAACGAGGTAAAACTATGGTATTGTCCTTTTGTTTGTAATTCATTTCTTTGTTCTTATTGTGTTCTTATTGTCTTCAATAATTGTTTGAGGACTTTTTACTTGCATTATTAGTTTTTGCCCACCAATAATTAAGCATCTGTCCTCTACAGTAGGTGTGGAAGTTTATTAACACACTTAATCCAGTGAATCAACCTGTAATTGTTTGTGTCTCTTTATTAGATAATCTGATGTGAACAAGAGAGTGAAATAAAGAGTTTTGTGACGAGGAAACCTGATAAATCAATAAGTGAAAGAGAGGCTTTGTGGTTGGAGAAGACCCTGGAGCAGAGCTATTAGGACATCTTCAAAGCACACAGCTAATAAGAGCTTAGGAAAAAGATAACCAAGGCGACACACAGACTGCTCTATTTCTGTAATCTAACACCCTCACCTCCACACAGCAATTCATGTATCTGTGTTTGGAGGTCACACAGCCTGGCATCTATTGCCACACACTGCAGTAGGAATTCCTACGCTTAATCCGTCTCTGTTTACTTCTTATCATTAAAGTAAACACACACACACATCGATTTTTTTCTGATGCAGTCGAGGTGAAAAGGGGTTGAAGCTTCTCTTGTCTCTGTTTTACGATGTGTCTGATTCTGACATTTAAAGGTCAAAGGTCACTCAGCCCCTCCTGTGCTCCGTGTCACACTGATTCTGAGAGCGCATACATGCCTGTCGCAACACACTTTTATAGCTGTCACTTTCTCACACAGTAGGACACACTTACTCATTCACACAAGGATGTTTGCAAAAAAGGATTTGTTTGGATTGAAATGATAAAATTACAAGTGATTTCCAATGTAGGACTGGGTATCAATAACCTGATTATTTTATTTTATTTTATTTTAGTTATGTCCATTTTGCTTACATATAAAAGAAATTATCTCTGCTAATGTGGTAAGTTATGCAAGAGCAGTGTTTTAGATTGTTTAGAATCTGTAAATGGCTTTTTGAACTATTCGTTTAACCCTTAAATGCATGAATGTTTCGCCAATCATTATTACATATTCGGGTCTTTAGCGACCCAGATCTATATCTAACATGGATAGATCTCTACCTGTCGCGATAATATAAAACTCTCTTGATATTAGAGTCACAATTACAGAAGAATAAAATAAAGCATATTTTGTTACCTTTTGGAGCTTGGAAGGGTTCAGTTTGAGCAGATGTTTTATACCATCATCACGGTCCCCGTCAGAGCTCATTTGCAGTACATTCAGCATCTGATTCAGCAAACATATTCTCAAAACTATCATTTTCAACATCTTCAAAATCAATATTTTGATCGCTGACAGCTTCTTCACCAGATCTACCATCAAGTGACACTAATATTTGATTGTTCAGTACTTGCTCTCCAGTAAATCGCTGAGACATTTTAAGTTTTGCTGATGATACTTCCTATTCTTTTGTTTTCTGCCTGCGGTAACTATGAGTGAAACACCACTTCATCATTGTGTATCAGACATTGACACCTTGTGGAACAATGGTGAATAATAATAATAATAATAATAATTTTACGTTTACATGTAGTGCGACGATTCTGCGTGGTATGCAAGCCTCTCTCTCTCTTTGCGTGTGTATGAGAAACACAATGCTCTCAGCAAAGCAACGGCGAGTCGTGCGCCTTCACATTAGAGTTTACTGTACGTCAAATACAGGTACGCTGCGCATCCATTGAGCTGAACTGAAACAGTACCGATTTTACCACACTGGGTAAAAAGTAAGAACTTATTAGCCAATGGCTAATGATAGACATTATTTAGTTGCCCAGAGTGAAGATTTAGTCGCATATATGAGTGATTTACTCACATTATAGAGGGTTGATGTTGTATATTTTCACTAATAGAACTTGCTCATAAGAGTCATTTGTTTAAAGGGATAGTTCACCCAAAAATGAAAATTACCCCATGATTTATTCACCCTCAAGCCATCCTATGTGTATATGACATTCTTCTTTCAGACGAATACAATCGGAGTTATATTAAAACATGTCCTGGCTAATCCAAGCTTTATAATGGCAGTGACCGGCAGCCCAAAATTTGAAGCCCAAAAAAGTGCATCCATCCATAATAAAAGTAATCCACATGGCTCCGGGGGGTTAATAAAGGCCTTCTGAAGCAAATCGATGCGTTTGTGTAAGAAAAAAATCCATAATTAACACGTAATAAAGTAAAATATCTAGCTTCCGCCAGACCACCTTCTGTATTCAACTTACGAAAAAAGCAGAACTGGCGTGATGATGACGTCGAACGTGTTTTGAACTGACGACTTTCTTCGTAAGTTGAATACGGAAGGCGGTCTGGCGAAAGCTAGATATTTTACTTTATAAAGTTTTAAATATGGATATGTTTCTTACACAAACCCATCGATTTGCTTTAGAAGGCTTTTATTAACCTCCTGGAGCCGTATGGATTACTTTTATAATGGACGGATGGATGCACTTTTTTGGGCTTCATGTTTTGGGTTGCCATTCACTGCCATAATAATGCTTGGATTAGCCAGGACATTTTTTAATATAACTCCGATTGTATTCGTCTGAAAGAAGAATGTCATATACACCTAGGATGGCTTGAGCGTGAGTAAATCATGGGGTAATTTTCATTTTTGGGTGAACTATCCCTTTAAGAAATGAACTACATTGGTCATGCTGTATATTGGCTGGGCTGTATGTTTTTGATTTACTTAAAATAATTGACTCATTAGAGCTGTTTGTTTTTTATTCAAAAAAGTTTATGAAATTGGACTAGTATTACACCTATTGTGCTGCATGTTTTCACTAAAAAAAGAACTGGTTTATAAGAGTCTATCATTGTGATTTTAAGAATCAGTATTGGGATTGTTCAAATTAATATTTGTGATTTAATCAGAAAATCGATATGTTATTCATTCAGTCCTAACTGTTAAAGGTGTAGTATGTAATATTGACAGCTAGTGGTTGAAATGGGTACTGCAGCCAAAATTAAAAATGTTGGAGAGAATTGTTTTCCCCACCCCCTTCTCCTCAGACTCAATGCTCAGATGGGTTGCCAGATTAAGGATTTGCAACAGGAATGAGCGCAATTGATGAATTGATTTATCCGTGTTTTAATTTGTCTCTGGTCATAGAGCTTTTTAGATGGATGCTTTTTAGGTCAAGTAGAATCTGTGATCTCTGACCCAGTTTCTTTGTTGGGTCCCATGGCTGCAATACGCAATGTTTTCCACCAACTGGCAACCCGGGGTGTCGAAATACTGTTGGTAAATTGGCAGTGGGCGGGATCACACGGACCAAAACAAAAACAGACATTCCGTAGAAAGCCGTTTAGCATCCACAGAAAGCACATTTCAAGCAGAAATGCTTTACTACAGTCAAAAAAAAATGCATACAGCACCTTTAAGATTATTAGAGAAATGATTGTTGCAAAAATAAGATGTATGAAAAGATGTATGTTTTACATTTCTATTCTTCTTATGTTGCAAAAATATGTGCTAGAGACTTGAAAGACATGCATTAATAGATCACCAGAATGCCCAGTAGCAGAGACCCAGTTAAAACTGGGACATACATCCAACATGTAATCTCTATGGGAAAGCTCACATGTATCAAAAATGGTCAGCAGTGGCTAAATTTAGGACTGTGTGGTAAGTAGGTCTCACGGTCTTATCTCACTTTCTCTCTCTCTCTGTTTCCTTGTGTTTTTTTTTCGCCGTCAGGAGGGTCAATCAGTGCACGTGGTTACTGTGGTAATCATTAGGTGAATAAACGTCAGGGAACATGGCCAGCCATCAGAGGTTCCAGTGGATTGTGTGAAGGCCCAAATTGCCCCAAGACTGGGTCAGGTGATTCCACAAATAATTAAACAGCTGTAATGCAGCCGATACCAAATTTAAAGCAATTTCAGTTATTTGTCATTTTCATAACTATACTACAACACCATTATGTTGCTATAATTGCAGAAATCTATTTTTCTCAATAGATTAAAGACTGAATGTGGGGAAAAAAGGGAAGATTCAATGGCCCTACCTTGCTGATGTACTCACAGAAAGTAATTTTGTTGCTGTGTAGCGTTAATATGAGCAATCATATGACCTTTTTGGATATTTTCTATGCAGATATTTGGCAGAAAGCTGAGCTAAGCGTACTAGACAGTTATTGATAACCAACAGCTTTATAAAATTAATATATATTTTTTTAAATGTTCAATGAAATAATACAAAAGGACCAGGAATGTGTTGTCATTTGTCATTTTCATTCATTTTAGTCCATTTTATTTTGACTAAAATACAATCTAATTGTTTGACCAAAATAACATTTTAGTTGAAGAGAAAGTGCAACATATTTATATATTTATCAAACACAACATGTGAAAACATGCCGTTGTTGTGAAGAACTTATCTTCTGAAATTATAATGACGTCACTATTCTTATACAATGTTGTGAATTCCTTATAGGCTTTAGTTATTCATCGCTGTATTTTAGTGCTTTATTATGGGAAGTGCGTATTCATAACGTGACATATGCATTGTATATATCTGACTAATCTCATACTGTATGTATAGGATGCATTTATGTGAGTTATTTAAGGTTCAATCCCCAATGTTATTTGTTGTGATTTCATTGTTAGTGCTTTGTTCATATTTTTTTCATGGTTGTGTGTCATAGTTTTGTATGGGTTAATTAAAATTATTTAATTATTGTCATGATGCCTATTTTCCATTTTGTCTTCATTATCATTGTTGCCTAAAAAAAACGTGTCTCTAGACCTTGTGCTTTTTTCGTTCAACTGAACCAACCCTAACGCTGCATCTATGAAAGTGGCAGGCATGTTTACAAATGTGTATATTAGTCTTCGTCTCTCGAGTAAAGAGATCCCCAGGCTGGAGAGCAGAAAAAGGATGTTAAAAAGAAAAAAATAATGAGAAACAATTTAGAGACCGATAAAAAGCATTGGATATTCCTAGAGGGAATGAAGACAGAGATAGTAGCTAAACATATCAACTGAACATCCATCTACCTGAACCTGCCTAATAATGGTAACACTGGCAGAAATGATTGAAGTGTTTGCACAGTGATTGATACAATGTAGTTAGATGATTCCTCTGGGATGTGCAGATCAAAGCTGAAAGGATAAAAGCAAGGCAGTTTCCTTCAGTCATGTCAGTAATGGGAATGAGTTCCTCCAGGGGAAATTCAGGAGAAGCTAGATGCTAAAATCTTTTGGTGTAACATTTACATGAGCGGTGAACGCAGATGTTAAGCCACCTGAAGCCATTTACACTCACTAATGCTGGTGAACGAACATGTGTCAGTCACTGAGGCGTTTCTTTAAAGAGTTGTGTGACAGAAAAGTCAAAATAACGCAAAACCAAAATGATGTTTTAGAGCTAATGGACTAGTCTAATGGTGAGAGAAGTTAAAAAGAATACTTCCCTTTTGTACAAGTTTATATAGTTTAATATCTCACAATGTTAATATGCACAAATGAGCAAATGATCAAGAATCAAGAGCAAGAAATGAGATCAATACAAGACAATATGAAAGATGCTGATAGATAGAAGGTACATTTCCATTTAAAAGTTTGGGGTTGGTAAGATTTTTTAAATGTTTTTGAAAGAAGTCTCTTATGTTCACCAAGACTGCTTTTATTTGATCATAAATACAGTAAAAACACTAATATTGTGAAGTATTATTACCATTTTAAATCATATCAAAGTTTTTATATATTTTAAAAAGTATTATTAGTCAAAGCAGATTTTTCAGCATCATTACTCCAGTCTTCAGTGTCACATGATCCTTCAGAAATCATTCTAATATGATGATTTGGTTCTCTATTATTTTGATTTGTGCTGCTTAATATTTTTGTGGAAATTGTTATTTTTTTCTGAATTCTTTGATAAGTAAAAAATTCAAAAGAACAGCACTTAGCACAATATACAGTGGGGAGAACAAGTATTTGATACACTGCTGATTTTGCAGGTTTGCCCACTTACAAAGCATGTAGAAGTCTGTAATTTTTATCATAGGTACTCTTCAACTGTGACAGACGGAATCTAAAACAAAAATCCAGAAAATCACATTGTATGATTTTTAAGTAATTAAGTGATTTTTAAGTGTATTTACTGTCACGTTTGATTAATTAAATACATCCTTGCTGAAGTATTAATTTCTAAAAAAAAAAACAACAACTTTTGAATGAAAGTGTAGCACAGGGTAGAATTTGATCCCACCTTCTTTCCCTAATAGCTCATTATCTAGTATCCTTATATAAGGAGTGTTAGCTTGGGAAGAGCATTTATTCTTGATCGCACCCCTCCTGTGCTCTTTAAAATGTGTATAATCTTTTACCGAAACTTGGTCCTTTTCCCGCCTCCACCCACAGTGCTTTAGGGTGATTCAGTAAAGCTCAAGTGCAGACAGACAGGAGATGATCTTGCATGAGGCAGGAATGAGGATGTTTAAGTTGTCCTGGCAGGGATGAGAAAAGGCTGATGCCAAGAGAAGTGTATTGTTTAGCTGCGTCTTTTTTTCTGATTATGGATTCACAAGGATTTGGGCAGAATTCCATGTGAAATATTATTGCGTAACATTAAACACTTTGTAGCTGCACACCAAAGAAAGACTGAAAGAACATTTGTAGCAGATAGAAAGATTGGTATTGCAAATTAGATGTAGATGTGCTCTGTAACTGACACTTTAGACTTTTCATCTCACTTTAGTATGTATTTGTGTTTACATGCATTTGGTATCTTGCCAGTTGTTCTCTAACTGTTCTCAGTTTTGTTCACACCAGGTAGAGAATGTGTTATTGCTCTCAGATATTGAAGAAATGGAAGTTTAAAAAAAAAAAAAAAGTTTTTTAAAGTCTCTTATGATTGCCAAGGCTGCATTTATTTGATCAAAAGTACAGTAAAAACAGTAATATTGTAAAAATCATTACAAGTTAATACTATTTTAATTTTTATTTTAAAATTTATTCCTGTGTTGGCAAAGCTGAATTTTCAGCATCATTACTCCAGTCTTCAGTGTCACATGATCCTTCAGAAATCATTCTAATATACTGATTTGGTGCTCAAGAAACATTTATCAGTGTTGAAAACAGTAGTGCTGCTTAATATTTTTGTGAAAACCATGAATACATGTTTTCAAGACTCTTTGATAAACAGAAAAAGTTAAATAACATCATTTATTGGAAATAGAAATCTTTTGTAACGTTATTTTAGTCTTTACTGTCACTTTTGATCAATTTAATGCATAATGCATCCTTGCTGAATAAAAGTATGAATTGCTTTTTTTGAACTTTAATTTATGTGTGCGTTTAGATTGTGCCTTGCATTGCTTAGCCTGCAGTTGCCCTGTCCTGGAAAGGAAGTTCTGCCTTTTGGTTAAATGACTCAGTCTTCTTTTTGGTTGGTATATCATCTTTTTATTAGCCTAAAAAGCTTTTTAAATAGTTAGAAAGGTTTGAAATACATAGAAAATAACTGCCTGGGGATGTTTCAAAGGTGGCCGCCAAGTGAAATGACTTGCATAAAGGAACTGTGCCATTTGACTTCATAATTGACTGACAGCTCTTCAACCACCTTTCCCTGGGGCAGACAGTGGTGATCTTGTGAATATTTAGAATGCGAATAATGCTTACATGCCTTCACTAATTTTTCACTTGTTGTTAACAAACTGGTTTATGTCAAAGTGAGAGCAATTGATCAAATCTTGTCCGTGTCAAAGAATAGATCCAAAACTAACACAATTTACCCAATCAGTTGGCAAAATTACAAGTAGCCAAAACAGAAGCAGTCCCTCTCAATATCTTTGCACCTAAACAAGCCTAATGAGCTGGTCAGGGTGACCCTTGTTCAACATCTGGTGTTGTAATTGGATGCCCAGAACTGACCCCTCCATCCTTTGATTAAAATGGGCCTTGATTTTTACGGGCCAAGCTAACGGAATCCAGACCCCCAGCACTACGACTCCCATCGTCGTGGGAACAGCAGGTTCCCTTAACGACATGTGGATTGGCCGCTATCAAGGGGGTCAGCGTGGGTAATAATGACCCAGCAAGCCCCACACTACATTTTTGTCCAATTAGAGCGCAGTGCACTTCAAAAGGCCATACCTTCAGCACAGCAAGATGCACAGAGAGAGAGAGGAAGAATGGGATAGACAGGAGAAAAAAAAGAAAGAAAACCAGAGAAGCCGTGTTTTTGAGTATTAAGGACTCAGGAGGAGGGTCCATAGGGTCTTTATAATGGAGCCATGGCCTGAGTGTGTGTGAGGCTGGGTTATTGTCAGAGCTCATATAGAGACTAATGGGGTTTTGAGGGTCGGAATTTGTAGTTGGTAATAACTGAGGTCAGGAAAGGTTTGTCTGAAGAAGTGAATGGGACAATAGGGACAAAGAATATGTTCCACAACTTCCATGATTTATCATATCTGTTTTGTAGATGTACCAACAAGGAAGGGGAAATGTTGAAGCCAAGTTGCCAGCATAGGTCAACATTAAGAATGGAAGAATTGGCTCCCTTTTAATTCATGAGTGTGAAATTTGAATTTCATTGGCCACATCTATCTATCTATCTATCTATCTATCTATCTATCTATCTATCTATCTATCTATCTATCTATCTATCTATCTATCTATCTATCTATCTATCTATCTATCTATCTATCTATCTATCTATCTATCTATCTATCTATCTGTCTTCAGTTGTAATTAAAATTCACAAATTTATTTCCAATTTAAAAGGCATTTTTACTTCAGTTCTGAATAGTGCACAATCCTGCAGTGATGCTTTTTTTAATGTGTTGGCTGATTAATTTTGGTTCAGGGTTTTACATCAAAATCATGGCTGCCGTACTCTTTAATCATCAGTTTTTCCAGTAATATGATGTCACTCTCATTCACTCACCTGGAATCATCAGTATGCCTTCTGGGAATGAAGGCAATCCTTGCCCTCACCCCTGCAGCCGCTTCAGCAGATTACTAAAGGATTTCAGTCTGTTTACTATGCAGAGGATCATCCCATTAGTGCTTAATCTGAAGTTTTAAAGTGTTTTAAAATTTCACCTACTTTATTATGAAGTCATTTTTCATGAAAATGTACAAATGAGCCACAGCTATATGCTTGTTTGACCAACAAATGCCTGCATTTTCAATTGCTGATGTGTTTAAATCCAGGAACCACTGTCTGTGGTGATGCTGGGTTTAACTGTGCTCTTGCGAGGGTCAGAGTTAAACTCTACCTTTGAGGTATAGTTATCACAGATCTGGGATCAGTTTGGGGTGCTCTGCTATCTGCATTGAGGATTTGAGATGCCGGGAGTTCATCTCCTGAAGTCTGCATGTTGCTAAAACCCCTCAGGCTTAACTGTGCCCTGTATGACACACACACACATACACACACACAGACATACTGCAGACATACTGCAGATGCGCTCAGGGCCGTCCATGCTTCAGCGTATCAGCCCCCTGGCGTTCTCACTGACCCAGTGACAACACACATAGTCTATTTCTTAATCCTCTGATAGGTCACCTATAGCCCCCGGTGTGCTTTGACACCAGTCCATCCATCTGTCTGTCCGTCTCTTCATCCATCCATCATAATTTGATATATGCATTGATTACATATTGCTTGATTAAACAATTTGGATATAAATCCACCTCTACCCGGGTTGTGCACCATTCAGAATTTAATTGAGAATGCTTTTTAAATTCCTGAATATGAATGAATTGAGGTAGCAAACAGGTTGCAGAATTTCAATATGAATTTTAATTTTAAGAAGTATAAATTCAAAGAAATTCATATGACTGCAGTAATTTTTAACTAGAAAAGGAAGGTTTGTCAATATATACTTGAAAAGTCTGAAAAGTTTGACTTGTTTTTATTTGTGATTAATTTAATTATACTTCTTATATTTAACAAATTTATGGATCATTCCAACTTTAAATTAATTCTTTATTAATTTAATAATAAAAAATGTAAAAAATTTAATATTTTTTAAATGGTTTTTAAAAAGGTAAAATTTGTTTGAGGCACAATTCAATTCGAATAAAATAAATGAAAGTAATGAACATGCGCTCGCACTCAAATTAGTCGTCCTGACTAAGGGTGAGGAAATCTATGAGTTATTTTTCTTTACATAAGCATGGTAGTTCAAGTAATCCTACAGTTCTCAGTGAAAAGGCATAAATGTCAGAACTAGCCATACCACATTCCACTAATGTTGAAACACATGTTAAATGCATGTGCTCATCAATAAAATCACAGACAACCCTGCATGTTATGTGTGCACAAGAGCAGTCTGAAATCGAACAGTCCACACCAGTTCATTATGGGAGTAATTATCAGGTCATTTTCCTCCAAATTTTCTGCAAATAGCTGAGGTTTCAAAGGATGAGCACCCATAATGCGCCTCTATGCGTTGCCATAGAGACGGATCATTTTTAGAGCTTGACCTATGATCCTCACCTTTCACCCCCACTCAACCAGACCCCATAATACCTTCCTGTCTCCATTAGGGCAGTGCCGGGGTCACAGGCGTTGGAGGTCAAAGAGGAAAGTTCATCCTGCCACTCAGGTCACATCACTAAATAGGTGCATTGTGATATTTTTAAGTCAACTTTTGAGATGTGGAAAAGAGGATAGAGCAGTGAGAGAGTGTGAGTTTGTGTAAACAGACAAATTTGCTGCATTTGACAATAGTTACAATTAATTGACCATCCAATCCACTGCAATTGAGGATTTAAAGCTTCCCTTCACAGATGACTGAGAAGAGTGTGTTGAGGTTTAGTGAGACTGAGGGTCGGACCTTTACGGGGCCTTTGAAAGAGGGCTGAGGGGCCGATAGCAGTTATGTGTGAATTCTCATTAGTCATTTACATTGTCAGTGCAATGGAGGCGGTCTGACAGACAGGAGATTAGACTAGTGTGAATATACCTACATCCGTACAGGTGAACACCTATATAGCACCTGCATTTACACATTCTTTAACAGCTTTCTATGAATCACACACACACACACACACACACACACACACACACACACACACACACACACACACACACACACACACACACATGTTGGTGCAACTACATTATGAGGACATTCCATAGACGTAATGGTTTTTATACTGTACAAACTGTACATTCTATCCCCCTACACTACCCCTACCCCTAAACCTACCCATCACAGAAAACATTCTGCATTTTTACATTTTTAATAAAACATTGTTTAGTATGTTTTTTAAGCCATTTTTATTACGAGGACACAGGAAATGTCCTCATAAACCACGTTTACGTTGTAATACCAATGTAATACCCATGTCATTATACAAATTTGTGTCCTCATAAATCACATAAACAAGCACACACACACACACACACACACACGTCTGGTTTGCTATCCTTGTTGGAACTCTCCATAGACGTAATGGTTTTTATACTGTACAAACTGTATATTCTATCCCCTTACACTAACCCTACCACTAAACCTACCCAACACACAAAACTTTCTGCATTTTTACATTTTCAAAAAAACTCATTTTATATGATTTATAAGCTTGTTTCCTCATGAGGATCTCAATTTAGGTCCCCACGGTGACACGAGTCCCCATGAGTCTGTGTGCATTCAGGTTGAAGTCCTCACCGGGATAGCAAAACATGTACACACGCACACACTCTTGTACATCTATCTTTGTGAGGATAATTATTGACACAGTGCAATCTCTTGCTTCTAACCCTACCCATCCCAACTAAGTCCCTAACCCGAGCCCTTGCCCTAAACCTACCCTTAACCTAATTATAACCTTATCCCTAAAACCAAGTCTTGACCCTCAAACAGGCCTTTAAAGGGCTCTCAGAAAGTGAGGACTGGCCAAAATGTCCTCACTTTACTCTCTTTGTCCTCACTCCGATGGTCTAAAACTCAAACTTACAATGATAGTTGTACAAGCACACACACACACCCAGATGTTTACTTAGCTTTCTGTATGGGGACATACCATGGAGTTCCTTAGTTTTTGTTCCATACTATGGAAGTCAATGGGCCCATCAACTGTTTGGTTACAGACATTCTTTAAAATATCTTCTTTTGTGTTCAGCAGAAGAAAGAAATTCATACAAGTTGAGGGTGAGAAAATGATGAATTTTCATTTTTGAAAATGCAGGACTTGCCGATCAACAGTAAGAGCAAAAGGGGGTCGATACCACCAACCGTTTCACCCACCATTTGGCCACTATACAGAGAGTAAGTTGCAATTATTTTGCTAGTCCTGGAACGGGAAATGTTACATTAACCTGTTATTTTTTGTGCTTCGGATGAACAAAAACGTATTGATTATCGTATGTTTACTTCAAATATCTTTAAAGAGCAGTATTTTTTTTTTCTATTTTTACCCAAAATAGGGCGATGTGAGCATTATGGAATGCTAAACTCTCACATGTAATTTGTTTCATTCATACTTGGGCGCCCTCGTGCAGGAATTCCATAAGTGAGACTCATAGGAGTAATAAAACGTATGACGTTCCAGGAAATGCCTATTATGGACAAAGACATCTAGCTATCACTCAACTGTTGTTATTTGCAAAATGTTAATAACAAAACAAACAAACAAACAAAAAGCCATCACTGTTGCTGAATAAAATGCAGATAGAGGCATTTTGACTGATTAAACGTGAAGAGAATTAACACCATTGTGACAGTATACGGTTTATCTGTTTTATCTGTGTTTCCCTTTCAAGGGAACTCGCGCTGCATCAAGCGCTGCGGGAACGCCTCTGCATGTTTGCGTCATGAAGCACTTGTGAAATCAGTCCAATGGCGTGCCGGGACGTCATAGGTGGGTGACGTCATTGACCAGGAAACTATAAAGCACCCCTGAATCAAACAGTGTCAGCTTCTGTGTCTTCACAAGCGCTCTGTGTTGAAATCGTTTGTCAAAAAGTGTGTGTGTGTCTCTCTCAAAAAAAAAGAAATATAATGGCGAATAAGCAGTGTGTGCCTCCTTGCCCTCGTTATCTTACGGGTGGTGACACGCATTTGCTCTGTGTTGTTTGTTTGGGACTGGAGCATGCTCAAGCAGCCCTTGAGGGGGCTGATTGTGAGCATTGTGAGAAGTTAGCAATGAAAATGCTACGGTCCCACCGAGCACTTTGCGAGGAGGGCGCTTCGGCACGCTCACAAGGAGCTTATGGAGGTTGTGACTTGTGCTGTAGCCAGATTAAAAATAGATTGGCCAGCCGAAAAGCAGGAGGTTCGTCAAATAAGTAAATTAGACGAACGCTTTCTTCCATCTAGATCACAACCTCCAAAGCGGGGCTTGCCGTTTTTTCCTGATCTCCACACCGAGGTGGTGAGATCATGGAAAAGACCGGCGTCATATAGAGTGTTCAGTCCCACAACAACATCATATTCAAATATAATGGGACTGAAACAGCACGGTTATGCGGCGGTGCCTCAGGTAGAAGAGACGCTTGCGAGCTATCTCTCTCCCGAGTCTGCATTGTCACTGAAAGCCCCGCAGCTACCCACTAAACCAGTAAGGGCAACATCAGCTTTAGTGGGTAGGGCATACTCGGCAGCAGGTCAGGCAGCCGCTTGTTTACACGCTATGGCGGTGCTGCAAGCTTATCAGGCTGACCTGCTGAAAGACATTGATGATGAATGTGAGGAAGTGGGACGCAAAACGATCACGGAGATTAGGAGAGCCGCTGATTTGTCTCTTCGGGCCACCAAGGAGACCGTTCTATGGCAGCCCTGGTGGCCACGGAGAGGCATCTGTGGCTAAATCTATCAGAGATAAAAGAAAGAGATAAAAAGTTTCTGTTAGATTCTTCTATCTCCCCTCGTCGAGAGGTTCCAGGAAGCTAAAAAACAAGCAGCAGCGTTTCAAAAGTTCCTTCCACGCAAATTTCATGTCTCTGGGGCTGCTGGGTGGGAGCAGCCCGAGCCGAGTACGTCCTCCTCATATAGAGCGCAGCAAAAAGAGAGCGTTGCCGCCCGAGCTCCCCCACAGAGAGGATGGGGATCGGGGCAGCGCTCGCAGCCGAAGTCTTCCCGAGGTAAAACAGATCTGAGGACTGTTATTATTTCCAGGAAGGCTTTGGCAAAGAAGTCCTGACGGCAAAGGTGTCAGGCTTCTGATGGCAGTCCCCTCCGAGGGGAGTCGGTGCTCACCTCCTCACACGGTGCCCGTCTCCTCTCGGATCCATCAGGGGGCCGTTCTGCCAACCCCGCCACTTCGTGTGCTTCAGGGCGCAGCGGTCCTCAGCGAGCATACGTCTCCATGTCCGCCCGGAAACGTAGCGGCATGGGGAAGCTCGCTCCCTCCAAGGAGGGCTCAAGAGGGGTCAGTTCGGTTGCTCCCTGCCGGTGCGCCGTTTCAGGACACAGAGCTGACCGCTCGACAAACACCAGAGGCCAGCCTCGAGAGGCTGGTTCCCTTAGTAGATTTTCTGGCAGCGTGGAAACTTCTGCCAAATATCTCCTATTGGGTCCTGCAGACAGTAGAAAACGGGTACAGAATTCAGTTCGGGTCACACCCGCCCAAATTCAACGGGGTGGTACCCACAGTGGTCAACCCTGAGCAGGCTCTGGTTATGGAACAAGAAGTACAGACTATCTTGCGAAAAGAGGCTATAGAGAGGGTCCCTCCCCACAGCAGAGAGTCAGGGTTTTACAGCCGGTACTTTATAGTTCCGAAGAAGGATGGAGGGCTGCGTCCCATTCTAGATCTGCATCAGTTAAATCGCGCTGTCAAGAAACTAAAGTTCAAGATGCTCACTCTGAAACAGATCGTGTGTCAGATCAGGTCCGAGGACTGGTGTGTCACAATAGATTTAAAAGACGCATATTTCCATGTCTCCATCCTTCCTCAACACAGGAAGTTCCTCAGGTTTGCTTTCGGGGGCGAAGCATACCAATATCAGGTTCTTCCGTTGCCTTTGTGCCTTGGTTATGTGGAAGGATCCTTGGTTCCTGTCCCAGGGACCGGTGCTGGGAGCTCCTTGTCGTCGCTTGAACGACGGATGCATCCCTCACCGGCTGGGGGGCGATCATGAGTGGTCGCTCGGTTCAGGGTCTGTGGAGTGGCCATCAGCTTTCCTGGCACATAAACCAGCTGGAGTTGATGGCCGTGTTCCTGGCACTCAGGCACTTCCTCCCAGACCTGAGGGGCCACCATGTGTTGGTCCGCACGGACAACACAACGGTGGTCTCCTACATAAATCACCAAGGGGGTCTGCGCTCGCGCCGAATATGGAAGTTGGCACATCGAGTCCTGATATGGGCCCAAGGGAAGTTGCTGTCAGTCCGAGCAATCTACATTCCAGGGCGTCTGAACAAGGGGGCAGACTTCCTGTCGAGGCAGGGAGTGGTGCCCGGGGAATGGAGACTCCACCCCGAGGTGGTGGAGCTTCTCTGGAATCGCTTCGGGTGAGCACAGGTGGATCTGTTTGCGTCTCGAGAAACGACTCACTGTCCGCTGTTTTATTCCCTCACACATCCGGCCCCTCTGGGGTTGGATGCCATGGTACAGACGTGGCCGAGGCTGCATCTGTACGCCTTTCCCCCTGTGCCGCTGCTACCAGGAGTTCTGGAGAGAGTACGCCGGGACGGGGTCCGCCTGCTGTTAATATCCCCGTTCTGGCCGGGCCGAGTGTGGCTGTCAGACATAGTGTCTCTCCTCGAGGGCCCTCCATGGGAAATTCTGGTCAGGAGGGACCTCCTTTCGCAAGCGATGGGGTCGATTCTTCACCCACGCCCAGAGCTGTGGAAACTGTGGGCTTGGCCTCTGAGGGGGCCCAGCTCATAGATTCAGGTCTTTCTACTGAGGTAGTAGAGACCATACTGCACTCCAGAGGTCCTTCTACGAGGAGGTTTTATGCCCTTAAATGGAGAGTTTTCGTCTCATGGTGTACAAGCCGCTTGTTGAATCCAGTTAACTGCCCGGTTGGCTCAGTACTAGAGTTTCTTCAGGATAAATTCTCTTCAGGGTTATCCCCCTTCTACCTTGAAGGTATATGTGGCGGCTATCTCTGCTTACCACATTCCTTTAGAAGGTGCATCTGTGGGGAGACACCCGTGGGTAACTCGCTTCCTCTGTGGTACTTTGAGGCTAAGGCCTGCGGCACGCTCGAGGGTGCCGACCTGGGATCTGGCCGTAGTCTTAGAAGGCCTAGCTCTGGTTCCCTTTGAGCCTATTGAAGAGATGCCAGAGAAATTTCTCACTCTAAAAACGTTGTTTCTTCTGGCTATCACGTCTCTCAAGAGAGTCGGGGATTTGCAAGCACTGTCGGTTTCACCCTCCTGTCTTGAGTTTGCACCTGGTATGGTGAAAGCATTTCTATTTCCTAAGGAAGGATATGTGCCTAAATTCCCCACTAATGTGGCGGGTCCCATAATGCTGAAGGCCTTTTCTCCGCCTCCTTTTCAAAACCCAGACCAGGAGAAATTAAATCTGCTCTGCCCAGTGAGGGCACTAGATGCTTACGTCCACAGAGCTGCCCTGTGGCGTAAGACTGATTTGTTGTTTTGGGTCCCCGAGTAAAGGGAAGCCCGTATCTAAACAGACGCTAAGCAAGTGGATAGTTGAGGCTGTTTCGATCGCTTATGAGTCGGCCGGTCAGCCCTCACCATTAAGGGTCCGAGCCCATTCAACTCAGAGTATGGCTGCTTCTACAGCTTTGCTATCAGGAGTTTCTCTTCAGGAAGTATGTGATGCGGCGGGTTGGTCCTCACCGCACACCTTCGTCAGATTTTATAACCTGGACGTGGCTTCGACTTGGGGTCTCGAGTGCTTGTAACATAGTGTGCGCTACGATTTCACACATACATGCACTTGGGATTGTGGCGGCGTGGGTATTAGGTTCCCGCAGCGCTTGCCGCAGCGTGAGTTCCCTTGAAAGGGAACGTCTCAGGTTACGTATGTAACCATGGTTCCCTGAGAGGGAACGAGAGGCTGCGTCGCTTTGCCATACTCCCGGCATGCCTGTGACCGACTTGCTTCGACCTATCAGAAGCTGACACTGTTTGGTTCAGGGGTGCTTTATAGTTTCCTGGTCAATGACGTCACCCGTCTATGACGTCCCGGCACGCCATTGGACTGATTTCACAAGTGCTTCATGACACAATCACGCAGAGGCGTTCCCGCAGCGCTTGACGCAGCGTCTCGTTCCCTCTCAGGGAACCATGGTTACATACGTAACCTGAGACGTTTTCAAGCCATCTCGTGTATTTTCATAAGGATAATGTATTTATAGTGCAATGCCAATCGACTGCCTTTATCCCTGTATAGAATACTTTTGTGTACAATGTAGTGATTCTTAAAAAAAATTCTTTTACTTTTTAAAATTTTACTTTGAAAGTTGACTTTTAAGGTTTACTCAAGGTCTGCGTGTTACCACAGACCTTATATTACTTATAAATAAAAAACAAATGAATACAACTATTTCTAAAAACAATCAAAACTCTACAAGAAACAGACAGCAAATCATATTTCCAGTTTGACCTAAAAAATGACATCATGACTGAACAGCTCTAACTAGCAATAAAACTAGAGCTCTTCTATTATCTTCAGCGAAACCGTTTACAATGCAATTGCATGACACTGTCAACAAAGTTATGTTGAGCTTTTTCGCCAACATAGAAAACAGTTCATATCTCCATTTCCATCCCTTTCATTGTGTGATGTTTACCTACCACAGGTTTACCAAACTCCCCAAATGCAAATGTGAGTCACGAAAATGTCAGAATTCGGTTGTCACTCTTGTTTATAATGGAACTGTAATTTAAAACAGGGCCGTATTCTGCTGCTGTGTGGATGTAACCAGTGTGAAATGAGCTTTTTGTGAACTTTCATGGGTTTATTGCTCTTCAGACAGAATGGGGGCTGTATTTCATTATCTCACACACAGCTACGGGGTATGTATGGTTCTTACTCCATATAAAGGTAATATTTATCTTACTGTGGCCTTAACAGTCTAACCACCCACAGACTGTATCCACATCCATGCAATGAGGGCACTTAAGGACTGACTGTGTGTGTGTGTTGTCCACCCCTATATCTGCTATACACTAACTCATTTTATCTTAGACCTCAGTGTGTATTTCCCCACCATCTGTAATGTTGTGTTTCATCCTGTTCCTGTCCCTCACCGAAACACTTCAGAGATAAAAGCTCTTGCTCTTTCTGTGTATTATAAAAATGATTATTTAAAACTTGCCCACAGTGCTGTCTGCCTCCATAAAGATTCCTGTGTGATGACATGGCAGAACAGACTTGTAATACAGCCATCAGAGAGGGTGATTGATTGACCGGCGCTCACCCCAAACCAAACTCTTACATGCTGGATCTGTAGCGACTTGCCAGGGCTGAAAGAGGTATTAGGGTGTGTGTGAGAACCAGAGGAGAGAGAGAAACAGAGTAGGAGGAAAGAGACTTTGAAGAGGGCGAAAAAAATACCTGCAGCCAGGTGTAAAGTGGAACCTCTGTCTCTTTTTGTCTCTCTCTTTACTCGTTCCTCATTTGGAGCTCGTCTCGGGATTGTGCAGTCTTTCTGAACACACACATGCACCCACCCCCTCTCTCCTGGGCTCTACTGCCTGGTGTGATTTATGTGTTCTGCATACAATAGCAGCGAGGCTAGAAATGGAGACAGAGCATATTTAATGTACTGTTAGACCAGTTTGCTGTGACAGTTTGCCCAAAGCACCAGGCGGACAATCCTCTATCCTTCACCTAGTTATCCTAGGACGGATCTTTCTCATTGGCATTGAACAGCATGTCAGTATTGGGGTGTAATGATATATCGTGATTAAAAAATGCAATGATGTGGCAGATGAAAAGAAAGAAGACAGAGAAATAAACAGAAAGGAAAGAGAAAAGTGGAAAGGAAGGAAGGAAGGAATGAAAGATAGGAAGGAAGTAAGGAAAGGTTGGAAGGAAGGAAGGAAAGAAAGAAGGAAGGAAAGATAGGAAGAAATGAAGGAAGGAAGGAAGGAAGGAAGGAAGGAAGGAAGGAAGGAAAGATAGGAAGGAAAGAAGGAAAGGAAGGAAGGAAAGATAGGAAGGAAAGAAGGAAAGGAAGGAAGGAAGGAAGGAAAGAAGGAAGGCAAGCAAGGAAGGAAGGAAGGGAAGGAAAGGTAGGAAGGAAGTACAGATAGGAAGACAGACAGAGAGCATGGAAAAAGGAAAGACAGACAGACAAAAAGAAAAAAAGAAGGAATGAAGACAGACAGAGGTTTAGAGAGAAGAAGTTAAACAGTTAGAAAGTTAGGAAGATAGACAGAGAGGAAGGAAGTTAAACAAAGGAATTGATGAATGAAGTCCAACAAAAAGAAAGGAAACTGGAAGTTAGACAGGAAGGAAGTTGGTTATAGAAATAGTAAGCAGGATGGAAAATAGACAGAGAGGAAGTAAGTTAGACACAGGTAGAAAACATAGAGGCAGAAATACATAAAGAGAGAAAGGAAAACAGACAAACAGAAAGAAAAGAAGGAAGTAAGTTAGAGAGGAAGGAAGAAAGACAGACAGACAAACAGAACGGAATGAAGACAAACAGACAGAGAGGATTGAAGAGAGGAAGTTGAACAAACAGGTAGAAAAGAAGGAAGGAAGTTAAACAGTAAGGAATGCAAACAGAAAGAAAGCCAGACAAAAAGAAAGGAAAGAAGGCAGACAAAAAGAAAGAAAGAAGCTGGAAGTCAGACGGGAAGGAAGTTATACAGATAGTATGTAGGAAGGAAAACGTCTCGGGAACGTTTGAAGGAGGGAACAGAGACGTACGTCGGAACTGACCAACGAATTGGGATCTATTTTCAGAGACCAATCTACTTTGAGTGTTTAGAAACGAGCCAATGAAGATTGGCATGCGGTTGACGCATTCCATGATCCGCCCCGCATTGCGGTTATAAATACGGAAGTGGAAGTACCGCATATCGCTTTTCAACTGAGGAGCCAAGACGAGTGACTCGGGCCTTCAGCTGAAGCACAGCACCTGGCGACGGGACGTACGTCTCCGTTCCCTCCTTCAGGGAACGAGGGTTACATACGTAACCAAGACGTTCCCGTTCGACGTACGTCGGAACTGACTGACGAATTGGGATCCCTACCAACACGCCAGGGATGCTGGCCCTTCCAGCGCCCTGCCTGAGCTCGCTGGACCACACCTATGTTGGAGTGGGAGTCAGGGCTTCCGGCAGGGAAGGTCAGTCACTGCTGTTGCTGCAAGACCCACTCAGTATGACTATTGGATAACGCTGGGAAAGCGTGCCCGTCTCGTGGAGATGGTACGCTGCGGAGCCACGTCCTTCAATGGAAGGAGAGGTGGCGAAATACACATAAGGACTAACCTATCAGGGTAGTGCTACATATGGCAGTCTCTGGGGTGGATCCAACCTGATCCCATGGGGGAAGAACACCACCAGAGACGACAGAGCAGGCTCTGTCAAGGGAAAGACACGGGGCTAGCCGTGTAGGGTAGCTGGTACCTTGGAGAATACACATATGGGGTTGCCATTAGGGAACCGCTACATATGGACCCCAGCCTACACACACGTTCCACAAGCATACAGGTGCAGGCCTGGCGTCAGACGGCCGCAACGTCTGACACCGAAGGGGTGACGGAGGAGCTCGACAGGGTTAGCCGTTTCCAGGGAACACAACTGGAGACAATAGACACACGTATCCGGCCCAGGGGGCTGGAGTGGCATTGCAAGCCGACACAAGAACAGGCATTTAGCGCTACTGGCCACTGGGGGCAAGGATGCGGGAAGATACCGGCTCTACGCGGAGGCTATAAAATCTAGCGAATGTGTTAGGTGTCGCCCAGCCCGCAGCTCTACATATATCTGTCAGCGAGGCACCTTGAGCCAGGGCCCAGGAGGAAGCTACACTCCTTGTGGAGTGCGCTCGCAACCTGAACGGGCAAGGCACGTCTTGGGACTGGTAAGCCAAGACGATAGCATCCACTATCCAGTGGGCTAACCTCTGCTTGGAGACAGCCTTTCCCTTCTGCTGGCCTCCGTAACAGACGAAGAGCTGCTCTGAGGTTCTATAGCTTTGAGTTCGGTCCACGTAGGCGCGGAGAGCGTGGACGGGTCAGAGCAAAGCTAGGGCTGGGTCTGCCTCCTCCGAAGGCAGCGCTTGCAGGTTCACCACCTGGTCCCGGAAGGGAGTGGTGGGAACCTTGGGCACGTATCCACCTGGACACCTGTTCTAAGGACACTCCCGCCCGTAGAAACGAAGGGTCCGCCCACGGGTTGAAGGTTTGGCAACAGTAAGAAGTAACTGAGACCCGGTACTTGCCGCTCTGCCACGCCCATCTCGGGACTCGGTCGTGAAGCCAGCGTTGAAGCGGTCTCATATGAAGCAATCCGAGCGGCGTTACCGCCGCTGCAGATGCCATATGCCCCAGGAGCCTCTGAAAAAATTTCAGTGGGACCGCTGTCCTGCCTTTGAACGTATTCAAGCAGTTCAACACTGACCGGACTCGCTCCTCTGTGAGACGCGCAGTCCGGTTGACCGAATCCAGCTCCATACCGAGATAAGAGATCCTTTGTGTGGGACAGAGTTTGCTCTTCTCTCGGTTGACCCGAAGGCCCAACAGGCTGAGGTGACGGAGCACCAGGTCCCTGTGTTCGCACAACTGATCGACTGGGCCAATATGAGCCAGTCGTCGAGATAGTTGAGAATCCGAACGCCGCGTTCTCTGAGCGGAACAATGGCTGCCTCCGCGACTTTCGTGAAGATGCGAGGCGACAGGGACAGCCCGAAGGGCAAGACTTTGTACTGATATGCCCTCCTCTCGAACGCAAAGCGTAGGAACGGTCTGTGTCGAGGGAGAATGGAGACATGTAAGTACGCGTCCTTCAGGTCAATCTCTGCGAACCAATCTCGGGGACGGATGCATTCGAAAATGCGTTTCTGCGTTAACATTTTGAACGGGAGCTTGTGCAGGGCCCGATTCAGAATGCGCAGGTCCAAGATCGGCCTTAACCCACCCCCTTTCTTGGGTACAATGGCTGTAGAACCCCGACCTCATATCGGCTGGAGGAACCGGCTCGATCGCGTCCTTCGCCAGCAGGACATTGATCTCTGATCGCAAGACATAGGCAACGCTGCTCCGCACGGTGGTGAAGAGGATGCCCCTGTACTTGGGCGGCCGGCGCGCAAACTGAATCGCGTAGCCGAGTCTGATGGTACGGATGAGCCAGCGAGACAGCCTGGGGAGGCCTAGCCAGGCCCCCAGAGACTGAGCAAGCGGGACCAATGGCACCACAGACGTACCCAGGGTGGGGCAGCGAGGTGGAGTATGCAGACCCGACTCGGGAGGCCCGGAGGCTGCCCGGAGTGTTGTCTGAGTACTCCAAGGTGGGGCAGAGTGTGGGTGAGGAGGCCCAGGGGCGTCCTCGGTGCCCACACTGCTGCCCCCTGGCGAAGGGGAGAGGGGAGGAAAGGAGTGGCAAGGCCCGGGGGCGTCGCACACTGCCAACCTGGCCCTCTTGGGGCCCAGGGAGGGAGGAAACTGCTCTTTTATTGAGAATGTGGGTACCGCTGGACTCCGGAGAGCCAGCGGCAGGTGTGAACCAGCCTTCTCGATGACATTCTCCCCCCGGTCCTCCTCCGGGGGGAGGAGGGGTGCGGACACCACCTCCCCTGGAGCAGCTCCTCTTCTCCCTGGGCTGCCCGTCTCAGGGCCGCTTGCCCTTGCGCTTGCCGGCGGACTTCGCAGGACCCTGGACGGGTTGGGCGTTGACCCGTTGACCCTACACCCTGCTTCCCAGGTGGAGGCTGCTGCTTGGGCTTAGCAGGGGCGGAGGCGGACGCAGGGGGACGCCCTCGGCGACGAGCAAACGGGGGCGCTGCAGCCGGCGACTGGGTGGAGGCAGCAGCGGGTCGCCGGAGCAGGATGTTTTTGATCGCCTTTGTTTGCTTCTGGGCCACCGAGAACTGCTGGGCGAAGTTCTCGATGGCGTCGCCGAAGAGGCCGGCCTGGCAGACAGAGGCGCTGAGGAACCGCACCTTGTCGGTCTCACGCATATCCGCCAGGTTCAGCCACAGGTGGCGCTCCTGGACCACAAGTGTGGACATCGCCCGACCCAGGGAGCGTGCGGTGACTTTCGTCGCCCGGAGGGCAAGGTCCGTCGCGGTACGCAGTTCCTGCATAACCCCTGGGTCGGAACTACCCTTTGGCCTGGTAGACCTGCAGGAGCACCATGGCATGCAAAGATGACACGGCTTCTCCACAGGTTGTGTAAGCCTTGCCTGTTAGTCCGGACGAGAACTTACACGCCCGGGAGGGGAGACGCGGATTTCCCCGCCAGTCAGTAGCGGTCTTCGGACACAGCTGCATCGCTACCGATCGCTCTACTGGGGGATCTCCACGTAACCCTTAGCCGCGCCACCATCGAGGGTAGTGAGGACGGAGGAGTCAGTTGATCAGTTTCTAGCGTTGTAAGGCGTTATCCACGACTTCGTGAGCTCCTGATGCACTTCCGGAAAGAAAGACACTGGGGCGGGGCGCTGTCCTGAGATACCAATCGTCCAGCCGCGAGGGTTCGGGACACAGTGGAGGGTTCCACTCGAGCCCGACACTCGCGGCGGCCCAGGAAAGCATAGCCTTGAGCTCCGGATCAGACTCGGGCAACACTGCCACACCCAAAGGGGGCAGCGCAGCCGAATCCTCATCTCCGGAGTCCATTAGCTCGTCCCCTGATGCAGCTATCGAGATCATGTCCTCAGCCAGAGCCCCGAAAGTAACAGCTGGTCCCCCACGGGAAGGACCAGCCTGCTCTTCCGGAAGCTCTACCGGCGCAGCGGAGGGGGGAGGGGCCCGAGGAGCCTGTTGACCTGGCGGGAGTGCCCTCACAGTAACCCTCATGTCTCCACCAAAGGCATCAGCCAAAGTAGCAGCCCTCTGCTTTGCAGCGAGAGGACCACTAGATCGGGGGATGCGCAATGGGACTCCACCCCGTCTGAAGTATTCGAGCCTAGACCGTAATACTGCGATGGTCATGTTTCCGCAGTGGGAACATGAGTCATCCACGAAAGCCGCCTCAGCGTGCTGAATGCCCAAACACGTGAGACAGCGATCGTGTCCGTCAACTGGGGACAGATATCTTGAAAAAGACGCAGGGTCAAACCGTGTTGCTCTTTTAGAAAAGGAAAAAAAACACTCCAATCAGTGTCGAGGCACACAGGGGAAATGGCCGTGGCTCGCAGCGGTTCAAAGGTGCCGCTGAGAGCACTCAAAGGGAAAAACGCCCAGCGAGCTGTGAAAACAGCTGTTTGCTTTTTCCTTGCGACCACCGCTGTAAGGCACCGTCACACCGATACCGGAACACTGGAGCGATCCTCTTCACGAGACTCACTTGAAACACTCTTCGTAGGAACACACACAAAGGTATTGTTCGGCTCCGAAGTTGAAAGCGATATGCGGTACTTCCACTTCCGTATTTATACCCGCAATGCGGGGCGGATCGTGGAATGCGTCAACCGCATGCCAATCTTCATTGGCTCGTTTCTAAACACTCGAAGTAGACTGGTCTCTGAAAATAGATCCCAATTCGTCGGTCAGTTCCGACGTACGTCGAACATGACCGACTGAAAGGGAACAGACAAACAGAAAAGAAGGAAAGAAGGAAGGAATTTAGAGAGGAAGACAGACAGACAAACAACATGGAAGAAGGAATGAAGACAAACAAACAGAGAGGACGGAAGTTAAACAGAAAGGTAAGGAGATAGAAGGAAAGAAGAAAGTCAAAGAAACAAACAGACAACAGGGAATATAGACTGAATAGACAGAATACAGAGACAAATAAAAAAGGAAGATGGATGGTAGACAGACACCAAGACATAATGAAACAGAAGAAGGAAGAACGACAGACAAACAGGAAAGAAGAAAGAAAATGTCGTTTCTGGCACAATTTAAAGTATTTCATTTGCACTGGATTTCCTGTTTGGTTTTTTAGTCTGGTTTGTTGAGCATTTGTCAGTGTGTGTGCAAGTGTGTATATGTGTTTATGAGAATCTATATCTGTGTGATTGATGACCTTGAGCTGCTTCTCCTGCTTGTAAATAGTTACTGATTGAATGAAAATCAGAAAAGAGCCAAACTCAAATCATTCTTCAAATACAGGCCTGTCACAAACCCACAGACTCTGTTTCGACACTGATCTCTGTGTAAGGACACACTCAGTGACCCAGTGTTCACAAATTCACAAAGAATTGGCTCCCTTTCGGTTCATAAATGTGAATTTGAATTAAACTGGCCACAGCACACAGTAAGTTGAATTGAAATTTGAATGTTGAAAAAGGAATTGCAAAGAAATGTAATAGTCACAAAACAATTCCTGTTGTTAGTTGAATTAGTTTAACATGACCAACTATTCAAAAATGATTCAGCGATTTATAGATTATCATGACAGAATATGCTAATCAATGACTTGAAGATAGTAACTCCACATCAGCTACATAAATTCATCAACTAACCATTCAGAAACGTCCTGTTGCATTCTACATGTTGTCACTTCTTCTTGAGTCTCTCTATCATTGTCCGACTCCAGTTTGAACATAAAAGGCTGAACAGTTTCTGACATTTTCAGTTCGTGTCTGCGTGAGGTAATCTGAGCTGCTAACATGAGCTCTTGAAGCTCCGCCCTCTTCCTTCCGGGGGTGGGAGCAGCAGATCGTTTGCATTTAAAGGGACACACACAAAAACAGTGCATTTTTGCTCACCCTCAAAAAGTGACAATTTTAACATGCTATAAAAAATGATCTGTTGGGTATTTTGAATTAAACTTCACATAAACACTCAGGGGACATCAGAGACTTATTTTACATCTTGTAAAAAAGGGGCATAGGGACATATAGGACCCCTTTAATATAACAAATGATATTGCTGTACTATCAGAACTCCAGCTGCCTGTACTTGAAACAACATTTCTGCCATCTCTGTTTTGTAGAGCATGATTTGGTCACAATAGAAGCAGTCAATACACAAAAAGCTCAGTGAATGAATGAGTGCTGAGAGCACTGAATCACAAATCAGATTTCTTCTGTGGATATTGAGTAATAGTGCTGGCCATGTGCAGTTCTGTGACTGAGTCAGACGAAATCTTTGTTCACACTGGCAGCCCAAATCTAATTTCAGTTGCACATTCAATTCAAATCAGATTATTTATAGTTTGAACAGCAGAAAAACACATGAAATTTGATTCTTACAGAGCTTGCAGGTCAATACTATATTGATTCCACAAATTAATTTAGTCATTTAATGTTCAACTTTAGCCTTAGATGTCTTAATATACTTGCATAAATTACACTGTCCTTCAAATGTTCAATCTTTATTGGTAATGGGATTTGAAAGAATGTTTTTGAAAGAAGTCTCTTATGTTCACCAATTCTGCATTCATTTGATCATATGTTCAGTAAAAAAGTAATGTTAATGTTTAGTTTTTTCATTTATTTAATTATTTATATCAATATTATTTATTCCTCTGGTGTCAAAGCTGAAATCATTCTAATATGCTGATTTGCTACTCAAGAAATGTCTCGGTTACGTATGTAACCCTCGTTCCCTGAAGGAGGGAACAGAGATGTACGTCGGAACTGACCGACGAATTGGGATCTGTTGTCAGAGACCAATCTACTTCGAGTGATTAAAAACGAGCCAATGGACATTGGCATGCGGTTCACGCATTCCACGCACCGCGGGTATAAATACGGAAGTGGAATACCGCATCATTGCTTTTCAACTGAGGAGCTGAGACAAGTGACTCGCCCTTCAGCTAAAGCACAGCACCTGGCGACGGGACGTACGTCTCCGTTCCCTCCTTCAGGGAACAAGGGTTACATACGTAACCGAGACGTACCCTTTCAGTCACCTGACTGACTTCGAATTGGGATCCCTACCAACACGCCAGGGATGCTGGCCCTTCCAGCGCCCTGCTTGAGCTCGCTGGAGTGCTCCTAGGTTGGAGCAGGAGTCAGGGCTCCAAGCAGGGAAGGTCCATCACTGCTGTTTCTGCAAGACCCACTCAGTGTGACTATTGGATAACGCTGGGAAAGCGTGCCCATCTCGTGGAGATGGTACGCTGCAGAGCCACGTCCTTCAATGGAAGGAGAGGTGGTGGAATACACATAAGGACTAGCCTATCAGGGTAGTACTACATATGGCAGTCTCTGGGGTGGATCCAACCTGATCCCAGGGGGGAAAGAACACCACCAGAGACGACAGAGCGGGCTCTGTCAAGGGAAAGACACGGGGCTAGCCAAGTAGGGTAGCTGGTACCGTGGAGAATACACATATGGGGTTGCCGTTAGGGAACCGCTACATATGGACCCCAGCCTACACACACGTTCTACAAGCATACAGGTGCAGGCCTGGCATCAGACGGCCGCAACGTCTGACACCGAAGGGGTGTCGGAGGAGCTTGACAGGGTTAGCCATTTCTGGGGAACACAACTGGAGACAATAGACGCACGTATCCGGCCCAGCGGGCGGGAGTGGCGTTGCAAGCCGACACAAGAACGGGCACTTCGCGCCTACCGGCCACTGGGGGCGAGTACACAGGAAGAAACCGGCTCTACACGGAGGCTATAAAATCTAGCGAACGTGTTAGGTGTCGCCCAGCCCGCAGCTCTACATATATCTGTCAGTGAGGTGCCTTGAGCCAGCTCCCAGGAGGAAGCCACACTCCTGGTTGAGTGTGCTCGCAACCTGAACGGGCAAGGCACGTCTTGCGATTGGTATGCTAAGATGATAGCATCCACTATCCAGTGGGCTAACCTCTGCTTGGAGACAGCCTTTCCCTTCTGCTGGCCTCCGTAACAGACGAAGAGCTGCTCTGAGGTCCTAAAGCTTTGAGTCCGGTCAGCGTAAGCGCGAAGAGCGCGGACGGGACATAACAAAGCCAGGGCTGGGTCTGCCTCCTCCGAAGGCAGCGCTTGCAGGTTCACCACCTGGTCCCGGAAGGGAGTGGTCTCAGGTCTCAGGACGACGTGAGAGTTGGCCGGCCCGAACTCTAGGCACGATTCGTTGACCGAAAGTGCGTGCAGGTCCCCTACCCTCTTGATGGAGGCCAATGCAGTCAGGAGTACTGTCTTTATGGACAGAATTTTTAACTCTACAGACTGCAAAGGCTCAAAGGGAGGGCTCTAAAGTGCTCTGAGCACCAGAGTTAAGTCCTAAGAGGGTATCAAGTGTGGACAAGGAGGATTTAGGCTCCTTGCACCTCTGAGGAACCTGACGATTAGGTCGTGCTTCCCTAAGGACTTACCTTCAACTGCGTCGTGATACGCCGCTATTGCTGCGACGTACACTTTGAGGGTGGAGGGAGACAGCCTTTGCTCCAGCCCATCTTGCAGGAAAGAAAGCACGACACTAACCGAACACCTTCGGGGGTCTTCACGGCGGGAAGAGCACCACTCAACAAACAGGTTCCACTTCAGGGCATAGAGGCACCTCGCAGATTATGGCCCTTTTGGCGTTCCATATTTTGACACCAAATAGTTCCACACTGCTAAATTTTTCCGATGCACATCCGGGAAAAAAAAAGACACGGGCAGGCAAGGCGATTTACGCGTTGCACTACGCCTCAGCCACCCAGGAAAGCATGGCTGTCAACTCTGAATCTGATTCAGCATGATCATACACTATTATAGTGTGAAACTCAGCATTATCATTTCCAGCGCATAACAGCCCTCTCTCCGATGCAGCAATTGACATCTGTCCTCTGCCAGAGTCCCAAATGAAACGCTGGCCCTTTTTTTTTTTTTTTTTTTAGGGCCAGCAATCCCATCTGTAAGCTACCAGCAGGCATGTGAGACAGTGAGCGTGGCCGTCAGACTCAACGGCACGCTGAACACTCAAGCCCCTATGAAAGAGGCAAGATGAACAACGCGCCGACGTGGCATGTTCTCATGAGAGAACATGAACCACCCACGAACAAAGTCTCAGCACGCTCATGATGCGATAGAGGAGTGGGGGCCCGAGATGTACCCGGCGGGGAAGCCCCACTGTAATCCTCAGGTCACCAAGGCTTATTAGCCGAAGTAGCCCTTTTCTATAGCCGTTCCTGTCGGATCCAATAGAGAAGGCACAGCATCGTTGTTTAATTTCAGGCTCTCTGCAAATCCAATGCAGCTACTGTGTTTTTTCACAATCTGGCACTGCACAACATTTTGCATTCGTTTAGTTGCTCGATCCAGTGTTAGCGTCACGTCTGTTATTTACCTTCTGCTACTTGTCGTGCTCAAATCAGTGGGTGGGGCTACTGAACTTTAGGGTTTGTGATGTCACCAACCCGGGAAGAAACTTGTTGTAGTCCCTACAAGCCATTTGTTGTATTCCTTAAAAATCGATTTCTGTAAAAGAAAATATCTCCCTTTGCATTGAACTTAGAGCGTCGTTCACTGTAAACCCGAATAAGTTGGCAAAACTCAAAAAATTTGAGGTAATCAGTTTCAATTTTTTTAAGTTAAGAAATTAATTGCTCTTAACTTTAAATATTTGAGTAAACCAATCCATACATTTAATTTAAAATTATCATGTAATCTCAATTTAAATATTTTTAGTAGTGGAAACTTGGCTAGGTTTAACTAATTCAATAAATGCTACCAATGCTTTAATATGTGCTGCGTCCCAATTCGCCTACTTATACTACGTCCTAAAAGTATGTACTCTTTTTGTGAAGAAAAAGTACATACTATTGAGTGTGTAGCAGAAGAGTATGCAAGCTTTGGGACATACTACTTCGTCATCTTTAACGGACTCTCTTAGTTACGTGCATCCCTTCACCGTTTAAACTGCCCTGTTAGTCATCTTGTCACAGTTCAAATCCTCCATATTCAATTTAATTTCCTACCATATCAGAGAGAAATGTAGTAGCACGGTGATCTGCCATTCATTGGTCTTTAATGCTGAGACTCTTCTCATGTGTTTGCAATTTAAATATGATGCATTTAAAAGTTAATGGGCAAACGTATCATTACAAAAGTTCACAATGCTGTTGCAGGTGAAATATAATGTGGATAACATTGAATAAATATTTTTTCGTCAGGTAAAATACTGATAATTGATCACTCAAGCCCCTTTACCTAAACCTCTCTGCTTACCTGTCGGACTCGCACATCCGTCATGTTTGTAGTTTTTTAACACTTTTTATCCGCGTTTGTAGTTCTAATCGAATCCTCGTCCAACTTGTAATGGGTTGTGGGTAATATCAGCCGTTAGAGTGTGCGTCGATCTGCACTTCAAATTCTAACCGGAAATAGCAGACCATCTGGGTATCTTTGGAATACTCTTTTCAACATACTACGATTTGGGACATACTAATTCTATTTTCGAATACTATTTAGGATGGATAGTATGCGAATTGGGACGCACTGAGCGTTAGCATAGCATAGCACTTGCTGAATGAGTACGGCAGGGTTGCCAACTTTTAAGTTCAGGTTGGAGTGAGATTTTATTTTTATTTATATAAATATATAAATATAAAAATATTTATATAATTTTTATTATTATATAAATAATAAAAAATATTATTTTAAGTGGTCACTAATGGACCATAATTATTGCACAAATAGTATTTAGAAACAAAAGATCTCCTCAAAATATTAAATAAATATTATTGAACTAAAATATAGAACATTTATTTAATTGAACAATAGTTAAGGTGTATGGTCACATTTGACCACTAAGGAGTATGAGTGTGACCAATAAGTAAGGAATACCTGAGGGTTAAATACAAGAAAAACTTTAACATTTATGTTGCCTCTCCATCACTCTCCAGAATAAAATGATACTGTAAATGTTATTGACATAATAATCAATGCACACTATGCTGTAATGTTTACCAAAAATTGCTGCAAATACCTGTATAGTGAAGCTGTTGTCTATCCTGCTTAAAGCCATTCAAATATATTGACAGCTCTGGTTTGTTATGAACCACGTGACCGTGTGGTGGCGACGCCGGCGAGATCAAAGCATGTCGCAACTCTGTTTTTCAACGGCTCTGGCTTTAACTGAGGCGCTACAGCGATCTGTTATGCCATATTAAGTGCGGCAAAACTATATTTATTATTGTTTGACTTTCGTATTAAAACGTACAAAATTTGAAAGCTAAGACTTTGTTTTCATATCAAAAGCAAGGTTGCCCATTTGGCGTGAGATTTACTTGGGCAGAGTGAGAGCGTGAGACAGCGCATGAAAGCGTGTGTCTCACGCCAAATGCGTGAGAGTTGGCAACCCTGACGGTAATATAAAACATTTAACATATATCTGTTCTCAAACTAAGCTCATGCTCCACTCATCACCATGATGGTAACCCTACAAAAAACATTATATAACACTTAATTTTAGCATTTACTCTTTCTTTTGAGTGTCATGGCAAAGCATGGTGGGAAATAGAAATCCCAGCCCAGTTTCAGTTCAATTTAAGTTTGTCTAAATTAAAAGAAACTGTTCATAAAACGCAAAACAATTCTGATTGCTTAAAATTGGTCAGTTGTGTGAATTTAAAAGAAAAAGAAAGTTCTAAATACTCATAAAAGTTTATTAATTTGTTTAATTTGAGTTGGCTCTACTCAAACCAATTAATTATTTTGAGCGTTAGGGTTTACAGTGTAACTTTGCAGATGTTGTTTATGTTGTTTAACAGCAACATTACACACTAACTAAAGTTAAAAAAGTGAAATCATAATCAAGGACCCCTTTAAAATTAACAGAATATTTAAAATTCGGCAATGATGCCACGTTGCAAATTAAATTGCTATTGGTATTTTCTAACTTCTATTGGATCTTTTTTAGTGCAAAAGGGTTTTTTGAAGAAACATTTAAAATATCTAACTGTAGATGCAATGACTGAACATACAGACAAAGAGTGGAAGAAGGAATTCAGTTGTTACTGGATTTGAAAATCTGAATCATCTGCAGTGTGATCATAAATGCCTAAATGAGAGGACGGACATAGAAACAAAGTGAACGAGTTAGAGTAACACATAAAATAACTGCTTTTCACAGCCAACCACACCATTTATCCCACCAGCATGCAACGCTTGTGAAAATAACCCACTGCATAAAATCACACTTATTTGCAAGTTTCACTGATTATGTAAGCAAAAATCAGTAATTACCCCACTTATCTAAATGCTCGTTCTCTGCGTGGCTCCTATAGTTCCAACAATAAATGTGAGCTCTTTCATTGCATTTATGTATTATTCAATCAAGACTCCATATGCACTCATTTAGGAGCCATTGAGTCTGATGTATTGACACGCTGACTGCTGGCCTCTTTGGCTGTCTGTACATGTTGAATGGGTCTGCTGGACACTGAATGCATATATAATGGAGCTCTAGATGTGTGGACAAAGACACTCTCTCTGTCTCCATTGCCTCTATCTTTGCAATTACAACATTACAGTAATAATGTTAGCGGCTGTAAGCGTGGAAACACAATGGGGGAGCAGTCATAGGTTCTTGAATAGATTTAAATGGTCAGCACTCCAGTAAAGACGGTGGGGGAATTCACTAAACTAAAAATTGCACCCACTGATAGCACTGTTTATTAGTATGCACTGCCATTATTGTTTTAGCACCCTAATGAATTGTCTCTTTAAAATGCCGAAAGTGCCCTGTCGTTTGAAAGTTTGGAGTCAGGAAGATTTTTTTTTTTAAAGAAATTAATACTTTTATTCATCAAGGATGCATTAAATTGACTAAAAGTAACAGTAAAGACTTTTATATTGTTACAAAAGATTTCTATTTCAAATACTTTCTGTCTGGCCTTTCATCAAAGAAACCTTTAAAAAAAAAGATCACTCACTGTAAAAAATAAAAATGGAAAATCTACTGGTAATTTTCTGCCAGGACATTATCCAGTAATTTTACAGAAATTTCTGTTAACCCTTAAAACACAACCTACTGCAATGCATAATTCAAAATATATGTAAAAAACGGAAAATTCCTTCATATTTATACAGTACATTGTGCCCTATTTTATGGATTTTTTTTAATAGTGCTGTTTCCACAAAAAGCAGCACAATCGGAGTGAATGAAAATGAATTAATTACATTTTAAAATATATTAATTAACATGAAAAAGTTAATTTAAATTGCAATAATATTTCACAATATCACTGTTTTTACTGTATTGATCAAATAAATGCAGCCTTGATGAGAATAAGAGACTTTAAAAACATTAAAAAATCTTCCTTTTGAACGATAGTGTATGTTTGACTTTGAAGTGCCCAACATTTGATCATTTATTTTATGATTTACTGCAAATTTGTTGATTTACTGAAAATGTACATGAAGCTGCTATTCAATGCTTTGCAGAAAGTAATAGTTTTGTGAATATGTTTATTATATCCCTTTTACATTTAATTTGTTTTGCACTGAAAAGAATGACAGTGGGATAGTGCATTCAGCACCTGGTTAAATTGCTGCAGTTATTTGCTATAGTGAATAACTGTTTCGGATCAATGATTGTGAGTAGTTTGTGTTTGTGTGTATAAGTGACATTCAGTGTGGGTCACTAAGGAAAGGAGATGCATGGAAAATGTCCCTACACAGTGTTTTTTTTTCCCACTCTGCTCCGCAGTGAGCGAGAGAGCATGAGCTGACTATGGCAAAAGTGCAGAAACACACATGCAGGCCCAATTCTGCTGACACTTCGGCTTCCGGGATGTTAGTTGCTCTGACAAAAAACCTGCACTGAGTGAACTACATCTCTAGACACACACATACATGCACCGAATGACCTCTAAATGCTTGCTAGATGGATAGATCTATAAATCTCAGTTCACACTTTCTTTCCACATTTTATTCTTTAATAGCAGCTTTGGAATGATGTTAAGAGAGAGTCTGTTGCAGCGTTGCTTCCTCACCCAGCTGCATTTAGGCGTCCTTGATTAAAGGCCTCCAATTTTCCATTTAAAATATTTCAGGATCTTGTAAATTTGCATGATGGAAAAGCAAGCCAGCTTTAGGGGACTTCAGTGTGTTTATGTGAGTGTGTGGGGTGACAGGGTTCAGGTGTGTTTTGTGTGCATGTTGGTACGAGTGTGTGTGTGTGTGGCGTCTCTCTCAGACCAGAGGTAGGGGAAGGGTTGAACTTTTGAACTGACTCTCTGAGTTTAATATATATATTCGGTAATATTTGAAAAAGCATAATAGGGGCACTTTAATAAACAAAAAGGGTCCAAATGCTTTTTGTCTCCATTTTACTTAGTAAACATCATTTCAAAACATACCAAATTTATGATTTTTTTTTTTTTTGCTTGAAAAGTTTGCTTGTGCCGTCTAAAGCAATGACATTTATTATTGTCTAAAATACTTTTTGATGCCATTTTTTCTCCTTTTTAAATTTTTAATCTGAGGTATTTGTCATCTAGGCAGAAAGGTTTCGGACTTGTTCTCAGCTTGTTGGGCTGATATAGAAGTATTTTTTTTTTGCCCCCTTAGTGTTTTTGGCATTGTTTATGAATGATAATTGGTGAATTAATCAATGAAGTGGTGAAAAGTCACTGCTTGTTTTGCATACTTTAGGGCCTCTAAAGCAGGGGTCACTAGGGTCAGTCTCAATGTCAGCATGTCAGAAGGGTGTGTCGTTCAAATACTTCCCCTCCTTGAGAGAAAGAGCCCATAATCTTGTGTGCGATTAGCCTATCCTCTGTTTAGACAGACACACACTCACACATAAGCTAACCTGTATGTTTTGACAGATACGTCCTGATATCGATCAAGGATCATGTCTGACCCGTAGCTCTTTTCCATTCAAAGAGGAAGTACAGCCTAATCTCTTTCTGCCTTAAGCAAAAGTTGATCTGAACCACACACAAACAAACACATTTCTATAGTGTCTCCTCTAGACAGCATTCATTTTGAATTAACAGAGACAGACTTTAGGCCTGGCTGCCAGTTCGTATTGTTCATGGCCAACTGTCATGTGGCATCTGGTGAGAGTGGATCTGGCACAGCGATGAACCACCATCATCGCTGATCAAATGAACTGAACAGAATCGGCCCATCTGCAGTCCCTGTCTCTGATAAAACTCAATAATAAAATCAATTATCAGGACTCTGTGTGGGATTCACTTTAGTTATGGAGACAGTGACATGTAGAGAGAAACAAAAAGAGAGACTGAAAGAAAGCTGGATGCTGTCACATTACAGTTGACATCACAGTCTGATGTCTCTCTCTCTCTCTCTCTCTCTCTCTCTCTCTCTCTCTCACACACACACACATTCATAGACTCTGATTCAACACTCTCAGATTCAAGTATATACTTATATGAAAATGTTATGTATTTGTGAATTTCATTCAGAAACACTCCATTTCTATTTTTATAAATTAAAAGTTTGTCGTCTTCTAGCAGACTCGTGCAGCTTATCCTGATTTTTCCACAAAAAGTGAAAATATTATGGCAAAATTATGGCCATGATCAGATCCAAATTCCATGATATTGAATTATTTCAACCCATGTTTAGGTCAAATATGGACAAACCGAGCCATTGGGTTTAAAAATTAAATTAAAATTCAAACCAACGATTGGGTTTGTCCATATTTGACCCAAACATGGGTTGAAAAAAACCCAACAATTTTTAGCGTGATTGATAAATGTTTTCACATAGATAAAACAGCTTGTCCATATATAGAATAAAACAACCTGAAAACTTTTATTTTTGTTTTATTCACACACACTGACAGTTACAGACTGATCTCTTTTACTCAAAGTCTGATTCCCCAACCACTCCTCTTTGTTTTTACATTAAATTCCAAATTGAGTTACTGTTCTCATTTATTCTTTCATGTGAATCCTTCACCTTTCTCTAGACAGGTTTACAAAACGTGTGTGTGTGTGTGTGGTGGGAGGTTCACTGCGTTGTTCTCTGGCAGGGGAGGTTTTGAGGACTCCTGTGGTCTGAAAGAAAGAAGCTTATGCCCCTCTGATCTGTCAGGCAGAAAGACAGACACGGGGAAAGATAGAGAAATGGTATGGGAGAAAGAGAGGAAGATAAAAAGACAGAGCGAGGGGCAGAGTCAGACGAGTGGGAGGATGAGGGAGAGAGGGAGTCATTTGGAGGTTGGGGGGGGGGGATGATGAGAGAGATACAGTGTGAATGACAGTGAGAAAACAAGATGGGAAGAAAGAGATGAGAGGATGAGAGCGTTCTTAAGACACACTGACAGTGGGAGAGACGAGAGGAGGGAGAACAGCGGGAGAAGGGGATCAGGAGTCATGAGGAGGGAGGAGAGCCGGCGCAGGGGGGAGGCACCACCCCGCGGATTGAGACGTATCCCACATTGCCCCTCTCTCTGGTGGCGCAGCAGGCAGGGCGCACGGGCCATGGTGTGCGGTGGTGTGAAGTTGACGTGGCGCTGGCCCTGGCACAAAGGAGCGGAGGAGGAGGGCGCCAGGCGCTGTGTGGCAGGGTTGCCCAGATACGGCCACTCAGGGTTGGCATGTTGTTTTTGTGTCTGTGATGCGCTTCCAGCCTGACACACACATGGCACGCTCGCATTTACGTCCCCACCATTTTTTTGCCATTTTGTCCCCATCACTTTATGGGACGGTTTGGAGTGGGGATTGTATCAAATAGCTGTTTATGAAATATTGATGTATGTGATACTGAGGAAACATCACCAGTGGTCAAGCATTTTGTCTGTGCGTGTTGTAATTAGGCATGGGAATTGTAAAGAATTTAACAATTCGAATTCTGATCCGAATTCCTCTTAATGATTCGGTTCCTTGTGATTCCATTAATGATTCTTTTAGTACCTTAATATCTGATTAAAAAATATTAGAAAAAATGCAATTCCAAATGATGAGGTCATTTTGATTATACATTACCATTCAAAAATATAATAAGATAACAATACTTTTATTCAGCAAGGATGCATTAATTTGATCAAAAGTGACAGTTTATAATTTATAGTGTTACAATAGATTTCAACAAAAAAGTTCTTTTGAACTTTCTATCATCATGGTTTCCACAAAAAATATTAAGCAGCACAATTGTTTTCAGTATTGATAATAATAAATGTTTCTTGAGCAGCAAATCAACATAGAATGATTTCTGAAGGATCATGTGACACTGAAGACTGGAGTAGTGCTGTTGAAAGTTAATGAATAAATTAATAAATACTGTATATTAAGGCAAGACACTCTAGGTGAATAGGGTAAATAAATAAAAATAACTAATAGATATCACCATACTTCCTCAGTTAATTGATTACATTAAGAATTCATTTTTTGTATTACAAGTTTTCTAAATTGTTATATTTAAATATGCGCTAATTTGCATACATTTCCAGAACAGAAAACTGAACACTGGATTAAACCAGGTTCAAAATGTTTGTTTCATTTTGTTGACATATTAGAGTTACAGAGGGGATTTTGGACCCAAAGCGTATAACCTACTGTGTGTTCAGAATGAATAATCATATGTTCAACCAGTCAGTAACTAGTAACTACACAAGCTTTGAGTAGCCTACAACATAACAAAGGTTGTAAGTTTTGGGTTCGTGTGATTCACTCAAAATCTCATAAGAGTATTCTGTTCAGGAATCGGTTCGACTATAATGGTCATGCTGCATGCTTTTGATTCGCTAAAAAAGTCTCAAAAGAATGATCTGTGAATCGGTTGGACTACACTGGTCACATTATGTATTTGATTCTGTTGAAAGAACCGACTTATAAGAGTCATCTGTTCGAGAGTCTGTTGGACCACACTGGTCATGTAATGTTTTTGATTCACTGAAAAGAACTGATTAATAAGTGTCATGCATTCAAGAATCGGTTGGACTACCCTGAGTCCTTGTGCAATTTTGATTCACTGAAAAGAACTGATTCATAAGAGTCATCTCTTCAAGACTATACTGGTCACGTTATAGGTTTTTGATTCAAAGAATTGACTGAATCATCTGTTCAAGAATTAGTTGGACTACACTGATCATGCTAAATGTTTTGAATTCTATAAAAAGAACTCATGGCAGTTCTTGATTCCCAGTTTTATGTTAAAAATAAAACATAAACATAAAATCTTCTTCACATTTTGTGACGTCACAACCAGCACATCAATTTCCCACCACTTTTGTCTGTGCTTTTTCTGCGTGCGCTATGTGTTAGTTCTCCATGTGTGTTTTGTATTAAAGTCTCGTCAGATGGGATTGCTTATGCGGTCAGAATGATTAGTCTTCTGCGAGTGCGTCTGAGGCCCGAAAATCTCATCTGTCACTCACCAATGAGAAAGTCATTCTTGCCACAACCTCTTTCCCTACATCTCTCTCTCTCTCTCTCTATTAACCGTTGCCCAGTGTAATCAGTGCATTGGTGCTGTCTGTTGACCTGATGTGTAATGATTACAATCCAAAGCTTGCAGGGATAAAAGGCAGTGCGGGGGAAAAAAATCAGACCTCCATCCAATTCAGCCCCATTTCCTGATGCCACAGACAGAGGGGTCTGAAACGGCTGGCTGATTGGCGACGGCGCTTTGAACGGCGCTGTGTGAAGGAGGTTCCTCTTACCCACGGTAACTTGATATGTGTTCTGGGCTTCAGACTGACACATGCCGGATCAAGAGAGACAAGGGAGAAAGCACAAACTCACTCACGTAAACACACACATGCAAACTCATCCACAGACTAGAGAGCACAAAACTCTTCAATTCAGATACAGGTGTACACTTATACTGTAGCTCTCGTTTCTGTCAGTCTTTAGAAAATCATGTTCATTTATAGCTCAATGAGTGACGGATAGAGTTTAATTATTGATTTTGAAAAAATATAAATTCTGTCATCATTTACTCGCCCTCATGTTGTTCCAATCCCATAAGACTTTAGTTCATCTTCTAAATACAAATAAAGATATTTTTAATGAAATCTGAGAGATTTCTGTCCTTCCATTGAAAGTCTATTCATCCAAAACTCTGACACTTCAAAATATTCTTAAAGAGATTGTAAAATAAATTAATATGAATCAAGCAGTTTATTTGAATCTTCTGAAGAGACATAATTGCTTTATGTGATGAACAGAGTTTATTTAGGCTTTTTTATTCACATTGATCAGCAAAAGTAGAATGCTCAAATATGGTAAACGGAAGATCAACAGTACTTGCCTGACATGCGAGAACAAACCTCATTGGTTCTTACAGAAGCTCAAATGTGCTGGCATGACGCAAGAATGACCCTCATTGGTTCTCGTGTATCAATCAAGCATGATTGATAAATGTACCATAGTTCAACATGACTCAGTTTACACCTCATATTAAGATCCATTCCAGATCATCTAATTTAAACTCAGACAGTTGTAAGTCTGGCCTAAAATGTTTTGTGATCCAATCGTGAACCACATGTGGCCACATCACATTTGTAGTGTACACACTAATGCATCCTGATAAACGGATAAGCTAATGCGTCCCAGACAACAGCAAGGGACCACCTACTTACCTGTCAATCAACTTTTGCACTAAAACAGTTGTTTTAAGCTTTGCCGGTCACGTACATCTTTAAAACATTTGGAATCATTTGGACATCTACAAATGGTAACATGGATTGTGTGGCTAAAGTATCAGCTCAGGCATTTTGTCCATGTTCTGTCAACTGTCCTTGTGTTTTTATACATGCAGACCTTTAGTAAATCACAACCTTTGTGTGGATTTGAAATGTGGCAACTCTCAGCATGTTGATTGATGAGGTATTAAAACATTAACATGAATTTCATAATCAGAATCGAATTCAAATCAACCGAAATCACAATAATCAGCATCGCCTTTACATCATAATCCTCATCGTCTGCTTCCATGTGTGTTCTGAGGGAGGGTGCGAGATGTCCCATCTCATCATAAGAGCTGCCAAGGGACACACACAGACAGACAGACAGACAGACAGACAGGAAGGAGGTAGATGAGCATTCATCCAAAAATAAAAGGATGAATAAATGATTAGGAGATGAAAGGCGCAGTGGAGGGAGGCGTCGTCTTCTTTTAAAGCATGCAGAGTCATTGACTCATCCAATTACCACATTATCCACTCTCTCCATCCTGACTGCATCCCATCCAGAAGCCCAGTAAGTGTGTGTGTTCGCATGTGTATGATTTTATGTAGTTATGTATCTAAAGTTTGAGGAAAGATTTGTCCACAGAAGTTAACTAAATCTGAAAAAAAAGCTAATTTTCAAGGACATTTGGAGACGTGCATGTGTGTGTGTGTGCATTTATGTAGTTATGTATCTAGAGTTTAAAGAAAGATTTGTCCGCAGAAGTTAACTAAATCTAAAAAAAAAAGCAGGGATTGGGCTTGGCCCCTTAGTTCCAGTGAAAGGAACTCTTAATGCTTCAGCATTCCAAGACATTTTGGACAATTTCATGCTCCCAACTTTGTGGGAACAGTTTGTGCACAAAGCAATGTCCATAAAGACACAGATGAGCGAATTTGGTGTGGAGGAACTTGACTGGCCTGCACAGAGTCCTGACCTCAACCCGATAGAACACCTTTGGGATGAATTACAGCGGAGACTATGAGCCAGGCCTCGTCCAACATCAGTGCCTGACCTCACAAATGCACTTCTAGAAAATTCCCATAAACACACTCCTAAACCTTGTGGAAAGCCTTCCCAGAAGAGTTTAAGCTGTTATAACTGCGAAGGGTGGGCCAACTCCTTATTAAACCCTATCATGGGATGTCATGAAAGTTTATGCGCATGTAAAGGCAGGCATCCTAAAACTTTTGGCAATATAGTGTATCTTAAAAATTAAATGCAGAAAATTTTTTTATGAGTTGGGTTAGGGTATGAGTTAGGGTTAGGTGATAGAAATTTGCATTAACTCAGTATAAAAACCAAAGAAGTCAAGGGAAAGTTATGTTTGTGTCTCCCTGTTTTTGATTTAGTATATATAATTAATCTGCTTTAAAGCTGATCTCAGCTCAGTGTAACTCACAATTTTCTTTGTCTGACCTTTTACGAGTAACTAAAATAGCCATGTTTACATACAGGATAAAGGCATCATTCTCCATTCACTGTGCGTGTATGTGTGTGCGTCAAAACTACGTGTGAGTTTTAGACTCCCAAGCAGATTGTCTAGTTATGTAATGCTAGATTTGCATGTGAAGGGAAGGAACCCGTTTTTCATGCTGCACTGGATGTGAAGTGAAGCCCCCTTTTCTCTCCTACCCCTCTTTTTCAACCGGAACGAGGGACCGCGCCGTCTCAGATGGAGGGATGCTGAGAGAGTGACAGGAGGAGAAAACATGAAAGGCTTTAAGTGTGAATTCATTAATAATGTGCACCAGTGTACCGGTGTACAATGCATGCATTAAAAAAAAAACCTCTCAGAATATGCAATCGGGACACACAGGTTATTCTAAAGGGACATGAAAGCTATGGATTAAACACATAAATCCTTGGCACATTTCCCATAATTCTCACAGTCACATGTATTTTTCTTTTAAGTTTAAATGTAAATTCTAGATATTTTATATGGCATTTATAATTATTATTACAATTTAATTTTTTATTGATTTGTTTAAGGGAAAAAATGAACAACAAAATTCTATTTTAATTTGAAAAAATCCATTATAAATATATCCAAGCAATTAACTCGCTGTTTAACATAACAATCATGTATAATGCATTAGACATTTTGTCCACTTGTCTTGTACTTGACTCAATAGCAAAGACAATGACAGATTCTGCCCTGTTTGAGCAACACCATTCATTTATTGAACACAGCTTTGAGTCTCTCTGCCTCATAACGACAGTCACACACAGATACATTCCGATGCACATTCTTGAATTTCTTTAGCAGGTTGACTGGCTTTGCTGAGGGCAAGATGAGGGGGAGTTTAGATAACCCAACCCCGCATCACCCCCACACCCCACGGGGGTCACACAATGCATGTCACGCATATCATTAATCCTGGGGGTTGTTTCCCCCCAGGGGGCGCCCACTGACCCACGCATAAAGGATAAAAGTGTTCTGGCATGGGATGGGGCGTTCTTAACAGTACGGCCCAGGAGCCTACAACATCCTCTACAATGAACAAAACCACATACAGTGTTAGTGTAGGCCTGTAAGATTCAAATGTGGCAGATTGTGTGTGTTGATGGTTTGTGAATGACATTCTCTCAAATACCAGTGAAGACAGTGCAGAGAAGAGGAGGAGAAGGGCCAGGAAAGAGTTAAGGAAGAGAGGAGTTTTGCTTTGCTTTGCTTGTTTTGGTTTATGAAGAGGGTGATAGATCAGGTTCTTTTCTAGAGTCTCTAAAATGATGCGTAAAAAACGCTGTAGTAGTAAAATGCTTGTTACTTGTTTAGTTTTTTTTTTTTGCATTCTTAAAGGTGCAGTGTATAGTATTTATGAGGATCTGTTGACAGAAATGCAATATAATATGCATAACTATATTTTCAGTGGTATATAAAGACCTTACATAATGTACCGTTATGTTTTTATTATCTTAGAATGAGCCATTTCTATCTCCATATACCACGGGTCCCCTTACAGTGAAATCGCCATTTTGCGCCGTCATGTTTCTACAGTAGCCCTAAACGGACAAACTTCTCTACACAGCGCTAGTCACTCTCTGCTCTCTAACTGCTATTTTAAGCTTTATTTTTTATATGCTATTACTGTTCAAAAAGTTTGAGGTGTGTAAGATTTTCTATGTTTTGAAAGAAGTCTCTTCTGCTCACCAAGGCTGCATTTATTTGATCAAAAATACAGTAAAAACAGTAATAGTGAAATATTCTTACAATTTATATGAACTGTTTTCTATTTTAATATAATTTAAAGTTTCATTTATTCCTGGGATGGCAAAGCTAATTTTTTTTAGCAGCAATTACTAGTTATTTTTACAGTATTATTTGATGAATAGATGAGCATTTATTTTAAATAGATTTAAATTTTCTTAAAAAAAAAAAAAATCTTACTGATGAATTGTAGTGAATGGTAAAGTAGCCTACATATAAAATGTTTTAAAATCCTATTTAAAATTTCTAAATAATATTCTTTTTTTCTAAATGTAAAAAATATTCTTAACAGTGTTTGTAGGTATTTCACATGGTGTTTTAATAATTTTATATTTTTATATATTTTTATTTTATTTATTGATTAGGCTGTCAAAATAAGGGAAATAATTGCATGATATGCTGATTAATCAGTATAAAGGGATAAATCAGCATATCATGTTGCACCTAACTGTTTTCCAGTATCGTGCCACGATCACCATTTTTAACAGTAGTAACTTTGATGGCACACTTTATATTTTGCACATTTTGCACATATGTTTAATTAGCAGCTGTTTCTTGCAGGGTATTTAAAAAACTCTTGCTGTTATTAAAGACTTAGTATGGTGTAGACCGTTGTGTCAAGTACCTCCCATTATGCATTGTATATGTGATGTGAAGTGTATGAGATGAACACACACAGTCCTCCATCCTCTCCGTGTCCTTCCTACATTCTTTCTCTCCATCTCTCTCTCCTTACGGTGAGACCAGTCTAATCCTATTCATTGAGGCCACTCTTTTCCTCTCCTCCTCTCATTATCCTCTTTTCTCCTCAACATTCCCCTTTTCCTCTCCGAATCCATTTCTCCAAATCTCCATTTCCCCAACGGACATTTACAAACCCTTGGGTCCCACCCTTGCCATTCCTCTCTCTACCTCTCTCCTCTTTATTCTTTATCCCTTGCTCTCTCTCTCTCTGTTTCCGACTGGGCTTTGCTATTTAATCTTCTTGAAGCGTTCAAGATGTCACTCGCCCCTGAAGCCAGAGGGACAAAGGCCCAAATCCAGCCCTCTCTCAATGGGCCACGCCCCTCAGCTGCCGGTGTGCACTTTGAAGAAGAACGGGGTGGGTTTTGGCTTGGGGGGGGGGTGATGTCGAAGTCCCACAAAAACTCCCATGGTCCCCAATTTCTGCATTGGTGGCCCTTTTCTTTTACTTGATGTGTTGAGGGCTTTGTGAATCTCATGTGCACCTCAACTAAAGTAGGCCCCCTCCATGCACACAAACACTCAAATGTAGGCACTGAGGTTAGGTTGCATGTAAGGTGAGGCCCATGTGTGCTAATTGAAGTAGGCAGAGTGTTTTTCCTCAGTTTAATTATGCTGTAGTACATTTTATGGGAAAAATATCCAGTATGCTCTAATCTATATCCAATACTCGATACTAAATTATTGTTTTTATTGTCTCTCTACAACATTCACGTTGTTGTACTGGTGAGTCAAATTAAATTACATTTAATTCAATTTAATTTAAAGTCAGTTTTTATTTTATTTTACCATCCATCCATCCATCCATCCATCCCTTCTGTGGATTTTATTTCATTATTATATTTTATTTTATTTTATATTTTTTTAATTATTATTATTTTACTTTATGATTTTATTTTATTTTATTTTATTTTATTTTATTTTATTTTATTTTATTTTATTTTATTTTATTTTATTTATTAATCGTTGTGGTTTTTTACATGTCCCTGTATTTCCTTGTACAATTTAATTTATTTGACTTGAATTGAATTTAAATTTAATATAATTCCATTCAATTCAGTTCAGTTCAGTTCAGTTCAGTTTGACTCAACAAGATTAGCTTTCTTGTGTTTCCACAAAATGCATTGCAGTGAAATGTTGTAAACAGAGGATATATAGGAAATATAAGACTACAACTATAAATTAAATTAAATCAACAACGGTAATATTCCGATCTAAATTACAGTGCTTTGATCATTCTGATCCATTCATTTCCTATAACAGCAACACATCCTCTTTTTTCACTTTGTTAAAGTTGAGCTCTACTTGTCAGTTTTTTATGCCTCATTCTGAATAGCATTCCAAAATTTCACTGAATAAGGGTAAAAAAGACCATCACTTCCAGGGTCTGTAACTGAGGATTGTGTTTCGACCACTACTGGAAAAAGGATCTCACTTCAAAAGGATTACAAACCACAGTGGTATCAAATCTCCCTAATGCGGTTATCCCACACATTCACTCACTGCGCTCTAGGCTGATATCGTCTGGCCCACTGTCTTGGTATTTCCCTTTTAAATGCAGTACTGGTTTTACTTCAAGACATTGGATAGACCTGTTAGATAAGACCATATATATATATATTAATAATTTATTAAATTGTATGGCTTTATTTATTAATTTATTTTCTGCAGTAACCATTTACATCTTCTAATTTTTACCATTCACGTTTATCTATTTATTATTCATTTATTTTATGCAGTACACATTTTCATCTTATATTCTTTATCTGCCATGATATGGATGCGGTTGTATCCACATGTTTTTGCATGCATGTCTATAAACACCATATTGTCTACATGCTGTCTTAACAGATCGCTCATGTGCTCTAACATATGACATTAGTATGTGTCCATTGTGTGAACAAGCTGGTCCTCACTCATAACAGAGGGTGTAAAAGTGTCAGAGAGAGAAATATATGACCGTCCTTCTGTTTTCCCGTCCAGGGGGAGAATAAGAGTGGACCCCACTGATATTTCACCCCCACCTGCCTTGCCGTTAAGAACAATGTGGGAGCTCTTTTATGAGAGAGCGACTCTGTCCCCACATTCACTATTTCTCATAACCTGCAGGACAAACAAAGAGCCAAGCATTTCCTTTAATGCTTGCTTCAGTGAAGGTGGATGTGAGTCTGAGGCAATTTCTCCAGGGAGGCAGTTGCTCCTCCAAAGTGCTGAATGCGAAAGTATTGAAATGTGACAAAATTCAAGCAAATAAGAATTTTCTTTTTTTTACAGAATAGCATTCTTGTGCCTCCACTGAGCTTGAGCATGATTGGCTGATTGCAAAGATGTTATGTCTAATGCAGCAATAAAAGGTTACTGTCACAGATCAGCCAGGCTCTCTCACTTCCACCACACAGCGATCACAATCATCAGAGTTCTGATCACGCGCACCTGTCATCAATCACCTCATCAGCAGCACACTATATATTCACACAGCTCACCTTCAGTCCTTGCACTAGGAAAGACTCACTTACCTGATCTCTTTGGTTTTCCCAGAGTGTGTTCCTGTCTCCTGTCTCCCCCTGTGTCCAACTTCATCCCAGAGTGTTGGCTTTCGTTACTCACCTTTCATCCTGGCTGCTGAGGTATCTGTTTCTCCATCTCCATACTTCCTCTGTAAGACAACCATCGGGACTGTTATTTATCTACCATCTCTCATTGTGAAACAAGTGCATGTGCTACACCCCATTCTTTGCCCTGTGTTCCCAAATAAAGTGTGTGTTTGGATCTTCACTAACCTTGTCCAGTGTGTATATCCTGACAGAAGGCCAGACCTTAACCGTATATGGATCCAGATCACTGCGATTCTTTTCATGAACCAGCTGAAACTCTCTGGAGAGAGTTAGCGGAACCCAGGGCAGCACCGAGTCACTACTTCACCTGTCTGTGTTGCCAGTCCCATGGTCAAGCCAGTGCCCTTCTCTGGTCTGGAGGAGGACTGCAATGGATTCCTCTTAATGTTCCCTCGCACTGGAAGCGCAGCCTCAGCTGTTTACCACCAAATGATCTAAGATATCCTTTATAATTTCTCATCTATCTGGTCAAGCCCTTCAATGGGCTAAAACGATCTGGTTTCAAGCTGGTCCAGCCACCATGTCTCTTCAAAGTTTCGTTGCACATTTTAAGGAGGTGCTTGGACGTACCGCAGGAGATTCTTCAGTCAGCGAACCGCTTTATCATCTCCGAGGTATGAGCTCGATTACAGATTATGCGCTAAAATTTAGAACTCTTGCTGCTGCGAGTGGACGGAATGAGAGGGCGTTAATTACCACCTATCGCCAAGGTTTAAATCCAGCGCTTCGTCTTCAACTGGCCATTTACGATGTTATTGGTTTAGAGAAATTCATCCAACAGTCTATCCGTGTGGCACGCAGAGCTCAAACCTGTTATGAAGAATCCCATGCTGCAGTCCTCCAACATCCCCTCCAGCCAGAGAGATCGCCGCCTTCAGAACCAGAAGCCATGTCTCCTGCAGAAAGAATGCGCCGGCTGACCCACAACCTTTGTTTATATTGTGGAGCAAGCGGCCATTCATCCTCATCTCTTGGTGAGTTCAGTAATGAATAAAGCAGTTATATCCTCTCCTCTGTCCACTACTGTAACATTGATTGCTGCTGAACTTTTCATTACAGTCAATGCCCTCATCGACTCAGGGTCAGCTGGCAATTTCATATCTGGTGACCTCTGCAGGCAGCTCCAGCTTCCGACGACCCATTCTACGACTCAGTACAAGGTTAAATCCGTAACTGGAAGGAATTTGAATTGTGGGTATGTGAAACGTCAAGTACAACCTGTAACCCTGCGAGTTGGCTGCCTGCACGAGGAAAGGTTTGCTCCCCTGGTTCTGGAGGGTTCCACCGCGGCGATCATCCTAGGGCTTCCCTGGCTTATTCAACATCACCCTGAGGTTTCGTGGCACAACGGAGACGTCTTAAGATGGGGTCCCAACTGCTCCCATTCTTTTCCTCAACCTGCACACCACAACCTGGGACAATTCCAGTAAATACTACTTCTATTGAAAGCCCTCTAGAAAAGCAGTCTATCTTTTTTTTTTTTTTTTTTTTTTTTCCTTCCCGCCTGTTATGAGTCCTACTCAGTCTCCTGCCTGAAACGAGCCTCAAGGTTACCACCACTCTGACCATGGGACTGTGCCATTGACCTGGAACCGGGTGAGTCAGTACCCCGCAGACATGTGTACCCACTTTCCATCCCCGAACAGAAGGCCATGGAAGAGTACATAGAGTAGGGCTCTCAAGCAAGGCTACATTTGTTCATCCACTTCTCCTGCTGCTTCCAGTTTCTTTGTGGCAAAAAAAGGACGGAGGCTTGTGGTCTTGCATGGATTGCCGGGCTCTAAACAAGATCACCAAAAAAATCCCGTTATTCACTTCCCCAGGTCCCAGCGGCTCTGGAACAACTGTGTGGAGCATCCATCTTCAAGTTAGACCTCAGAAGCGCGTACAATCTGATCTGAATCCATGCCGGAGATGCATGGAAGACCGCCTTTATCACTCCATCAGGGCACTATGAGTATCTTGTAATGCTGTACGGCCTGGTCAATGCCCCCTCCATTTTCCAAGATTATGAATGAGGTACTCCGGGACTTCCTGAATAGGTTCGTAATTATCTATATAGACGATGTCCTCATCTTCTCTTGGAACCAGGCCGAACATCGCCACCATGTCTCAGAGGTCAAACGACTCTGCAAACACTCCCTGTATCTAAAGGCAGAAAAATGTAGTTTCCATCAGAGTTCCATTCAGTTCTTGGGGTATAATGTGAGTACACAAGGAGTCACAATGGACGACATGGCCCACTCCCGCTACAGTTAAAGAGCTTCAAAGATTCCTGGGGTTTGCAAATTTCTACCGTCGCTTCATTCAGAACTATAGCATCTTGACCTCTCCACTCACCTCACTGTTGAAAGGCAAGCCCAAGTCTCTGTCCTGGAACCCCGAGGCCGACAAAGCAATGCAAGCTCTGAAAAATGCCTTCACTACTGCACCACTCCTGTGCCATCCTGATACTGACAAGGCCTTCCTGGTGGAAGTTGACACATCCACGACAGGAGTAGGGGCAGTATTATGTCAGCAGCAGGAGAAGTCAGCCAAACCTCTTCCATGTGCCGCCTTTTCCAAGAAATTGTCCCCGGCGGAACAAAACTACGACATCGGGAATAGAGTTACTCGCCATCAAACTTGCTCTCGAGGAGTGGAGGCACTGGCTAGAGGGAGCTCGTCACCCTTTTGTAGTCCTTACCGACCATAAGAACTTGCAATATCTCAAAGAAGCAAAGAGATTGAATCCTCGACAAGCCAGGTGGGCATTCTTCACTCGTTTCCAGTTCAGTATCTCCTATCGTCCTGGTTCTAAGACTGTGCACACTGATGCCCTATCCAGACTTCATGCTCCCCTAGACTCCAATGAAACCCCTGAGCCAGTGCTTCCCTCCAATCTCTTTGTCAGCCCCATTCGTTGGGATTTGGACAGCCAGCTACTCGAAGCATCTCGTCAAGAACCTGCTCCGCTGGGGTGTCCCTCTGACCGTCTTTTCGGTCCAAAGAACCATCGCATCCCTCTCATTGAGTCAGCTCATTCTTCTGTGGGTACTGGCCACCCGGGGACCACTCAAACCCTCTCGCTCCTACAACAGCGTTACTGGTGGCCTGGCATGGCCAAAGACATCAAGTGGTTCGTCCTGGGATGTCAACTTTGCACAGTCTCCAAGGTTCCACACCACTTACCATCTGGCAAGCTTCTTCCTCTCCCAATTCCTCGACGCCCATGGTCACACCTAGGAGTAGATTTCATCACTGACCTGCCACCTTTTGGAGGAAACCTGTGCATCCTGATCGTTGTGGATAGATTCTCGAAAGCCTGCAAACTGATTCCCTTAAAAGGACTTTCCACAGCCCTGGAAACTGCAGAGACATTGTTTAATCAGGTATTTCACAATTTTGGAATCCCAGAAGATAGTTTCAGATCATGTACCCCAATTTATCTCATGTTTGGAAGGCTTTCTTTTAGCTCCTAGGTGTGACCGTCAGTTTGACGTCCGGCTATCATCCCCAAGCAAATGGGCAAACGGAGAGGAAGGTGCAGGAGATTAACCGCTTCCTCAGAACCTTCTGTCAGCGTCACCAGGACACCTGGAACCAGTTCATGCCTGGGCCGAATATGCTCAATTCCCTACGACAGTCTACCACCAGTCTCACTCCTTTCCAATGCATCCTTGGTTTCCAACCCCCTCTGTTTCCCTGGTCAGGCAAACCATCTGAGGTGCCCACCATCAACCACAGGTAAGTGTCACAGATCAGCCAGGCTCTCACTTCCACCATCTGTTCTGATCACCTGCACCTGTCAATCTCCTCATCAGCAGCACACTATATATTCACACAGCTCACCTTCAGTCCTTGTCTGGCCTTGCACTAGGAAAGACTCACTTACCTGATCTCCTTGGTTTTCCCAAAGTGTTCCTGTCTCCTTGCGACTTTATCCCAGAGTGTTGGCTTTCGTTACTTGCCTTTCATCCCGGCTGCTGAGGTATCCGTTTCTCCATCTCCACACTTCCTCTAAGACAACCATCAAGACTGTTATTAATCTACCATCTCTCACCGTGATACAAGTGCATCTGCTACACCCCATTCTCTGCCCTGTGTTCCCAAATAAAGTGTGTTTGGATCTTCACTAACCTTGTCCAGTGTGTATATCCTGATAGTTAACTTTATTAATAGTAATATTATTTTTATATACACTACACTCTTAGAAGTAAAGGTTTCTTAATAGAACCTTAAAAGGTTCTGTCAGGTGCTTCGTATATAGAACCTTTTAGGGGTTCCCATCATGGGCTCATTTTATGGATTTAGTTTTAATTTTGTTTTAATTCAATTTTGAGTTAAACAGCTCATAAACCTACTTCATCACTAGAAAAATGAAGTAGCCCGTTAAATATGAATTTATGCAATAATTTAAGATTTCTCCTTACATTGACGGGTTCTTTAAAATTGAGTAATAAAACCTAGGGTTCTATATAGAACATTGAACCTTTTTTAACAGTGTATTGTTTAAAAGTTTGGGGTCAGTAAGATCAATACTATTATTATTATTTTTTATTTTTTTTAATACTAATGTTAATTAATACTTCTATTCAACAAAAAGGGCATATTACATTGAACATGACAAAAGATTTTTAATGTTACAAAAGATTTTGATTTCAAATAAATTCTGTTCTTTTGAACTTTTTTTTTTTTTTTTATTGAATCTTGAAAAAAATGTGTCATGGTTTCCACAAAGATTCTAAACAGCACTGTTTTCAAATTGATGGGTTTTTTTTATCATATATAATAAAATATAAATGTTATCATATTGCTTATATTATATTAATATAATATTGATAATATTATAAGGTTTTTTTGATGTTACAAAAGATTTTGATTTCAAATAAATTGTTCTTTTGAACTTTTTTTTTTTTTTTTATTGAATCTTGAAAAAAAAGTATCATTTCCACAAAAATTCTAAGCAGCACTGTTTTCAAATTGATAATATTTTATCATATATAAATGTTATTATATTGCATATATTATAAATATTTAATTGAATATATTATATAATATTGATAAAATATATATTAATGATTTTTACTGTATTTTTGATCAAATAAATGCAGCCTTGGTAAGAATGAGAGACCCCAATACAGTTAGATTCCACCAGTGGAAGTAATTTAGATTTTCATAATATTATTTATTTTCATATGAACAAAGACTAAGATCATAGTCAATATAAATACAAAATATAAAAAATGATGATTTAAAAAATGTATCTTAGTATGTCAAAAATATTATTATTATTATTATTATTATTTTGACGCAATATAACCATGAATTAGAGACTTTGTATTAATGAATAATATGTTAATACAAACATACAAATATGGTGGTATTGGTTGCTTTTTGATAGTATAAGGCAAATGGTGGTCTATATACAAGAACTTTACCTCCTCTTTTCAAAAGTCAGTCATCCATGTAAACAATGCCTTAAGTGTACAATAAAAGCACGTTATGTAGACTCAATGTGCATTAAACCGTGCACATCCTTTTAGTGATGCGGTTCTTAAGATGTTGGGGTTAAATTACAGGTATATCAAACAAACGGACTGTGCGTTTAATGTAATCTGCCTTACCAATTGTTCTTTTGTAAGCATTCAAATACCTATTTCACTGAAATGCAAGACTGTAGTGCAGTGAATGTCATTTCCAGGTGCTGTTTGGCAGAGTTCTGTGTATTTGGACTTTTGCCCTTTTTAAGCACAGCTAAAGGAAACAACAGAGACACTGGAACAAAAGTCCATCTGCAGATGCTTCCTCTAAAATTATGTAACTGGAGGATGTTTCTGGATTTGCTCTCTGTATAGCTATGATGCCAGTTGGATTTGTCTCACCAGCTTTGCTACTGTAAAAATGCTCTTTATAAGATCTTCATCCATGTACAGTGTTTTTTACATTTTCTGGTAGGCAGCAGATGGGTCCGTATGAGTGTGAACATGTTGACACTTTTTCCTGTGTGTGGTATTTGCAAGTCAGTGAAGGTGTGTTGAAGCTTAAATAGCAACAGAGAATAATAGAAATTGATTTATAAATATATTTATATGACTATAGAGCAATGGGTCTCAACCTTTTTGACTCCCAAGTTCACACATTGTCAAGTTAAGTCAAATTTATATATATAGCACTTTACAGTACTAAACAGATTGTTTCAAAGCAGCTTTACTTTAAAGGGGACATATTATGCCCCTTTTCACAAGATGTAATATAAATCTCTGGTGTCCCCAGAACGTGTCTGTGAAGTTTCAGCTCAAAATACCCCCCAGATAATTTATTATAGCTTGTCAAATTTGCCCCTATTTGGGTGTGAGCAAAAACGCGCCGTTTTTGTGTGTGTCTCTTTAAATGCAAATGAGCTGCTGCTCCCCGCCCCCTTCCAGCGGCTCCTTTACATGAGCTAGCTTCGGATACAAGGGCTGCATCTCAATCAGCTCCCTAGTGCAGTAGTGAGCGCACTGATCAGGGAGTCGGCCACATTCATGTACACGATATACTGATTCACGACCTAGGAAACTAGGAAGCTGATTGACCCAACGTCAACAAAACGAATCTCACTCAGCCAAAATTTTTAGAAATAACCAGTTGTGGAGTGCAGCCTTTGTTTGAACCGGAGTCGGACACAGATGGAGAGACTCAGGAATAGGTTACAACTTTTAGTCTGCACCTGGACGTTTCTGAATGGTTAGTGGGTACATTTATATAACAGTAGTTGTTGTGGAGTTACGTTGATTCAACTCATCTACTAGCATGTACCATCATGTTAATCTATAAATTGTTCTGTAGGTGCTCGTGGGAATGTAAAAAATTCTGTCATCTGACTATACAATGCATAATAAATGTGCGTTTATGAATTACACAGGCGGTGAGCGTTTTCGGGATAAAACTAACAACATAGCTCTAGTCTCTGTGAATACAGTCAGAGACTATAACTTTAGCCATATTAGCCATACAGCATTCTTGAAAGCTCATTCAGAAAGGAAATTTGCAAACATTCACAAAATATGAAGTGCCATCCCTACTTGTTCTGGATTAGTTAGAGCACGAAGCGTTTGTTTTGACCCATCCTTTTTCGCAAATCCAGCATTGTACTGACTGACCCTCATTGGTGAAGCAGTCATGCGTAAAATGATTTGCGCAAATATATAACATACCGACATTCTTCGGCACATTTCCTTCAAAAATGAAATTCATCCACAGTGTCTTCAGTGGCTCGGATGCCGGGAGTCTATGGAGACTCGTATGTTCGTTGGTACATCCAACAAACAGAACATTTGTAATGTTTTTTGGCGCAGACATTGTAATACTAATAGCTAGCTGATACAGTGAGTAAACAGAAATGGCGGACTCTGTGCTTCTCACACAGGGGTGTGTCTATGCTAAAAGGGCAGATCATCAACAGTCATGGGCGGGGTTTCCTTACACTTATGTAGGAGTAGGGGGAAATGTAAAACAGCGTGTTATGAGAGATTGATAATGATTGATGGTGATTATAAAAAAAGTATTGGGTGGATTTTTACCATTATAGGCTGGTTGTTTACACACATCTGTGTTCAAACACCTTTTAAAAGTGAATTTTGCATAATATGTCCCCTTTAATAAACTGGAAAAAACTGATAATGTTGTAAAATTAATCGGTATGAAAAAAATTCAATTTCAGCAATAAAGACGCTATAAGACAATAGTGTCATTTTTCAGATAAATTTAGTTAATTGTTGTTTCAGTTCAGTTCAATAACTGTCAATGTTACAAAGATCAACAATTATGAAAACAACAATATTCAAAGGCCCATTGACTTTTCCAGTTGTTTGTGATTTACTGGATAAGTATTAAGGTTTTAAAATATTTTTGAGTTTGGCATAACAAGAAAAATGTACACTCATTATAAGATTTTATTAATTTACATGACTTGTCCAGGTATAGAAATCCATTTTTGTCAAGACAGTTGTGTTGTCAGTGAATTAAAATAAGACATATCTTATTTTTTAGTTGTTCTGGCATATTAATGCTTGTTTTGTCTTATCTTATATCATTTTAAGTCATCTTGTGGGTTGAGAACCACTGCTGTAGAGCAATGTTTATGCAGTATATTGATGCATTTGATGGATGAAATCTGATTTAATGGTGTTTTGGCTTTGTACAGGTACACTGAAACCCTGCTGCCCAAAAAATATTCACACACATCACGTGTCTGACCACCACGCAAATCAACACCTCTCTTTTAATTTATCATCCCATGAGTAAAGCCATACACTCTTACATATGAATTTATTTCCATGCCTCCATACTTATGTCAGTCGAGCGCTTTCATTCGTCTCTTGCATTCGTTTCAGATGTTCTCGCTGGGCGCTGGGCATAACCGTGGTATTTTAAGGCCCATCTAAACCTGTTATGTATACGAAATCAGTGTTAAATGCTAGCGACCTAATCTCTGATATTTGCATGAGGAGAGGGTGATAATTGCAGGCTGAAAGCACAATAATGGGACAGTGCGCTCTACGTTTCCCATATCAATCACTACGAGTGGGGGAGAGCCAAGCGGGGCAGCTAGTTAGCACTGGTCGATTGTTTGCGAGCCCTGACCGCGGTGCTTTTCGGGCAGGCCTGGCGGGGGGTTGACCGGTCCCTCGCAGACCTGAGCACAGCCCCCGTGTTCATCCGTCCATTCGGATCTGTCACCCCAGGGCTAACACAGCCAATGGCTACCCTTTGTCCCTCTCCGCATTCTTCGGGTCCATTGTGTGGACCAATACCGGTTAGGCTCATCCTTACAATTCCTTTTGTCAGGAGGACCCACAGCACAGAGTCCAGAGAGAGGGGGAGAGAACAAGCTATCAGACGGGGAGAGAGAGATACAGAGAGAGAGAACAGGGGGAAAAGTTGCTATGTGGGAGAATGAAAGGACAGAAGAAAGAAAGGGATGTGACGGGCTGATTTTTGATGCTCTTTTTCAAAGATGTAGAGTGGCTGGCATTCACAGTGTGTCAAGTGTCAATGTCTGATCATGTGGGGAGTCATGAAAGCTGTTCACTTAACTTTGAGGCACCCAACTGAGTTGATCTAACATATTAAACTCTAAACACAACACCTTTTTGAACACACAGCCTTTCTCACAGGTTGACCAGTAGAGGTGTATCGCTGTGACACATTACTGCCAACAGGATAGTTCACCCCAAAAATCATTTACTGACCTTTATGTCATTCTAAACCTGTGTAACTTTCGGACTTCTGTGGAATATAGAGGAAGATATTTTGAGAAATTTCTTTTTTTGTTCATACAATGGAGAACTGTTTGGTTACCAACGTTCTTCAAAATATCTCATTTTTGTGTTCCACACCAGTGTTAATTTTCGTCATTATTTTCGTTAACAACATTTTTTTCACAGACAAAAACGAGACGATAACTAAATAAAAAAACATTTTGAATGATGACAACTATGACGAAAATCTATTGACATTTTCATCATCGAGTAAAAACTAGACGGAAATGATTTGGGAAGAGAATGATTGATATCTCATAAAACGTTCAAAAATGTAAACGTCTGGGAGAAAGAGAAGAGCAGACATATGGATAGATCTGAATACAATGTGAAAGAGAACTCTATTCGGTAACGGTTTTCTGTGCGCACACACCCGAAGTGCGCAGCCGTGCACACAGAAAGCTACCTCTTACAGCACGCAAGTACTGAATTGAGCTCTCTTTCTCGTCTGAATGGAAAATACACACAACATTGTCAAAATGTCCGTTTTGGAGAGTATTCATGTAAACACAGTCGGTTATGTCTTAAGAGAATGTAAACAGCTGTGAGGATATCGGATGTGCATCAGTGCATTGGATCCGTGCATTTGGTCTTAAAGTGATAGCAGCCTAATAAACCTAATGCCGTCTATGCCCTTAATATTAATCAAACAACAACAAAAAAAGAAAAGCATTCACTGCTCTTTAATAGCTTTAATAAGGATTAATTATATTTAATTTATACAAATAAATATGTCTGCTTGAAAGAATAAAGAATGATAAATGCAAGTTGTTAAAGAATGCGTATATCATTAATTGAAAAGAAGACCATATGTACTTCTTTAGGAGAAGTGGTTTTATTTAATTTTAAGATAAATAAAGACATGGTATATGTCACAGCAGTTAAATCTGTGTCTGTATTGCATGTTCAAACTCATTCATATTAACAGGTTAATATGTTTTCTCCAGGAGTACATAATGGGTTTGGACATTTTAGAGAAAATCTTAATGAATGCATTACCATTTAACTAAATCCATTATCCAATCTACTCTAGATTTAGTCGACTAAAATCTTATTATATTCAGTCGACTAAAACTAAAACAATTCAGATGACTAAAATATGACAAAAGCTGAATGGCATTTTAGTCAAAAGACTATGACTAAAACTAAATCAAAATTTGCTGTCAAAATTAACACTTCCACACAGAAAAAAAAAAAAGACAAACAGGTTTGAGTAAATGAGGACAGAATGTCCCTTTGATTTAACTGATCTCTCCCTTTTGCACTCTCATATATAGCAAAAAAAGTTCTTCATTTTAATGAATTGGTCCGTCATAAAATTATTCATGATTCGAGATTCAAAGCCTTTTTCATAATGGTTAATTTAGTTAAATGCTGCTGTTTATTGCTCAACTGGGTAACTTATGGTTAAAATATGGTTTATTCTTTATAATTTATTTATCTGTCTTACTTACTGGACTAGAAAATTATGGCTTTGATTTAAAATTATGGAAATAAAGCATCAAATTTATATATTTACATAATATTGCCTTTTAGATTACTTTTTGTTATTAGTGTAGTTTTTAGTGTAGATAACTATTTTTTCTTTTCTTTTTAAAAGTAGCTTGATTGCTATTTAACTACTTAAAATTAGTAGGTTATAGCGTGGTGAACTACAGTTAAAGAGTAGCTTCAACACTGATTATCATACTGTATTCTGCTCTTCTTCCTTACGGAATCTCTATAAATCTCTTTAAATATCAACGTGTCCATGTGTGTGGTATTAAAGCATGGAAAACATAAGTTCTGTGACCCGGCGGGAGGGTGTCTGGAATTTCAGCGTCAGCTGAATCAGTGGCAAGCATAACAAGATACGGCCCTCTCTTACTCAAAGCAAAACAGTCTGTTGGCTTCTACATTATTCCCAGCCAATTCCCATGTTGAATGATAGGACGGCTTTTGAAGAATGTTATCTGCTGTTATTTCGTAATGTTTGGTCAGTGCTCTGCACATTCCAATGACATCATTACTGACTCTGAGTATGCAGAAATCCCAGAGGAGGGATAAGTCATGTTGAATCTGTAAGGTCACTAATCAAATCAATGTGTAAACAAAGAGAGTGCACACAAACACAAGCAAAGAGTAAATCTATGGCAAGAGTTAATCTTACTTTTGTGCTCCATGTAAATAGCACTTTCTCTTTCACACACTAATCTGATTGGTTTATTTTGCCCGGTAGTTCCCACAGCTCTCTGTCATAGTGTGCGTGTATATTTGTCGCTATTTATCGCATCATGTCCCACTAGCACCATGACACGGTGAATTCCATGGCTGTTTCCTCGACACACTGCATAAAAACCATATATGTGATTTATTGATTGATTGGTAATTGGTTGATTGATTGGCTGGCTGCACGGTTGACCAGCCCAAGAATGCTCAAGGGTTCATAGCCTCTTGCTAGGCCCTTCAGCACTGTGTGTGTGTTCAGTAAGGGGTCTTCGCTCATTGCATATGAATGAGTCGGGCCTCAGGGGATCTGATGCTTACAGGCTAATCCTCAGTGGTGCTGGAGATACTTAAGGCCACTTTATGACTCTTAAAACACATTGTTATCATCCTGAAGAGATTTATGACGTCTCACTGCTGCATTCCACTTCACTTCACTGTTGTTGAAGGTAAAACCCAGTGAGGACAATGGGACTGACTGAAGAGTATGAATGAGGTTATCTCATGGTGTGGCTTGATAAGTAATGAGAATCAGCAAGGGTTCTATGTGACTGCAGAATTTTACTTTCTCTAATTTCATTAGATAGGAAATTGTGATATTGGTTAGTTTAAAGCTGTGTAAAAATAGGTTTTCTGATTAATTGCAGTCTTTATTCTTAATATTGTTATTTTTTTTTGCAGCCACTGCTGAATCTACAGCCCAATGGCAAGTCATAGAGTCATAACCAGTGTAGTCTGATTCACAAACAAATGACTCTTTTGAACCAGTTATTTTTTAGCGAATCTAAAACATACAGGCCAACCAGTGTAGTCCGATTCACAAACAAATTACTCTTATGAACCGGTTCTTTTTAGTGAATCAAAAACATACAACACAACCAGTTTATTCTGATTCATGAACAAATTACTATTTTGGGTCAGCCCTTTTAATGAATCATTCAAAAGGACTTCAGAAGTTACTGTTCGAATCAGTCTGATGAATCCCTCTTTAAATTCATCTTTGAATTTGATCTATACCAATTGGACATTGTAACTGAAATGCACCCAAATGAATCAGAATGAAATCAAATTGCAAGTGAACTGAAATGAGAGCTTATGAATCGGAAAAGAGATCTCTTCAGGAAATGTGCAATGATATCCAATAAATAAGTTCTCAGAGAAATCATTCTTCTTGAGTCATGCCCAGATAGGATTTTTGTTGTATTTTCTGCTATGATTTTGGGAAAAGATCTGTAAAATTCTTCAGGACATTCTGTGGATGTGGATTCTGTGTGGGCCTGGTGAAAGGTCACAGCTCCCACCACAGAGGTCAAAGTTGAAACGACATATACAATAGCAAATGTTGTTCTGGAAAGGAACAGGGTGATTGGGTTGTCTTGACGACAACCAATGAGATGTAAAGAGAGATTTTTGGAAAATGTCAGGAGCAGGAAGTTAGTGAGTACTAGGACCATTTACGTACATGCATTTAATCTTCAAATCTGTCTTTGAACTTAGACTTAAGATAAAAGTTAAGCTCAAACTTCATCTCTTATGTGTGAAAGCCGACGTCTTTGACATCTCCCTGAAAAGAGCAGAAGACCGTGAACTCAACACAAAGCTTACGATGACAGTAAAAGTTAAGTGGACTCCAAAAGTTTCTAGCCAGATCCATCTGGATCTGGGCCCACATAATTAAACCAAGTGCACCCTATCTTCCAGGAAATAATGACATGTAGGACTGCACACATCTCGACTGTCACCTCTTGACCCTGACATATCCTCGCCCCCCGTCGTGTCGAAGAGAACGCAGTTAAAACATTTGAAAAACGTTTAACCCGCACACCCCGGCCTCTGTTAACTGCGCTACTGCTGCTTTTCATTTACGGCCTCCCCCGTCATCCATCTCCCTCGCTCCTGTTAACCACAGGAAGTCACTCACTTCCTCATTATAGCACATCAAATACTAGCAGAGACCATAAACCCGCCCCGTCGCTGCACCAACACATGCCTCCAATTCTGCCGCTGCGCCCCGGCCGCAAACCGTTTCAAAAAAGCCGCTGATTTAAACAAGAGCACTTTGTCTCAGTAAATCTCAAGTTATAGACACAAGCTTCATCCAATTCTTGTTTAATAGGCTCTTTTCCAGCTTTTTGTGCCTGAACTGCATCGCACGGTCATCAACAGGTACCGTACGTGTCAACAAAGTGAGGGAGTGATTCAGGGTTAGTGAGCGGAAGTGTGGTTTTATGGCTCGACTCTGTGTGAACCGCGATGACTGTGTGTGAGTCTGGGATTAGTTACTTTGTATGATCCACACTCAAGCCGTTCGGAGGTGCTGCTACAGATCAACGTAATAAACCATGTCATTGATCTCAAGTGGTTTTAATCATGAGCCACAAATCATTTTTCCCTTTAGACAGCCTTAATGTTTTCACATAGGTTTAGGGCGATCTACAAATGTGCTACGGCTTGAACAATAAGGCTGTGAAATTGAAGCATTTGCTGAAAAGTGTTTCGGTGGGATCTTTTGGAGTGATTCAGTTCACAGTGGTATTCAAGATCAGAGAAGACGGCCTTTCAGAGGCATGTAATTAGAGTTAAACCAAACTGAATCATGTATCCAAAGCTCCAGCGCGAAAACCCTTTGAATGGGTTTCCAAATAAAAGGCCGTGTGCACATTTACATTTATTCATTTAGCAGTGGCTTTTATCCACAGCGAAGTGAGGAACAACAACATGCATGTACATTTGGATTCAAGACGTGCATCTGAGGCCTCCGCGAATGCACTGTTTAATTTTGTTATTTATAGAAACTGACCACCATAAGAGGATGAATTAATCTCCATACTCTAATCAAAGAGACAAAGAGAGTGAAGGGGTGATTTAGATTTACACAACAGCCGTTTTGGCTACATTGTAACTCTCATTTCTTTGACTATTATGGGATTGAACTGCTGGCCTTTCGAGTTCGGATGCAAATGTAGCCGAGTCGTTGCTAAAGTGAGCAGCCTACAATAAACACTATGTGACCTGTGACTGTTGTGTGATTGAGATGAATTAACGGGGCATTTTGAGAAGAAGTTGAACAGTAACTTAGGCCAATTAAATGCACGTTAGGCAAATGAATTTCTTTGTATACACAGAGACAGTCTTTGGCATCAAAGAGTACCTATGGCTATTGAACGCCTCAAAAGACCAACAGAAACACTCCTCAATTCACTCTAGAATAATGTGAGCAGATGTTGCTTTCTGGTCAACACAAACATATGCATACTCCCATACAGACCCATATAGGTTAATGACATGCACCCTTGTCTTTGTCCTACTAATTTTTTTGTCCTACTAAAAATAAATTAAAATACACTAACAATGTTTTTAATTTATGAATTCAAATTCATTTTGTTTGTCAAAAATCACAATGAAGGAAAAAAACCTAGAGGAATAAAACAGAGGAATATGATTTTTTGCAAATAAAACATTTAGGGTTGCAAAGGGGCTAAAAATTCCAGTAAATTTCCAGAAACTTTCCAAAAGTTTCCAAAAAATTCTGGAAAGTTTCTGGAAACTTTGCAACCCTTTTTACATAATATATGTTAGAGTTACATATATATATATATATATATATATATATATATATATATATATATATATATATATATATATTTCAGTTGACCTCATGGTATACATATACCTACATACACCGATTAGGCATAACATTATGACCTAATATTGTGTTGGTCCCCCTTTTGCTGCCAAAACAGCCCTGACCCATCGAGGCATGGACTCCACTAGACCCCTGAAGGTGTGCTTTGGTATCTGGCACCAAGATGTTAGCAGCAGATCCTTTAAGTCCTGTAGGTTGCGAGGTGGGGCCTCCATTGGTCGGACTTGTTTGTTCAGCACATCCCACAGATGCTCTATTGGATTGAGATCTAAGGAATTTGGAGGCCAAGTCAACACCTCAAACTCGTTGTTGTGCTCCTCAAACCATTCCTGAACCATTTTTGCTTTGTGGCAGGGCGCATTATCCTGCTGAAAGAGGCCACAGCCACCAGGGAATGCCGTTTCCATTAAAGGGTGTACATGGTCTGCAACAATGCTTAGGTAGGTGGTACGTGTCAAAGTAACATCCACATGGATGGCAGAAACCAAGGTTTCCCAGCAGAACATTGCCCAAAGCATCACACTGCCTCCGCGGGCTTGCCTTCTTCCCATAGTGCATCCTGGTGCTATGTGTTCGCCAGGTAAGTGATGCACACGCACCCAGCCATCCACGTGATGTAAAGGAAAACGTGATTCATCAGACCAGGCCACCTTCTTCTATTGCTCTGTGGTCCAGTTCTGATGCTCACGTGCCCACTGATGGTGCTTTTGGCGGTGGACAGGGGTCAGCATGGGCACCCTGACTGGTCTGCGGCTATGCAGCCCCATACGCAACAAACTGCAATGCACTGTGTATTCTGACACCTTTCTATCAGAACCAGCATTAACTTCTTGAGCAATTTGAGCTACAGTAGCTCGTCTGTTTGATCGGACCACACGGGCCAGCCTTCGCTCCCCACGTGCATCAATGAGCCTTGGCCACCCATGACCCTGCCGCCGGTTCACCACTGTTCCTTCCTTGGACCACTTTTGATAGATACTGACCACTGCAGACCGGGAACACCACACAAGAGCTGCCGTTTTGGAGATGCTCTGACCCAGTCGTCTAGCCATCACAATTTGGCCCTCGTCAAACTCGCTCAAATCCTTACGCTTTCCCGTTTTTCCTGCTTCTAACACATCAACTTTGAGGACAAAATGTTCACTTGCTGCCTAATATATCCCAGCCACTAACAGGTGCCGTGATGAAGAGATAATCAGTATTCTTCACTTCACCTGGTCATAATGTTATGCCTGATCGGTGTATATCGTCATGAGCTCCAATCAACATGCAGAAAAAACTGTAAAATGTCATGTGGTTGTAATAATTGCTTTTGACCATGATAAGTATATTTTGAAACGTTATGAAAATAGTGATTAAGATTCACATGTACATTCACACAATACATTCACATCTAAAGGAAATGTGTGATTAATTACTGCTTACACCACATGGCATTTCAATTCAAAAGTGAACTTCACACGTTCTACTAGACTTTAAATGATTTCTCGTTTTCTTTTTCATGTTTGCTTTTATATGTCATTGACCTACATTACAAAAAATCCATTGGGCATGTGAGTGAATGAGTGAATGGAAAGGTGGATGAATGAGTGACTGCATGAATGAGAGGATTGGACGTATAGAGGGAGGGAGAGATGAAGGGGAGGTATTTAAAAAGTTATATTGAATCAGGAAATTCCTAGAACTCTCCAGGAGGGAGGGGAAGGGGGCGTGGAGAGTTAAGCTGGACCCCTATCCCTCTCCTGCCCCCCTGGTCAGGCTTAGAAGAGGACTCATTCTGTAGCCTTAGTCAGCATGCTCATAGGGGGCCCTCACAATGGAGCTATTCTGCGGACAAAGAGTAGAGTTAATGCTGCTATTCCACCACGCTAGGCTGCTGGGGGCTCCTCTCAGGGCCGGCGGTAGCACTGGCTTGTGTTAGCCATGGCTAAAGGTAATTTTCCCCTCAAGCGTGGGTCAGAGGTTAAGGTGCATGATAGATCAGAAATTTGGGGTAGCGTAGCAACGAGGAGTAATATATATATATATACCATTGGTTCCCAACCTGGGGTCCGCATCCCCCTTAGGGGGGCGCCAGAGTTCGCAGGGGGGTGCGGGAGCTTATATGCTTTGACGTCAAGTATGGATATAAAAAACCTTTTCATAGGAAGGCCTACTTTCTAGGAGTGCTCCAAAAGATCAGCCACTGATCGGAACCAGTTGATAATTACTTCCTTAGATTCTATACATGGTCTCTAAGCTTGCCGTTCACATAAACCGATTACATTTTTCATAGACAAAAGACGTGAGCTTGCTCACATCAGCTATGAGAGATGTGGCAAATATGAAAAGATCAGCGGCGGTGGTGTCTTAAGGCCCGGCCTGGGTATATTCATTTTCTGTGTTCCGCTCTGTCTCACGCACAGTTGAGCGTGCGAGCCTCAAAGTATACTCCTTTGGCCGTGAACACAGAAAGACGCGTTCGGCACGTGCACACTATCTAGTGGACTTTGTTTTCAAGCGCTCAAGCCACTCGCATATGCGCTGTTGTACATGCACCATCCGTGCTGACACAAAAATTGGGCTGCACACAGACAGTGTGCGGACCATCACGGAATGTGGACAGCTGAAGTATACTTTGGGCTTTAGTCTCCCCCGGGCTAGAGTACAATAATAATGCAATAAAAACGTGTATATTTCAACCAATTGCCATTAACTGTAGCTGCTGTACATCTGCATACATATGCTGCTCTTCTTCCACTCTCTTCTGAACTCTTTCCCTCACACGAGAGCGCATTCTCCTCATTAGAGCTCCAGGTGAAGGGTTGCCAGTAGTAGAGATGCACGGTTGACCGACCATCAATCAGAACCGGCCAGTTACGTTTTTTTGTTTTATTTCGGCCGATCTCTTTTCCGGACTTCTCTGTAAAAAATCGAACCGTACCGTTCTCCACCAACGGTTCGGCACGCACTTGCACCGCGCTTCATTTCAAATCTCACAACGAATATGGTTTGTTGAAAATAACAACTCGTAAAACAGACAATTCCGCTAATGTATGTTTCTGTTGATGGATACACATGCTGGCTCCCCAATAATAAATTACAACAATGATGATCAAAAAACGTGTACAAAACGATCAATCTTTGTAAACTTTGTTCAATGCGAGTGCTCCCGTATGCTTGAACATGACCAGTCATTTTCGCCGCCATGTTGATTGTCGTCACATCAACCCGGGTCTTGATAGCGCGCGAGCGCAGGAGAGACCTGAACAGCACACGTTGCTATCTGTTTAAACTAAACTCATTTAAGCCTTGCTAATTTAAATAATCAAAAGTCAGAAAACGCGAATGAGAACTTGCGCATGCTGTGAGAAGATTTGTGTGTGCACTCATCCGAAGCGTGCACACGTCTCAGACAGCGTGCAATACCGAGTTCTCTTTCAAGTCTTGCTTGGATGGACAAATTCACACAAAAATTGTCAACATGCCCATCTTGATGAGTATCCTGGCAGACATAGTCTGTTATGCTTTAAGTGAACTTATACAGACAAGAACTCATGTGTACAGCATTAGTATTTTGGATCTGTGAATTATGTCTTAAAGTGACAGCAGCCTTTACTTCTGTCTGTGTTTTTAATGTTATTCAAACAACAAAAGACAAGGAAATCACTCACTGCTCTTGATTGGATAGCTTTTGTAACTTTAATAAGGATTAATATTTAATTTATACACTGAAATATGTAATGTTATTTTACATTTGATTATTTTATTCAATTTCTGTACCTGAAAACTGTTAGACCTACCTGAGAAGCAGTTTATTGTATTAGTATCTTTGCTGTATTGTATTTTTTGTGCTGTTGCTTATATATAGATTATTTGTTGTTGTTTTCTTTATTTTTATTTGACAGTAGTCCTTTTTTCCCTGAAGATGGCAAATACCGAACCGTACCGAAACTGTGAACCTAAAACCGTGATACAAACCGAACCGTGAGTAATTTGAACCGTTACACCCCTAATATATATATATATATATATATATATATATATACACCGATCAGGCATAACATTATGAGGTGAAGTGAATAACACTGATTATCTCTTCATCACGGCACCTGTTACACTGGTAAAAATGATGTGTTGGATTTACTTAAAATATATATGCACCATTTTTGCATCACACTTTTTAAGTAAACCCAACTTGGAATAATTTTATTTAAAATTAACAAGAAAACCTTTTTTATATGTACTTAAATATTTGAGTTCACTCAACATTCTTTACTTAAAAATATATGTAACATGCAAGTATGTGCAAGTTGTGTTAACTTAACGTTACTTAGTAGATTCTATCGTGTTACATATATTTTTAAGTAAAGAATGTTGAGTGAACTCAAATATTTAAGTACATATAACAAAGGTTTAAGTACATATAATAAGGTCAGGCATTAGGTGAGTGTCTGGAATACATCGAACACAATATATGGCAGTGGTTTTTAATCCTGGTTTTAAATTGTTTAAAGATTACTGTATGGCTGGCTTAAAATGAAACCAAAATAGGTTGGAAATTAAAAATCAGACACATAATTACTAGAGGCAACAATAATAATCAAAAGGTGAACACATTAATAAGCAATTTAATAAATGTTTATTGTTTAATTATTATTCATTAAACTTATAAATAATGTTAATTTATTAAACATATTAATAAATGTTAATTTCCAACATACTTTGGGTTCATTTTAAGCAAGCAATACAGTAATTTAAACAATAGTTGAGTTAAATAAAACTGCCCAGCACATTGGACAAACATTTAACCTAACCGATGGGTTAAAACAACCCAATTGCTGGGTTTGTCCATTTGCCCTGGGTTTGTCCAAGTTTTTAACCCAGCATTTTTTAGAGTGAAGCCCTATTCGACAGTGACTGTTTCCCATGGGGACGTAAAACATTTTCAACACTTACAGTGTGATTTTTTTTTACGGTGATGCATCATTTTTGAGATAAAATGTAATACAGAAAACCATTTCAACTATAGCACATCTATCTTGTTATTTTTTAAGCAGGAGATTTAAATAATCAAATAATAAATAGGATATTATTACATATATTAGCATATGAAATTTCATTTACAGCAATCATGCTCCCACAAAACTCACTTCTCCATCGTGAAAAAAATCGGCACCCGAATACATGAGTTGTCACTGAAGTGCCATGCAAATTTATTTTTACAGACGTCCACATGAGAAACAATTCCCATCCGAATAGGGCTTTGACATCGATACTGCAAAGCTCAATAACCAACTTAATAATGGCAGTAAATCAATTTCACCCAAATAAAACAGAAATGAAACAATAAACTGTAACATTTATTTTATTTTATTTATTAAATATGAAAGGTGCGATTTCTTGTTATTTTAAAACATTCTATCTCATTTTGTGTTATATAAATGCATTATATTTTTCCCACTGTAAAACAATCTGAAACTACCAAGTAATGTTGTAAGTAAATACACATTTGCGATTCTTTTCTTTAGGATAGTCATGGTGACCTCGAGGAACTGGAACAGCACGCACACTGAGGATTATCACGAAAGTGGCTTCATGGATGATCCTTTAGAGGCTTTCTTTTTGTCAAATTGTCACATTTTTTTCCAGAAGTACTACAGTCATGATTTTTGGTTAAGGGTGCGATATATTAGGCAGCAAGTGAACATTTTGTCCTCAAAGTTAATGTGTAAGAATCAGGAAAAATGTGCAAGCGTAAGGATTTGAGCGAGTTTGACAAGGGCCAAATTGTGATTGCTAGACGACTGGGTCAGAGTATCTCCAAAACTGCAGCTCTTGTGGGGTGTTCCCGGTCTGCAGTCGTCAGTATCTATCAAAAGTGGTCCAAGGAAGGAACAGTGGTGAACCGGCCACAGGGTCATGGGTGGCTCATTGATGCACGTGAGGAGTAAAGGCTGGCCTGTGTGATCTGGCTGATCAAAAAGACGAGCTACTGTAGCTCAAATTGCTCAAGAAGTTAATGCTGGTTCTGGTAGAAAGGTGTCAGAATACACAGTGCATCGCAGTTTGCTGCGTATGGGACTGCATAGCTGCAGACCAGTCAGGGTGCACATGCTGACCCCTGTCCACCCCCGAAAGCACTAACAGTGGGCACGTGAGCATCAGAACTTGACCACGGAGCAATGGAAGAAGGTGGCCTGGTCTGATAAATCACGTTTTCTTTTACATCACATGGATGGCTGGGTGCGTGTGCGTCACTTACCTGGCGAACACATGGCACCAGGATGCACTATGGGAAGAAGGCAAGCCGGCGGAGGCAGTGTGATGCTTTGGGCAATGTTCTGCTGGGAAACCTTGGGTCCTGCCATCCATGTGGATGTTACTTTGACACGTACCACCTACCTAAGCGTTGTTGCAGACCATGTACTCCGTTTCATGGAAACGGTATTCCCTATTGGCTGTGGCCTCTTTCAGCAGGATAATGCGCCCTGCCACAAAGCAAAAATGGTTCAGGAATGGTTTGAGGAGCACAAAAACGAGTTTGAGGTGTTGACTTGGCCTCCAAATTCCCCAGATCTCAATCCAATCGAGCATCTGTGGGATGTGCTGAACAAACAAGTCCAATCCATGGAGGCCCCACCTCGCAGCTTACAGGACTTAAAGGATCTGCTGCTAACATCTTGGTGCCAGATACCACAGCACACCTTCAGGGGTCTAGTGGAGTCCATGCCTCGACGGGTCAGGGCTGTTTTGGCAGCAAAACGGGGACCAACACAATATTAGGTGTGTGTATATATATATATATATATATATACACACAGACACACAGACACTCATCGTCCACTTTATTAGGTATACCTGTTCAACTCATTAATGCAAATATGTAATCAGCCAATCACATGGCCGCAACTCAATGCATTAGGCATGCAGATATAGTCAAGACGATCTGCTAAAGTTCAAACTGAGCATCAGAATGGGGAAGAAAGGTGATTTAAGTGACTTTGAACATGACATGGTTGTTGGTGCCAGACGGGCTGGCCTGAGTATTGGCCTGAGTGCTGATCTTCTGGGTTTTTCACGCACAACAGAGAATGGTCCGGAAAAGAGAAAATATCCAGTGAGCGGCAGTTCTGTGAGTGAAAATGCCTTGTTGATGCCAGAGGTCGGAGAAGAATGGCCAGACTGGTTTGAGCTGATAGAAAAGCAACAGTAACTCAAATAACCACTCGTTACAATCTCTGAATGCACAACACATCGAACCTTGAAGCAGATGGGCTACAGCGGCAGAGTTCACATTCACATCTGCCTCCATCAATCAACAACTTATGGACAGAACCACATTTTTGTTTTTCGATAATCTACTTCTCTCGGATGTATGTGGAAATATGGCAGAAAATATCTGTCGCTACTTCAGTTACGTCATGAATTTAATGTAGAGACAACTACAAGTAATATAACTGATAGTGGACCAGCAATGCAAAATTAGCTCAACCAATGTCTAGAGTTTACGCTGGGACAAACTGTGTGATGATGACGAATGGTATTTGGGGTTCATGTTTGAGAAACCTGTTTGGAAACAATTCAAGGTCCATTTTGTGTTGCAGAAAAACTTGGGCTTTAAGTGGTTAAAATACATAATACATTGAACCTTGGCAGATTAAGTTTGCAATATTTTCCCATCATTTCCTTTCATCTCTTTATTGTGCCTATTAACTATTAAAGAATTAAAGAGGTTTATTTGCACAATTTATGTGTGTGCATGAGCATGCATTTTATGTGTGGGTGTGTATATGTGTGGGTGTCAGACACTTTTGTTAAATGAGCTGAGCCTTTGCTAACGTGCCCTTAAGCACACCTAACCCTGACACCACAACCTCTCCCCTCTCTTTCCCTCTCTTTTATCTCTACTCATCTAAGTGTCTTTCATTCTTCCATCCTCAACGATTTTCTCTCCTCACATTCCATCTTCCATTAAAACCCTTCTTTCAGACTTCTAAATTTAGGCACATTTTTGTATAATCCTTAAAGGAATATTTCATCCAGAAATTAAATTTTACTTCTGCTCATGTAATTTCAAACCTGCATAACAAAAACACTATAAAGTATCATATAGTGGTCGTGCGACTTTTGCGCTACAAGTTATCTGAAGCCCTTCAGTAGGTTTTTTTGTGTGTGTGACAAACAGAAATCAGACCAATTTGTCAACGAATCATTCAAACCAGTTATGTGAACTGGTTCTAATGATTCATTCACGAATGTTTGAATCACTTCACTCCCATGAATGTGCCAAGAAAAGTTAAGTCAGGATTTTCCAATTTTCATGTAATGGCTTTAGAAGATTTGCAATATAATGCTTGAGTCATGTGAACTAACCATCATGCTCTTTTAGTCATTTTAGATCTTGACATCTCATACACTTTCACTATAGTGAAAAGAGTGGCCAGGGTATAGCCTACATATTTGTTTCCTAAAGACTAAAGAAAGTCATAGAGTTTTGGAAGAACACAAATGATGACTAATGAGTGATAATTAATTTTTGTGTGAACTGTCCCTTTAAGTGTGTTCTTTACCACAGCAATGCTCACCGTTGTTGACTTTTGAATGCGCTGAGGGCACTTATTACTGATGGGTGGAGTGGGGGGAAGTACATTTAAGGCCGTGCAACTCTAGACGGGATCTAAGGTCTTTGTCGGACATAAAGCATGTGGTCTTCTTTCTCCAAAGCGTGGCCTATAATGCCTGTCGTGGTCGTTAAGCGATTGTATTACTCCCAGCAGGTGAAGGGCGAATCTCCTCATAACCTTCCTTTATTTTTCCTTCCCTTTTGTCGTTTACAAGCCATTGTTTGGGGCGAAGGCAAGGAAAAAGAAAAAAAAAACTTTCTACTGTTCTTTTGAAGGGTAAGCTGTTGTGCCTCATTGTTAAGGAGGGACTTTGATGTTTTAAGTTTTAAATGGTGAGTCAGGGAGAGTGTTGGACTTCGATATGACAGACTTGAGGTGAGGTGAGGTGTCCCGTTTCTGAGGGGAGTTTTCGTAGAGGTGTTTTTGAAGGGGATTGGATTTCTTTCTGCTTTCACCTGCTCTGAAGTCCTTGAAAGTTCAGTGACATCTGCTCCGAAGTCTTCTAGCATGGACTGGGGCCTAGTGGTGTTGTGGCCTATTTAAAATGCGTTTTATTTAGCAACTCATCGGTCTCAGTCTAAATTTTGTGCTGCTATAAACTTTTATGGCACATACATATAATATATGACCCTGTTTACACTTGGTTTTAAGATCCATGTCAGATGATCCAAACATAATTGGTCTGCCCAGACAGATTGCCATTTACACCTGGAAGTGAAATGAGTCTCAAATGTATCTCCTGTGACTACAGTTATATCAAATCTATAACTATAACCTCATTACTGGTTTTCTGAAGCTCAACCATCCAACTACACAGACTATCAACACAATATCAACCAATTTCTTTCTTAGAATGTCTATACATTTTAACTTCCAAATTGTATCTGGTTTCCCACCGATCATGTATTTTTTTCTTTTTAGTTTAACAGAATATGTAAGTGTGACCTCTGTTCAGGTAAGGATAATTCTTTCCTCTTCTCCACTAAGTAACAGAGATATTGAATTTATGATCCATATTGTTAGATTTTTTAAAGATTATTACTTGGGTTTATGCATAAACATACCCATTCCAAAAAAACAAAACAAAAAAAAACCATTAAAGCTATCCCATGACTTTATATCACTTTTCCTTTTAACATTGTAAAGGGCTCACACATACTGTCCATTTTTGCTACTTTTGGCTTTTATAAACATAATTATTTTTACATAAACAAATGGAGGAGTATATTGCTGCTTATTCACTATGCACTGCTTACAATAATAATTGATTGCCACCAAGCTCTGGTCTAGTGTTATTTTAGTATGATTCATATACTATTATAGTATTTATTAATATTTTGAATTAGATTTTTTATAGTTTCAGTTTTCATTTGAATGTTTAAGTTTTTTTTAGTTTTGTCATGTGCTTTTGTCATTTTTATTAGTTTCTGTTTTTTTATATTTCTATTGATCTTTAATTCATTTTAGTATGTCAACTTAAACTTTTACTTCAGTTAGTAGCCAAGGCAACAGTTCAATTTTTTACAAGTTTACATTTTTCATCTAATATTTTATTTCAGTTACAGAAAATGATTTTCAATAGTTTTTAGTTTTAGTTAACAATAACAACACTGCTCCAGTCTGAACTCGTTTTAACATGGGCAACATACGTTCCAATTAAATTAAATTTTTGCCTTCTGCCTTTCAGAGTGCTCATCCAAGTGTACACTCAACAGTTTTAATGGCACCATGTGTTACCTTACAACCTCACAAGCCTACAATTACAGCTTTAGCAATTAGCTGTGAATGTGCTGTTTAACACCTAATCAACACTCATTTGGGGGAGGGGAGCTATAGGTAATACACAATGTGGGAATATTTGATTGTAACATTCATGTTAAGAAAAAAGATAGACAGAATAATTAAGGCATTTAGCGTATCATTTTTCCAGAATTACTTACGAAAGTAAGAATCATTCATCATCTGTTATAATTATATCAGCAGCTACATAGATTTGAGATATGGCTCATTTCACTCAAGTACGCATACTGAGTCTAACTCAAAGCAACCAAGCAGCACTGCCTGAATGTCTTCATTCTGCATAAATTCAGAGTAATTATTTGCATGACTGCAATTCCAACGCAATTAACCTTGAGCGTCATATAAGAGGAGTTGTTGACTGCTGGGAAATATGCAAATTGCATCCAAAAAAGGTCACTGCAGTGATTCGATTGTATCTGCTGATTTATATTTTCAACAATGCCGTTTTCACATTCAACAGCTGTCAAGCTGGGAAAACGGGATGTGTTCTTCAAATTAAGTATGCTAATTCATTAATTTGATTTAACAATAATCATAAGAAAGGTAAGAAAAGTTAATTAGTTGAATTAGTATATATTATCAGTCGGGTCTTATATTGCCCTCTGCGGCCTGGACTTCTGTCTCAAATGAATGATTACCAAACTAGCCTGGAGTGCACCATGAAAGAATACAATTAATCTTTGATGCTGTGTGAACGGGGGTCAGGAAGAGAAACAGATGCCTTAAAATAAGGCACTCGAACTAATCTAGATTTGTTTTGAGGTTCTCTTAATTGGGCATATGTGTTCGTGTCATGTATGCGGTGAGGGTACCAGGCGTCTGTGATTAGATTGTGCTGTGATCCATCAGAAGGCCTGACAGGCTGGTAATGGCCTATATTCTCCTCTCAACTCCCGCGTGACAGCACTCTGACACCAAAACGGCAGCTCGGCGTCATTTGCCATGACCCAATATCTTGAAATTGAATTTGTTCCACATACGGAACTGGATGCATCAGTTGAAGCGTCAGTTTGCTGGTCTGTATGATCCACTTATTTATATATATATATTTAAAAAAAAAAAAAAAAAAAAAAAACTTTTTATAAACTTTTACATTCAGACAAAATTAGCTAAAATTTTATTTTACCTTTCAAAAATTAACCTCTGATGTTCATTACAAATGTTCTCCATTACAGTGTGCTAAAACCTAATTAAATACAATCATTTTTCTAATTTAATTCATTTATAATGTATGTTTTTATATTTTTATATTTATTGAATTTTTAAAATTACTTTTCAGTATTTTTTATATAAATATATACACACACACACACACACACACACACATATATATATAGCATATAGACTTTAATGTTAGATGCAATTAATCGCGATTAATTGATTTGACAGCACTAGAAGAACATAATAAAATAATTTAAAGGGGAAATTTCTTATTATTATTTACACATATACATAAATAAAAACCCATAAACATAAATAAAATCTAGTCAATCAGGACAGAATAATTGACTACAAAACAATTGCCAAAAAGGAAGGTTTTCAGAAAATCTGTTTACGACTACAATGTACTGATCAATACAGTGAAGTAACTTATGAAGCACTAAATCACTGCCCTTGAGTGTGTTCCACAACACACACACTAAACTAATGGCACTCAGTCGCCTCACTGAGGTTCATTAAGCTGATTTCCTTTGAGGGCTGGCCTACATTTTCTGAGAACCTCCAACTTCTACTCTGTGATCAAACAGACAGATAACTGTCAGAGCCGGAGAGATCAGAACATTTGAACAATAGCGCCGCCCCCTACCAGCCCTGAATTGTTACGCTTGCTTTCCTAACCTCTGCCCTTCTCTTCAGGCTCATGTAATGCTGAAAGGCCTGTGCCATCTATATCATCGCTATATCATCCCTTCAGAGTGTTCATAAGTGTGTGTGTCTCACTAGGTTAAAGGTGCTATTCTGTTAGGTCACGGAGATCAAACCTAGTAGGTGGGACTTTAATTAGCATAAAATGGGAATTTCATCTCTAGTTCTGACAGGTCAGACCTCTCAGGAGTCTCCCTCTCCCTTTTTTTAAAATGCAAAGATGTTTGCCTGTTTTTTTGTTAAAAAAATTAAACTGACAAAAAATATTTTGAAACTGTATCTTTCATTTTGTGGCTCATAATCTGTCTCATTTAGCATGTGCTGCTGAATTAACTCATTTGTCCTGGTGGTTTATTTAAGCTAGTCAAGGACCCGGCTATGTGTAATTTGCCTCCAAAATGGTAAGTTTAGTTTATACAGTGACAAAAAATAATAAATCAGGCCAAGCACATTTGTACACAAACTTTTGTGTAAGAATGATGGTTTTGACACATGAAGCACACACATACAGCGCTCATTACTCTCAGGGCAAAAGGTAAGAGTTTTTTACAGGGTAGTTTGAGTTATGACCCTAAAATCCCCTGGCAACATCTGGAGTACATATTATGGACCAACCAGTAACGGACACGATCACAGTTTAGATGGTGTAATGAGGTCATCATTTCAACAGAACTGCTAAATTAGTCTGTCAAATTGTTACGAAAACAAGGTAATCAATATCAACACTTAATGTATGGAGAAGTTACAGCTGCACAATTAATGGAATAATAATCGCTATTGCAATTATGGCTACAGCGATTAAATTATATACAAGTACAATATCTGTTAAAAGATTTTTTTTAATGTTTCTGAAAGAAGTCTCTTATGCTCACAAAGGCTGCAGTTATTTGATTAAAATGCAATAAAAACAGCAATAATGTCAAATATATATTTAAAATATAAAATATCTGTTCCCTGTTTTAACGCTTTCTCTACCAGCGTGTTTTTTTAAAAAGTTGTCTGTTCCCCGACAGCGGTTTTGATCATTTTCACAAAAATTCCATGGCCCTCTGAATATTTTGTTGTATGAATATCTGATACATGCAATATATCAAAAGAAAGAACAGAGCTTCTGCAATTAAAAAAAAAAAAAAAAAAAAAACATTTTATTCTAGCTTTCATGCATTCCTTTTTTTTTTATGAACACTTGAATATGGGTAAATTTCATAAAAAAAAAAAAAAGCAACATTTTGAGCTGAGAAAATCGCATTTTTGTCAGACTAATGTTACATCCGGATCAGATTCAGAACAAAACAAACAAAACATAGATGGAGTAGATCGAGTCCATCAACACCCCCTAAGCTTGCACAGTCATATAGCTCATCCTGGGTCGACATTTCATTCAGTAATGTTAGGCAGTTTTGATTTACATGCTGTTTACGCAGCAAACTGCGATGCACTGTGTATTCTGACACCTTTCTATCAGAACCAGCATTAACTTCTTGAGCAATTTGAGCTACAGTAGCTCGTCTGTTTGATTGCTCCCCACGTGCATCAGTGAGCCTTGGCCGCCCATGACCCTGTCGCCGCTTCACCACTGTTCCTTCCTTGGACCACTTTTGATAGATACTGACCACTGCAGACCGGGAACATCACACAAGAGCTGCAGTTTTGGAGATACTCTGACCCAGTCGTCTAGCCATCACAATTTGGCCCTTGTCAAACTCGCTCAAATCCTTATGCTTGCCCATTTTTCCTGCTTCTAACACATCAACTTTGAGGACAAAATGTTCACTTGCTGCCTAATATATCCCTAACAGGTTCCGTGATGAAGAGATAATCAGTGTTATTCGCTTCACCTCATAATGTTATGCCTGGTCGGTATATACAGTGGGGAGAACAAGTATTTGATACACTGCTGATTTTGCAGGTTTTCCCACTTACAAAGCATGTAGAAGTCTGTAATTTTTATCATAGGTACTCTTCAACTGTGAGTGACGGAATCTAAAACAAAAATCCAGAAAATCACATTGTATGATTTTTAAGTAATTAATTTGCTTTTTATTGCATGACATAAGTATTTGATACATCAGAAAAGCAGAACTTAATATTTGGTACAGAAACCTTTGTTTGCAATTACAGAGATACGTTTCCTGTAGTTCTTGACCAGGTTTGCACACACTGCAGCAAGGTTTTTGGGCCCACTCCTCCATACAGACCTTCTCCAGATCCTTCAGGTTTCGGGGCATTCGCTGGGCAATACGACTTTCAGCTCCCTCCAAAAATTTTCTATTGGGTTCAGGTCTGGAGACTGGCTAGGCCACTCCAGGACCTTGAGATGCTTCTTATGGAGCCACTCCTTAGTTGCCCTGGCTGTGTGTTTCGGGTTGTTGTCATGCTGGAAGACCCAGCCATGACCCATCTTCAATGCTCTTACTGAGGGAAGGAGGTTGTTGGCCAAGATCTCGCGATACATGGCCCCATTTATCCTCCCCTCAATAACTGCGCCAACAGTTGTTGCCTTCTCACCAAGCTGCTTGCCTGTTGTCCTGTAGCCCATCCCAGCCTTGTGCAGGTCTACAATTTTATCCCTGATGTCCTTACACAGCTCTCTGGTCTTGTCCATTGTGGAGAGGTTGGAGTCTGTTTGATTGAGTTTGTGGACAGGTGTCTTTTATACAGGTAATGAGTTCAAACAGGTGCAGTTAATACAGGTAATGAGTGGAGAACAGGAGGGCTTCTTAAAGAAAAACTAACAGGTCTGTGAGAGCCGGAATTCTTACTGGTTGGTAGGTGATCAAATACTTATGTCATGCAATAAAATGCAAATTAATTATTTAAAAATCATACAATATGATTTTCTGGATTTTTGTTTTAGATTCTGTCTCTCACAGTTGAAGTGTACCTATGATAAAAATTACAGACCTCTACATGCTTTGTAAGTAGGAAAACCTGCAAAATCAGCAGTGTATCAAATACTTGTTGGAGAACAAGTATTTGATACACTGCCGATTTTGCAGGTTTTCCTACTTTCCTACTTACTGGTTGGTAGGTGATCAAATACTTATGTCATGCAATAAAATGCAAATTAATTATTTAAAAATAAGTATTTGATCACCTACCAACCAGTAAGAATTCCGGCTCTCACAGACCTGTTAGTTTTTCTTTAAGAAGCCCTCCTGTTCTCCACTCATTACCTGTATTAACTGCACCTGTTTGAACTCGTTACCTGTATAAAAGACACCTGTCCACACACTCAATCAAACAGACTCCAACCTCTCCACAATGGCCAAGACCAGAGAGCTGTGTAAGGACATCAGGGATAAAATTGTAGACCTGCACAAGGCTTGGATGGGCTACAGGACAATAGGCAAGCAGCTTGGTGAGAAGGCAACAACTGTTGGCGCAATTATTAGAAAATGGAAGAAGTTAAAGATGACGGTCAATCTCCCTCGGTCTGGGGCTCCATGCAAGATCTCACCTCGTGGGGCATCAATGATCATGAGGAAGGTGAGGGATCAGCCCAGAAGTACACGGCAGGACCTGGTCAATGACCTGAAGAGAGCTGGGACCACAGTCTCAAAGAAAACCATTAGTAACACACTACGCCGTCATGGATTAAAATCCTGCAGCGCACGCAAGGTCCCCCTGCTTAAGCCAGCGCATGTCCAGGCCCGTCTGAAGTTTGTCAATGACCATCTGGATGATCCAGAGGAGGAATGGGAGAAGGTCATGTGTTCTGATGAGACAAAAATAGAGCTTTTTGGTCTAAACTCCACTCGCCGTGTTTGGAGGAAGAAGAAGGATGAGTACAACCCCAAGAACACCATCCCAACCGTGAAGCATGGAGGTGGAAACATCATTCTTTGGGGATGCTTTTCTACAAAGGGGACAGGACGACTGCACTGTATTGAGGGGAGGATGGATGGGGCCATGTATCGCAAGATCTTGGCCAACAACCTCCTTCCCTCAGTAAGAGCATTGAAGATGGGTCGTGGCTGTGTCTTCCAGCATGACAACGACCTGAAACACACAGCCAGGGCAACTAAGGAGTGGCTCTGTAAGAAGCATTTCAAGGTCCTGGAGTGGCCTAGCCAGTCTCCAGACCTGAGCCCAATAGAAAATCTTTGGAGGGAGCTGAAAGTCCGTATTGCCCAGCGACAGCCCCGAAACCTGAAGGATCTGGAGAAGGTCTGTATGGAGGAGTGGGCCAAAATCCCTGCTGCAGTGTATGCAAACCTGGTCAAGAACTACAGGAAACGTATGATCTCTGTAACTGCAAACAAAGGTTTCTGTACCAAATATTAAGTTCTGCTTTTCTGATGTATCAAATACTTATGTCATGCAATAAAATGCAAATTAATTACTTAAAAATCATACAATGTGATTTTCTGGATTTTTGTTTTAGATTCCGTCACTCACAGTTGAAGAGTACCTATGATAAAAATTACAGACTTCTACATGCTTTGTAAGTGGGCAAACCTACAAAATCAGCAGTGTATCAAATACTTGTTCTCCCCACTGTACATACACTCACCTAAAGGATTATTAGGAACACCATACTAATACTGTGTTTGACCCCCTTTCGCCTTCAGAACTGCCTTAATTCTACGTGGCATTGATTCAACAAGGTGCTGAAAGCATTCTTTAGAAATGTTGGCCCATATTGATAGGATAGCATCTTGCAGTTGATGGAGATTTGTGGGATGCACATCCAGGGCACGAAGCTCCCGTTCCACCACATCCCAAAGATGCTCTATTGGGTTGAGATCTGGTGACTGTGGGGGCCATTTTAGTACAGTGAACTCATTGTCATGTTCAAGAAACCAATTTGAAATGATTCGAGCTTTGTGACATGGTGCATTATCCTGCTGGAAGTAGCCATCAGAGGATGGGTACATGGTGGTCATAAAGGGATGGACATGGTCAGAAACAATGCTCAGGTAGGCCGTGGCATTTAAACGATGCCCAATTGGCACTAAGGGGCCTAAAGTGTGCCAAGAAAACATCCCCCACACCATTACACCACCACCACCAGCCTGCACAGTGGTAACAAGGCATGATGGATCCATGTTCTCATTCTGTTTACGCCAAATTCTGACTCTACCATCTGAATGTCTCAACAGAAATCGAGACTCATCAGACCAGGCAACATTTTTCCAGTCTTCAACTGTCCAATTTTGGTGAGCTCGTGCAAATTGTAGCCTCTTTTTCCTATTTGTAGTGGAGATGAGTGGTACCCGGTGGGGTCTTCTGCTGTTGTAGCCCATCCGCCTCAAGGTTGTGCGTGTTGTGGCTTCACAAATGCTTTGCTGCATACCTCGGTTGTAACGAGTGGTTATTTCAGTCAAAGTTGCTCTTCCATCAGTTTGAATCAGTCGGCCCATTCTCCTCTGACCTCTAACATCAACAAGGCATTTTCGCCCACAGGACTGCCGCATACTGGATGTTTTTCCCTTTTCACACCATTCTTTGTAAACTCTAGAAATGGTTGTGCGTGAAAATCCCAGTAACTGAGCAGATTGTGAAATACTCAGACCGGCCCGTCTGGCACCAACAACCATGCCACGCTCAAAATTGCTTAAATCACCTTTCTTTCCCATTCTGACATTCAGTTTGGAGTTCAGGAGATTGTCTTGACCAGGACCACACCCCTAAATGCATTGAAGCAACTGCCATGTGATTGGTTGATTAGATAATTGCATTAATGAGAAATTGAACAGGTGTTCCTAATAATCCTTTAGGTGAGTGTATATATATATATATATATATATAATTTTTTGAATGTACAGATATGTTATTTACAGATGTACAATTTTGAGATGTTACGTACAAATGGACAGTTATGATAGACAGTGTATAGTTATGAGAGTTTTAACTGTTCAGACTGAATATTGCCTGAGGGAAAAAACTCTTCTTGTGCCTGTCTGTTCTGGTGCTCAGTGCTCTGTAGCGCCGGCCAGAGGGCAACAGTTCAAAGAGAAAGTGGGCTGGCTGTGTGGGGTGATTTTCTTCACCCTTTTTCTCACTCTGGAGGTGTAAAGATCTTGGAGGTTGGGCAGGGGGGAACCAATAATCCTCTCCGCAGTCCGGACTGTCCGTTGTAGTTTCCTGATGTCTGATTTGTTGACTGTGAAGGCAAAGCTGTATTTTCAGCATCATTACTCCAGTCTTCAGTGTCACATGATCCTTCAGAAATCATTCTACTATGCTGACTTGGTGCCTAAGAAACATCTATTATTATTATGAAAGTTGAAAACAGTTTTTGCTGATTAATATTTTCTATAAACTGTGATACCCTTCAATTAAAAAGTTTGTGGTATGTAAGTTTTTTTTTTAAAGAAAGAAATTAATACTTTTACTCAGAAAGGACACATGAAATTTATCAAAAATTACAGTAATGACATTTGTAATTTTACAAAATATTTCTATTTCAAATAAACGCCTTTCTTTTGAACTTTCTATTAATCAAAGAATCCATAAAAATGTATCACGGTTTCCACAAAAATGTTAAGCAGCAATGCTTTTAACATTGATAATAATTAGTAATAAACATTAATAATCATCATGGTGCAGCTCTGATAGCAACAGAATAAAACAACCTTTGTTTTAGTTAAAATCAATCACATTTGGGTGTGCTGCTTCTATTTGTGTTTGTGGTGTGTGTGTGTGTGTGTGTGTGTGTGTGTGGTGTTGTGTGTGTGTGTCAGACTCATTGTGTCATGGATGAAAGGCTGTGTTTGCAGACATGCTGGAGGTTAAAATGAAAATGACTTAAAAAGCAACAAACAAAAAATAATGGATGATTCTCTGAAGGAGTGATAGGGGAAGAGAGTGAGAGGCAAAGACAGAAAGGTGAGTGACATTTACAGGGCACTGCCATCTGTATGGTAATTGCTGCACACTGGTAAAGTTTGATCACACATGAATTTTCTTTCTCTTTCACTAGTGCGCTACACATATTACCACATTCTGCACCTGACCCAGAACAGATGGCACCCCCTCCCTCTCCTCTTGCCTCCCTGGAGACAGTGTCCATCCAGTGAGGGGCATTTTTAAAGCTGGCATCCTTTTGTTTGGGTGGCAGCTCTGCATGTTATAAGGATTAGAACATTTCTGACGGTGCTGGTTGATAAGAATCAGAGCGTGTTGTTGTGCCTTTGGCTTTTGTTTTAAACCCTGTCTTTAGTCTGTCTCCCGTTTTCCATATGCTGTCCATCCTGTTACTTCACAACAAGCGCTGGTCCCCTCACATAGCAGAGGGTCGATTGACAGGCTGACACTGAAATATGCAACGGCACAGTTAATCTGTTGAATACAGCTGGCGTGTGAACATTCCAGAGGACACTTTTTTAAGGTGTCAATTCATTCTATCTATCTATCTATCTATCTATCTATCTATCTATCTATCTATCTATCTATCTATCTATCTATCTATCTATCTATCTATCTATCTATCTATCTATCTATCTGTCTGTCTGTCTGTCTGTCTGTCTGTCTGTCTGTCTTCAAGTGAAGTGTGTGTGTGTGTGTGTGTGTGTGTGTACATACACTATATTGCCAGAAGTATTGGGACACCCCTCCAAATCATTGAATTCAGGTGTTCCAATCACTTCCATGGCCACAGGTGTATAAAACTTCTACAAACATTTGTGAAAGAATGGGTCACTCTCAGGAGCTCAGTGAATTCAAGCGTGGTACCGTGATAGTCCATTTGTGAAATTTCCTCACTACTAAATATTTCAGGGTCAACTGTTAGTGGTATTATAACAAAGTGGAAGCAATTGGGAACAACAGCAACTCAGCCATGAAGTGGTAGGCCACATAAAATCAAAGAGCGGGGTCAGTGCATGCTGAGGTGCACAGTGCGCAGAAGTCGCCAACTTTCTGCAGAGTCAATAGCTACAGACCTCCAAACTTCGTGTGGCCTTCAGATTAGCTCAAGAACAGTGTGTAGAGAGCTTCATGGAATGGGTTTCCATGGAATGGGTTTCCATATATACATTTTGGACAATTTCATGCACCCAACATTGTGGGAACAGTTTGGCGATGGCCCCTTCCTGTTCCAACATGACTGCGCACCAGTGCACAAAGCAAGGGCCATAAAGACATGGATGAGCGAGTTTGCACAGCACAGAGTCCTGACCTCAACCCGACAGAACACCTTTGGGATGAATTACAGCGGAGACTGTAAACCAGGCCTGCTCGTCCAACATCAGTGCCTGACCTCACAAATGCGCTTCTAGAAGAATGGTCAAAAATTCCCATAAACACACTCCTAAACCTTGTGGAAAGCCTTCCCAGAAGAGTTGAAGCTGTTATAGCTGCAAAGGGTGTGCCAACTCCATATTAAACCCTACAAATTAAGAATGGGATGTCATTAAAGTTCATGTGCATGTAAAGGCAGGCGTCCCAAAACTTTTGTCAATATAGTGTATGTGTTTATATCAGTACTTTTTTTAATAGAAATTAATACTTTAATTCAACAAGGATTAAATTGACAGTACTTTTACATTGTTACAAAAAATCTATTTTGCTGTTCATTTGTACTTTCTATTCATCAAAGAATTCTGAAAAAAAATGTATCATAGTATTTACAAAATTATTGAGCGCAATCGTTTTCAACTGTGATGATAAAAAATGTTTCTTATTTCTAGAGCATATGTGATTTCTGAATGATTTCTGAAGGATGATGTGACATTGCCATTTGATATATTTTGATATATTTTTTTAATGTGTTATATGTATTTGGCAAAATATGGAAGATATAGTAAAATAAGGTATCCAGATTTTGATCTGCAGAAAAAAGAAAAAAAAAGAAAAAAAAGAGAAAGCACATTAAAATAAATGAGTATACAGACAAACACTGAAAAAAAAAGTTTTCAACTTAAAAAAGTAAGTGTTCGTGCTGCCTTAATTTTAAGTTTAGTCAACTCAAATATCCAAGTTTTCACATGCTGTCTAATGTTGTGCTGCGAAAATACAAATAAATTGTGAATCAAAAAGGCTTGTGTGTGTGAGATTCTGTCTGAAAGCGAAGGAAAAAATCAGCATATATCATAAACATTAATATACGAAATGTCAAATGTATTTTCACTTTAGAGCACATTAATTTCCTGTTTATCAATTATATTTATTGCATTTTATATATTTTATTATCCTATTTTATAAGCATTTATGGCTGTTGGGTTTTGATGGTGTTTCAAAACCTGTGCTTTGAACTCAAACACCTCCGCTGACTGAACTTCATAACCCCTTCTGAGCCTGATTCAAACTTCGACACACATATTTAATCATACCATAAACAATCATACAGCCACAATATGGAGCTGTTGTCTCCAAGTTTATTATAGTTCAACATGGTGTCTGAGGTCAGTACATATCATTCAGAGAGGAATAACCAATGTTTGAGGAAGAAAAAAAGAACGTGACATTATTTAACGGCATGTTTTCAATTAAGCATTCAACATGTCTTCATAGTCTTCTTTATAGTGTAGTGCAGTGGTTTTCAAACTTTTAGATGCATGCCACTGACCCCCAAATATGATAATCCTCATGCGACCCCATCCTAAAATGTAAAAGGAAGCTACATTTTCATGTATAAAGACATTAATATTGTGCAAACTTCATATAAATGTGTAAAATATTATTTGAAAAGTATTCAATATACGTTATTTTTTAAAATAGTACAGTACTTTACTGTTAGATGTATTATTATTTATTTGAATTTTAAATTTTGCTTATTGATTTTAATCAATTCATTATTAAAATTAACTATTTTTTATTTTAATTAATTTAATTTATATTTGATTTATTATTAATGTATAAATCAGATTTTATTTTAGAACAGAATTTATTATTTTAATCATTTATTTATTTAAATCAAATGTATATATTTATCTCAAAATGCAATTGTTTATTTTAATATTTTTTTTTAATAAAATTTAGTTAGTTACATAGTCTATATTATTTTGTATGTATTTATATGCAGTGGAAATATTGAACTATTTAAAACATTTATGCTTATTGATTTTAATTAATTCATTATTAAAAGTAATTCTTTTTTATTTTTTTTTCAATTTAATTTATATTTTATTTATTATTAATGTATAGATCAGATTTTATTTTAGATCAGAATTTATTATTTTAATCATTTATTTATTTAAATTAAATGTATATATTATTTATTTATCTCAAAATATACTTGTTTATTTTAATATTTTTATTTTAATCAAATTTAGTTAATTACATAGTCTATATTTTTTTTTATGTACTTAGTGGAAATATTGAACTTTATTTAAAATATGTATTATTGTGAGTGGGGAAAAATGTATTATATGAGGAGGTTAAATAAACATAAATTCCAAATGATCAGAACATGTCCTATTTTACCCATATTCACCCTGTCTGTGCAAAATCTCAGAAAAAGATACACTGCTTTGTATACAGTGGCCAGCTCTATCAGTTTACACATGGCGGTGTGTTATTGTCTTAGCTCGAGGCTTTGTTTTTGTTTTTTCCATAACCAGGCAGGATAAGCCATCGGCCAGATGGCACAGTGGGATCTTCCATGGTTACCTCATCCTGAGGACCAAACATCGCAGACACGCACACATACAGCACAGACTGTTATGTAACCAAACGGTCTAGACGGTTTAGTTTATAATCGAGTGTCTCTCTTACTCTGTGTAGCTCGCTAAACCTGGTTTCTCCTGTATTGCAGCGGCAGAATTCTAATTCTATCTGTTTATTCTGGACTAGAAAAAATCGTTCATTGTGACACATTGGTGGGCGGGGCTTCAGTCAGCTTTCAGGCCATGTGACTGAAGTTAGTAAACACAAACCCGTTTCTCAGTCCAGCGGGATATTAGACGCACAGGTCACGATGCCCTCCTCACAAAAGACGCACCCCCCCCCCCCCCCCCCCCCATCCCCACCCTTCGTACGTACACACGCATGCACAAATAGAATAAAACACACTCGCACTTCAAGTCTGCCACGCTGCAGCTGCTCCAGTTTCCATGGTAACGTGCAGAACAATGAGGTAAGAAGCTACAGGGGCCAGTCTGAGTGTGCGCTGCGCACGCTTTCATATCCACTCGCGCTGAGAGTGTGTGCCAGCGTTTGTTTTTGTGTATGAGTGCCTGAAAGTGCATGTGGATGTGCCCTGCCGATTTCAAAATCAACTGAAAGAGAGAGAGAGAGTGAATTACGAGGGAGATACTCGTTCTCCTTTGTGAGAGAGGGCCTGGTCAACCAGATCTCTCTTATAGCGAGGCAGATGGAGGGAGAAAGGCTTGACGAATGAAAATAGGAAAGGTTGAATAGAAAAGAGGAAAAAAAAAAAAAAAACATGCAGAAAATACCAGGCTTTTATGGACAAGTGTATAGGCGTAGACATGATTCAAATTTCGTATAGTAACTAAGTATAGTACAAGTCAATTTTGGCTTTATGTTGAGGAAACTAGTAAACACACACACACACACACATTCATTGTGTTTTCATGTTTTATGGGGACTTTTCATAGACATAATGATTTTCATAACTGTATATTCTATCCATCTACACCTAAACCTACCCAACATAGAAAACTTTCTGCATTTTTACATTTAAAAAAACTTAATTTAGTATGATTTATAATCCGTTTTCCTCATGGGGACCAAAAAATGTCCCCACAAAGACAAGGATTTCTGATATTGCCATCTTTGTGGGGACATTTTGTCCCCTTAATGTAGGGTTTACCTGGACCACACACACAAACATGATCCTAGAGAAAAACTAGACTTGGCAAGCTCCTTATTTATGCTTCAAATGAGTGACATGGGTATTTTTATTTGACAATATGATTTAACTGTGGGTTTTTGCTTTCAGAATCATAATCCCCTTGAAAGTCATAACTTAGTGAGTTGTTTCAGGGCTGTTTGAAATGTGGATGTTGCCGCCCACAGAGGGGCTTCAAGCATGTCTGAAATGCAGTTCAGCGTTTTGTTTCTCAATACCTGACAGGACTCAAATCCCACTAGCAGCGATACAGAAGCACTCATCCTTTGACAACAAGCTCTTTTGTTTTCAAAATGTCTATTTATTTTTCAAAATGAGGTATTTCAAAGTGCTGTGAGTCGCAGCACTCAATGTACATTATAGAAAAGGAGAAAAAAAAAACTTTTTTTTCCCAATGACCCAGTTCTATGAACCCAATACTTACAAATATATAAACAAAGAAAGAAAAAGACAGCAAATTAATAGAAGCATTATAAAATGAGATAGAAAGAATTTTCTGTACAAAAGAAATTAAGGTAGAAAAAAGGATAAAAAGAAGATAAAGTGATATCTACTCAGAACTCATTTTCATACGAAAATATAAGTATCAGATTTAGTATGTATCAGAAGCACACTAAAGCATAAATGTAGGAATTAGTAAAGCGTGTCATAACAGAGAGATTATAAGACAAAGGAATCCAAAAACAAAACAATGTGTCCTTATATTACAAAAATCCTCAAAAATTGAGGTCTTACAGTACTTGTTAAAGGTATATAAACTTCCAGTCTAATTATTGGCAGCTTTTGACATCTTTATAAAAAAAAAACAAAAGACAATAATCGTATACAAAAACAAGGCAGACTGAGTGTATGTTCTTTTAAAATCTAATCTATTTACAAAAGTGTCTGACATCAAGGTGCGCAGAGGTACATCCATGAGATTCAGCACCAGTGAGGTGTGAGAGATTATAGCCATTCGAAGTGTCTCGTGTCATTTGTTTAGTGTCCATTTTGCAGGAAGAGCGTGAATGCAAAGTTCATCGACCCAATCGCATACCAAAGACTGTTCATAAGGGTCTTGTCATTGAGGGTAAGTTGGGTTTACCGGTAAGCACCTTCCCTCATCGTTGTAGCGTGATTGGGGTGACAAAGTAAACCTGAAACATTCTTGACGTCAAAAAATGTGCAAAAAAGTGTCAGCAGTGAGTGTCCCTAGAATTCATTTTAGGCCGTTAGCCTTAGCGGTTTGTCGTTCGTCATTTGACGGCGACCATTAGCTGTGAGGCGTTCAGCCAATGAGCATTAAGGGTTAGCGAGTCCTGGCCTGTTCGAGCCTGCGGAGGAGCTGTTGTCGTCGGGCTTGCAATCTGTCTTTCTCCTGCTGGAGTCGGAGCTCCTGGGCCTCAAGGGAACTGACGTACTCGGTGGCCTTCTTCAGGATGACCACCTTCGCCGCCTTGTCGTTGTGCGCCAGCTCGGGCACCTGGTCGCGCAGAGTGAGGAAGCTAGAGCGCAGGTCGTTACGCCGCTGGCGCTCCAAGATGTTGTGGTTGCGCCGGCGTTCGCTGTCCTCCGAGTCGGAGCATCGCGGGCTGCTGGATTCGCTCTTCCTCATGCGCTGTCCTTGTACACTGTTAGTAGGGGAGTTCGGGGAATAGCTCTGATTCTTGCCAGTGCGTAGAGTTATAGTGCTGTTGTCGATTCTGAGTTTCTTGCTCGGGGGAGCGCTGGGTACGTCTTGCTGGTCGGAGTAAGGGGATGGGGCTGCGTAGTTATGCTGTTGCTGGTGGATAGAGGCTGCCGCCGTCCTCTTCAGAATGAGCTCCTGTGGAGCTTTGCTCACTCCTGAGCCCAACCGCCCTACTGTGGACGCCTGAGAGTTAGAGACGGCAGACAGGCCAGTGCCGGTTATCTTGCTGGTGATGGAACGCCTTTTCTCTACAGTGACGACATCGATCTCCTCCTCGTCTTCATCGTCTTCGTCATCATCATCATCGTCGTCATCTTCATCATCATCATCATCATCTAGAGGAAGAGAAGGAGATTTAGGGTTAGAAGGTTTGTTGTGCAACCATTCCTCTGGAGGTACACAGGTATGAACAAGCGCTCTTAACGGAAACATGCCTGTGTTTTCTCTGGGTGTGTGCTCAAGTTAATGTCTTTGTGTGGGCAGATGAGACAATTGCTCAATGCAATCATCTGAACACGCTCTGTCAAACACAGAGGAGCTGGTTTCTCCCCAGACTGGACCACCTTGGATTTGACTTTCTATTTTAACACACACCCTCTATTTACGCCGTCTAATGAGGGGGTTTGCAAGCACATGAGCATTTCGTCATGTCATATTTTCTTACAAAAGCTGTTTTGCTGTCAAGTTTGACATTTCACTTGTGCCTTTTCAACTGGTGACACATTTCAAGCTAAGCTTAGATGGCAAGACGTCCTCAGTGTGACGCCCGAGAGCTATGTTTATGAGATAATGGACGTGATTATCAGCTAAGCCACACATGAAGACTGTTTGGCATTTACTGGAGCCCACAACCTCTTACTTCAAAAGCTCCCTACAGGAAACCGTCTGCCACCGTTAAGGAGAGACCAAACGGGGCAATTTAGTCTGCAACAGAATGCAGACAGTCAATGCGTTTCCCTCTTTCACTGGTTTGCCGCGAAAAGGGATAACAGCACAAGCGGGAAAAACTAGCGTTGTAATCGTGTGGTCCAATTATTTGCGGGCTTTGCAGAGTAACACTGATCTGATGGCGTCTTAAGCCGCTGCCCTGGAGAAGAGCCAAGCAGACAGCTGGAGGAAAGGCTCTGCTTGTTCAAAGCCGTCACCCTGTAAAGAGAGATGACCCATCTTCTCTTTTTTTCCTTCCTCATCTTTTTTTCTTGTGATTATCATTCACTGCACCTCTCTGGAAGTTTCTCGGCCTGCCAAGCTCAGCCTCCTGGGCAAGAAGGGGGGTTTGTCTTTCTTGTAGATGCACACGCATGCCTCCTTTATCACATGCTGGTGCCCAGTGCCAGCTCTTATTCTCTCACCCACGTGTGATTGTCGTTTGGGATTTGCATTTGAAACAAGTCCTCATTTTGAAGGGAAACGACTTATTGGGAGGCACTGAATTTAAGGGCTTGGCTTTTATTAAATCTGCCCTCACTCACACAGCCCAAACATCTGAGCCTGTGGTTTTACATAATCAACAGCTCTCAATTTGAAAAAATAAATAATTAAATAAAAATAAACAAAAAAATCTTGCATGTCATAAAAAAACCTAATACTATGACCGAATAAATTCCCAAATTAGATTATACTTTCATGCCTAAAGCCAGATTAATGGAGGGCAGATAAGAACATGTTTTTCCATTTAATATAGCTCAGTGACGCTATTCTCTTCATTAAATCTTTAACCAAGAGCTATTAGGCCAAATGGCTCGACATCATGGATAACATCAAATATTACCGCCATCTACTGGGAATGCAGATCGAGTATTACATAAACTCCCCATCACCGCCCACTACTACTACTGAGTGAGTGTGTGTGTGTGTGTGTGTGTGTGTGTGTGTGTGTGCGCGCGCGCGCTTGTGTGTGACCGACAGTCTGGAATGTCACACACTAATCCGATTCAGGGCCTGTCATATGATCTTCAACAATTACCCCAATGACCACTTGCAATCTAGTGCAAACTATAGACTGACAAACTTTTTAGACGCATCATCACCACCATCATAATTTGGTGATGATGATTAATAACTGTCATTCATAGAATGTGTCGTGCGAACATTTATCTTACTAACTTTACATTAACAGCATGTAAGGAGAGACACTTACCAGAGTCGCTTGGAGTCTCGTCTGCACTGACTGGAGGCAGTTGTTGGCTCCTCAGCTGTGTCACACTTTGGCTGCTGCTGCTGCTGCTCCCGTTTCTTTTGTTGACTGGATAAGGGAAAACTACAGTAGGGTCCACACACTCCGGTATAGAGTGGCTCATTTCCGGCGACTTGACTGCCGTGTCTTTACCGGCTTCAGTACCGGTAGGAGCAGAGACGGCTTTCCCGAGTTTCTCATTTACCACCCGCTCCAATTTCTCGCGTGCCGAGAAGCCGCTCCACATGCAGTCCTGAATGATGATGGAATTGTCCGTAGTATCCAAAACAGAGCCGAAGAGGTCCCCGTCAGACGCCCCCCAAATGTCGTCTCCCGGTAAGAGCATAAGCTCGGAAGCCCAGTCCAACGGGTCCGTTAATCCAAAACCCATCAGCGAGCAATCCCCAGCCACCGCGCCCAGCTCACCCGGATCCCCTGGAAGCGCTGCCCGGCTCGGGGACAGAGGAGGAGTGGGCAGCAGCTCGAATTTCTTCCAGATGTCCTCTCCAGGCGGTGCAGCGTCTGGTCTGCAGAAGTAGAAGTCATCCTCGTCCGGGTAGAAGCACGGCTGCAAGGAGTCAAACTCCAAATCGGAGTTCATGGTTTTAGCTGGCATTCTCCCTGTGGAAAACGCAAATTGATGTGTTAGAATCACCACAGCTTTTGAAATAAAAGCGTTTGTCCCAACTAAGACACGGGTAAATGGCAAACACAACATATTTTTATTAATGACTCTCATTCTGATGTCTTGTAGGTGTCATCGCACCGTCCTCACTGTGTAGTGTGAAAAATTTCATTAGCTTTACTTAAACTTGTAATTGCGGCATGAAACACAAACTCTTTCAATGGAACAGCTCATTAAGATTTGTGATAACAATTCTATTATTATTAGGCTATTATTATTATTATTATTATTAAATAATAATAATAATAACAATTTTAGAATTATAAAAACAGCTTTTGTCCTAACAAAGACATTTGGAGGTAACATGCAAAAAAAATCACTATAAATACAATATTTTGTTGTAATATAGTTCTACAGTAGACTCTAAGTCAAACATGTCTTTGAAGTGTCCTCTCTACATTGTTTGTTGTGATAGCGTTCATTAACTCACTAAACTTTGGACTGTAATTGTAGCACGAGACACAAACTCCTTCAATAGCAAGTCGTGCAGAAAGGTAAATAGCTCAGAAATAATATTTCGCGTCAGTGACACCAACTAGTTGACACTAAAAGACCTGGGCGTCTTACCTCAGAGTGTTTCTTGTCCCTTATGTATCGCAGTCAGTCACTGTGCCTCCCGTGTGGAGTCGCACATCTACCGCGGCGACTGAAGACTGTTCTGTCGCTTCTGTATTTCGGGCTGTGAAGTATTATTCTCGCTGCTTGCGTTTGGATGTATTGGCTCCTCCCCCAGTGGGCGGGGCGCTAGGCTAGGTATTTGCATTTGTGGGACATTTGTTGTGTGATTTTCTTTGGAAATGGCATCATTTTGGTCTGTCTAAGGTGTTTAATTTGCAGATAATCAAGGAATAGCTCACTCAGAAATAAAAAAATATCATCATGTTCAAAACACGTAGCCTATGACTTCTTTAATGCAACGCAGAAGGTGATGTTAGACAGAATGACAGACAGATCTCAGTCACCGTTCACTTTCATTGTGTGGGAAAAGGCACTTTTAGACTTTCAGCCCCCAATATTCTTCCAAAACAAGTCGTAAGCGTTAAGAACGACATGGTTGGTAAATGATGGCAGAATTTTCATATTCGGATAAATTGTCCATTTTTTGGCAGATTTAAATTTTTATGTAAATTTAATGACTGAAATATATGTGATTGAATGGGTTTGATTTTTACTCTACTGTGTAATCTGGCTTTATTCAGAATATAAATGTAGTTGTACACTATATAAGCGTTGAAACAGGAGGAACAGTGTTGTGAATGAATCAGAGCGAGTCAGCAGCATCTCTCCTCATTGTTCAGGTCAGTGAGGTAACGGCCGATCCGCATAACATCACCAGTGTCGACTCACGTCTGCCGCCATGTGGACACGTGATGCGCCAGTCTGTGTTTACATTCAGGGGACGAGGTGTGTTTTGTGTCTGCTCACCCACGAAAATGCGTATCAGCTGGCCCTCGGCATCAAAGCTTTATAGTAGATTGTGCTAATTTAATTCTATAGAGGTGTACGATTGGTTGTACGATTGGTTGGATATGGGGACCTTAGGAGAAGATTCCGTTATGTAATTGTTGATTTAAACCCATGGCACTCTTTAAAGGGGGTAAAGAAAACTGAGTTCCAAATTATATTAAAATGATATTTATTTAATTATATCGCGTCCCCCTTCAAAGTAGGCTACTAATAGAGAAAGGCTAGTTGTCACACTTTTGAATCAATTGAGTTTCTCATTTTTTGAGTCAAGGTTGGAACATTACCATAAACATTATATAAACATTTAAACATAAACATTTTTTATTGACCTGACATTTCTAAAAACAACAACAAAAAACATAAAAATACACAAAAATATATTAAAACGTAATTGTCACAAATTTAAAATACTCATGTTGGAATTATAAAACAGCCCTTGTCTTAGCAAAGACATTTGGAGGTAGCATGCAAAAAGAAAAAAAAAACTATAAATATATAATTTTGTTGTAATATATTCCAATGTTTTAGACTTGTAAAGACACTAAGTCAAATATGTATTGTCCTCTCTATTGTTTATTGTGATAGCATTCATAAACTCAAGCACTTGTTAAAAATCAAGTAAATATCATATTGGGTTCATTTTTGAGTCCATTTCTGAGTTTTACTTAAAGACTTTGGAACTTCACCACAAAAATATACACAGCATTTTCATCAACCTGACATTTCTAAAACAAATAGTCCTAAGAACACTGGTTAAAATCATCCATGTAGCCTAGTACAATATACATTTACTCAAAGTTATTAAAATATAAAAATGTTAGAATTGGAGGACAGAATCCACAAAAACAACCCCAGACTTCTCTGAACTATATGTTTGAAACCACCTTATAAAAAATAGAAAAATGAATTTGTGCAATTCAACTGTAGGCTCAAAATCTTCTAGTTATTGAGACACTTCCCCATGTGACATCTAGCCATGGCTTCCTTTAATACTCTTGAAGACTTGTGCACAGTTGCTTCTCTAGTGAAAACAGTTTGCTGTGGGAACTCAGCGAGAGAAAGACAGAGACCATAAGAGAAGGTTTGGGATTTGAAGCGCTCCTCCAGAGCCCAATCTCAATGACCTCAGCTCAGGAAGAGCTTCCTGTGTGAAAGTGAGGGGGAGTGGGAAGCAGAATACTTGTCACAAAGTGAATGTTTGGTACTGTCAGTCTACAGCCGTTTTTGTCGCTTCAATCAGATTTGCATACTTTTCTTATTATAAATTTGCAAGTAAAAGCATCAAGGTGATTCACTTTAAACGGCTTTCAGTGTAAGTCATCTGTGATAATGGCTTCATACTTGGCTCTATATTTATTATTCCACTACAAATTAGCAGTTTAATATCTGCCCATTAAAACATGTGAAATTGCCAATGTTACATACTTGTCGAGATGTCTGAGAGAGCGTCTGTGTGTGCATTCATCCAGCTCAGTCTCATGTTGTCCTGTCTTACTGAAGCAGTGGGTGGAGTAGAGTATGGATGGTTAAGCAATTGGGCCAGTTTGGATAAAACATTCATATTTAGAGAAAATACAAAAGCAAAGCGTAAAGCCTCAATGACAACACGGCTGGAGACAATGAGCGCACGCAGGCCAGGACATCAATAGCGCACACGATCGGAAGTCAGGCCCGGGCGCCTGCTCCTCAGCTCTGGTATGCAGAGTGTGCACAAAATGTGCACGTTCATAGCCTCAAAGGTGTCAGAAGTACATTTTGACTTTGTGTGACTTTTGACAAGATAATGCTCTTTAAATACACACATTATAGGGTATACTTGTTCTCTACACACTGCAAACTGCAATGATTTTACTTTTAATACAATTATTTTTCCCTTTATGTCTCTCACCTTTGTGTAGATCTTGTAATCTTTCATTTTTACTCTCAATGAACACACACACTCAGAACTTCTGTAGACTTTGCTCTGCTCTAGAGCCCCTCCTTTAATCAGCAGACTTGTCAATCACAGCAGATTCCACAGTGGCATAATTCCTTAACAAATGACAGACAAATTCAACTTTGTTTCTGTTTGGCGGAATTCAGTTAGTAACCTCCAACCTTCCACCCTCTTACCCCACACAGTTAAAGTGTCTTCGCTAAACCCTTTAAAGTGATAGTTTAGCCAGAAATGAAAATTCATTGACTCACACTCATGTTGTTCTAAACCTGTATGACATTCTGCTGTGGAACACACAAAAGATGAATTTTTGAAGAATATTCTGACCATTCTTTTATAACATAAAGAAAGTGAATGGGGACTGAGGCGGTCAAGCTCTTCTTTGAAGCTATACAATAGCTTGATAGATATAGAGAGATTATCCTTTTGTGTTCAGCTGAAGGAAGATAGTCTTACAGATTTGAGGAAACTATGACCATTTTCTTTTTTGAAGGAACTTCTCATACCTGCGAGGATGAGTATTGGGTCCCTGTGTGGTAAGGTCAATGAGGTCAAATGGTTTTAGGGGACTTTTTTTTCTTGAAATCAGAGCTACTTTGATAGACCTGTAATGAATGTATAGTGAAGTGGATAAAAGTGGTAGATATCATCTCTCGGGCATGCTTCCCTCCCTCTGTCATCATATATCTTTTCATCCTTTACCATTAGCTGTTTGGCAGAGGTGTGCATATGAGTCAGCTGGATGCAAGTGCAAGTTTGAGCAACTACTAAAGGAATTTAGTCGATCAGATAGCATCTAAGATACTTGAAATGTTTCCTGTGTCATGAACTTTCTAATTATTTGACTTGACAAAGCCAGATCGATCTATCTATCTATCTATCTAGCTGTCTGTCTGTCTGTCTGTCTGTCTCGTTCTGTCATCTGTCTCTGTCTATCATGTCTGTCTGTCTGTCTGTCTGTCTCGTTCTGTCATCTGTCTCTGTCTATCATGTCTGTCTGTCTGTCTGTCTCGTTCTGTCATCTGTCTCTGTCTATCATGTCTGTCTGTCTATCGTTCTATCATCTGTCTCGTTCTGTCATCTGTCTGTCTGTCGTTCTATCATCTGTCTGTCTGAATATCTTTTTGTCTGTCTGTCTGTCGTTCTATCATCTGTCTCTGTCTATCTTTCTAGCATCTGTCTGTCTATCATTCTAGCATCTGTCTGTCTGTCTTTCGTTCTATTGTCTGTCTATCGTTCTATCATCTGTCTGTGTCTATCGTTCTGTCGTCTGTCTGTCTGTCTATCTGTCTTTCTATCGTTCTAGCATCTGTCTGTCTGTCTATCGTTCTAGCATCTGTCTGTCTGTCTTTCGTTCTATTGTCTGTCTGTCTATCATTCTAGCGTCTGTCTTTCGTTCTATTGTCTGTCTGTCGTTCTAGCATCTGTCTGTCTATCGTTCTATCATCTGTCTGTCTGTCTATCGTCTGTCTGTCTTTCTATCGTTCTAGCGTCTGTCTGTCTTTCTATCGTTCTAGCATCTGTCTGTCTGTCTATCGTTCTAGCATCTGTCTGTCTGTCTATCGTTCTATTGTCTGTCTGTCTATCATTCTAGCATCTGTCTGTCGTTCTAGCATCTGTCTGTCTATCGTTCTAGCATCTGTCTGTCTGTCTGTCTGTCGTTCTAGCATCTGTCTGTCTGTCTATCGTTCTATCATCTGTCTATCTGTCTGTCTGTCGTTCAATCATCTGTCTGTGTCTATTGTTCTGTCATCTGTCTGTCTGTCTGTCTATCGTTCTATCATCTGTGTCTATCGTTCTAGCATCTGTCTGTCTGTCTATTGTTCTATCATCTGTCTGTCTGTCTGTCTGTCCATTCATTCTATTTATTGATAATCTGTTTAACCTTCAAGCTTTTTAAGCTATTTTAAACAGTCAAACAAGACTTTGTGAACCCAACATACAGTTTGTATATACAAACTTTCTTATTTTCCTCTCAAATAATTGAAATGGTTCATAAAATGGCCTTATCTTTAAATCACAAATCTGACTGTATCTCTCTTGGTGTCTGTCTATATATATGTAGGGGTGTATATGGCGTAGGGGTGTGTGTCTTTTTAGAGTGTTTATGTTACTACATATGGTGTGTGCTTTTGTTTGATTTCCCCTCTGGTTGAAGTGGACAGAGATAAAAGATAGAGCGAAAGAATACCTCAGCCCTTCTTGGTTTGTAGGGAAATTCCGCATAGCTGACTGAAATAGTAACCAGAATCTTCACTTACATCTCTGCTACACTTTCCTGTCTTTACCACAACATCAGCTGAAGAGCTCCATCTTTTACTGCCCTAAAAGGCCAAACATAGGATCTTTCTTTCTTTCTTTCTTTCCTTCTTTCTTTCTTTCTTTCTCACTCCTGGCTTCATTGCAGAATCTTTTTTCTCACCATCGCTCAGATTCTTCTAGCCATTGTCCAAACAACAATTGAAGACAGGCTAGCAACAAGCATGTAACCTAAATGACCCAGTGGCACCAAGCTGTTATGCTTCTGTCGGTATTTCCACAGGTCACGCTGCCTTACATTTGAGACTGCAGGTAGAGCTGACGAGTGTGTGATTGACCGTGTAAAAGCTCATTGGTTTGTTTTCACTGTGCTTGGTATTTCACACTGTATCACAGTTTGAGAATGATTTATTACCGCAGAGGCCTGTTTGAACAGACGTTTTCATCCCAGATGAGACTTTGATGAACCCCCAGCTAGTTTATTTGAGCGGAGCAGAAATATTTGTGGAGGAGGTGCGAGACCACCACTTCCACTTTCATCCCTTTTGTCGAGTTTGAGACTACCTTCAGTTTACGTCTCTTTAGAGAGGGAAATATTCCAGTTTAACTATAAATTCAATGGCCTCTTTCAGCATTGATTGTGTTTTATCTGTATTGTTTTCAAAAAATGGAATATAAAATTATTAAGGATATTTTTTTATTTGCATCCGTTCAAAATGCGGCATTACAGTAAACGATTATTCAAAGGTTATTTAATTCTAATATAAGTTTCATTTTTAACTCTGTTATATGCACTAACCATTCAAAGTTTGGGTCGGTAAACATTTTTTAATCACCATTAGTTGCATTAATGTAATCAAAAATTCTGTAAAATCTGTAATATTGTGAAATATTATGTAAATTTAAAATAAAAGTTTTCTGTTTTAATATATTTTAAAATGTAATTTATTCTTTTGATGGCAAAGCTGGATTTTCAGCAGCCATTACTCTAGTCTTCAGTGTCACATGATCCTTCAGAAATCATTCTAACCCTTTTATGCATGAATTATGATAACCTCAGTCAGTATTTTTTTCCTATGTGTTTTTATTGCTCTTAGGGCATGGAAAACAAGATTTGAAAATATTTTTTTTACACATTTTTCAGAGTTTTTCAGATGTCCACTTGAGTGTACAGTATGCGTTTATGGTTTTAACTAAAGAGATAATAACACAGCAATATTGTGTGTATTTAACAAACCAATGAATAAAATTATATAAAATCATGTAAAAAAAATATATTGCAAATGCAGTTGAACTTCAACAAGCAACATGCATTATGTAATCAGATTACATTTTTGATGTAACGAGTAAAGTAACATGCATTACGTAATCAGATTACATTTTTGATGTAACGAGTAAAGTAATGCATTACAAGTAATGTGCATTATGTAATGATTAAATTTTTGATGTAACGAGTAATGCATTACAAGTAATATGCATTACGTAATCAGATTACTTTTTGATCTAACAAGTAATGCATTACAAGCAACATGCATTACATAATCAGATTACATTTTTGATGTAACGAGTAAAGTAATGCATTACAAGTAATATGCATTACGTAATCAGATTACTTTTTGATGTTACGAGTAAAGTAATGCATTACAAGTAATGTACATTACTTGTAATTACTTGTAACATACATTACTTATGTAATCTCATTACTTTTTTATGTTAATGCAAATTACATTCTAATAACACAAATACATTTATTGTCAAAAAAGTTACTGCAGATGAAGTATATAAAAAAAACAGTCACAGTAATAGTATGAATTGTAGCTGAAATATAGCTAGTGATGCATGATGTCCAATTTAGTGGACAGATGATTAATTCGAATTTCCTCCCAATCTAAAAACAATACTTGGAAAATGTAACTGTGAAATGACTCATTTTACCTGCAAGAGTCTTGTAGGATAGAAGAAATGGATGGATATTCCTAAGCAACTTAGCATTTCTGACTGGCCATCGGCCATCTTGGTTTAGAGGGGGGAAAAAAATCACATACAACGGCTTGCCACTTGGTGGCAATGTATATGACGATGCACTAGGGTCCACTGTAGAGGATGATGTGCAACTATGCCATCAAAACCCATGCATATGCAAGAAAATGCTATTGTTCACTGTAGTGACCTCTATTCGTGAAAAGGGCTAATGTGCTGATTTAAGAAACATTTCTCATTATTATCAATGTTGAAAACACTTGTGGCCACCAGCACTTTAAGTACTAAGTACTACAGTGCATCTCATCCTCATGCACTGCACCAGATTTGCTAGTTGTTACACCACACTTCCACCAAGGCACCTGCATGTTGTCGAACACATCTGGGGGAACATATTTGGGGTTACACGTGGTATGACCCTGTAAGGACGATCAGCTGTCCTTCCTGTCTCCCTGTAGCACTGTCATAGGCGTCTTATATTACAGTAAATGCAGTTTATTGGTCTGGTCACATCTGCAATCCTCATGCCTCCCTGCAGCAGGACTATGACATGTTTAGACATGTGATCAGGAACCCTGGGCATCTTTCTCCTGGTATTTCTCCTGGAGTCTCTTTAGTGTCCTAAATTATTGGTGCCCTAAGTTATTTAGTACCCTAAGTTATTAGACCTTAATTGTCTGCCTGTAAACTGTTAGTGTCTTAAGGACTGTTCTAGAGGGTTAGGGTTAAAATAGCATGAAAAACATTGTTTAAACACTTTCCAATAAAGATCTGTAAAGCTTATTTGGATTTTACAAAATGACCTTTAGAATACATTATCCGGAAAAAGGGACGTTTCTTTTTTCTTTTCTTTTTTTTGGCTGAGTTTAATATATCACATTTTATCAGTGCTTCTCAGAGAACATCAGATGGACACATACACATAGCCAGTTCGTTCATGTAAACATCCACATAAATCAGCCACGTAAAAGAAACACAAATAATCCAACATTTTTGCTAGTCACATCAATGCTGTTTCTGGTGCTTTGATGGGTTTGAATGCAAGCTCTCACTTGCCACGTGGGTACTTTTCAAGAACTAATGGGAAATGCTCAGATGTAAATAATTTGTTTACCCATTCTTACACTGAAATGTATTGTGGATGCTTGGAGGTCGATGTCGAAAGCCTCTGTGGCGTTTATCTTTGTCTGTCTTCTGAACAATCTTATCCATTTCTTTCACATTGTGAGAGTGGATCCACAAAACCAAGGCCCTTGAGTAAACCTGTCAGTCATTTTAGAAACTTGTTTGTCCAGCCGCTCTGACAGGTTGAGTTATAGCTCTGGCGAAATATGTTCAGTTTAAGAGGCCCTGATAGACCAGAGCGGAAAGCTTTAAAGGCGGCGTGTAAACTGTGTGTGTGTAAATTTGGCCTTGGACAGGCAGGTTAATGACCCTATTGTTGCAGTCTAAAAACCATGAGGCACAATCCACTGACTCGCCATGAATCTCCTGTGTCAATGCTGGTTAACTTATATCTTGTGAGTCTGCATATGTATATATGTTCATGTGTGTGTGTATATGTATATATATATGTGTGTGTGAGTGTGTATATGTGTATATATATATATATACTTAAGATTTAGGTATAACTGTTTGCTGTACTTTTATCTACATACCATCATAAAATTTGAATTACATACCATTAACCGATATCATTAAAAATATAAACATACAGTAATTCTGCACAGAAAGAGTAATTGTATAATAGTTCCCACAAATGAAAACGATAATTATTTATTCACTTTCATGTTGTTCCAAACCTGCATGACTTTCCTTCTTCACAAAATGTGAATTTTTGAAGCCTATTCTGCCCACTCCTTTCAATATAATGAAGTGAATGGCCTTTCAAACTCCAAAATGACAATAAGCATTATGAAAGTATCATAAATGAGGTCTATCTGACTTTTGTGCAGTATTATAAGTCTTCTGAAGCCGTTCTTAAACAGATAAATATTCAAATTTAGTTTTTTTTTTTTTAGTTGGACGAATTAATCAATTGATACAATTCACTAAACCGGTCTGAATGATTTGTTCACATACTCACTGACTCTTATTTGTTAACAGCTCAAAAAGAGGGAACATTATCATTGGTATTTCTGGTGCCTTTGCATCTTTTTTTTAAGCTTGAAAAAAAGATCCAGGCATAATTAATTTGCATGGAAAAGAGTGACCAGTACATTATTCAAAAATTCTTATTTTGTGTTCAGTGGAAGAAAGAAAGTCGGAATTGGAAGGATATAAGGGTGAGTAAATGACAGATTTTTCCTTTCTTTTTTCCTTTTATTAACTAATAGCTGGACGGACAATGCTAACAATTACAGATGTTTGTTTTCCAATAGATAAGATGTGTCTAGATATGAGAGGAGGCCCCACTTATGAGTAAGTGCTTCACTTTGATGATATGGTTTAAAAGACATGTCTTCATGTCCTACGGATAAAAGGTGAAGATAAGACCTTTGGAAATAGTCACTATGTTTGCGTGCACCATTTAAGGATGCAATAATCCAGTTTTTCTGTTTTCATAAACTCAAACAATCTCCTGCTGCGACCCGCTTGAACCCAATGGCTTGTTCCTAGAGGTCATGGAGGAGCAGTCCCTTTCTCTCTGTCATCCCACTGGTTCTCTCTTTATCTGAGTGTGTTTGTTTGGATCAGTGGGGGTCATTAAAAAACTAAACATTTGCCTGATCACAAAGGCAGGGATGGTTAATATGTTTCAACGCCTCCATTAGTGTGTCATTGTGAACGCAGAGGGTCCCCCTTCTTGTACATCTCACGCCAACACACATCTCAGCACCTTAAACTGAGAAATGGAGAGAGAAGAGGAAAAAGAGCCCAAACCAGAACTGCAACACTTCCTGCCAACGTGCCCAATCTTGCCTGCATCAGATCTTATTCGCTTATGGGAAGTGGGAGCGGAAAAAAAAGAGAGAGGAGAGGGGAAAAAAAAACTTAGAGGAGGCGAGAGATAAGACACAGTGAGAGCCGAGCAGATTGTCCACATAGAGGAAAGTGTTATGGGTTTGGGCTGGGTAGAGTGTGAATGGGATGTGAGGGCTGGCATAAACAGGAAGATTGTGAGTGTGTGTCGGGTTATCTGGCTTTTGAGAACTCCACTCCTGTCTGGACTGACTGCCACCTTCCTGCCACCTCTGATCTCCTCTAAAAGCTAACATATCCGGCCATAATTTTAGCTCTTATAGGATTTGTGTGTGTGTGTCCCATGAGTGTGTCTGTGAGAAACAGAGGGAGAATAAGTCCATTGGAACAGTTTGTAAAATATTTAACAACCCAAACAAAAAAAAAAAACCAAAGTTGAAAGTGAAAATTACCTTGTTAGATATAATAAGGATCCAACAGATCCAATATATAATAATCTTCATGAATTATTTTAAATTATCTTTTAATTCTCCAATCTCTTCAAAGACCTCCAAATCAGTATCCAATTTGTAATAAGAACAAACATGCAGAGACAAGACTTGAAAGAGAAACCGAGCGCATGAGAGCTGGTCTGGTCGCCTGTTTTTCCTTGTGAATCAATTTAAAACAATTATACTAAAGCCTGAAACAACGCGTTGCAAGCTTGCACTGATGTGGCTGTAACAAAACCTCAGTACTCAGTGGGCCGATAGAGTTACCTCAACTGTCTGTGCTATTAAACCGCATGTGTTATTATTCAGGTTGACAGTTTAACTAACTTGCTTAGCAAGATTCTCTTCAAACTGTTGCTTTGCCCTGATTTTACATTTATGCACTCGGCTGGCACTTTTATCTTAAGTGACTTTTAATGAATTCAAGGTATACATTTAATCAGTTTATAGCTTATGGTAACACTTTACAATAAGGTTGTATTAGTTAACATTAGTTAATGCATTAGTTAACATTAACTAACCATGAACAACACCTCTGTTCAGCATTAGTTAATCTTTGTTAACATTAGTTAATAAAAATACAGCTGTTCATGGTTTGTTCATGTTAGTTCACAGTGCATTAACTAATGTTAACAAGATTTTAATAATGCATTAGTAAATGTTGAAATTAACAAAGATAAATAAATGCTTTATAAGAGCAGTTCATTATTAGTTCATGTTAACTAATGTAGTTAACTAATGTTAGCTAATGAACCTTATTGTAAAGTGTTACCAATGAAAATTCTGTCATCATTTACTCACCCTCAAGTTGCTCCAAACTTGTATAAATTTCTTCTGCTGAACACAGAAGAAGATATTTTGAAGAATATGGGGAACTAAACAGTCTCTGAACATCCCAACGCCGCTCACGCTGCTCAGAGCGGCCTTTAGATGAATATGTAAATATGTGCTGCATGCTTTTCTCTCAATAACAAAACAAACACAACAAAGAGGACAGTGGTGAGAAAACAGCAGTTAAGAAAGCATCGGATCATAGCGACGTGGATATGTTTGCACAAGCTCTGCAGTTCAGCACTTCACTTTTCTTTATGAGGAACAGAGGAACAGAGGAAATTAAATGGAGAAGATTTCCACAAAGTTTGTTTTGCAAACTTTGTTTTGGTCGGATTTTGTTCATAATGAGGTCACACCAGTTTGTTCTTCGATTTAGTTTGAAGTATGTTGAAGTATGGCGTGTTATAAATTGCAGTCGAATGAAAATTTAGAAAAGTTCATGACTTTTGATTGCAGACTTTGTTGAGATCTCCTCTGAAGGAGACGTGTGAGAATACAAGGGATTTTTTTCTTCAGGAGGTTTAAGTGAAAGTCTCCATTTGCTCTTCAAAGATTAGCTGAACACAATAGAGGCAGAAGAAATGAGCCGGTTTTGTGAGTGTTTTGTGTAAGTGTTAAAGATTAAATGCTTGCTTGTTTGTCTCTCGCTCATTCAAGCAAATAAGATGTGAAAGAACAAGACTGACTAGATGTGCTGGGTATGCTGGTGTTTGAGTGTGATTATCAGTCATGACTCAGGCTGAATTATGGTGAACATTGTACCATATTAAATACTGAAGTAGTCATGTCATTTATTGTCTTGAAGTCTGATGTTTATTACTTCATTTTAAAAACCTTTTTTTTCAGCTGTATGAGCCCCAGGGGAAAATATTTTTGCTCTGAGATTGTTCTCTATCTTAGCTCATGGAGAATTTTTTGTTTAAATATCAGCATTTTCTCAGATGTTTCTCTTTGGGAAAAAATAGGATTTTTTTGTAGCAATTGTGACAATTGTTGACACACTAACGTTCAAAAGTTTGGAGTTGGTAATATGTTTACATGTTTTTGAAAGTCAAAAACATGTCTCTCATGCTCACCACTTGATCAAAAGTACAGTAAAAAACAATAATATTGTGAAATAATATTACAATTTAAATGAGTATTTTTATTTTAATATATTTTAAAGTGTAATTTATTTCTGTGATGGCATAGCTAAATCTTCAGCAGCTATTACTCCAGTCTTTATTGTCACGTGATTTTAAATGTATTATTATTAGCAATGTTGAAAACAGCTGAGCTGATTAATATTTTTGTGCAAACCATGAAACAATTGTACAGAAAGTTCAATAGAACAGCATTTCTTGAAAAAATAAATCTTTTTAATCTTGCTTTTGATCAATTTAATGTATTCTTGCTGAAGTAAAAAAAAAAAAAAAAATTGATATGAAATTTCTGATTGATTGGAAGCATTGAGAGTTTGGAACAGTTTGAGACATTGTTGAGATCTCTTCTAAAACTCTAGAGGAAACATGAGAGTCTTATTCTCAGGAAAAAAGCCAGAGGCTTTTAAAGTAAAAGTCTCAGTTTGCTCTCCATTTAGTCTTATTGCTGTCTATGAGAAACAAATGAGATATTAAAGAGATGTCTTTTGTGTTTTTTTTTCTTATGGGAACTATATTGTGTAATAGAAGTGTATTGACAACAATAATTGCCTTGACAGTCATAAAAACAAGGAACATAAAACATGCATAGTCATGACTTAAGTGTGTGTGTGTGTCAATAAAGTGCAGTTGTTGTCATCATGTTCTTCTCTTCCAAAGCGACACCCCACTGTTGTCAGGACAAGGTCTCTGATGTATTGGGTAAAATGAGAGTATTGACAGGAATGTGTCCAATACTTTTTCCACTGAACACACACACACACACACACACACACACACACACACACACACACACACACACACACACACACACACACACACTACCTGACTGGATGGCCATTAGAATGTGGATGAAAATCAGACTGTGTCCTCTCCTACATGGCAAAGGAAGCCTTTTGTTCTCCTTCTCCTGGCCTAGTTTAAGTGCTGGATTGTACTGAATTAAAATATCCATATTGTTTAAATGCATTTTAGTATTAGGTAATTGTTTACACAAAAAGAGGTCAGCGCTGGATTAATAAGAGCTGCATTGCTCTTTCAGGTATATGGGATGGGAAGTGACGCACAAGCTGGTTTTCTGAAGATTTTTCAATCTCTAAAAAAAAAAAATTACAGAATTAGAGTGAGAAAAAAAAAAGAAAAACAAATAAATGCATGCTATTTGAAAATGATGTGCGTGTGTGTGTTGGTGTGAAAAAAAAAACAGCATGCTGTCTGGCGCCGAGTCCACTGGGTTCACCTGTTGTGAGGAAACCTGCCAGACATGACAAGCCGCTCCATCTGTCTGGATAGGCTGAGGTCCCAGACTCAGGGGAGATAGATGATGACAGATATGAGGAACTGCCGATGACCCATGTCACTAGCTTAAACTGACCCTCCCACACGCACAAACACGCACACACACACATACTCCAGTAAGACTCCAGCATATTACACAATCCAAAAACAAACAAGACATGCCAGGAAAATTTTAAATATTAAAACTGCAGTACGTATTTTTCCTTGTAAACATTTTAGACTAAAAGAAAAAAAAAAATCCTTTTTAACATTTTTAACTTGCATTCATATCAGTGGCTTTAAAAATATATATTTTCTACAAAATCTACATAATCATGAGGGCCATGGATGCAACCAATCACATGACCAGCCGAATATTACTTGCTTTATCTTTGAACGTCTTTTCGCACAATGTGACAATGGCATCGATTACCAAAAGTGTGTTCTTTTGCATCCCGTCTATAGGTGTCAGCATAAAGTCTAAGACCAGTTTTGTGTCAAACAGTGAGAAGAAAAAAATTACTTAAAGTGGTTATAGTTTAATTCTATTAGAAGCCATTTTTGCCATGTTTGTAAACTGAGTTTTGATTGTGTATAAAAAGAAAGATATAAGATAATATTCTTACAACTAGTTAGTTCATTAAAAAATTCTGTCATCAATTACTCACCCTCAAGTTGTTCCAAACCTGTATGAATTTATTTCTTCTGTTGAACACAAAAGAAAATATTTTAAAGAATGTTGGTAACCATACAGTTGCTGGTAGCCATTGACTTTCATAGTATAGAAAAAATATATCCTTTTAAATGTGCACTGTGTAAATTTTAGCGGCATCTAGCGGTGAGGTTGCGAATTACAACCGCCCACCGCTCACCTCTCCCTTTCGAAGCAAATAGAGCAAAGCTACGGTGGCCAACACAGGACAAAGATGTCGTCGTCTGAGACAGCAGAGAGTAGCTAGCGCTCTGTAGAGCAGTTTGTCCGTTTAGGGCTACTGTAGAAACATGACGGCGCAAAATGGTGACTGACTTCACTGTAAGGGGACCCGCAGTGTATGTAGATAGAAATGGCTCATTCTAAGGTAATAAAAACATATGTAAGGTCTTTATACACCACTGAAAACATAGTTATGAATATTATATTGCATTTCTGTCAATAGATCCTCATAAATATTACACACTGCATCTTTAACTATCCCTTTAAGGTGTGGTCACATTTACCATTTCTCTCTGAAATTGCATGGACGAAATCCAGTCATTTAAAAAGGAATCTGCAATCGGAAGTCTCACATGAGGGTGAAAATGTTCCCAACACAGATTTCGCTCATGTTCAAGTCGGTCACGTGAATTCACTGTGTTGACCAACAGAAAGTTGCTTGGTTTGAAAGTGACTTATGTGTGACTATAATGGCCCTTTTTTCCAGCAGAATTTTACTGAAATTTCACTAATGTGACCAACCCTTTACACTTAAAAACATGACCTTACCAAGTAAATAACTGAAAGAAAAATAAAACCAAATTGACCTGTTTTACATTAAACACACAAAGACCGTTCAAACCAAAACCACAGTCCAAACACACAGGCCAATGTACACATACTAGAGACAAATGTTAGCCTGACTCATGTGTCAGCCTCGGCTCTCTTCTTAACCCTGAGCTTTGTGTGCAGGGGGACAGCGGTAGCACTGAGCCGGTGACCTTTGACCTCCCCAGGGTCATCGATCGCCCTCCGCAAAGCCTTCATCTTGATTCTGACCCCCCTTCTTCATCATCATGTGATCCTAAAATCAATTAAATCTGACATTCCTCTGGACTGAAGTCATTTCCTTATTGCTCCTATTCATCTTTCACTATGTAGCCATTCAGCTAGTCTGACTCTCTCTCTCAGATGACAAGTATTGGCTTTCTCTCGTCTGGTCACACAGAGTGTGTGAGGAATGTTTGTGAGCTTCAAACAGCCTCCTGTTGGATTCACAGCCCATTCTGTGCATTCCTGTCTCGCTGCCAGCTTTACCCAGCCAACTTTCCACCCTCACATAAGCTGGTATCAGAGAGAGGAAAGGGGGTGGAGAGGCAGACAGGCGGAGAGAGAGAGAAAGCTTCCGTCTGACAGTGAGGTCTGGTTGACTCTCATAATGAGTGTGTCTGACCTTTATTACATTAATTCAAAGCTTTATGTTTTGGCTTCTTTTGGTGCTATTTTTGAATTAAAGGAACATCATGGGTTCAGTACAAGTTAAGCTCAATTGCAGAATTTTCAGTAAGTGCTAGTGTTGTAGTCAAGACCACCTAATCCGAGACCAAGACCAATGTGTGTTGAGACCAAGACATGACCAAGACCAAGGCAGGGCGGGGCCGTGTCAAGACCAAGACCAGACCAGCACTCGTTAAATTCATAAAGATCCACATTACCGCCTGAGAAATTACTTATTTTTAATCAATAAATATAATTAGGAAAAGACACTATATATAGAGCTGTTACCAATCAAATGAAATCATTAACAACAAAATTCATCTTTGCACTGCAGTGGTGGTACAGAAGATGCATCTGAATTGGTAAATTGCTAATGCATAAATAACGTTGAGAATAATGTTTAGAAAAAAAAAATGATAGAATGTTTGTATAAAAGCAATATCATGTTTGCAGTCATGCTCAAATTTGTGAAAACAGCTCTCTTGCTCTTGTGATGTTGCTTAATTATATCACATTTGTGCATTTGTATTAATTTTGGTGACTTTTTTTTTGACACAATCCCTCATTAATTTCTGAACCAGCACAACAAATATCAATATCAAATTAGAAATAAGTTATTGATTGTTATTGTTATTGTAAGTTATTGATCTGAAGCAGTAAGTTTTACATCCAATCACAGTAATGATGTTAACAAATGAATCAGACAATGCACCGGCAATTTAGTGATATCCTCGCAGTTGTGGTCTTGAAACAAAATCCGAGTCCTCTAAGTCTGAGACCGAGACCGATTACAAATGTGGTCGAGACTGAGACAAGACCAAGACCTTCAAAAAAATGGTCTTAAGACCGGTCTCAAGACCAAGACCAGTCTTGAGTACTATAACACTAGTAAGTGCCTCACGGTAACTTTTCTTTTAATATAATGAGAGACAGTTTGAGCCAAAATGATTGTTTATAATTTGTATTGAACATGGAATATTCCATTAACTCATCAAATTTGTACTGAAATGCAAGTTTCTCGATATTAACTTCCTGTGTATAGAAAAATGGTGCAGTTCTACTGAATAGCAGCATGTCTGTATGGCCTCATGCCTTTAAACCCTAAACCTTGATTCATGAATCATTCTCTTAGTGAGGTGGTGAAGTGTGTGTGAGTATAGGAAGCTTGAGGAAGTGTGTTGTATTACTGAATGGGGCAGTCGGCTGTGTGTGTGCAGAAGAGCAGGAACAGGAAGACGGATTGCCAGTGGCCAGTGTGACTTCCTGTGGAGGCCACGGCCAGAGAGGAGACCCATGGGAGATGGCCATAATCACGGCAATCAGCATGATTAAACCTCTTTAAACCACCCAGAGAGAGAGGGAGAAAAAGAGAAACAGAAGGAAAGTTCACAAGAGACAGAATTAAGAATTCTTTGAAGCCGTACCCTAACAGTTGTGTGATATTTGGAGTGAATTTTTGGCCTCAGCAGCTGCAGTGATGCTCAATCTGCTGGGATTAGCAGGGAAAAGTCCTCTGTGTACACAAAACCATTGCAAAACCAACAGCATCATACATAATATTTAATTTAATAAATAATTTAGTTCATAAAAAAAAAAATTTTTAATTAAAAAATTGTCGAATTGATTACGATACCCCAATTAATGAACTGAATTAATAGCAATTAATTACATACATTGAATATATCGATATTTAAAGCTGCACTAGGAAATTTTGGCCTCTCTATTGCCATCTGTTGCAAGTTGCCATATTGAATCAGGGTAAGGCAAGAACACATGCATTAGAGGTGTGTCAAATCTAGCTTTTTTTTAGCATCTCGTGTCATGAGAAACACACTTGTCAAGTTAAAAGTAGTTTAATCATGAAAAAATCTCTTCCCGTGGGAGTCCATTTGTTAAGGCCCCGATATACTCACAGCAAAGTTCTTTTTTGTTCTTCGTTTAAAGGTAAAGCAAAGTTTGAAATATGTGACCAGCGATAGACTGTTATCAAACATCTGACTCCACCCACTCTGCTGAGAGCGACACGTAGATGAATATGTAAATATGTGCTGCATGCTTTTCTCTCAATAACAAAATAAACACACAACAAAAATCAAGCATTCTGCGTTAGTTCAGGCAGGCCATGTAGACAAGCTCCGCTATCAGTTGACATCAAATTGGCAAATTCAAACCCCACCCATATCAGCTGATCCGATTTCTATGCACTCAATTGGCATCTCTCAAACAGGGCGCCTTACTTAAGCGCAGCTTAAGTTCCGTCTGCCTGCTTGGCTGCTTCCACTGCATGCTGCTTTGCAACCCAGCTCCTTCTTAAACTTATGTTTAACTTAATCAATGTCATTCTGTTGTCATTGATGCATGCTCTGTTCTCAATGGGGGGATTTACGCTGCTCTCCCAGTTTAAAAAAATGTGAGGATTGTCCCCAGAAGCTGCTGCTGTTCCCTGTTTTAGCTTTTCGTGGAGCTTATGAAAAGGATGGGGAATTTAGAACAGAGCCATATCGCCAAATGTAACTTTTGCAAAATATGCAAATAAAAAGTTGACTGTTTTTGACTTAAGTGGTCCTGACTGGATTGAGAAAACAGCAAGCATTTTATTAAAGCATAAGAAAAGCATCTGATCATAGCGATGTGGATATTTGCCTGAGCTCTACGGCACTCCAGTAAAGTTATTTATATATCACTTTATACAATAGATAGCTTAAAATCAAGCAGCTTTACCATATTAAACATGAAAACAGTGTCAGTGTCTCGTTTCATCAGAAGTACAACTTCATTTTCTACTATAAAGCAGCTCTCTTTTCACGTGAAAAAGGCGGTGCCTCAGTGCACACCTACCTATTACATAATCGCCATGGACCAATGGAAGTACAAAGGTGTTTACCAGCCATAGCAAACGTTTTTTGGCAAGCTGTTCACGGCACGATTACAAACCATTCTCAGCCCGGAATTCTCAGCACGGTTGGCTAACCATGTTGGTAGAATGCATGTATTCTGGGCCGGATCGGTATGGGATGGAATGGTTAAGCAATGAGAACGGTTTGGCCTGACGGTGGAAAAGTGGCTAATGTCTCTGCCTGCACTCTGTAAATACTCTCAAGTATAGCGCTGTTGACTAAATAATGTGTTTAATCGACAGTCTTAGTAATAATTTATTGCATATTTCTGTCTATTTTCATGTTATATTATTAATTTTATCATGTATTCAGCATTTCATAAAATCAGTACGCCATGTGAGGCCCATGCATTTGAGTGATTTTAACATTGTCCTCTTCATGCTGCACCCCAGAGCACTCATTAACCATGATAAAATCTTTGTAATAAGTGGCCTCTTGTGTCTTATTGAGTCTTGTGTCTTATATATTTTAGCAGTCTATATATCTCTGTTTGGAGATTTTTTAAAGGGGTGATGAATTGAGAAATCAACTTTCCCTTGAGCCTTTGATATATAAAAGTTCATCGTGATATAAGAATATCCTGTAAATTTCAGAGCTGAAAACTTCCTCGTTAGCCAAAGAAAAGCTTTTATTGACACCAGGCCCAGAAAACGAGAGGTCTCAGAATATGTCGACCATTGACGTCATAGAATGCAGAAACACGGCCTCAACAGATAAATATGTACGCCTGCTTCTGTAGCCCCGCCCACCGACTCGTGGAGCTAAACGGATCGCGCTACCGAGCTATAAACATGCCGAAGAGAGTAACATATTGCGCTGTGCCTGGTTGTGGAAGAACACAGTCCATGCATAAGCTTCCTTCGGATTCTAATATTAGGAATGAGTGGTTGAACTTTATTTTTAATGAAGTTCCAGCTCACGCGTTTGTTCGCTTCATTTCACCGCGGAATCGTTTGTAAACAAGACACAGGTCGAGACTGGATTTGCAGACATATTGAGATTAAAACACAATGCTGTGCCTTCTATATTGGATCCGACAGGAATGGTGCAACACACTTATGTGAGTAAAACATGTTTTTTATATGTGATAGTATTGCATTGTTACAAATCGTATTGATTATGTGTACGTGTCGAACTGAACATACCTTAGCACGCTGTCAAAGGCTGAAGAATCCTTTATTTGTGGTGTTGTTGGTTCATTGCGATTCGGGATCAGACTCGGACATGTATGGGCCAGGGCTCATGTGTTTTCCAGACAGGCTACCAAAACGTAAGCCCGTCGATAGGCCGGTGAATCTTAAATAGTGAAATAACATTACTTTCTTGATGTGCGTTGTTCACTCTCTTGACTTGATATTTGAAGGGCGCGCGCGCGCGTGTGTGTGTACGGTTCGCGGTTATATCCACCGATCGGGCAGGCCAAGTAATAAAAAAAAATAACATTCCAATCAATCGCGGGTGGATAAGAGATAAATCATTGTGTTTGTTTGATAAAGACGTTATGCGAGCCCTGTGAGCGAATCATTCTGGTTGCCGCTTTTAAAACAATCCCGAACGTGAACTGACAGGGGAGCAGAAGCTCATTAAATATGCGAATCTTATCCAATCCTAGCCGTGGGCGTTTACTTCCAAGTCTTTAGTGCGGCACGCCCATCAAAACCGAGCATTTCTTGAGAGAGCCTCAAAACCAGGGTAGAAAATAGTCTATTACTTATTCATTATGTTTTTGAATGTAAAAACCACGCGAACGTCATAAGTTGACCTCAGACAACAGTATAAAATTTTTAAAAAAAGCCAGTTCATGACCCGTTTAATGTTTCTGTTTAAAGTTTATTTGATGAAAAATACTGTAAAAATAGCAATATTAGTTGTTGCTATATATATTGTATGGTGGCCGAGAGAGCTCAACGCGCTGCAACTGAAAAAAACACATGCAAATAGAAAAAACACCAGCAAATTAAGAAAACATCTTCATCAGTTTTACAACACATGTGCTGCAAAAGTTCACAACACAACCAAATACAGACACGAGCCGCAAAACCAGGCCTGGCGATCTCAAGCCCCCCTCTGCATGATCTGAATGATGATGATGATTATTAGGCTACTTTTATAATTAAATTAATACTATTACAATTAATTTGCCCCGCAATTATTTCATAGCCCATCCACCGCATAACCAACGCGAGCTAACTCCTCATTTAAAAAACAACCTAACACGAAATAGCCTACATCTCTTCTATTTTTTTTTCTCACTAGCTACGTATCAACAAGAGAAATATTAAGAAAATAAATTAAAGTTACCGTTATCAGAACATATTCAGCTCAGCTCTCTTCGCTCAGTTTTTAGTTTCACTTTCTGCAGTGAATAATTGACTGGGATTTCAGACTTCTTTACCAGCATAACTAGCGCAAAGTTTGCACATTGCTTGTGTGATATCCATTGACTTGCCTTCATGGTTTAAAACGCAAACATTTTCAATATCGTGACGTGACATTGTCTTTATCAACAATTGCTCACAAAATGATGGACAAAGATTCACAGCGCACGTCATATCCCATGATAATAAAATCAAGTAAATTATTAAATAAATTATGATTTATTCATAATAATCTATTAATAATAATAAAACATTTTCACGCAAGCCCCAATGAGAATTGTAAAATGGTTAATAAAATGGCTGGGACCGCTTATTGTTTCTTCAGTGATGTGGTCGATGACCTGAAAGGTGAGTTTTTTTGTTTATTTTAACATCCTGATCATATGTGTACTGTTGCGTTGTGAGTATTTGCAGCGTGTTTCTGTATTTGGTTGTGTTGTGAACTTTTGCAGTACATGTGTTGTCAAAATGATGAAGATGTTTTCTTTATTTGCTGGTGTTTTTCTATTTGCATGTGTTTTCTTCAATTGCAGCGCGTTGAGCTTTCTCGGCCACGATAATATTGTCACGATATAACGTCATTTTCCATAATAAAAATGTTTCCGCTATTTTGAATTTTCTGAAAAACCTACTTTTTCGAACTCCTCCTAGAAGGTTTGTCCGATTTTCACAAAAATTGTACCAGATCAGACCATGCCGACAAAAAGTTATGGAATTCTAGTTGATTCATGAATTTTACATAACATTTGCGAAAATAGACGTAAGGCTGTATCTCCGCAACACTTTATCGTATTCAGACCAAAGCTGGTACATAACATCGCAAACATGACCTAAGGCTACATGCTGTGTTATTGCTATATTATTTTGGGTGTCGGCCATTTTGAATTTTGTAGTAAAATGCTGTATTTTATGAACGCATTAGCGTATCATTACGAAACTCGGTTTGGGTCATCAGCATGATGCCCTAAAGGAGCCTGAGAAGTTTCGAGCCAGCACCACCTAGTGGTAAAATCAAATATTCACATGCTTATAACTTTGGATTTGGTTGACTTATTTTCACGAGAGTCATCTCCTTAGATTCCTGAATCCTTGCCGAGTACAACGATACCAGACGTGCTAGGTTTCGCCTTATGGTTTGTGCAACGTTGTGATTTAGCGTTTAAGCAACTTTTGCGAATATCTTCGAAACCATTAGTCCGATCGAGACGAAACCATCGTAGGAAAATCGGAATGATCATTAAATATAAATGTCTATAACTCCTAAACAAAATGAGATATTTTCACCAAATTTGACACGCTTGTGTACGGGGGCACTCTGAGGACACACACAAAAATCGGTGGGACTGCGCCACTTGGTGGCGTTATAATTGAGCAAAACATTAAATTGGCTCTAACTACAGTACCGTTGGTCTGATTGACTTCAAAATTGACATGCAGTGTCTTTGTCTCAGTTGCTATCATAGTCCATTCAATGTCCAATGTCACCAATGTCATATTGGTGTACCTTGAAAAACATGGCCGTCATTTTAATTACAAAATGACAAAAATATTCAAAGCTGTAGCTGCAATGGTTTTGCATATTGCTATATTTTACAAAGTCATTGGCATATCATTATGAGACTCAGCACGTGTCTTTGGCACCATGCCCTGAAGGTACTCAAAAAGTTCCAAGGCAACGACCCCCTGGTGGTCAAAAATCGTAATGAAATTATATTATCTCATTACAACTCAATGTATTTATGGGTTTTCAACCTTTTTGTTTAAAATTGTATCCAAATGTCTTTATTTACAAATTTTTGCAGTTGGTCTACTGCTAGCTTCCTTGTTTGCTTCTGTTGTGCTTGGCCCCTTTAATTGCTGTTTGCAGCTATATTTTGAAATATAAATCTTTTGTAACATTATAAATGTCTTTACTGTCACTTTTGATCAATTTAATGCGCCCTTGCTGAATAAAAGTATTAAAAAAAAACGTACTGAGCCCAAACCTTTAAACGGTAACATATAGACTTATTTAAAGTCCAACTCCACAGCAATAAATGCCCGCTTTCCATGTCCCAGTGCCTGAGCTTTTCCTGTGTCATGTACAGTGCTGTATGTGTGGCTCATTCCTCACTGTAACAGTATGTATATGTTGAAAGAAGCCTGGATCATGGTGCTATTGGGATAAATGAGGGTTTTCTGTCTGTCAGCATGATGGCTGAAGGAAAGAGAGGACTAATTGAGCTGCAAAATGTTTTAATTAGTGAGCACAGAAAAAAGCAGCATTGCAGGGGTCTCGCTGGACAGAATTAGAGACTATATGCTTGAGAGTTATAGCTATCATACACAAACACACACATACACACACTACAATTAATGTGCACACACAATTAAACCTCTTGATGGGTATGTAATCACTTAGACACACAAAAACTTGCACACACAAACAGGATCGTTCATTTCAAACCTTTTAAATGATGTCATCACATTGTGCCGACACATTGTGATTAATGTCTGTGAGTGGATGTGTGTCTCCCCACGACAGGAAGTGTGTGTTTGTTCCATGCAACTGCTGCTTCCTGTGCCAGAAGTGTTGTGTTTTCCACCGTTTCAATCAGTTTGGTAGTGGAACCCTTCCAACCGGATCTCAACGTGGTTCGGACAGACTCCATATAGCTCAATGTAAGGAAAGACACCGGGAAAAGGGCAAAAATGAGGCCACATACACATTGTATTTTTCCTGGATCTAAAAAAAAACTGTGTGAAAGCATCTCACTTCTGAAATATGCATCCCTAATTTGATCTCTGATGAGCAGGATGCAGTGTGCTGATGTTCCTGTCATGTGCATAAAGGATCTTGTAGCCTTCGGGGCGAATATGGATTCATATGAGACTCATGTGACTTTGACTGGTGTCTGCGTCTATAAGCGTTTCTAATGAGTCTCTTTCTTTCAGTCACTCTGTCTTTCCCCCTCCATCTTTCTTCACAATGAACAGAAAGGATACAATAATACTAGCACTCTACAGAATTCCTTGGAATTGACAAAGGAGGATGTGTGTACATGTTTCTCTGTATTTACATACACTTATTTACAAACCTGATTCCAAAAAAGTTGGGACACTGTACAAATTGTGAATAAAAAAGGAATGCAATAATTTACAAATCTCATAAACTTATATTTTATTCACAATAGAATATAGATAACATATCAAATGTTGAAAGTGAGACATTTTGAAATGTCATGCCAAATATTGGCTCACTTTGGATTTCATGAGAGCTACACATTCCAAAAAAGTTGGGACAGGTAGCAATAAGAGGCCGGAAAAGTTAAATGTACATATAAGGAACAGCTGGAGGACCAATTTGCAACTTATTAGGTCAATTGGCAACATGATTGGGTATAAAAAGAGCCTCTCAGAGTGGCAGTGTCTCTCAGAAGTCAAGATGGGCAGAGGATCACCAATTCCCCCAATGCTGCGGCGAAAAATAGTGGAGCAATATCAGAAAGGAGTTTCTCAGAGAAAAATTGCAAAGAGTTTGAAGTTATCATCATCTACAGTGCATAATATCATCCAAAGATTCAGAGAATCTGGAACAATCTCTGTGCGTAAGGGTCAAGGCCGGAAAACCATACTGGATGCCCGTGATCTTCGGGCCCTTAGACGGCACTGCATCACATACAGGAATGCTACTGTAATGGAAATCACAACATGGGCTCAGGAATACTTCCAGAAAACATTGTCGGTGAACACAATCCACCGTGCCATTCGCCGTTGCCGGCTAAAACTCTATAGGTCAAAAAAGAAGCCATATCTAAACATGATCCAGAAGCGCAGGCGTTTTCTCTGGGCCCATTTAAAATGGACTGTGGCAAAGTGGAAAACTGTTCTGTGGTCAGACAAATCAAAATTTGAAGTTCTTTTTGGAAAACTGGGACGCCATGTCATCCGGACTAAAGAGGAAAAGGACAACCCAAGTTGTTATCAGCGCTCAGTTCAGAAGCCTGCATCTCTGATGGTATGGGGTTGCATGAGTACGCGTGGCATGGGCAGCTTACACATCTGGAAAGGCACCATCAATGCTGAAAGGTATATCCAAGTTCAAGAACAACATATGCTCCCATCCAGACGTCGTCTCTTTCAGGGAAGACCTTGCATTTTCCAACATGACAATGCCAGACCACATACTGCATCAATTACAACATCATGGCTGCGTAGAAGAAGGATCCGGGTACTGAAATGGCCAGCCTGCAGTCCAGATCTTTCACCCATAGAAAACATTTTGCGCATCATAAAGAGGAAGATGCGACAAAGAAGACCTAAGACAGTTGAGCAACTAGAAGCCTGTATTAGACAAGAATGGGACAACATTCCTATTCCTAAACTTGAGCAACTTGTCTCCTCAGTCCCCAGACGTTTGCAGACTGTTATAAAAAGAAAAGGGGATGCCACACAGTGGCAAACATGGCCTTGTCCCAACTTTTTTGAGATGTGTTGATGCCATGAAATTTAAAATCAACTTCTTTTTCCCTTAAAATGATACGTTTTCTCAGTTTAAACATTTGATATGTCATCTATGTTGTATTCTGAATAAAATATTGAAATTTGAAACTTCCATATCATTGCATTCTGTTTTTATTCACAATTTGTACAGTGTCCCAACTTTTTTGGAATCGGGTTTGAACTATGCAATATGTTATAATATTGTGTGTTATGAAGACACACGATAAAACTCTTTTACATAGAGCTCTCTTTTACATAAAAATCGTTTTAAAATCCCAAGAATGATCTTTTCCTGCACTGCTTTCTCCTGAAACTACAGCCACACAGCGAAAAAAGTCATAATTGACCTGTTTTTGCAGTCTGAATTGAATTTCAAAAAAATGTTGCACACAATAACATACAGTGTGACCATGAGTCCGATTCACAGACAAGGGTTTCATCTAAACGGGTTATTTTTAGTGAATCAAAAACAAAGAGAGTATAATTCAATTTACTGACCAGCTATGTTTCTATCTAAAATATTTTTATGTGCACACACACACACACACACACAAACAAAACTCTGGATGGAAACACCAAGATGCACATCAATTCTAAATATGCACATAAAAACATATGCGCTTAATTGAGGTAGATACATTTTTTTTATTCCATAGGATGACATTCGCATAAACTACGATGGAAACACATTTACAGAATAAATCCCTGGATGTGCAAAAACTCATGTGACTTTGCCTCACCAGAGGATGTGATTGGATAACTAGAGTAACCAGTGGACCAATCGCATCACACGGCATCTCAAGTATTGGTTTGGTTTTTCTGAAATGCCTGATCCAGTCAATTTTATTACAGGTATTTTGCGACAATTCACCAGGAAATGACGATTTTGTTCTCTTGAACACATAGGATAGAAATGCTGCTTTATTTACAAATGTTTTATGCAATATTCCACTTTTGCGCATAAGTTAAATTCACAACTTTGAATGAAAACATAGCTAATGACTCTTTTAAACAGGTTCTTTGGTAACGCTTTAGATTACAGCCCGGAAAGTACTGTGTAACTAAAGCGAATTTACAGCGTAACTTTCAGTAAATATAGCGTAACTATAAAGTAAGTACGTGTAATTATAAGGGAACAATATGTAATATTTGGGGAATAAAGGGGTAACTATCAGGAAAATTAACAAATGATTTACTGAAAGTATTTTTTAATTAAGGGGTAATTATCCATGTAGTTACAGGGTAAGTGGTGCTTATTTCATGTAGTTACAAGGTAAGTATGAATCTGCGGGCTGTTAATAGTTTCATGTCTACAATAAAAAACACGTACAAAATCTCATATCACTCGGAAACATTTATTGAAAAACAACTTAATTCAAAACAGATTTATGACACTTCTTATATATTTTTTTTAAATAAACTTTTCATTTCAAATAATAACGTCCTGACAGAAAGTGGCACGTTTTATCCCTTTTTTGTTTCTCTTAATTGGCTTCTCCTCCTCTTGTTCCTCTTCTTCTTTTTCGTTATTTCCACTGGTGGATCTTAAGAGCAATCCCATGTCTTTTGATATTCTGTATTATTATTTATTAAAAGAAAAAGTACATCCAGAGATGATCTCATAATTTTCTTTTCACATCTGACCAACTGTTACCAGCGCGTGCGTGAGTAAAGAAGCTTCATTCTTTCATGACGGTCTCGCGCGAGTTGGCGACTCTGTCTCTCTGGCGTCTCTGTCTTCTAGTCTTGTTTGTTTCTCATTGCTATGATCATATATTATGTTATTGTTTGTTTACTGTTGTGAGCATTAATAAAAAAAAAATGAAAATAAAAACAGACGGCATCCGACATCCGCGTGACCAGTCACGCTTCAAGTTACGTCAAGCGTGAACTCAACCCTCTCATTCACGCAGATGATTGCTGGTTGGAAGCGATAGTTTACGGTTAAATTTTTTAAAAAAATATTGGTATTTTTCTTACAAACACTTAACGTTTCACTTCAGAAGACAGAAGGATCGTATGGATTGCTGTAGTTATTGCTGTATGTGCTGTTTCATGCTTCAACTTTTAGGAACCCAAATGAGTTTTCATTATCAGAGATTATTTATTTTTCGGTGTTCATCTGAAGAAAGAAAGTCGTATACATCTCGGATGGCATGAGGGTAAAAGATGAGTAAACGGTGAGGACATTTCTGCGTGCACTGTATTTTCTTTAAATACATAATATAGCTACAGAATAGCTAGAGACATAGGATTCCTTCTTAAGATTCATCTGTGTCAAGAACGAATAAGAAGAGGAACAAGAGGAGGAGAAGCCAAGCAAGAGAAACGAATAAGTGTTGTAAATCTGTTTTAAAAAAGTTGTTTTTCAAATAAAGATTTCCGAGTGATATCAGATTGTGTACGTGTTTTTATTGTACTTACCCTGTAACTACATGAAACAAGAGGGGAACAAGCACCACTTTAATTTACAGCCCGTAGATTCATACCCTGTAACTACATGAAACAAGAGGGGAACAAGCACCACTTTAATTTACAGCCTGCAGATTCATACTTACCCTGTAACTACATGGATAATTACCCCTTAATTAAAAAATACTTACAGTATAAATAATTTGTTAATTTTCCTGATAGTTACCCCTTTATTCCCCAAATATTACATATTGTTCCCTTATAACTACACGCACTTACTTTATAGTTACACTATAATTACCGAATGTTACGCTGTAAATTCGCTTTACTTACGCAGTACTTTCCGGGCTGTAATCTAAAGCGTTACCGGTTCTTTTTAAGTGAATTAAAACATAAAATGATCATAAAATGATGAGCTGGTTCTAATCATTCAGATGAACACGTAGACAGATCCTTCATTGAATGCTCATTGAATCCATTAGAGCGGTTTCTGAATCATCACCATTACTTTCAGTGATTAAATATTTTAATAAAATACATGCCCAGTTGAACTGGAATCTGTTTTAAATCAAGAGCATTTTTAAATCAGAATCAAATTTGATTGATCGATTTTCCAATTGAACACATCCCAAATGTCAAAAAAGAAGTTTTGTCCTATTTATCTTAGTTTGCTTTTTTTGCTTAAGTATGTACACCCATGTACACATTTTTTGTATAATTTGATTTAAGCAGGAAGTTTCCCCTTCCTAAAACACTGAAAAAGTGTTGTCATTTCCTTTGGCACTCAGTTTAATTGAATAAGAGATGTTATGAGTCTCTGTAGCTGATGACAGCGTAGAGGACGGAAATATGAAGCCTCTGGAAAGACCCCCCCCACACACACACACACACACACACACACACACACACACACACACACACACACACACACACACACACACACACACACACACACAAGCATTCTCATGTGCGCACACACACTCAATTTCATCTCAAATCAACATCATGTGACACTAGGTATCCAAAACACTGATTATTAGGCTTCTAATTCAATTAGTCAAGATGAAGTTATGTACTTCCTGTTTACGCACATCTTTGTTGCCAAACATAGTGGACTTCAGGAGGATGCAGGTGGACAGCCACGCCCCCTTACACATTGCAGGTAAAGTGTAAAAACTCTGCATACTTTGCACACATACCAAATGGTTCACTTCATGGACAATTTCCACTGTTTACAATGAGCATCGGCACTTTAAAGACATACTGCACACATACTAATAATATAAACATATATAGGCCTAGGCTCTTTTTGTGTTATATTATTATATGTATTACACTATATTGCCAAAAGTATTGGGACACCCCTCCAAATCATTGAACTCAGGTGTTCCAATCACTTCCATGGCCACAGGTGTATAAAATTGAGCACCTAGGCATGCAGACACTTCTACAAAGATTTGTGAAAGAATGGGTCGCTCTCAGGAGCTCAGTGAATTCAAGCATGGTACCGTGATAGGTTGCCACTTGTGCAAAAAGTCCATTCATGAAATTTCTTCACTCCTAAATATTCCACGGTCAGGACCGAGGAACTCCAAGGAACTCTTAATGCTTCAGCATACCAAGACATTTTGGACAATTTCATGCTCCTATCTTTGTGGGAACAGTTTGGGGATGGTCCCTTCCTGTTCCAACATGACTGCGTACCAGTGCACAAAGCAAGGTCCATAAAGACATGGATGAGCGAGTTTGGTGTGGAGGAACTTGACTGGCCTGCACAGAGTCCTGACCTCAACTTGATAGAAAACCTTTGGGATGAATCAGAGCGGAGACTGTGAGCCAGGCCTTCTCGTCCAAACAGGCCTTCTCGTCCAAATGCGCTTCTAGAACGCTTCTAGAGTGTTCTTGTTCCTCTTCTTCTTCTTCTTTTTCGTTATTTCCACTGATGGATCTTAAGAGCAATCCCATGTCTTTTGATATTCTGTATTATTATTTGTTAAAAGAAAAAGTACATCCAGAGATGATCTCATAATTTTCTTTTCACATCTGACCAACTGTTACCAGCGCATGCATGAGTAAAGAAGCTTCAAGCTTTCATGACGGTCTTGCGCGAGTGGCGACTCTGTCTCTCTGGCGTCTCTGTCTTCTAGTCTTGTTTGTTTCTCATTGCTATGATCATATGTTATGTTATTGTTTGTTTACTGTTGTGAGCATTAATTTAAAAAAAAATGAAAATAAAAACAGACGGCATCCGACATCCCATCTTTGTGTCTAGAACACTCCTAAACCTTGTGGAAAGCCTTCCCAGAAGAGTTGAAGCTGTTATGGGCCAACTCCATATTAAACCCTACGGATTAAGAACATGTTACAAGTATGTTTGGAGAACAATCACTCCACTGCAGATTTTCCATTTTCTGCTCTCTATTTGCTCCAAAGCAATTACCATTCCACTGTCAAGTTATTTCAGTACATTGTTTTTTTATTTTTTATATTACAGATGGTTGGGCACAATAGTAAGAAATAAATAAATAATACTTTCATGCTTTATTGACGTTAAAATGAGTTCATTCAATTTGTTATGTTTGCATGGAGAGCTACTTGAGAAAAAGTAATATTGCTCAGGCAAAATCGATCTGTTTTTCCTCTGTACCACGTACATACTCTGGTATATGTCAGTGTGAGATTGTGTATTTGTAATGTCAAGCCTGGTTGTATTTCTTTTGTGAGTAGTTTTGGCACAGCGGATCTGTCTCGTGATGTTGGTGTTGTGGGAGGTCACAGGTCAGAGACCTGAACAACTGGTCAGTGATGCCGCTTTGGTTGCGCCACCCGGACTGTTCCGACCAGCAAGAGGCGGAAACATACAGATGGTGCGTGTTAGTGTGAGGAGAGTGCCTTAAACCAATCAGAGCTTTCTCATGGGAAAAGGAGCCGTTCCAAACACAGCGCAATAGAGTAGTGCCCTCTCCTCACCCTTCTCCAGATTTCTTGAGTTAATACAGGGGTCAAAGGTTTACCCTCTGAACAATGCTTTGGATTCTTGATATGAGCACTTAGAGATGATCTCAGGTAATTCGGTGTGGACATGGTTTAGATGTGTTACTTACAACTTGACGCTGCCTTGGGTTCAGTTTCAGTCAGTCCAGTTTGTGAATTCGGGAAATCAGTTTAATCTGCTCCTAAATGTTGGTTGAGGAAGATACAATGATGCCTTTAATGGATAATTGTGTAGACACACAATGCAGTCCTTATGTGGAATGTGTCCTTCTCAGCTATTCTAATCATTTCACAGTTGTTTATATGGGCTATCTTTGTTTATTGCTGTTATCTGAAGTGTTTGTGTGTGTATGTGGTGTTGAGAGCTTTGGCCCCTCCTTCTCCAGGGTTGATTGATGAGTTTGAACTGGTGTGTCTCATGGGGGGGAGGAGGCAGCACCGCTTTGATTTCCGTCCTGTTGGTCTGGGATACGTCCTGCTTTCTGTCCTCCTTTTTCTCGCTTTCTCTTTCCGTCGCTGCTGGTCTCATCCCCTGTGCGTCCACTGGTTAACAAGACTGCATGGCATATCTAAAGGGATGCTTCACCCAAGAGTTCTGTCATCATTTACTCATCCTCATGTCATTCCAAACTTTTCTTTTGTGCAACACAATTGGAAGAATTTTTAAAGAATTGTACTGGTTTCCATTCAGTTACAATTAATGAGGACTAGGGCTTTCAAACTTTGAAAAGGACACAAAAATCCATTAAAGTTCTCTGTGCGCTATATTTCAAATAATCTGAAGTTAATTAATAATTGAAGTATAATAGCTTTGGATGAGGGTAAAAAAAAAATGAAATTTAGGTCATTATTCATCAAAAATGATGGCTTCTACCCTAGTTCTCTATCACACATTCATGGGAGTCAGTGAGAGAAATAGCAATATCTGATTTGTGAAGGAATTATGTTTTATTTTATTTTTTTGAGACAGATGTTTTCAGTAAATCTAAAGATACATGTTATATCAATATTATATGGATCAACAGATGTTGGAGTTTTTTTCATTTGTGACCCTGGACCACAAAACCAGTCATAAGTCGCACAGGTATATTTGTGGTAATAGCCAACAATACATTATATGGGTCAAAATTATCGATTTTTCTTTTATGCCAAAAATCATTAGGATATTAAGTAAAGATCATGTTCCATGAAGATATGTAGTAAATTTCCTACCATAAATATATCAAAAATGTATTATTATTAGTAATATGCATTGCTAAGGACTTCATTTGGACAACTTTAAAGGCGATTTTCTCAATATTTAGATTTTTTTGCACCCTCAGATTCCGGATTTTCAAATAGTTGTATCTCAGCCAAATATTGTCCTGTCCTAACAAACATACATTCAGCTTTAAGATGATGTATAAATCTCAATTTCAAAAAATGTACCCTTATGACTGGTTTTGTGGTCCAGGGTCACATTTATCGATATCATTTGATGAAATATTTAATTGTTCATGCTCATTTCCCCTATTTTTACATTTTAGATTTGACCTTTGCCATCATATTATGCTCACTTAATAACTTAAGTTAATCTTTAAAAACGTTAAGAATTTAATAAGACTGTTATGTATAATCTTTTTTCATCTAGAAGTGAATATATATTTAATTTATTTAAAATAATTAGATTTAGACTTGAAAATTGTATAAAATGTTAATATTTGTAATTTACTGGTTATCATAATATAAAGTTTGACTTATGGGCTATAATATGAATATAGTAATATAGACTACTTTTATGACCTTTTTACATTGCTTTTGTGTCCTTTTTAAGCTGGAAAGCATGGAAAAAGTCAACCAATTGCATTTTTTAAAATACATTGTGTTTCGAAGAATAAAGATAATCAGTTCTGTTTGAAACAATCATTTTCATTTTTGGAAGAGCGGTCCCTTTAAGGTTTAAATAATGTCTTTCATTGTCCACTTCCGCACTAACTCATGTTCTTGTCCTAGGGCTCCTCAGAAAGCAGTTCCTCAAAGGATCCGAGAAGTCCAGTTCATCATCATTGAGACTCATTTGGGTAGACTAATGATGCACTTCCCTTGTTTATGTGTGCTGGTGTTTTTTTTTAATGTCCCTTGGCTGGGAAATTTCTGGCCGATCCTAAGGATTTCTGAAAGTGCCGTTCGTTTTTTTATGCTGACGACCTGTAAAAACCTTGTTAAAATTAGACGTGTCTGCAGCCGAAAGAGGTGTTCTGCCTAAGACATGGAATTTCTTTCAAGCTTTGTCCAATTTATGTGTAGTCAAGCTCTTCATTACCAGCAGATGTGTGTGTGCGTGTGTGTGATGGGCTAATTCTTTTAGCTGAGAAAGACCAGACTCCTGGCCTGTTCTCAGGGATCACATATGTACTCACACATGTTGAGAGGTGAACACACACATTGAATGGGGTCCACAGAAAAAGGCAGACAGAGTTAATTCATCAAAAGAATGTTCCAGGTTTGATACAAGCTAAGCTTTATTGATTTTCACTAAAATTCATTTTGCTTTGACCCTCAAACAAGCAAAAATAATGCACTTACAGTGCAGGTCTATGGGGAACAGCATTGCCGCAGAATAAACGTTAAAATGCACACAGTATAGCCACAAAAAAAGTACATTATCGATTGAGTACTCACCTTGTCACATAGTTATATCCAATGTGAACATGTAAAACTATAAACTCATCTTAATCTTGCAAGTATGCTTAAAATATCCTCTGTTTTCAAGAAGCAAATTCGATCCACATCATTACGTCTGTAGAAGAACAGAAGTCCCACCACTAACGTTATTATAAATTTGTACATTGATCATGATAATTATTTGTACATTTTTGTAATTTTTTTAACAATCTTCCAGTTTCTGCTTTTAAAGGGATAGTTCACCCAAAAATGAAAATTACCCCATGATTTACTCACGCTCAAGCCATCCTAGGTGTATATGACATTCTTCTTTCAGACGAATACCATCGGAGTTATATTAAATAATGTCCTGGCTCTTCCAAGCTTTATAATGGCAGTGAACGGCAGCCCAAAAAAGTGCATCCATCCATTATAAAAGTAATCCATACGGCTCCAGTGGGGTAATAAAGGCCTTCTGAAGTGAATCGATGGGTTTGTGTAAGAAAAATATCCATATTAAAAACTTTATAAAGTAAAATATCTAGCTTCCGGCGGACCGCCTTCCGTAGCCTCTCACAGTTCAAAACACTTACGCTATGTCCAACGTCATCGTCACGCCAGTTACGCTTTTTGAATACGGAAGGTGGACTACAGGAAGCTAGATATTTTACTTTATAAAGTTTTAAATATGGATATTTTTCTTACAAAAACCCATTGATTCGCTTCAGAAGGCCTTCATTAACCCCCTAGAGCCGTGTGGATTACGATCCCTTTAACTCTCTACAATGCCTTGCCCGAAAGTCTGAACTGAAACAGGTTTTGAAAAAAAGTGCATTAATGTAAATGCAGTTTTGTGAAAAATTGCCTGAGGGATGAATCAAAATAATTTGCTGTTGATGGACAGTAATCTACATATTGAGACCTTGCGAAATGGCTTGATGAGTGCAGTTTACTGTTGACACACCATAAGTTTGGTGGGACACAGTGAAAAATCACTCACTTTTATTTTTTAAATAGCCAAAGGTATGTTTAAGTCATGTCAGAATGTTTGTATTTACAAATTCAGTGTACTTGAGAGTCATAATTACTAGTAGGAATCTCTGGTCTTTCTTTAGGGCCTGACTTTCTGAATTGGGCATTTGTCAGTTTGTAAAATCATAGTGGAAGCAAATTAAGTTTAAATTATGAATGTCTTTCTTCCAACTAAATGTGAAAAAAAACAAAGGAAATGCTTATTGATTTTAGACACAAGCCCTCTGTTCCTCAGAGTACGATTATTAAGGGGCAGGTGGTTGAAGCTGTGGAATCCTATAAGTATCTTGGCTGTTTGACTGATAATAAGCTGAAATTTACATCCAATACTGAGATGGCACAACAACGACTATATTGTCTTCGCAAATTGTCAAAATTTCATGTGGATAAGTCATTTTTTAAGTAGTAATTTTTGTATGCCTTGTCGTAAAACTAATCAGTTCTTTTGCGTTCGAAATTTGCATTCGCTTGAAATGTAGTTTTTCCTCCATCCTTATATTATTTCCTTCAAAGGTTTTGTGAGCGAACACAAAAGCATTTTTTCTCCCACCTCATTTTTTTCCTATCATGTTTTTTTTTTATTTTTTAAAGTCAGTTTTATTTAGACCAAAATCACTTCATTATATCATAATTGGGATTTCCAAACTCTTCCCAAGAGGACTTGGCACAAGATTTACAGTTTGCTAGTCAGTTGCAATTGCTGTTAGTGGGAGGGACATTCTCACTCCATAGAGCATCTGATTAGACAACAATTTATGCAACATGAGTCATAAATATTCTTTTTTTTTTTTTCAGAAGACAAAGCTTAATAAAAGATAGATAGAAAATAAATTTATTTTGTCTTTAAAGTGCACTAAACAGTTGAATCACTTGTCCATTGAACTGAATTTGCTGTGCATCATCAGGGGAAATCACAACATCTGTTGGGAAGGACGACTGACCTCTCTCCTGTCCGTGAAGCAGGAGATCCCTTCCTTTTGTTTACACACATCCATTTTTCAAGCGCTTTGCTCCCTGCGTTTCTCCATCTATCAGAATTAAAGGCTCACCGCGGCTGCCATTCCCTGAGTGCGTCAGTGTCACGATAATAAATCAACACGTGAGTGTGTGTTCATGGAGGGATCTTCCGGTGCGCACATATTCCAGAGACAGATGAGTCGTTAATAGAAGTGTGTGTGTGGCTGAACATTACCTGTGTTACACAGCATATCCTGTATCCTTTACACCTCCTGACAGCTGACCCAGCAGGGGTCGTGACCTCTTTGCTTATCTTCAGCTTTGATCTACTCCTTATTCATTCACAGTGTCTCCCTCCGAGGACACTTCTCTCTCTTTCTCTCTCGCTCTCCCTTAGTGGTTCACCAGGCAATGTCAACAACACCCAGGAGCCGTAGGGTAAAGGGTCGTGGGTCGGGACCCCCGAGAACCTTCCAGTGTTGCCATGTCAAGGCGATGCAGGAGTGACCGCTGAAACTGCTGACAGCGTTGCATGACCGTTGTTTGAAATCTGACAACAATTAAAGCGCCCTTAACAAGCCATCTGATTTCCCATGAGTCTCACATCAATACAACGTCTCCTTTATTAGCACACATTTATTCATTTATTCAATTATGCATTCACCTATTGACTCATTTTGGCCCAAATGCCTCAGCCTGTCCACGCGTGTGTGAGTGAATAAATATGTGCCCCTTCATGCATGTATAAGTGTGTTTGTGTGGTTTGTGTGTGTATGGGGTGTCAGCAGGTTGGAATATATTAGAAAGATTAAGTGTTAACAGCTTATGCAGCTTATGCATCAAATCCCAACTGGTCACCAATAAGAGAACATGAAGCTTGTGATGGAGGACAGTTGTCTGGACACACGACTGCTTTTAACTAATCATGTTTATTTTGGTTAATATTGAGATCACAACTATTTACCACCATTACTCATGCATTTATTGAACTATTTTAAAAGTTTTTTTAACAGTGAATTTCCTTGAACTGTAAAGTCAGCATGAAATGGAAGTTGCAATAGTCTTTTCTTCCCCTTGTGATGTGTATCCGAGTGAAACAGCTTCTGCAGGGCCGAAACCACCTTTGGCACTGAGGGGGACAAGCCCCCCCCCCCAATATATAATATTTCTTAATGTTGCTCTCCATTACGTACTGCTCTGTTTGTTGTTAGGATGACAGTCCGTTTAAAAAGTTACATTGGTCTGCCTCAGCGGTCTAACAGCGCTCATCAATGTCAAAATGATGGCCAATCAGATCAAAGAAGGAGGGGCTTGATGTTCACTGAAGATTAGTGTGAACTGCAACGCGACACTTTTAGTTTTTACAGTGAAAAGTAGCTAAACATTTAATATTTGACAACTGTTTTAAGACCCACAGTAACATACAGTGATGCAAACTACTCAACTCTTTTCATGTAATTTCGCCATTTTGAATTGAAAATATGCTATCATATGATGTCGTTCATAACTGAATGTGATGAGACACGAAATGCTTTTTTACACATTAGACATACAAACAAGAGTGAATGTGTGCATAATTTTAAATAAAAAATTATTTGCAAAGAGTTTAAATGGATTACTTCACAAATATATAGGCTATAATTAGACGAGGAACTTTTTTACCATTCTTATTTCTTTATTCCCTTAAATCCCTTTAATTATTTATTTATTTTTACTTGTGTTTTAATGTCTTTATATGTATTTTATTATGATGGACAATTTTTCTTCTCCTAAACAACTCTTGCACCATATTTCAAAAAGATTTTTGGATTTGGAATTTTTATTTTTGGGTGAAGTATTTGTTCTATGACAATAATATTTGATTGGTAATGTACTGCCAGATCAGATAAACTACTAGACTACACCACATCTCAAAAAAAGGTCATATGATGTACATTTATGTATTTAGCAATTATACCACAAATAACATATATGATTTAGTTTTTTTCAAAAGTGCAATCCCTTGAATTGCAGGATCTAAATGACCGGATTCATCTTAAAACAGATGGGCGTTTTTCTAAGATAGCACATACTTGTAGTTTGCCGTCAAAACTGCAGTCATTGGATTAATTTGAACTGATCCAACCGGTGGTATTTATTCAATTTCTTTTTAAAGACTGCGAACTAAACTTAAAAAACGGCTAATTCAGCGGCCAGTTCTCAGTCCAAAACCAATCTTCCATGTTGCATGAATGAGGTAATAGTGTTTTTGAGATGTTTATCCCCGTGAAATTTCCAGCTGAAGTCATCCTCTGTACATGGTGTGCGGTTGCTGGCTCTTGTTTACGAAGCACTTTACGTGATATTTTACATTTCCAACAACCAGCCGTATCCTCTTGTCAAGTTTTCAGACACCGTGTAAAGTAGGACACTGAATTGGTTCTATTAGAAGGAGACACAGATTCAAAAGAGTTAGTGGTTTATGGAGAATTGATGGTGTTCCTTGTAGTTAAGGACTAATGAAAGCATTCATTACACGAGCCAAGCATTGCTGTTAAATCAGATCCTTTTTACTTGAACTTGTGGTGGTGATTGTATCAAATAGATGTGCACTAAAAGCAAATTTTATATGTTGTAAATGTCACTGTATATATATACAGAGTATATTTTTCACAGCAAACACACTCAGTTGTCTTAGACAGGACAATCTGTATCCCATGGCTGTACTTACTCTTTAAACAGCTTTCACCAGCCTCTCTGTTTGTCTCTTCCCACTGACTTCTGTTCCATTCTGTCAGCAGCCTGGATCATGTAATGGTGAATAAGTACAAGGCTGATAACAGTCCTGTCTGTCTGTAAGAGCCGAATTAGAAAAGAGCTCATTTGCTCAGCTTCTAATTATCCTGTCGCACCAAACCACACAGAGGCGAGAGTTGAGTTTGAGAAGGTCTTTTCAAGCAGGGCCAGCGGTGCCATGACTCACTCCTGTTGAGTAACATGTATACAGTATGTGTGTACATATGTGTGTTTTTGATGTAAACTATGCTGTTTTTCATGAGGGGAAACGTCACTCTGTTGCAACTTTTATCCTGCACCAGCAAAATGTAATTATTTATGTTATTATTTATATATGTTTGACAAGGGCCAAATTGTGATGGCTAGACGACTGGGTCAGAGCTTCTCCAAAACTGCAGCTCTTGTGGGGTGTTCCCGGTCTGCAGTGGTCAGTATCTATCAAAAGTGGTCCAAGGAAGGAACAGTGGTGAACCGGCGACAGGGTGATGGGTGGCCAAGGCTCATTGATGCACGTAGGGCTCTCAAGAAGTTAATGCTGGTTCTGATAGAAATGTGTCAGAATACACAGTGCATCGCAGTTTGTTTTGTATGGGGCTGCATAACTGCAGACCAGTCAGGGTGCACATGCTGACCCCTGTCCACCGCCAAGAGCACCAACAGTGGGCACGTGAGCATCAGAACTGGACCATGGAGCAATGGAAGAAGGTGGCCTGGTCTGATGAATCATGTTTTCTTTTACATCACGTGGATGGCTGGGTGCGTCGCTTACCTGGGGAACACATGGCACCAGGATGCACTATGGGAAGAAGGCAAGCCGGCAGTGTGATGCTTTGGGCAGTGTTCTGCTGGGAAACCTTGGGTCCTGCCATCCATGTGGATGTTACTTTGACATGTACCACCTACCTAAGCATTGTTGCAGACCATGTACACTCTTTCAATGATATTCCCTGGTGGCTGTGGCCTCTTTCAGCAGGATAATGCGCCCTGCCACAAAGCAAAAATGGTTCAGGAATGGTTTGAGGAGCACAACGAGTTTGAGGTGTTGATTGGCCTCCAAATTCCCCAGATCTCAATCCAATCGAGCATCTGTGGGATGTGCTGAACAAACAAGTCTGATCCATGGAGGCCCCACCTCACAACTTACAGGACTTAAAGGATCTGCTGCTAACATCTTGGTGCCAGATACCACAGCACACCTTCAGGGGTCTATTGGAGTCAGTGCCTTGACAGGTCAGGGCTGTTTTGGCAGCAAAAGGGGGACCAACACAATATTAGGAAGGTGGTCATAATGTTATGTCTGATTGGTGTATACAGTATATAGAAACAGGCTGCATCCAAAATCGCATACTTACCTACTATATAATAGGCGAAAAACAGTATGTGACAAAAGAAGTATATCCAAATTCATAGTACTCATAAAAGAATAGGCAAAAAGTACCTGGATGACCTATTTCTTCTGGCTAGATTCTGAAGTTTGCATGTGATGGACAATTTACTATCCCGTGAGGACACGGGAGAGAATTTGTGAATGGTAGTGAAGTGACGGAACTGATACTGGTAGGTCACGTGATAATGATAGCATGGCGAATGTAGTACGTCCGGATTTCAATTATACTATACTAGAACATACTTTTTTATTCAAAATAAGTACCTACTCAAGAGAGTATGCGATTTCAGATGCAGCCATAGAGTTAAGAGAACTAAATGAACAACAGGTGAACATAATCAGTAACTAAGGAAACTAATTAGGGCACAATAAAGACTAAACTGAAAGGGTAAACATGAAACCAAGAAACATGAACAAAAAAACAAAACAAGACATAACCCTGACACTCTTTGAATGATATAAGGAAGTAGTTTTTATATTATACATATACTAATAATTTAATGATACACTGTTAAACATTTTAGTGTGAAATTACAGTATATTCCAGGTTAATAATTGGATTACTTTCACAGTAAGACTTTTCTTGTATCTAACTGCACTAAAAAGGGCAGTTATAAAACGAAAACATGGTTTTACTGTTTACAGTATTGAAAAACAAAATTTACTGTAAACAAACATCACACTGCATTTCTACAGTGCATATGTACTATGAAGGTACCCAGCATGCAGTGCGGCATGAATAGATTATGCTGTGGAGTGTCTTGATTCTTGTTGGTTTTATCAGTGCTGCTGAACTTATTTTTGCTTTGCTTTAAGCAGTTTGTGTTGTTGGTTTATTTTGTAACATTGTGTATGTTGTATAAGTGTTTTTTTTATTTGTTGAGTGTCACCATTGTTGTGTTTTTGTATGTCAAGTATTGATGTCTGTGCATCATTAGAAGATGCTTATAAGATGATGTCATCTTTCAAAGATGCAGTTGCTTCACTATTGTGAAAGATCAATCTACAAACAGTTATGAATTTGAAATAAGTTATTGGTAAATCTTCATGCTTAAATAATATTAAAACAAAATCTTCATATTCATGCTAAGAATAGTTTGGCTAAAATATTTCATATTCTACCTTGTCATCATTTTAAATTTGAATACAGAGGGTCCAAGATCCCAAGCAAATGAAACACTAATCACCATTATGGTGACTTCAAAACAATTACAGTAGTAAAGAATTACATTTCTTACAGTGGCATGGTTGAAGACATCATAATTTGAAATCACAGTAAAACAAGAATAGTAAGTTACTGTGATGTCAGCATCATTCTGCTGTTAATTCATTGTCATTTGTAAGAAAATGACCCAGCATGCATTGATTTCATAGTAGTTTTCTGACTACAGTAATTTATTGTAAAATACTAATTATACTATACAATGATACTAATACTTAATAATTATACTATACAGATATTAAAAAAGATCCATAAAAGTAATCTATATTAGGTGTTTTCAACAGAGAAAAAATACTATTATTATTGTATTTTTATTACTTTATGAATCCATATTTATTATTAATAATAATAATTATTATTTTTAAAAAATCTTATGAATGTTTCTGCAAACTCCAGTTCAAAAACATCGGATGAATTTTATGGTTGATTTTTATGGTTGATATTTTCCTCAGACAGTATACAGTAAATGGGTCTTATGTTTATAGCTGAATTTATATTTTAGGAAAGTGGCAAGTATTCACAAGTATTGAGGGTCCTTACTCCTTGGCAACAAAAACTTTGAAAACTTCTGTTGTATATGAATGAAGAAATGCCAAAGTCTTCTGAAGCCGTGAAATATGGTACATGAATAGAATCGGATACTTTTACAGTTGAATACGGCATCAGAATAATATTTGAATGATGTTTTAATACTGTACAAGTGTGACATTTGATGGTGCAAAGTTGCTAGAATGAGGTTTACTTATGAATTTGTGTTGCAATATCAAAACTGTTGGCTGCTAGATAAAATTGATTATTAGGTATAGTGGCCCGATGAAGGATATCCACAGCAGACTGTAATGGTGAGAAATTTCTTATGTTAATATTATGGACCGGTTTCACACTGCTGCACTTATTAAAGAGCTTCTAGTGATATTGATGACAGGATGCCATGTTAAAATACTGATTGATTACTAACCGAAGATCTATGGCACACACATACTCCTGATCAGTTCACTTATCGAATGTTAGTGAGCACGTCTGCCCATTTATTGATCTTAGCATCTGACTGCAAAAGCACCTGCTGGTGCGTTTAAAATCAAACAAACACCATGTCATTATTGATTTATATACATGACTCAAACACACACACTTTTTCTCCATCACACACATGCATACAGATAGAAAGTGTAGTTTTTCAAATTTTTGTACATGTACAGTACCGCTAAAAAGTTTGGGATCATTCGATTTTTATATGTTTTTTAAAGAAGTCTCTAATGCTCACCAAGGCTGCATTTATTTGATCAAAATTACAGTAAAAACAGTAATGTTATGAAATATTATTACAATTTAAAATAACAGTTTTCTATTTGAATATGTTTTCAAATGTAATTTATTCTTGTGATGGCAAAGCTGAATTTTCAGCAGCCATTAATCCTGTCTTCATTGAAATAATTCTAATAATCTGATTTGGTGATCAAGAAACATTTCTTAATATTATCAATATTGATGTGTTTACTTTCACTTGTGATCAATGTAAAGCTTCCTTGCTGAATAATACTTTTTTTTAAAGATATGAAATCTTACTGACCCCAAAATCTTTAAAATTATTTTTATGGCATTGTTTTTAAAGTATCAGAATCCTAAAACTTTCCAGTTTTAAACGGATAGTTCACCCAAAAATGAAAATTCTGTCATCATTTACTCACCCTCAAGTTGTTCCAAACCTGTATGAATTTCTTTCTTGTGCTGAACACAAAGGAAGATATTTAGAAGAATGTTTGTAACCAAGAAATTCATACATTTTTGGGTGAACTATCCCTTTAAATTTGATTTTAGGTCCCATATTTCCAGTGTGGTCTCGGACATTTGGACCCCACCGTATAATAAATATCCAACAATTTCTGCAAAGCACAGCCACATCTCATCACTGTCACTTCTCTAACCATGAGCTTCACTGCAGTAACATGAAATCCATTTGTTGGCCATTTCAATCTTGAACACTCTCTCTCTCTCTCTCTCTCTCTCTCAAACACACACAAACTTGTATTTTGGTTTCCCACACAGAGTGAAGCTCTTAGGGAACGCAATGGCACAGTACAATACGACAATTCAATTCGGAACACAAGAGCTTCCAGCATTCAGATGTGCCATCACTCACAATCTGCATTGCTAATACAGTCTTGTATGCAAATGTATCCTACAAACTCTGCATCTGACGATCTGATAGCTTGTTACATCAAATGCAGATACGCACACAAACAAACAAACAAACCACAAAAGCTGGTTGTCTAAATTATTGTTTCCAATCGGAGTTCCTCGTCTGTTTTCTTTCTTCCGCCCATAACCTGCGACTCATCACATCTTCCAAAAGGATGAAGTGCCCACAGGCACAGGAAATGGCCTAGCAGGTCACAGGAGGTCAGTTGGGGTCAGGCAGCGCTGATAGAAGGTTGATGGCAGGTTATTAACGCTCTAATGATGACTAAATCTGGCTTGTCTCCATGGCGCCTTGCAGTTGGGGTTAACTTAACCGTGTATTTTAGCACGGTAGAGTAGTACAACTATACACATCTGTTCCTGAAATTAGTTTGCCATCATAGGTTAGATCTTAAAGGGATAGTTCACCCAAAAATGAAAATTCTGTCGTCATTTACTCACCCTCAAGTTGTTCCAAACATATAGTTGGGCGATGTGTACCAAATTGGCATCAGACGATGTCTACAGTGAAACATCGCGATGGACGATGACATCGGGGGGTTGCGTTTGAAAGTTAAGCTCCATTAATGTGTTGTGAGTCTGGAGAAAGAGAGAAAGGGCTTGAATGAAGCACATTTGGTTTAGATAAAACTAGAGGATATAGCGATCCTGAGTGCTTGCGGTGTGATTCGCACCGCTGTTTTGACGCTCTGCTCACTTCAACTAGAAACAGGAAAATGGTGCTACCGTTCTGTTTCGTGGTCCGGATGGAAACATGCCAGTGTCCGTGGTCCGCCATTTGAATGTCATTGGTTTAGTTCGTGTAAAACATCTAGTATGGGTATGGGAAATCATGATGCTGGCTCAACATCGTAATGTCTGTCAGCCATCGGCGATTTCTTTGTTCTGCTGTACACAAAGGAAGATATTTGGAATAATGTTTGTAACCAAGCAGATCTCGCCCCCATTGACTACCATAGTATTTTCCCCCTTACTATGGTAGTCAATGGGGGGCGAGATCTGCTAAGTAAATGATGACAGAATTTTCATTTTTGGGTGAACTATCCCTTTAAATGCAAAGGCTGTTCTGAAATGAATTACATAAAAATAGTTTTCATATATATTGTATTTCAAAAATATTATTTTTATTATATAAAATAATTGTTATTATTTTAAAATAAGCATTAAAATGATAAATACAATGATTATATATAGTGGGTATCTACAGGAATAGAAATTATAATTTTGGATATTTTTATTTAAGAGGGCTTGGAACATAGAGCATACGTCTAATGGCCCACCATTATCATACTTTTATGGTGGTTTGAGTCTTTTTTTCTTTTCTTTTCTTTTTTTTTGGAGCTTAACAGCCCTCATTTGCTTAATATATTAAAAAGAGTGGTGGGAAAAAGCATTCACTTTTTGTGTTCCACAGAAGAAAGAAACTCATACAGGTTTTGAATGAATATGAGTGTGAATAAATGGTGACAAAATATCCATTTTTGGCTGAACTATTCTTTGAAAGACTCGAAGATGAATTGTGAACCGGGTAAACAGAAGGAAGGAATTAGACGACAGCCTCCTGACCAAAGGTCCCAGTTTTTCTGCAGTGAAATCTGTACTCTTACTAAACTTACTGGCCGTCTTGAAATGAGTTTCAGCAACAGCTGAAGCAATTACATAACTGTCCGTTCATAGCACACTACACCAATCTGTTGTAAAGCAGAGCGTTACTAAAGAAACGACTCTCGGCTCTACCACAGTTACCGTCTGCCAGCTTACACCTGCAAATAATTTTACTCCAACTTGTTTATTTAACTTTTTTTCTGAGTGCTACCAGTGTTTCCTCTGCGTTTGAGTCGCACTGAACACAATTCTCCCTAGAGGGAACTCGCAGCAATTAATGTGAACCACAAACAAAAAGCCAACAAATTAGACCAGGACACACACACACACTTCCAACATTTTAGGGAAAAAAGGTGCATTTGCTTTAGTATAATGGAAGAACAATTTGGCGAAAAGGAAATGTGCAGTTATTCATTGTTTGATGTTTGAGCATTTCCTCCGCTAACAATCTGGACTTTGTTATAATTTACCAATTCATCACAAATAGACTTCAAGAAATCAAGTCAATTATTCTGCAACTGGAAAAACAGTTGTGTATTTAGGGATCTATTTGGTCTCCTGGATAAGTTTACCCTCTGGAGTTGATTAATTCTCTGCTAGAATGAACGCACACAGGCCTTCATTTTACCTCCGTGTTTCAAAGCACCTAAAGCTAAAATGATTAAACTCTCTAATTTCAGATAAAAGACCTCATTAGTGTGGGCAAAACTATATGCAGAGGCTCGCACAATTATTGGCACTCCGCCCCGGTCTAACCTAACCTGTTTTTAGCTAATAGTGTGCAGTAATGGGGCCATCCTATTGAACAAATGAGACAAACTCCTTTGGTAATAGGCTTTTCACAGAATATCATTATGTAATGTGATTTACATACAAGCGAAGGTCCATCTGGGAACAGAAATACTACAGGGAAATTAAACGGCATACAACATGATCTGATGTGTGTGTGTGTGTGTGTGTGTGTGTGTGTGTTTGTATGGCGCTTATGAGGCTTGCTAGTTTGACTAATTTACGCGAATCGGTTGTTTTGAACAGTTTATTTTAATGAATCGATTCAATAAACTGATTCAGAAGTTCTTTACAAATCATGTGGTCCGTGGCACATTATATGATTTAAAACTTTCAGCAAAGTCAAATGTTGGCATATATTGAATTTTATGATACATTTTCTGTAAGGGTGTTTATGCATCCCAATTCAGTTTGTTAAACTTATGATTCTACTCAGAGAAATTTTTACAAAATACAGTAAAATTAAAAAAAAAAAAAAAAAATTAAAAGTAATACAGTTATAATTAGGTCCTTGAAAATCTATAATACACATTTATATATACATTACCAAAAATTTAAAGAAAAACATTTAAGAATGTTTAAATTAAAATTAATAATTTATAAAAAATGTATGTAGAAACGTACATTGTATGCTTTAATAAAAAGCCATTTATTAAAACCAGTTTGTATTTTGAAGACTTTTTTTCTGCTATTTGGCTGAAATATAAAATAACATTTCTGCTATTTGGCTGAAAAATTACTGAAAAGTTTTGTCATTTTTTTTAATAAAAAGCCAGCCATATACACTATATTGCCAAAAGTTTTGGGACGTCTGCCTTTACATACACATGAACTTTAATGACATCCCATTCTTAATCCACAGGGTTTAATATGGAGTTGGCCCACTCTTTGCAGCTATAACAGCTTCAACTCTTCTGGGAAGGCTTTCCACAAGGTTTAGGAGTGTGTTTATGGGAATTTTTGACCATTCTTCTAGAAGCGCATTTGTGAGGTCAGGCACTGATGTTGGACGAGAAGGCCTGGTTTGCAGTCTCCGCCCTAATTCATCCCAAAGGTGTTCTATCGGGTTGAGGTCAGGACTCTGTGCAGGCCAGTCAAGTTCCTCCACACCAAACTCGCTCATCCATGTCTTTATGGACCTTGCTTTGTGCACTGGTGCGCAGTCATGTTGGAACAGGAAGGGGCCATCCCCAAACTGTTCCCACAAAGTTGGGAGCATGAAATTGTCCAAAATGTATTGGTATGCTGAAGCATTAAGAGTTCCTTTCACTGGAACTAAGGGGCCAAGCCCAACCCCTGAAAAACAACCCCACACCATAATCCCCCTCCACCAAACTTTACGCTTGGCACAATGCAGTCAGGCAAGTACCGTTCTCCTGGCAAACGCCAAACCCAGACTCGTCCATCGGATTGCCAGAAAGAGAAGCGTGATGCGTCACTCCAGAGAACATGTCTCCACTGCTCTAGAGTCCAGTGGCGGCGTGCTTTACACCACTGCACTGCACTGCGCTTTGCACTGCACTTGGTGATGTAAGGCTTGGATGCAGCTGCTCGGCCATGGAAACCCATTCCATGAAGCTCTCTACACACTGTTCTTGAGCTAATCTGAAGGCCACATGAAGTTTGGAGGTCTGTAACTATTGACTCTGCAGAAAGTTGGCGACTTCTGCGCACTGTGCGCCTCAGCATGTGCTGACCCCACTCTGTGATTTTTACGTGGCCTACCACTTCGTGGCTGAGTTGCTGTTGTTCCCAATTGCTTCCACTTTGTTATAATACCACTAACAGTTGACCGTGGAATATTTAGTAGTGAGAAAATTTCATGAATGGACTTATTGCATAGATGGCAACCTATCACGGTACCACGCTTGAATTCACTGAGCTCCTGAGAGCAACCCATTCTTTCACAAATGTTTGTAGAATCGTCTGCATGCCTAGGTACTTGATTTTATAGACTTTTGGCCATGGAAGTGATTGGAACACCTGAATTCAATGATTTGAAGGGGTGTCCCAATACTTTTGGCAATATACTGTAGTGTATTAAAACCAGCATTTCAAATGTTAAAAAACTTTTTTGTAACTTTTCTGCAATTTTGCTAACTTCCTCCCAGTTCGTTTTTAGCGGTTAATGGTTTGTTACATTGGCGGTAACTGTTTTAGTTTTGTGGGAAGGTGTGTGTGTGTGCGTGTGTGTAAATATGCATATACATAGGCTATATATTGTATTGTATTCAGTTGTTTTTTTGGTTTTTTTTGGTCTTTTTTATGGGGACAAAAGTGTGTCCCAATGTGCTTTATTATGTGATATGTGGTAGTATTGTCTGTTAAGATATATTTCTCTAAGCCAGTGTCAAAGATGAATTTCTGTTCAGGAAATCTGAACATACAATAAAGTCAAACAAACAAAGAAATAACTCATCGGTTCTCTGAAAAAGATGGTTCCCATTAGTGATTTGTTAACTCAACCTATTTTGAGTCGAACATGTCCAAAAACGATTGTTTTCTGTTCAGTGAGTCAACAGGAACCACTCACTTTCTCTGATTCAATTGGTTTAGTCCGGTTTTGTGAACCAGTTCACGTGATTCATTGAAAAGATCTGTCTCAAAAGAACCATTTAATGATGGATCGGATGACATTATGCTTGCAGGATGTGATTATCACATCACAATAAATGGGATGATGGGAAATCATTTCTGTGTTCTGCTGCTGGAAACTGTCTGTCTCACAGACCAACAGACACCTCTGATCACTTCACGCAGTGTAACATAAGAATCCGTATACTTCCCAAGCACACACACATGCACAAAGACAGCCCCCTCTTTTGGAATTTTGATTAGTAGAATTCCTTCGGGATGTGGGATTGAGGACAGGAATGGGATAAAGAAGACAAGAGATGAGCGACCACCGACCCTATTTTCCCCCAAATCCTGCCTCTCAGAAAAGCCTCCGAATACACAAAGGAAATGAGGCGGAGCGCCACCTCTCACCTCCAGGGTTTTGATGTGGCGAGCTGTTTGGATACTGTGGGCATTTATTTATTTTATAACTGATCCTGGTTTAGCTCCAGCTGGAGGGAATAAAGCAGATGGAATGTTTTAGAGTGTAAACAGACTTGAGCGCTCTGACATGAAGACTTACACCGGAGGGCAACGTCTACCTCAACATGTCCTGACTGTTAGAACGGGGTGATCTGTGGTGAAAGGGGTCAGTGTGGGAAGTGACCTTGCTTCTTTTCAAGCCCAAATAATGAGAGGTGAACTTTGTCAGAGCGATCGGTGGCAGTTTATCAAAAGATCAAACGATCTGATCATATAGCATCAAGTAGTTGTGAATTTGGTGTGTATTTTATGGTTGTGATGCATGTTAAATTAGTGGGTGTTTGTACAGAAGGAGTTGATACCTGGAGGGGAGCCGTTTTCACATCACTCTCAGTCCTCCGTGCTGTTTATTTATCTAGACAGTGTGTTCTAAACACTGAGAATTTATGAGCGCTTCAACTGTAGGCTTGTGTATCTGTTTAGTTTGGAGTTGTTAGGCTTGTTCTGACAAAAAAAGGCCTCAAAAGTCAGGTTTTTTTTAATGTATTAAATGTTAAATGTTAATTTTAAAACAACAATTTAAACCATATTGGGGAAAAAACAAGCAAAATGTACTTAATTTTTCTTTGTCAAGTTTATGCATAAGTAAATTTCACATATGGAATTAAGTAAACTGTACTTATCTAAGTTAAGTAAAATTAACAAAGAAAATTAGTAATTTTTACTTACCAGTAAAAGGTTGAGTAATTTCTACTTAGTTGAAGATTCCTTTGCAATACTTTTTCTCTGACAATATAACACTAAATTAAACCATACTTTTAAAGTGTATGCTTTACTTAGAAACATCTAAATAAATAACACAATAGATATTGTGTAGACACCATACCTACTGTACATAATAGAAATAACGCGGCACCTGAACTCAGAGACCCCAACTTGGTACACAATACACAGTGATGTTAACATTTGATAGATCGTTTTTGAGTATGAATGTGTCATTTTGAGAAGAAAATGAACTCCAAATGTCACAAAATGGCAAGTTACTAAACCTAACAACAAAAACAATGATAAAACAGTGTAAATGGAGCTGGAAAACACCGAAAAATCAACCTCATTAATTATTCAAACCCCAGTGCATGATGGGAACACCAGTATCAGAAAAGTAGTTTTATTTAATTTTATAACGTTGATATTTATGCTTTAATTTCTACAAGCTTGAATTGAGTACTAATATAGAATTTACTTCTTGCCTGAACTAACTTTTTCATGTAGCAATTACATTTGTTTTTTCTGTGGTATTTACTTAGTCAAGTTTTTTCAGTAGACAACTCTATAAGACAGTTTTAAAAGTTGTAAAAATTACATGATCTAGAACCTTTATACAGTGCGTGCCATTGTAAAGACTGTAAGTCTATCCCTCACAGCCTTGTTTTCATCCGTGTTAAATTCAATATGGCATCTAACCTGACTAAGGTCTATTGGTGGAGCAAAATGGACAATGAAACTAGCAATATTGCGTTTAAAATGTAAGTTACTCAAATATGAACTTCTTGTTTATTGAGCTGTTGTTTAACCCTGAATGTTTCGCCAATCATTATTACATATTCGGGTCTTTAGCGACCGGATCTATATCTAATACGGAGGGATCAATTACAGAAGAATAAAATAAAGCATATTTTATTACCTTTTGGAGTTTGTAAGGGTTCAGTTTGAGCAGATGTTTTATACCATCATCACTGTCCTCATCAGAGCTCATTTCCCAGTACATTCAGCATCTGGCTCATATTCGCATTCTCAAACATATTCCCAAAACTATCATTTTCAACATCTTCAAAATCAATATTTTGATCGCTGACAGCTTCTTCACCAGATCCACCATCAAGTGACACTAATATTTGATTGCAGTACTTGCTCTGCAGTAAATCGCTGAGACATTTCAAGTTTTGCTGATACTTCCTATTCTTTTGTTTTCTGCCTGCAGTAACTATGAGTGAAACGTCACTTCATCATTGTGTATCAGACATTGCCACCTTGTGGAATAAAGGCGAATTGCACTTATTCAGTCATCGAAGATTCAATTATTGTTGTGCAGAAAAAATACTAAAAATTATGCTGTTGGTCTGAAAACACTATGATTGATTTGTGTGCAGTATGAACCAAACTTTACACCTAAAGTTACAATTAGAGGCTTGTACAAGGCATGATCTTATGCTGAACAAATCAGAATACTTTTCCGTCCAAAACCCACATAGCCTACACATACGATTCTGGGTAAGGAATTGCACTACTGAACAAAAATGCATGTTTAGTATGTGTAAGAGAGACAAAAGAGTCACTGACAATTTTCCACTTCCTAAAACTCATTAAAATCAGTAAAATGGCCAGATTCCCATAAGGTGTGAGAGAGCAGGAAAACCAGCATCCTCTACCTTTGTATGTGTGTGGGGGTGTGTTTTGTTTTTATTATATAATTTTACAGCTTTGCTACTTGTTTTTTCCGTTTTACATCACTGGTAGAAGTGAGTTAACTGAAGACGCACAGGACATGAAAACGAGGTGATAAAGCGAGACTGTGGTTGTGATTGTGTATTCCTATGTGTCTGTGTGCATATGTGTGTGTGTGAGAGAGGATGTTAGTTTAAAGCTGATATTCCCACTGAGATTCCTTTACCTTAATAACAATGAGAGGAGTTTCTGGTGTTTCCTTTGAGCTTTTATTGAGCATGAAAACATACACACATACACACGCACATAGTGCGACAGGAACCAACTAGAACAGAGAGCCACGTGCTGAAAGACAACATCCACATCTCTTCAGAAAAAAAGAGCGGATACTCTCTTAGAGCTAATTTTGGCCATACGTTGTTACACACACACATGTTGTGTTTTCATGTTTTATGGGGACTTTCCATAGACATAATGATTTTTATACTGTACAAACTCTATATTATATCCTACCCCTAAACCTACCCATCACAGAAAACTTTCTGCATTTTTACATTTTCAAAAAACATCACTTAGTATGATTTATAAGCTGTTTTCCTCAGGGGAACCAAAAAATACCCCCAAGGACAAGGATTTCGGATATTGCCATTTTTGTGGGGATATTTTGTCTCCATAATGGAGGGTTTACCAGGCCACACATACATATCAATATCAATATCCATATATGCAATTAATATAGAAATTTTTTGAAATATCTTATATACTGTATATACTATTCAGAAGTTTGGCGTCTATAAAATGTAATAGTTTTGAAAGAAGTCTCTTATGCTCACCAAGGCTGCATTTATTGGCTCAAAGTACAGTACTGTTACAGTAAAAACAGTAATATTGTAAAATATTATTACAATTTACAATACATATTTTCTATTTGAATATATTTTAAAATGTAATTTATTCCTGTGATGGCAAAGCTGAATTTTCAGCAGCCATTACTCCAGTCATCAGTGTCACATGATCCTTCAGAAATCATTCTAATCTGCTTAAGAAACATTTTTTATTATTATGTTGAAAACATTTGTGCTGCTTAATACGTTTGTGGAAACCATGATACATATTTAATAAGAACAGCATTTATTTGAAATGTAAAAGTCTTTACAGGAGTTTATAGAAATAATTTGTATAATTGCAGCTTTAGTTCTTGTGATTGTGAAATAATTCACATGCTGTTTATGATAATGTTCTTATTTAATATAAATATTTTCCTCATATCATTATGTATTTGATTTAGTTTTATCTTATTTTCTGAATCTATTACTACAATTCAAAAGTTTCAAACAAGTATCTTCAGAAGTAGCCTTCTTTGACACTAAACAAAAGTATTTTCAGCCAACATTTTGTATAACTTACAATGATTAGAAGTCAGGAATAAAATAAAATGATCAGGACTGGCTTAAGTATTTCCTTGGATGGAGGAGTGACAGTTTGTAAACACCAGATCCCAGTCAAAATGTTTGGACATTATAGAAAGCCTCATTGTGAACTCACTTTCCCATTGTGAGTCTATGTGAATGTTACCTGTAACAGTATGGAAAACACAAACTGTGTGTGTGTGTGTGTGTGTGTGTGTGTGTGTGTGTGTGTGTGTGTGTGTGTGTGTGTGTGTGTGTGTGTGTGTGTGTGTGTGTGTGTGTGTGTGTGTGTGTGTGTGAGATTTTTTTTTCCATCACTGCCTGCTCTTGCAATCATACATACATGCTCAGGCGGAACTAAAGGTCTGGCTCCACTCGACACATGAGTAGAGTACACCGTCATCCATCTAGAATTATATTAGCACACATGTGGGGAAAAATGCCATCCGTACGAACACTTTTTGGTTTAAGAGATGAATTGATATCATCATAGTCCCAAGGGAAACATTTCTTTAATGTGAGTGTATGTGTGTGCTGGAATGCTGTCTCTGTCCTCCCAACGCAAACATCATTAGCCCTAAACACATGACCTCTGATTCATCACTATGTTGTAGCTTTGGAGGTAGATGATCAGGGTGCTGTCTGCCCAGAGGAAAATTTTATTGCTAGATGTTTATTCTAAAGTTTGGAGAAATAAATGTAGAAACATATAGCTGGTGTATTGAATTGCATACAGATTGATTTTCATATGGCTCCAGACTGCAAATGGTTGTAAATACAACAAAAATGTAAAATCTAGCTGCTTTGGAAGGATTCGTGCATGTTCATAATGTGGTTTTGTCTTTTTAGAGTGTGTGCCAGTGTTTCCTGCATAAATAACGAACAGTGTGAATCCTGATGTCTGATTTATGAAGAAATTACGCTTATGATCCATCAGTGAAGAAGATTCACTCGTAAGTTAGCTTGTATGAATCAAACCTGCTCAGTTAGTGATGTTTTGAGGACAGTTACTGAACTCACAAGTAACTCCTTTACTGAACCAGGAGTCATTTTTTCAATAATGGCAATTCTAAATGAACTGGGAAGCATTTCTGTGATGTGAACATTTTTTATAAGATCGTGATATATATATATATATATCTCATAGATATCGTATATATGTGTGTGTGTATCATGACAACTCTTGGATTTTAGCATGATATGACAATATTAATGTATTTGGTCTTAGCAGAATAGATCAGTAAGACATACTGCTTCAGTACAAATAGCATATATAAAATGACCCATAGCAGATCTATACAGGTGGAGCTGGGGAAGGTTGAGGGTTTCAAAGGAACTCTGAAAGCGCACTGCTATAGTGCAACACTAACCAGCTATTTAAATGTTGAGCAGCAAGCTTATTGGGTGCAGATGCGACATGAACCAATCAGCTTGTGCCATGTATTTAACGAATATCATCAGGTTGAGTTATCAGCCTGCGGCATCTGGAGTTTCATGACAGAACTTGGTATATATTTGACAAAAAGAAATGATTGGTTTTTGGAGCACATTTATACTAATAGTCTATATTTAGTATAGCCGAGGGGTGAAAACTTTTGAACAGGATGAAGATGTCCACATTTTTCTTATTTTGTTTAAATATAATTTTTTTTTTCATTTAGTACTGCCCTTCAGAAGCAATAGAAGATACGTACATGTTTGCTGGAAGACAAATTAAGTACAATTTACCCTGATCTTCAAATTCAAAATGTTTTCACCCCCCGGCTCTTAATGCATCGTGTTTCTTTCTATCTGGAGCATCAGTGAATGTTTGAACCTTTTTTAATAGTTGTGTTTGAGTCCCTCAATCGTCCTCAGTGTGAAAAGACGGATCTCAAAATCATACAGTCACTGCTGGAAAGGGTTCAAATATGCAAAAGATGCTGGAAAACTGAAGAATTTGCAGGACCTGGAAGATTTTTCTGAAGAACATTGGGCAGTTTAACTGCTCAGGACAAACAAACAACCATCACAAAACAAAAAAACAGCCGTGGATCATCCAGGTAACGACACATTGTATTAAGAATCATGGGTACATAAACTTTTGAATGGGGTGATTTTTATAAATTCAGCTATTTTTTTGTCTTGTGGCCTATATGTAAACATCCTTTATGTAAAATATCTTATTCAGGACAGTACTAAATAAAAAATAGCATGCATTTTGTATAATCCCTCTTATTTTTTTTTTATTATTCACATTTTCACAGATTCTGCAATGGGTGTGTAAACTTTTGAGCAAGACTGTATATGTTAAAATGTCCCTTCAGCCCTGCATTGCACAGAAAGTTTGGTCTAATTTAATAGATTTTGTTGAAATGTTTAAGATCATTCTGACTTTTGAATGCAGAATCTGTATCTTGGTAAATCTGAGCACTGTTTGCGACAATATTGAGGTCTTTTGCTATTTATTTGCTACATATTTACTTTCCTTTAAATCCCATTGCTGTCTAGAGACACAAATGAGATGTTAAAGTGTCTCACTTGTGATTTCTTTCCTTTAGGTGTGTCTGTGTGTGTATGCCTGCTGTGCTGAAAGGTCGGGTTTTTCATTCATCACACCAGTGTATGTGTGTGTGTGTGTGTTTGTATGATGATGATGATGATGTTGTCTACACAGATAACCTCACGTCTATTTATCAGTGGCTCTGAGAGCAAACTAAAGATGTTTATCTGATTGTCTTCATGGTTCAGAGAGTCTGTGTTTCCACTCTTCCCTAAATCAACACATTCTCACAGCACTTATGGGTGTGAACCTCTTAGGCCCGTTTCACACATTCATCGTGACAACAACAGCAAAGTATGTGACACTAAACAAATTTAAAGTAATTTCACTCAAAGGATATGTTCATTTCTGTTGTAGTTTTTACAGATCTACAGCTCTATGCAGACAATGAAGTGATTTCTGGGTTATACTTTCCTTAAGTACCAGCCATAAAATAGTTATTGGGAGTGTACCATTGAGAATTATTACATATTTGATCTTCATGAAATCTAATTTAAATAAGGAAATGGACCACAATTACATCCAAATGCTAATTAATCTACATAGAATGAAACCAAACCCCAAAGTGTAGCTATAAATGGCCCAAATGATCTGAATTCAGTCCATTTTCCTTATTATGAAGTGCATTATGAGTGTCTGTCACTATTTACGTGCTAGTTTTTTTTTACCGTGAACACTTTTGCTTTAATGACATATCTAAAAAGAAAGCTGACATATACACTATATTGCCAAAAAGTTTGATATGTATATGAACTTTAATGGCATCCCAATTTTTAATCCGTAGGGTTTAATATGGAGTTGGCCCACACTCTGCAGCTATAACAGCTTCAACTCTTCAGGGAAGGCTTTCCACAAGGTTTAGGAGTGTGTTTATGGGAATTTTTGACCATTCTTCTAGAAGCGCATTTGTGAGGTCAGGCACTGATGTTGGACGAGAAGGCCTGGCTCGCGGTCTCCGCTCTAATTCATCCCAAAGGTGTTCTATCGGATTGAGGTCAGGATTCTGTGCAGGCCAGTCAAGTTCCTCCACACCAAACTTGCTCATCCATGTCTTTATGGCCCTTGCTTTGTGCACTGGTGCGCAGTCATGTTGGAACAGGAAGGGGCCATCCCCAAACTGTTCCCACAAAGTTGGGAGCATGAAATTGTCCAAAATGTCTTGGTATGCTGAAGCATTAAGAGTTCCTTTCACTGGAAATAAAGGCCAAGCCCAACCCCTGAAAAACAATCCCACACCATAATCCCCCTCCACCAAACTTTACACTTGGCACAATGCAGTCAGGCAAGTACCGTTCTCCTGGCAACCTCCAAACCCAGACTCGTCCATCGGATTGCCTGACAGAGAATCGCGATTCGTCACTCAGAGAACACGTCTCCACTGCTCTAGAGTCCAGTGGTGGCGTGCTTTACACCACTGCATCCGACGCTTTGCATTGCACTTGGTGATGTAAGGCTTGGATGCAGCTGCTCGGCCATGGAAACCCATTCCATAAAGCTCTCTATGCACTGTTCTTGAGCTAATCTGAAGGCCACATGAAGTTTGGAGGTCTATAGCTATTTAGCTTTTTTTGCAGAAAGTTGCCGACTTCTGCGCACTGTGCGCCTCAGCATGCACTGACCCCACTCTGTGATTTTACGTGGCCTACCACTTCGTGGCTGAGTTGCTGTTGTTCCCAATTGCTTCCACTTTGTTATAATACCACTAACAGTTGACCGTGGAATATTTAGTAGTGAAGAAATTTCACAAATGGACTTATTGCACAGGTGGCAACCTATCACGGTATCACGCTTGAATTCACTGAGCTCCTGAGAGCGACCCATTCTTTCACAAATGTTTGTAGACATTTTTTTTCAAACAATGGGTGAGTAGATCATGATGCATTTTAAGTTTGTTTTGTGCTTAAAATTTTGTAATCAGATACGGATTTCAAAATGAATATGCACCGCTCACAGATGCAGGATATGTGAAACAAGCCTTAGTCATAGTTTTCCGAGAACACGCTCTGACATAAAGTGGCAGTCACAAAGACACACACACAAACAGCTGTCTGCCTCTCACCCCTGGTGATACATAATCTGGGGTGGCTTTGAGGAACAGCGACATTTTCACGGATGTTAAAATGACATTCCAGTAATTTCCATGGATCATAAAGACCTACAGCTAGCAGCATGAGACATGAACCACCATATGATCTAAGGCACAGATGTGAGGATATTACACACACACACACAGCAGTCAGTAAGAATGGAAGGGGGGCAGATAAAAGAGAGAGAAGTAGAGAACGAGAGGGTTGTGACAGCAACACATATTTGCAGGAAAGAGGGAGGGAAACAGCTGAGAGGTTTTTTAGATGCAAGTGTTTTTTGGCACAGCTTGTCCACTTAGTTTTGGTCTCTTTCTCTCCCTCTCTCCCCCTCTCTTCCTTTCTTTCTGTCTTTCCTTTCCGCCAACAGCCTTGTTAAATGTGATGATGAAAACATTTCCACATGTGCTACCAGTTTGGCCTGCTCTCTCCCGCTAAAAAAAGCGTTGTTTCTCTACTACACACACATTCTGATAAAACACTACAGAGTCTTATAAAAGACGTTCACTGTTTGATGTAACATATTCTAACTGATGTAGTCAGATATTGCTGGATTTTTAATGGCAAATTTAGTTTATTCATTCAAATTATTTGGATTAGGACTGTTGAACTGACAAAGCCAGGAAACAGAATCAGTCTGTCAGCACATTCTAAAAAAGTGTGGTCTCAAAGTGTGTTAAAAATGTTCATTGTGTAAAAAGACAGTGTCTGTAAAGGCAAGGCAGTCAGTCATTTTGATCTGATGGATTTGGAAAGATTACCTTTAGGGAGACTCAGGAACAGACACACATACATGTTTACTTAGTTATCTAAATGGGAACATACCATGGCATATTTTGTGTGTGTGTGTGTGTGTGTGTGTGTGTGTGTGTGTGTGTGTGTGTGTGTGTGTGTGTGTGTCATGGTAAACCCTACATTGAGACAAAATGTCCCCACAAAGATGGCAATATCCAAAATCCGTGTCCTTGTGGGGACATTTTTGGTCCCCATGAGGAAAACAGCTATATTTCTCTAAGTGATTGTTTTTTGAAAATGTAAAACTGCAGAACGTTTTCTGTGATGGGTAGGTTTAGGGGTAGGTTTGGGGTTAGGGGAATGAATATACACTGAAATAAAAACAATTTCACTTTTGCAAGTTTTTGCACGCAGATTTTTAAAGTCAATTTCACATATGGAATTAAGTAAACTCTACTTAACTAAGTTAAGTAAAATTAACAAAGAAAATAAGTAATTTTAACTTGGCCAGTAAAAGGTTGAGTAATTTCTACTTAGTTGAATGTTTTTTCACTCAAACAATATAACACTGAATTAACGTGTATGCTTTTAACATGTATGCTTTACTTAGAAACATCTAAGTAAATAATACAGTATATTATTGTATAGACATCATATCTACGTAATAATAAACTCAGTACCCTATACCGAACACAGAGACCTCAATACTTTGTACACAATACACAATGACAGTAACATTCAATGGATTGTTTTGGAGAATGAATATGTCATTTTGAGTAGAAAATGAACTCCAAATGTCACAAAATGGCAAGTTACTAAACCTAACAACAAAAGCAATGATAAAACAGTGTAAATAGAGCTGGAAAACAGCGAAAAATCAACCTTATTAATTGTTCAAGCCCCAGTGCATGATGGGAACACCAGTATCAGAAAAGTTGAAGTTAATTTTATAATGTTGATATTTACACTAATTTCTACAAGCTTGAATTGAGTACTAATATAGAATTTTTTAATTCTTGCCTGAACAAACTTTTTCATGTAGAAATTACAGTTGTTTTTTTCTGTAGTATTTACTTCACCACAGAATCATTTTTATCAGTGAGTTTGTACAGTATAAAATCATTATGTCTATGGAAAGTCCCCATAAAACATGAAAACACAACATTGAAACATTTGAAAATATATTTAAAGAAATCATTTTGATCTCAAAATATGCATTAAATTGAATATATGTATATAATTAATTGAAATATTTTTATTATGAGTATTGTACATTTTATTACTCTTGAGTTTTCCATTAGTATAGCCTTTAATGCTGGTATGGCGTTAAATGATATATAAATTGATCATGAAACTGAGATTTCTATTTCAGACAAATATGTTATGTCCTTATGACTCTGCAGTGTATTCTTATTGTATGATGCCCAATGAATCTAAACATATTTCAGAACAATTAAGTAATTTCTCTTTCTGTCATTCCAGCTAAGAATGAGCTGAACCAATCAGCAAACAGAACACTGCCCCTAGACTGACCCTCAAGACAATGATCCTCTTTCTGTCATCCGGTCCATTTTCCTGTCTTTTTTTTTTCCATGTGCCCACATGCCTTCTCTTTCTCTCTTTCACTCTCTTGCTAGACAGTATCAGAAAAGAGTGTTCAGCTAGAATTTAGTTGTCTCTGATGGTGCAATGATCTCATGAAACTCAGGTGTGAAAGCACTCTTAGTATTTAGTCAGAAGACTGTTTGAATTGTTACTCAACACACAGACTGTTGTACCATTGACTGAGACAAATGAGAGAAAGCAGTATAAACAGGCATTATCTCTTTCTCTTTCTGCTCCGTTATTCAAGCGCTGATAGACTGGATCAATACATGGAATGCCTTTGAACACTGAGCCACAGGTTTGTTTGTTGTGTGATTGTGTGTGTGTGTGTCTGTGGTGGTGGGAGGATCTTCTGGGATAGTGTATGCTGTTTAGTAATGCAGTGTTCGAGTTTTAATGCTGTGCAATAGCATGAAACATGGAATGCCAGAAGTCAGATATCATCCTTCAAGTGTTTGGTTTCTTCAGTCATTTGACAGGTTGCTCTCCTGAGAACATTTGCTAGACTGCACTGCATGTACTGTTTGGTCTAAGGGAGGAATGGTTTGGGGCAGAAAACTTCTTTCCATCACCAAAAAAAAAAAAAAAAAATGCAGTCTTGCTCTTTCTCCCACACACACACTTTCTCTTTGTTTCTCTCTGTATGAATGAGGTCTGTACTGGCGGGATCAGCTAATCCTGCTGGAATGCACGAGGAATGTGAAAGATGAGTCAGGGATTGAGAGAGAGATTGAGAAAGAGGGATTATGTGGGTAGCATATCAGGAATTATCTAATAGTCCTTCCTATCAGAGCCACACATGACCACCATGTACGCAGAAAATTGAATTAGTGGTGTTAAGAGTTCATTTTTACAGTTAGTCATTGTCATATTCATTATTAATTCACTAGTCATTACACTTTGAATGAAATAGCACACAATTTTAGTTGATAAAAAAACATTTTAGGTTGTGGAAATAGTTACATAATTAATCTCATATATATCAAAAGAAATTAATACTTCTATTTAGGGGTCAATGACATGGCGCATATTTGTGTGTCTGAACGCATTATTTCCTTTTAATTTATTTCGTTTTGTTATCTTAAACCCCCAAAATGTCAGGTGGTGCAACTGTCCGAACAAATGAACAGACTAAGAAAACCATTTAAAATGGTGTCTTAATAATAATAATAATAATAAACTAAATACTATGGCATCATTTTAGGTTCACTTTCCATGTCAGGTGGTACAACTACATTACATATACATATAACTATTTAGTTGTACCGCCTGACATAAAAACAGTCAAAAAATGAACTTAAAGCCACAATATGTAATTTTTCGCCGCTAGAGGTCGCTTATTCAAAACAAAAGCGTAGCTTGATGACGCCTTGATTTCGCGGAGCTTTTATTATGCCGCAGACGACCGCTTCCGCTTCTTCCGGTCGTGTATGTGGGGTAACGCAGTGCTGTTTTATCATATTAGATACATTATTTGAGTGTGTTGAAAGTTATGTTATAATGCTACTCTGTGCGTTAGCTCGGCAGCTACTACAAGACACTTGTTGCACATTGCAATAAGCTAGATCGATATTAGGCATGGTAAAACATGGTACTCGCTGTAAATCAAGAAAACGAGATTTAAACAATAAGACTAACTGTGTTAAGCTATATAACTATGATTAGTTTTCTGTCGATGAATGTATCCAAACAGTTGCTCACCTGTCTAATAAAACACATAATATATTAAAGCGTCTTTGGTGTTTCGAGGGTTCGACGGAAATCGAGGGTACCATGGGTATGATGTCATTGATAGGCGATGCACAGACACGGTCTGTGTCCTGGTTAAAATTGCTTATTTGTCTGGATTTAAACATTCTTGGAAACATTTGGGATACTGAAGTACACAAGTCAACAAAATATATAACATTGTTCTAGTGTTTTTTGGATATTTTATTTCAAAAATCTTACATATTGTGCCTTTAAACACTTTGAAATGTTATTTAACAACTGAAACTTGTTTAAACACATTGTTCATGACTCAAAAATATGCATTACATCAGTTTTGAAAATATTTTTAAAAAACAGCTTTATTTGTCAATGATCCATATATATTATGCATTAAATTGATAAAAAGAGACAGTAAATTAGTAATGTTACAAAAGATTTCTATTTCAAAAGGCCATTCTTTTGAACTTTACATTTATCAAAGAATTCTGGAAAAAAGTTTTCAGAAAAATATTAAGCAGCACAACTGTTTTCAACATTGATAATAATAAGAAATATTTCTTGAGCAGCAAATCAGCATGAAGGATCATGTGACTGAAGACTGGAGTAATGATGCTGAAAATTCATCACAGGAATTAATTATATTTAGAAAATGAATTACACTAGAAAACAGTTATTTTAATTTGTAATAATATTTCAATTTTTTTTTTTACTGTTTTTACTGTAGTTTTGATCAAATAAATTCAGCCTCTGTAAACATGAGACTTTAAAAAACTAAAATTTAACTGTTATCAATCTGCATTTAATTCTTATTTCAAAATTTTTATTTGAATATCTTTGATTTTCATGTCATATTTTCCTCAATAGTATGTTTGTACTAAAATTGTTTTGTCTATGCATTTTTCACTGAGAAATAAAAAAAGCCCTTAAACAAAAATGTCTTTGGTATTTTGTTGGGGAGATTAACACTGTTAAAGAGAGACAGGGACACTATCTTTTCCCTACTGCATGCTGTTTTACCCTGTTTTCGTTATATATCTGTATGCAAATGCTTTGATAGTATAAATGTAAAATATTTGTCATGCCAACTGAGTACATTTGATAATTGAAATTGAGAGCGAGAGACTGATGGACTGAACACGTTATAGATGCAATATCAAACAAACTTTTCAGGACCACTAAAGACTGGATTTTACAAGCATGTCTTCACACAATCACAATGGTCCACTATGTCAGTCAACGGTACATCTTATGTTGTCTGCAACTTTCGGCGGCTTGAGTCTGTCCCACACCTGGGTGGTTTGTTTCATACTTTCTCCTCTTGAAAGCTGCGTAGATGTGAGACATGTTTTATCAGGATTCGTTCACTCTGACGGTTGGCACATTGCGTAAAGGTTTAGCTCTTCTAAACCTGCGTGTCTGCACTTGTCTTTAGATGCTGTTGGTTTTTTTTCTTCTTCCTGAAATCAGGACAAACCAGATAATGTGGGTGAATTACTGTAACTGACTAGCTAGCTTTTCTTTTCTTTTCTTTTTGACATGATTTTTTTGTGCCTGGATTTGTGTCTGAATGCTCATAGGGAAAAAGCTAATTACTGTCTGGACCGATGTCACTCTACAGAGTCAAGGAACACTTGGGGCTTTGGAGAGCTGCTTTGACATCACTTAAGTCCTACACACACACACACACACACACACACACACATGTGTGTGTGTAAATTCAAGCATGTGGAAGTGTTTCATTGTGTGTATGTGTGTGCTTATATGTGTGTGATCATTTGCTGAAACACTCTAGAGACAGATGGGGCAGTAATAGCTGTAAATATGATGGAGAGAACGAGAACGTTAATGTTTCTGTTAATGTTTGTCAATACGGGGAACAGTGTTGACTGTTTTCGTCAAGCTCAATCATTCAAACCTGTTACCAAAGTTAGTGTATCAAAAACAAGGAAATAATTGAATTGATGGGAAATATAGCTACACTGATCAATAACTATAAAGCAACATTTGTAATCAGGGGCATAGGAATGACTTTGACATTGGGGGACATTTTGGCCACTATGAATCAACGTCCATCCCACCACCATAATAGTAACATACAGTATGGTGACATCGTACAACATGTATGGAATCACAAACAGCAAAAAAATAAACAAAATCATCCAATCTGTTTATTATTAGACAAAGATTTATGGCTTTGATTTTCTAGCAGTTTTAGAGTTTACCATGTTTCATAAAAAAATATATTTTATATAAAATATTGTTCATAAATCATTTTCATAAACTTAAACCTATAACTTTTTTTTTTTTCACTTTTTAAACTTTTAGTTTGGCTTCAACAATAATCTGCCAAGGGTCTTCCTTAAAATAAGACCAAACTTAAGTTTGTGCTCCCAATATTACATTTTTTATGACAGTTTTTTGACATGGATATTTTTGTCCTCTATGGACCTATGTGTAACTTTTTTAAATTGATGCACAAGGGTTAAATGTACTATGTATGTTAACATTTAGTCGGTTGGAAGTCAGAGTCCCTGCTACTGAAGTCAAAGAGCTTGAATAGGTGCTTGAAAACAATTATTAAGTGGACTCAAGGCTTATGAGAAACTAAGCATATTGTATTATTTCTATTTATTGATTGAGGAATTGGCATTGAACAGGCAGCAACTCAACCATCCTTGCATTTAATCCATTACAATTATGAATCAATTTTAAAACCTCACCTCACACCCTGCAGTGCCACCTGCCTCTCCTTTTGTCTCTTCCATGGCTGCATCATGGTTCTCCTAATAAATTAACAATTGTAGCCTATATGATATTGCAAACAAAGTAATAGTGGACTTATATATGATCAGTTATGTTTATCTTGGGCTCTTCTGTATGTGGAAAATTTATAAAAGGCACAAACTTTCACATATTCATCATTAATTCCTTTTAAGACCTCACCTCACACCCTCCACCTGTTACTTCATCTGTAACTCCTTCATGTGCCACTCCTTCCTCACCTGCCTCTTCCCTGATGGTACCAGCCTTCCCCTGATGACACATTATATAATTTTTTAAATGTAAATATAGGCTTGGTAAATGATAGGTTATGATGTTGTCCTGTCCTTGTGTAAAATGTGTTGTATAATTACTTACACTAACCTTACTCTTTGTAAAAAACTTCAGGTACATTATTTCCTTTGATGGTTTTAATTTTTTCTGGGGTGGCATTATGCTGAAATGAGATGACAGAACATTTTACTTTTGCTAAGGTTAACACAAAGAAATCGATTGCCAGCTATATCTATATATATGTGGCTAGCTATCTAACGTAACGTTAGTTAGCACCTCTCGCAAAGCATAACACACGTGCCTTTCAAAATTCCATTGTTGATTTAATCGTCATATGCCTCATATCCATAATTCAATTTTAAAAAGTTTGCTAATTTCAACCGCTTGACTGAGACTAATTTACCTCATACAAAGTCGAGTCGTATTCCAGTTCAAGCTGGTGCGCACCGGTAACGTATTTGTATGTTCCTAGTGTAATGTTAACTTCTCTCTACCAATCAGATGCTCCGAGTCTGACTATAGGTGAAAAGTGAAGAATATGAAGCTGGTGACTGGCGAATGGTGATTATTCAAACATAGCATGAAATGGGAAGGTTTGACATATCACTCTGGGTTTGACTTGCTGGCAAAACCGAATATCTTCTTTGTCGCGCTTTCAAAATAAAAGTTCCAAATGTACAGTTTTTGTCCCTGCGGTATAGGCTAATTTTTGGGTGGGACACATGCAGCATTTTCCAATATTGAGGGGGACACGTCCCCCCCGTCCCCCCAGGTTCCTACGCCCAATGCTTGTAACGTGTAGCCTGTTTTAGTTTCGTTTTCACTGTGTTCTGTTCCTGTTTTGCCTGCCTTAGTTCTCTAGTTAGTTTCCCTGGTTGTTAATCAGTTCTCACACCTGCTCCGTTTTACCTTGATTTAAGCCCTGAGTTTCCTTAGTTCTGGGTCTGGTATCGTCTTTGTTTAGTGTGGTTGAGAATTAGGGTGCTTTCCCACTAGCAGTTTCGGTGCGCACCCGGGTTCGATTGACGTCAGTGTTCGGTTCGTTTGGATGATGTGAACGCTGTCTTCTGAACTCGGGTGCGCACCTGCGAACCGTACCCGAGTCCGCTTTAAAGGGTGGTCTGGGGTACGATTCAATGTGAACTCCGGTATGGTTCGCTGCTGATGTGAACGCAATCGTACTAAATCGCAGAAGTGAACCGCTATTAATGACGTATGATTTGATAATGTATGTGTTTGTATGTGTTTCACTCATTTTCCTGGCGAGCGTGACTGACGTACTGCAAGCAGAAAGCTGTAGATCTCATTTCTGCTCGTCTTCAGCGTTCTTTAGAGCATTTGCAGTACATTCGCGGCAGATAGACGCAAGTGCCATTACGTACTGAAGCTTTAGAAACAAAACCAACGGTTCAAGAACAAAAATATAAAAGTGAGGTGAGCAACGTTATGCATTTTGCCGCCTTCACGCTCGCTGTCGTTGCTGAGCAACCGGGTAAACAGCTGCTGCTTTGATGACGCAAACACACCCCGGTTCGGACGCAAATAATATAATATGAACACAGTCCAGCGGGGGCAGGGGGCAGGGGGCAGGGGGCAGGGGGCAGGGGGAGGGGGGAGCAATCGAACTCGGGTTCGGTCCAGGCAATCGAAACAAGTGTGAAAAGCACCCTTAGGGTACGTTTACATGATGTACTAAAAATGGAAACGCTTTTCCTTTCCGTTTTTGCGTACAGACGACAACATTGTCAAAACTATCCCCATTCACACGGATCAGCAAAAACGACTAAAAACGCTGTATTATTCATGCCAGGCCAGTAGTTGGCGATGTCACTTTGTAAAGAAACATTACACACCTAATGACTGAACACAGGCCCCTGTTTTCAGGCCCCCAAAATGCTTTTGTCGCGTAAATGAACAGCCAAAACTCATAAAAAGTTTTCCATTTGTTAGTTAAAAACAGTGTCAAACAGCCCCTCAGATCTGTGTTCCTTTGTTCCTTTGTTCCTTTGTGGGTTTAATAAAGACTGTTTTTCGATTCCTTGTCTTCGTGCCGTATTATTGCAGCCACAGCATGACACCTTATTACCTTTAGGCTAATGTATTAATTTATTTCATTTATTAATTTATTTTCATTTATTCATTCATGCTACTTTGTATTTATGTATTTTTGAACATTTTGTCTATTATATTTGTATATGTTTTTATCCAATACATGATACATCTTTTCATATAGGATGGATTAATACACCAGTTGTAACTATTGTAAGTTAACTTTGAATATCTCTGTGATAGAAGATGAGAACCATTTCTTGTATGATTGTTCTTTCTGTTCATAAAGTATGTTTTTGTTTAATTACATTACGAAACCGATTTAAAGGGGCCCTATTATGCTTTTTTCACCTTTTCAACTTATTGTAGTTGTGTTTTCTATTAACAGATCCAATATAAGTTTTATGTTGTTGCTACGATGTAAACAAAGGGCAAAGCTTTGCCTCCACTAGCCTGCTAACATTACATTATTGATGTAGTGTTTACTGTAGCTTTTGTAAGACTGTTCACCGCCCCTTAGGAAAATTAACCATGATTTTGTGATCGATTACTGATTGTATTACCATAGTTTTCCGACAAATATGATTAAATGGTGGATAAATTTTTTTTATTTTTTTTGCTTTTTTTAATTTATTTTTTAATTAAATGCATAAAAGAACAGTAACAACAATTTTTTATCATTGTCATTGGTGGATAACATTGTATCTATAATCTATAAGAAAATTACACAAAAAAACCATACCACTCTGAAACGTCCTGTGAAATCCGTGCCTGCTGTCTGTGCTTGAAATCCGTTCTGCATGATCCTTTTTGTCATTAATATTGTCAGGGTCTGAATCTGGCTCGAATTGGTTTGAAATTGATCCTTAAAGGTGCCGTATGTAAGATTGACAGCTAGCGGTTGAAATGGGTACTGCAGTCTAAATTCAAAATATTGGAGAGAGTTGTTTCCCCTGCCCCCTCCTCCTCAGACTCGATGCTCACGTGGGTTGCCAGTTTGAGGACACGCAACTGGAACGAGCGCAATTGACAATGGAAGGCGAGGAGACTCACACACTGTAAGTTGATGAGTTGATTATGATGAGTTGATATCGCATTTTAATATGGTCCTGTTCATAGAGATTTTTAGATGGGTGCTGAGGCTTTTTAGGTCGGGTAGAATCTGCAATCTCTGATCCAGTTTGTTCTGGCTGCCATGGCTACAATACGCTGTGTTTTCCGCCAACTGGCAACCATGTGGTGGCGAAATACTATTGGGTAAACTGGCAAAAACAGACGTTCCGACACGGAATGCACATTCAAAGTAAAATAACTGGCTGTAGCATTGTTTTTCAGAGAAACAATGTGAACTCAGTATGTTTCCTAAGTATCTGCAAACACATTTTTATGCTTTAGTACAGTCAAAAACTTAAATACAGCATCTTTAATATTTGCATCTGAGTACTAGAGCTCATGGTTATGGTAAGGGCTGTGACATTTCCCGAACACGCGGTAAGCGGTGCCAATCACCACACACAGGACCAGCTAACCAATCACAGCACAAATTTGTATTTCGGAAGGAGGGGCTTCATCGAAACAGGAACTAAACGGCGCGTTCTAGCCAGACTGGGGAGAGAGGTGGTGTATATGTAAAATATGTGAAAAATAATGCGTTTTTTGGAACAATCAAGCATGAAAACATATTCTAGTACACCCCAAAAACAAAATTAAGACTTTAATGTTTGATATTTCTATTTATTTTATTTAATTTTTTGCTAGTTTTGCTTATAGTGTAAGAAAAGTTATCTTCTGAATTGAATTAATATACATTTATCAATAGCTATAAAGCAAAACTTGGGTCATATAGGCCTCATTTATCCATTAATTTATGCTAATATATTTTTAATATATATTTTTGTACATTTCATCTATTATATTTTAATATTTATTTAATTAGAATTGATATTTCTATTTATTTTATTACAAAAACACAGATCTAGATTTTCAAAATGTGTATATTTAGACATATTTACATTTATTAAATAAAACATAAAGTCTAGGGCTGTCACAGAACCAGCTGTGATTTCTCAGTCAACCCACTTATGTGATACCTGTCGGGATGTGTCCCGTTCAGAGTGGTTAGTTACAACCCTAATGTTATAGTAGCATACTCAATTTGTGCTAATTTTTCAGTCTAGACTTTGCAGTGCTTCTTTCTCTTAAAATCGTTCTCTCTCTCTCCTCATCCAGTTTCCACCAAAACCGTAGTGCATGAAAGTATCATCTAACCCCAGTGGGCGTTAGGGGATCTTATCATTAAGGCTAACGGCTAGCTGCAGTGAGTGAGATATAGGGGCTGTCGCGCTGGTCCAGCTCCTGCCGTTAATGAGCACGGGGGCCGTTAGCTGCAGACACAGCTGCTATGATTTAGGCGCCAGTCATCTCTCCATCCCACTACTGACAGATGAGGCGGTGGAGCAATATGTTCTGGGTGAAATCAGAGACAAGGTATTAAGTTGTCTAGGTGTGTGTGTGTGGGTAGGTTGTGCAATCTGCCTTAACACTTTTCGTTTCACTTGCTGTGTATCACATTATATAGAGTGAATGAAAAGATCCTATAGCATTTAAAGAGATTTATGTTATTATTTGCTCACTTTCATGTCATTCCTAACTCTTTTGATTTGTTTTTCTTTTGTACATCACAAACAGTATGTCAGGGAGGATGCTCATGCTGCTATTTTCCATTCAATGTTAGTGAATAACTAAATTTAGGCCTTTCAGCATTTCATTTGGCATCAGGCTCAGAGTAGTTCGCTACAAAAATAATATAATAATAATTATTATTATTTTGCTTTCCAGAGCTCACAGTAAAAAAAACAAAAACAAAAAAAAAACAGATTATCTCAGGCTAGTATTTTTAGATTTCATGCTTGCCCAGTCAATCATTTTCTCTGACCCAAAACAAAATATTGTAAATGTATTTTTTATTTAATATTATAATTCAAATAAAGTAATCATTTTAAAGTTTAAATGTATTTTTCATTTATTTGTATTATGTATTGTAACATTTATTTATTATTAAAATAATATTATTAAAAATACAATTTTAATATTAAAATGTTACATTTTCTTTACAAAGCAAGGCACAAAAATGAACATACGTCAAGAAATGTGTTTTTTTATTGCACTTGGTGTGAACGGGCTTTTAAAGATCAATCAGGAAACTTATTTTTGCAATCATAAGGCAGTGAGCAAACTAACTAACAGATCAAGTATAGAGTGAAACAAGAGGCAGTAGCATTGCATCAATGGAGACAGAGGACACAAAAAAAATTAATGAGGGATTGAATGAGAGGTCAGTGAAAGAGTGAGTTCAATATTGATAGAGGGTCAGAAAGAGAAGGAATCCTCAGGCTGATGGATGAGAGTCAGCCTTTGAGAAGAGACAGAGCAACAGAGACACATGAGCACAACAATACACAACAGTGCAGAAACAGACAGATCGTTAGACGGATGAGCGTGAGTCCTCTCTGCCGGATGGTCACAGTGCTCTGAGCGGGTCGACCAGGAAGGGTTCGGGTGAGGAGTCAAAGTTCATGCTGGGTTTAGGGTCATCCTCACCGACACAGAGTGATGAGTCAAAGGAATGTTCTTAAAGCACTAAATCAACTTTTTCACAAGCTCTCTGAAACTGTGTCAGCCTAGACAGGTAATATGAATGGGTAGTTAAGTAGTGTTGCGGTTAGTTGGGTGGGCTGTTGATTCGTGAGTAACAGGACAGCAGGCCAGACCTGATATGATTTATTGATTTAATAATCAAGATGCATCTATCTGTCTGTCTGCCTTTCTATCTATCGTCTGTCTGTCTGTCTGTTTGCCTTTCTATCTATCGTCTGTCTGTCTGTCTGTCTGCCTGCCTTTCTGTCTATCTATCTATCTATCTATCTATCTATCTATCTATCTATCTATCTATCTATCTATCTATCTATCTATCTATCTGTCCGTCCGTTTGTCCATCCGTCCGTCCATCCATCCATCCATCCATCCATCCATCCATCCATCCATCCATCCATCCATCCATCCATCCATCCATCCATCCAGTCTATCTATCTATCGTATGTCTGTCTGTCTATCTGTCTATCTATCTATTTATTGTCTGTCTGTCTATCTATCTATCTATCTATCTATCTATCTATCTATCTATCTATCTATCTATCTATCTATCTATCTATCTATCTATCTATCTATCTATCTATCTGTCTGTCTATCAGTTTGTAGCAGTAAATGAGGAGATTTCACACCGATCACAAGTTCAGTATGGAGTACCGCAAGGCTCAGTGCTAGGACCGTTGCTTTTCACCCTGTACATGCTACCCTTAGGAGATATCATTAGGAAGCATGGCATTAATTTTCACTATTATGCTGATGATACTCAGCTCTATATTTATTTGCGCCCGGACAAAATTTACCAATTCACAAGATTAACGGAATGCATAGCTGATATAAAAAATCGGATGACTAGTAATTTCCTACTACTTAATTCTGAAAAAAACATTCTAGCATTCAAAGATTCTAATTATTGGACCAAAAACCTCCGCAAGTAGTAACCTAGAATACTGTCTAACACTTGATGGCTGCTCTGTCTAGTCATATGCTCTCAATGCAAAATGCTGAACAGTTAGTTCATGCGTTCATGACCTCAAGGCTAGATTATTGTAATGCTCTACTCGGTGGTTGCCCTGCTCTCTTAATAAACAAACTCCAGCTAGTCCAAAACACAGCAGCTCGAGTTCTTCTTAGAACCAAGAAGTATGACCATATTAGCCTGGTTCTGTCAACACTGCATTGGCTCCCTATTAAACATTGTATAAATTTTAAAATCTTGCTTATTACTTACAAAGCACTAAATGGTTTAGCTCCTTAGTACATGAGCGAGCTCTTAACGCATTATATTCCCTCACGTCTATTGCGGTCTCAAAATTCTGGCCAGTTGATAATACCTAGAATATCAAAATCAACTGCAGGCTGTAGATCCTTTTCCTATTTAAGAAATTTACTTTATTTACTTTTCCTTTTCCACCTAAACTCTGGAACAGTCTTCCTAGCATTGTTCAGAAAGCAGACACACTCTGTCAGTTTAAATCTAGACTAAATCTCTTTACTATGGCATACACATAGAACATTATCAATTTCTATTATTCAAATCAGTTAAATGTTTGTTTTAGCCTGCATTAACTAGGTCAGCCGGAACCGGGAACACTTCCCATAATACCTGATGTACTCGTTACATCATAAGAAGAATGGCATCTACGCTAATGTTAGTCTCTCTGTTTATCCCGAGGTTTACTACAGTCAGCCAGATCCAGGCCGTATCCAGATCAGATGGTGGACGTACGCCTAGACACGACCAACGCATCCCTGAAGTGTCTGCAGAGACTGTCAACTAGACTCTCCCCTGTGAATGCCAGAGCGGCTGTACAGCCGAATTAAATTCTGTGGCATTATTTTCCTGTTACCACTGTGAAGCTGCTTTGAAACAATCTGTATTGTAAAAAGCACTATATAAATAAAGGTGACTTGACTTGACTATCGTCTGTCTGTCTGTCTGTCTGTCTATCATCTGTCTGACTGTCTGTCTGTCTGCCTGTCTGTCTATCTATCCGTCCGTCCGTCCTTCCGTCCGTCCGTCCATCCGTCCATCCATCCATCCATCCATCCAGTCTATCTATCTATCGTCTGTCTGTCTGTCTGTCTGTCTGTCTGTCTGTCTGTCTGCCTGTCTGTCTATCTATCCGTCCGTCCGTCCTTCCGTCCGTCCGTCCATCCGTCCATCCATCCATCCATCCATCCATCCAGTCTATCTATCTATCGTCTGTCTGTCTGTCTGTCTGTCTGTCTGTCTGTCTGTCTGTCTGTCTGTCTGTCTGTCTCTCTCTCTCTCTCTCTCTCTCTACAAACCCGATTCCAAAAAAGTTGGGACACTGTACAAATTGTGAATAAAAACAGAATGCAATGATGTGGAAGTTTCAAATTTCAATATTTTATTCAGAATACAACATAGATGACATATCAAATGTTTAAAAAATGTATCATTTTCAGGGACAAATAAGTTGATTTTAAATTTCATGGCATCAACACATCTCAAAAAAGTTGGGACAAGGCCATGTTTACCACTGTGTGGCATCCCCTCTTCTTTTTATAACTGAGGAGACAAGTTGCTCAAGTTTAGGAATAGGAATGTTGTCCCATTCTTGTCTAATACAGGCTTCTAGTTGCTCAACTGTCTTAGGTCTTCTTTGTCGCATCTTCCTCTTTATGATGCACCAAATGTTTTCTATGGGTGAAAGATCTGGACTGCAGGCTGGCCATTTCAGTACCCGGATCCTTCTTCTACGCAGCCATGATGTTGTAATTGATGCAGTATGTGGTCTGGCATTGTCATGTTGGAAAATGCAAGGTCTTCCCTGAAAGAGACGACGTCTGGATGGGAGCATATGTTGTTCTAGAACTTGGATATACCTTTCAGCATTGATAGTGCCTTTCCAGATGTGTAAGCTGCCCATGCCACACGCACTCATGCAACCCCATACCATCAGAGATGCAGGCTTCTGAACTGAGCGCTGATAACAACTTGGGTTGTCCTTGTCCTCTTTAGTCCGGATGACATGGCGTCCCAGTTTTCCAAAAAGAACTTCAAATTTTGATTCGTCTGACCACAGAACAGTTTTCCACTTTGCCACAGTCCATTTTAAATGAGCCTTGGCCCAGAGAAAACACCTGCGCTTTTGGATCATGTTTAGATATGGCTTCTTTTTTGACCTATAGAGTTTTAGCCGGCAACGGCGAATGGCACGGTGGATTGTGTTCACTGACAATGTTTTCTGAAAGTATTCCTGAGCCCATGTTGTGATTTCCATTACAGTAGCATTCCTGTATGTGATGCAGTGCCGTCTAAGGGCCCGAAGATCACGGGCATCCAGTATGGTTTTCCGGCCTTGACCCTTACGCACAGAGATTGTTCCAGATTCTCTGAATCTTTGGATGACATTATGCACTGTAGATGATGATAACTTCAAACTCTTTGCAATTTTTCTCTGAGAAACTCCTTTCTGATATTGCTCCACTATTTTTCGCTGCAGCATTGGGGGAATTGGTGATCCTCTGCCCATCTTGACTTCTGAGAGACACTGCCACTCTGAGAGGCTCTTTTTATACCCAATCATGTTGCCAGTTGACCTAATAAGTTGCAAATTGGTCCTCCAGCTGTTCCTTATATGTACATTTAACTTTTCCGGCCTCGTATTGCTACCTGTCCCAACTTTTTTGGAATGTGTAGCTCTCATGAAATCCAAAATGAGCCAATATTTGGCATGACATCTATCTATCTATCTATCTATCTATCTATCTATTGTCTGTCTGTCTGTCTGTCTATATTATCTATCATTATATCTGTCTAGTTTGTCTATCTATTGAACAACCAACCAATCCACCCAGCCCTTATAAAGAAAGTATCCGTCAGGTAGGTTTAGGCTCTGGGTTGCAGTTTTTCCAGAGATCCCTGAGGAAACTGGAGTTTTTAAAGACTTACAGTAACTGAAATCCATTTACTCCTCCTCTCTCTCCTCCTTTCCCTTCCCTTCTTTCTCTCATCTCCCTGGAGTACGCTTTGTGCTGTCTGGCAGCAGATCAAAGCACGTTTGTGAATGTCACCCATGGGTATGGAAAAGGAAGAAAGAGAGAGGGAGAGATCGAGAGAACTGAGATAAACCATTCATTAGTGACAAACTAAACTCTGACTGTTCCGTTTAATGTGGGCACAGTTCAAGACTTCAGCATTTATGAGTATTCCCACCCCTTTCTCCTCCTCTCTCCTCCTCCTTCTTCCTCCTCTCTCTGTCATCAAGTGATGCTAAATGAAAAGAAAGGTTATTCTCTGGAGTCTTATTATTTTATATAGTAAACATACATCCAAGTATTTATCTATATGGTGTATATCACATGACAGTATACAGTTTCTATTATCTTGCACTGATTGTCATATCAGCACTTTCAAGTAATGCAAACATTATAATATATACGCTCTAATACAGGAGTCTTCAACCCTTATTTGCCATATTTATTTACATGCTTTATGACATTTATTGTAATGGCAACACTGATTTTTTTTTTCTTTGGTGTCTTCAGTCACATGATCCTTCAGAAATCATTCTAATATGCTGATTTGGTGCTCAAGAAACATTTCTTTTTATAAAAAAAATTATATTTTTGTGCAAACCATATTACATTTTTCTGGTGATTCTTCGATGAATAGAAAGTTCAAAAGAACGGCATTTATTTGGAATAGGACATTTTTGTAACCTTATAAATTTACTGTCTTTACTTTCACTTTTGTTCAATTTAATGCATCCTTGCTCAATAAAAGTAGCAATTAAAAAAAAAACTGACCCCAAACTTTTAGATTGTGCTCTTAGTAAGAGTTTATGTGGTCTGTGTGTGTATGTAAAAAAAAAAAAAAGTGTCTTTAACAGTGAATCATGCTGTCAGATTGATTCAGTGCACTTTTCCTTTAGCCTCAGGGGTGAGTCTGAGTTCATAAACACACACAGGAATATAACACCATTAAAACTGTTGAGGATCATAGTCAATCATGATTACAGTAGCTAAATCATAATTCCTGTTAGATTATAGCACTTCCTGTGTCCTTTATCTGCTCCTGTCTCAGTGTGAAAATCTGCTCTTACTGACTGAGAAACATTTGCATCATCAAGGCATGTTGCAACTCAAGTAGTTAATTTACCTCAGGTCTTTGGTTCAGCATAACCAAAACATCACTCACACATGTACCACAGTGTGTTTGATACAGCAAGTATGAGGGGGGAGGAGGACAACTGTGGGAGAACCTTTTACTTGTTGGACAACGTTCTGGCACAATTTTTACATTTTTTTTTAATACCAGGTATGCTGTTTAAAATAGACTCTAGCTAGCTCTCACGTTGAACATATTTGATCTCTGTTACCTGCCACAGGGGCATTTCTCATTACCAGGTGCAGAGGAAATGCCCTATGGTCTGTGTGGGCGGGACTTCCTGTCTTGTTTTTTAACTGTAGCCTAATCCTTCGCTCCAACATAAATCCCTCACAACAGTCAAAACTGGGTAAAGAAAGGTGGAGACTTTACCGGTAACAGCTTCCTGGAATGTGACTGAACTTATGTAGCTGTTTGACTCGACAATTTCAATCAGGCCTGAAACTGAACGCCTGTCAATCAAAGTTCCGCAAGCCCCGCCCCTTGTGTGCTCATTTATGAAATATTTGCACTGCGTCCAAAAATCGCATACTGTATAGCAGGCACTACATTTGGCTTGAAACTTACTTTGTGACTGTTAAAAAAGTACAATCTATATAGTATGAATGAAATTCGGACGTACTACATCCGCCATGTTGTCACTGTCGTTTCGTCTCTTGACTGCCATTCACTTTTGGCCTCATGGGATAGAAAAGTGTCTATCGACTGCACACTACAGTGTCTCACCGGAAGTAGTAGGTCATCCGGGTACTTTTCACCTACTGTTTTATGAATACCGTTCATGAATATTATGAATTCGGCCCACATACTATACATTCTCAGTAAAAAAAGGTACAAAAGCTATCACTGGGGCGGTACCTTTTCAAAAGATACACTTTTGTTCCTTTTAGGTACTAATATGTACACTTTAGGTACTAATATGTACATTTGAGGTACCAATATGCACTCTTTAGGTACAGCTTTTGTACCTTTTTTTTTATGCCAAAAATGAAAATGTAACAAGTACATAACAGGAACAATAAAAAAAACAAGACATAGATCACGAAAAATATACAAACAAAATAGAGTTTTATACTTTTTTTTCTGAAAGTGTATAGTATGGAAGTAGGCATATTTGGACGCAACTTTGGACTAATTTCAATATTAGAATGCAGGCCAGTAGCTCTGTTTAACACATTTTAACACATTTAAATCAATTCCACAGATCTTTAGCACAAAAAAGCCTGCTTTTAATCTTGCTGTGGGCCCTGGTTACATTTTTATGTTGTCCAATCTTTGTCCTTTCTGCATCTTTTTACCATTTATGTGAAGAAAATGGCCTTCAGACTTTAAAAAATGCAATATTATCTGTCTAAAATGTGTCATTAGTCTGCCGAGAAGCATGTTGAATGGGTTAAGTGTGAGACTGCGGGGTTTAGGAAGTGAGCAAAAGGCGGACAAACGTATAGTGTCACCGTTTCACCATTGGAAATAAGACACACACTCTGGCAGCTGGAAACCATTTGCTCCCAAAGATGCTTGGAGTGGAAACATACACACACTCATATATATATATATATATATATATATATATATACAGAGCTACTGCAGTTAGACAAAACGAAAAGAGAAGTTAAATAGAAACTTTTAAACATCTCACTTTCTATACGTTGGTTCTGGTTCAGGTTGAATATTATGGGTTCCTGTTAAACAGGAACTTGATCAGAGTGTTTGTGCACTGACAGGCTCCGTGATGTCCCATCTGTTGTATGAATCCATAAGTAACCATATTATATAATCAAATTTAGGGTAGGAATGTAAGTTGAGGTGTGTGTGTGTGTGGTCTTGTGTGGATTAGTTTAAAATGCAGGGTTGTTTACGAGCACTGCTGTTAGTTTGGGAATAATTACAGAGAGATGTCCTCCTGTGTGTGATTTTGAGTTTAAACAGGAGTCTGTAATAACACATGCGTTCTGGGTTACTGCGAGTACAGTGATGCAGTTTTAGATTATTAATGACATTTAGCGTCATTGCCCTCTTTTGGACTTTGCTCTACTATAAATAAAAGTGCAGTGCTTATGAAATGAACCGGACAATGTACTTCTGGAAGCGTGAACTTCTCCATTAGGACAAGCCCTCCATCTAGTGTTAGCATTAGGTACTGTAGCATAGAGAGTATTCTTGACAGGCATGAAACCCTATAGATTATACAATCATATACATTTAATATAAACTATTTTTGGGGGCATTTAAAAATATTGTTACAGTTAATGTAAAATTTGTTTAATTTTATTCATGGGCTTGTTATTTGGCACAGTAAATTGATGTTTAACATACACTGTATAACATATGCTTATTGTGATTAGTAGCCTATCATATAAATACATTTTAAATAAATTATTTAGCTCTAATTATATTAAAAATATTTAATTTTTAGTTTAAAAAAAAACAAACAAATTCAGACCATTTTCAATCGACTTCCTCTTTGCATTTGATGTAGGATAGCAGAGTTTTCTCAAAAACTGAAAAGATGAGCTCTGCTCACGTTGTAAACACAAGAACTGAAGAAACCAGAAGGATTACGCTCTTAGAATTTATTTCAGGTTGACCACTTGCATAATGAACTTAATTCTTTGGAAAAACAAAACCAATTATTAAATTTCTTCAATATTTATAGTCAATTAATATAGTCAAATAATACAAGTAAATAATAGCACAAGCAAATTTCTATTGCGTTCAAACCACATGAACCAGAAATTAAATAAATTTATTATGTAAAGTTAGTGACAAATATTCTTGTCCTCTAGCGTCTTCATTTGCGATCATTGCAGTGTGGCGTGTGCGAGTGTGTTCTAGAATGCTTTAAAGAGCTGGTTGGGTAGATAGCTGAGCTGAAGGAAGGAACTCTGTGCCTCTCTCTCCAGGTTGGCCAGTTCCTGTACGGTTGGGGCCAATATATCCACATGGCCCTTATAGAGACCACCTGCGGTGTGTGTGTGTGTGTGTGTGAGGAGGGGGGGAAGAGATAAATATGGAGATAAGTGACAGATACATTGTGAATGGCCTACAAACAGGACATCAGACAGACACTCACCTCCCGTAGCCCTGCGCTGCCCATACGTCACTTTGCCGTCAAATTCATCAACAGGTACTTTGATGTCAGGTTCACACTGAGTAATGGTACATTTCAGATGTTCCTCGATTTCTGACAACAGCTAAAATGGAAGCACAATTAGAATAAGGATAAAATAAGTGTGAATATTGTTAATGTCATGTAAATGCAGTTTTCACCTCTTTCTCGTTGTACCAAATAGTGCATCCTCCATTCTCTTTGAGTTTGGTGTTATAGCAGCCTTTTCCTCTGCTGGCACAAACGTGGTACCACACCTGTGTGCACCCACCACACAAACAAATTAAAATACATTTCTACATTTCCACCAGTTCTCCTGCACTTCTTACTTACTTTCTCTTTCTCCATAGCAACCAGGGATATAGCCAAACCCATCCTGTAGTGACATCACAAATATTAACACAAACACTGACTAAATGTAATCAGAAATGGAGACAGATTGCAATCTACACGTAATGATACAAGATAAACGCTCGCCGTCACCTGTCCGCTCTGCCAACTCTTCCAATGCGATGAACGTAGTTCTGCTTCTCATCTGGCAGAGTCACATTTATCACTGCAAAACAAAACAATATTGCAATGATCTCTTTTTGAATTCATTTCAGATGGGCGTGACTGAAATTTTAACTTCGTTTTTTTTAAACAACGGGTCTATTAATAAATGGCACATTTAAAAAAATAGCACCTAACACCATTTTGCGTCAAGCATAGCATTTTAACCTTGACAGTTAAACAATTGCAATCATTTTGCAAATCAAATTGGCATAAATATTAATGGTATATTCATCTATTTATAAGCTATTGTTACTATTATTAATAATTAATGATATTTATTTAATAATAAAACCAAAGTAAATAATAATATATTTTTAAATACAGTAAATATAAAATGATTAAAATTAAATAACAACAACAACAACAACAACGCATATGTCTTTATTGTTGTAGTCTAATGAGTATTTAGTTATTATTGTGGCAAAAACCAAAGCTAATTAAAAATCATTCTGCATATTGGTGATAGGAAAAGTAAACATACAAAATTATCGGTATCAGTCATTAAAAATTAATTCAAACCATTGTGGTTTAAGTCCGAAAATAGAGAAAATCTTACCATAAGGAACACCATGGATATCGATTCCTCTAGCAGCCACATCTGTGCAAATCAGAAACTTCACTTCCTGTTTCTAAAGGGAGGATGGTAAAAAAGTGACTATAAATAGTAAGTTATTCATTTGCACATTTGATCATTTAAATCAGATTCCATTTTTTCTTTACCTTGAATCGCTCCAAGTTATATTTGCGCTCATTTGGTTTCCTGTCACCATGAAGACAGACACAAGAGAACTGGTGTCCTTTTTTGTCTGGACCTGTAGGAAAAGCCAAATGTTTGCATCCAGACGTGATGGCATATACAGTGGGGAGAACAAGTATTTGATACACTGCCGATTTTGCAGGTTTTCCTACTTACAAAGCATGTAGAGGTCTGTAATTTTTATCATAGTTACACTTCAACTGTGAGAGACGGAATCTAAAACAAAAATCCAGAAAATCACATTGTATGATTTTTAAATAATTTGTTTGCATTTTATTGCATGACATAAGTTTTTGATCACCTACCATCCAGTAAGAATTCCGGCTCTCACAGACCTGTTAGTTTGTCTTTAAGAAGCCCTCCTGTTCTCCACTCCTACCTGTATTAACTGCATCTGTTTGAACTCGTTACCTGTATAAAAGACACCTGTCCACACACTCAATCAAACAGACTCCAACCTCTCCAAAACGGCCAAGACCAGAGAGCTGTGTAAGGACATCAGTGATAAAATTGTAGACCTGCACAAGGCTGGGATGGGCTACAGGACAATAGGCAAGCAGCTTGGTGAGAAGGCAACAACTGTTGGCGCAATTATTAGAAAATGGAAGAAGTTCAAGATGACGGTCAATCTCCCTCGGTCTGGGGCACCATGCAAGATCTCACCTCGTGGGGCATCAATGATCATGAGGAAGGTGAGGGATCAGCCCAGAACTACACGGCAGGACCTGGTCAATGACCTGAAGAGAGCTGGGACCACAGTCTCAAAGAAAACCATTAGTAACACACTACGCCGTCATGGATTAAAATCCTGCAGCGCACGCAAGGTCCCCCTGCTCAAGCCAGCGCATGTCCAGGCCCGTCTGAAGTTTGCCAATGACCATCTGGATGATCCAGAGAAGGAATGGGAGAAGGTCATGTGGTCTGATGAGACAAAAATAGAGCTTTTTGGTCTAAACTCCATTCGCCGTGTTTGGAGGAAGAAGAAGGATGAGTACAACCCCAAGAACACCATCCCAACCGTGAAGCATGGAGGTGGAAACATCATTCTTTGGGGATGCTTTTCTGCAAAGGGGACAGGACGACTGCACCGTATTGAGGGGAGGATGGATGGGGCCATGTATCGTGAGATCTTGGCCAACAACCTTTTTCCCTCAGTAAGAGCATTGAAGATGGGTCGTGGCTGGGTCTTCCAGCATGACAACGACCCGAAACACACAGCCAGGGCAACTAAGGAGTGGCTCCGTAAGAAGCATCTCAAGGTCCTGGAGTGGCCTAGCCAGCCTCCAGACCTGAACCCAATAGAAAATCTTTGGAGGGAGCTGAAAGTCCGTATTGCCCAGCGACAGCCCTGAAACCTGAAGGATCTGGAGAAGGTCTGTATGGAGGAGTGGGCCAAAATCCCTGCTGCAGTGTGTGCAAACCTGGTCAAGAACTACAGGAAACATATGATCTCTGTAATTGCAAACAAAGGTTTCTGTACCAAATATTAAGTTCTGCTTTTCTGATGTATCAAATACTTATGTCATGCAATAAAATGCAAATTAATTACTTAAAAATCATATAATGTGATTTTCTGGATTTTTGTTTTAGATTCCGTCACTCACAGTTGAAGAGTAGCTATGATAAAAATTACAGACTTCTACATGCTTTGTAAGTGGGCAAACCTGCAAAATCGGCAGTGTATCAAATATTTGTTCTCCCCACTGTAATGGCTGTTCGATAATGATGATTAAAGCTCAAGCCCGCCTCACCTCCTCCATGCTTGATGAAGTGCTGCTCCATATTGTCACAGTCAATCTTTGTCCTGCAGAAGATGATGGCCTGATCCATCTTATGCTCCTTAATGGCTCTGATGGCATACTCTCCCTTCAGAATCTTAATGGCCTCTGACCACATCTCTGATAAAGCCATATAAAATGATTCACTGCAAGACCTTTATTATCAGACCAAGTCAAGGTCCTTTTGAAATATTCACAATTGTTAATACGAGCATGGAACTATTCAAATATTTCAGGATGATGTTCTTAAAGGCTGGTGATTTGTACCTGGGGTGTTGGCTCTAGGTTGTGTGTCATCCTTGGCATGAACTTCATCAGTCTGGGAAGACACAACATCACTGATTTAGACTTTTTGTACATTTAGGCAATGGCATAATGAAGTGAGATGTTTGTTACAGTTAAATATATGTACCCTGATGTGGCTCTTTCCGAGTCTCTCCCAAAGCCTGTCATTTTTCGGGTTGACTGGCACCACCACATGATGGACCGTTTCTGGTACAGAATCTTCTCCCTTCAGATCCACCCATGTGGGGAAATGCATGATCTTCTCCGAGAGCTTCTTCACATCGAATGAGTGCAGTGTGGCAGAGCAAACTGTCACCTATAAAACACATGTGGTTGATTCATGAAAAACTTTACCTGACAACTCTAATGCATATTCATGGAAAACAGAAATCAGAGCTTTGATGACCTGTAGTCTCTTGCCATCTGAGGTGACCTGAGGGATCTGGTTGTAGACCCTCATGATAAAGTCGGTGTAGCCGGCTGAGAGGAGTCCATCCTGAACACATTTATTCAACCAGAATAAAAGTATTTATTTTTTACACTTTCCCACATGTTAAGATAAACTTAACATATAATCTTGACAAGGCCGTAACCATGTCTTAGACATTGGGGGGAACCAAAGTTTTTTTTTTTCTTTGCGTGGGGAAGGGGGGTGGTGGTATTGGTCTTATTGGTTTATTTAAAGGAATTAAATTATTAAAGGATTAAAAGGGATTTAAGGAAATAAAGAAAAAGAAATAAGAACGGTAAAAGTTCCAGTTCTATTATGAGGTAAACTATTTGCAAATAATATATATTTTTTTAAATATGCACACATTCACTCTTATTTTGCAGCTGCCTAATATGTAAAACTGCAAAACGTTTCGTCACGTCAAATTCAGTTGTGATTTACATAAATAATGTCATATTTTCAATTCAAAACGGTGAAATCTTACTAAAAACGTCAAGTAGTTTGCATCACTTGATATTACTGCTGGTCGCTGAACGTTTATTGTAAAACAGTTGTCAAATATTAAATGATTAGCTACTTACATCTTACGACGCACTCTTTCACTGCTATAACTAAAGTGTCGCGTTGGAATTCGCAGTAACAGTAAGCCCCGCCTTCTTTAATTTGATTGGCTATCTCACTGACAGTGATGAGCGCTGTTAGACCGCTGAGGCAGACCAACCTAAAAATTTAACATTTTACTTTTGTCATCCTAGCAACAAACAGAGCGGTGTGTAATGGAGTACAGCAGAGCAGCATCAACAATATCAAATATTGGGGGGGACAATTTGGCCATTTCTAATTATTTGGGGGGACTTGTCCACCACAATGTCTATGGTGGTTACGGCCGTGAATCTTGATGATGGTAAACATTTATACCGTCTTTTATTAAAACATCACATACAATTTTAGATGCATTTTTGGCATTTTTATAAACCGAGGTAAAAGTCAAAATTATTTACAGTGAAATCAACAGCATGTCATGAATGCTGTCAACAGAACTTGCAGTATTCCTTTAATGCTAAACTGTACAGAATGGCATAAGCTGTGGCATAAGTGTTCAACATACACACTCATCCAGCACCAGGAAGCGGACTTGGGATAGATCCAGCTTTCCTGTGGATATGAGATCATCCAGTCTGCCCGGGGTCCCAACCACAATGTCAACCTAAAAGGACAATGAAGTGATAAAGCATACATACAAAAAATGCATAGTATTGTAAACTTTGTTTAACACTGTAAATGGCTCTAAACTGTATTATAATCTAATGTTCTGAATTCTATATTATGGTCTAATACAGGGGTCTTCAAACTTTTTCAGTCCAAGACCACTTTGTAGAGAGAGAGGGAAGGAGAGAGAGAGAGAGAGAGAGAGAGAGGGAGGGAGAAAGAGAGAGCAGGGACCATGGTTACATATTGTGTAAAATTGAGTGTTGCCTTCTTAAACCAGGCCTGTAATAGCATTTGAATTTTACCATATTAATATATTTGCATTCTTTGTTATGATGCTTACATTGAAAAGACATCAAAATAATCATTATTGTACACTGAAGTTGACAGTTATATATAATTTAATATTTATTTAATTTCAATTTATACACTACCGTTCAAGAGTGGGTAACATTTTTAATACTTTTGAAAGAAGTCTCTTATGTTCACCAAGGCTGCATTTATTTGATAAAAAAAATACAGTAAAAATAGTAATATTGTGAAATATTATTACAATTTAAATGAACAGTTTTCAGTTTCAAGTCATTACTCCAGTCTTCAGTGTCACATGATCCCTCAGAAATCATTCTAATATGATAATTTGGTGCTCAAGAAACATTTCTAATTATTATCATCAATGTTGAAAACAGTTGTGAACTTTTATTTATTTTTTGTGGAAACCGTGATTTTTACAGGATTCTATGATGAATAGAAAGTTCAAAAGTACAGCATTTACTTGAAATAGAAATATTTTGTAATGTTATAAATGTCTTTGTCACTTTTGATCAATGTAATGCATCCTTGCATCCTAAATTTGTACTAACCCCAAGCTTTTGAACGGTAGTGTATACTTTGGACACTTACCCCGCTTTCTAAAACGGAGAGCTGTTCTTTAGCAGCCACTCCTCCGATTATCAGAAGTTCCCTGCAATAACATGATGTTCAGTTAACGCCTACAAATCACCAAACACTACATTAATGAAACTCACTGCAGCTCCTAAATCAATCTCAGCTCACCTTAGTTTGGGATTATCAACATATTTCTTGAACTGGTTGACATTATTGAGAGTTTGTTCAGCCAGCTCTTTAGACGGCTCAATGATGAGAGCCTTGGGGGCGTTAGAACTGGATTTGACCTGACTCACTTTAGCACTGCCTGAGGGCAAAAACACATGACAGGCAGAATGCAAAGAAACATTAATACAAGCCCTGCAGGCGGGAAGAATTGAATGCCATTTGAAGCTCACCTGTCTGGCTGGATTTGACCACATGACCGTCTGAAGCCTTGTTCAGGGCCACATATCCGTCTTTAGGTTGGTTTTTGAAAGGTTCATCACCAAAGTTGAACTTCAGTTCAGCATTCTGGGAATTGATTGACAATTGCACATTTTAATAAAAGCTGGGGTGTAAGAGAAATGTTATGTAGCAATGAGAAGGTGTTTATTATATGTAAAGAGTAGCTAGTAGTGTATATGCCAGATACCTTCAGCACACAGGAAGCAAAGAAGGCCTGGTTTTTCAGCTGCGGAGGAATCTCAAAAGCCAAACCCAGATCATTACCTGGGAAAGCCAATCAGGAATCAATTACAGTGGCATTTGAATTAAGGGCTGCAGAGTATACTGGTACTAAAAATTGTGATACAAAACATTTATAGATGTACACTACAGTTCAAACATTTGGGGTCAGTAAGATTTTTTTATGTTTTTCTCATATGCTCATCAAAGCTTGTGATGTTCTGAAATATTACAAATTTAAAATAACTGTTCTATTTTAATATATTTTAAAATGTTTTTTTTTTTTTTCCTGTGATGGCAAAGCTGATTTTCTAACTTTACTCCAGTCTTCAGTCACATGATCCTTCAGAAATCATTCTAATAGGCTGATTTGCTGCTCAAGAAACATTTCTCATTATTATCATCAATGTTGAAAACAGTTGTGCTGCTTAATATTTTTGTATATATTTTTGTGAATATTTTTAGGATTCTTTGATTAATAGAAAGTTCAAAAGAACAGCTTTTATTTGAACACTACTTTTGTAAAATATAAATGTCTTAACTGTCACTTTTGATCAATTTATTGCATCCTTGCTAAATAAATGCATTAATTTCTCAAAAAAAAAAATACAAAAAAAAATAAATAAATAAAAAAAATAAAGAAATTTAAATCTTACTGACCCAGTATGGAAGTATGTAACATGATCATTTTCCAAATGATTATACATTACCTGGATGACATTCAACATGCCAAATTGTATTAATTTATTTAATAAAAATATCTCAAAGGCATAAAAACAAACCTAACCATTTTTGGAGAATGACACATGGCCTTTATCCACATCTATGTAGCATCCGATGGTGTCATGCATAGTGAATTCCTGGAAAAGGCATAAATCATGTCAAACCTCTAAAACTTGAGTATCAAATCAAAGGCTCTCATTACTTACACCTTACCTCTCCATAACTATCAAACTGCTTATTGTGAGATTTCTTTCCAGTTCCCCCAAAGCCAAATCCATATTTATCCGTTCCTAACAGAGGGTAAAAACAGAATAACAAACAATATTATTACTGAAGTTATGGTATAATCATATACCATATCAATGTATGAGGTCATATTGTAACATACCCAAGTCCAGTGATGCCTGGGCAGTGGACCAGCCCATTCTGCACAGCCCTTGATCGTGACAGGCCACTTCATAATAATACTTCCCTGGAGGAAAAAAAAGTGAAGAATGAATCTTCCAGGATTCCCTTGGTTTTTTTTTTTTAGAAAGAACACACAAAAGGGATGTTCTTCTACCTTTTGTGACTCCTTTGGTTGAACGACAGCCATGCCACTCTTTGAACTCTCTGCTCTGACAGCACAGGCCATCTGCACCAATAGCTGAAGAAAAAAAAAAAAATGTAATATAATAATTTTGTTGCAACAAAGAAGTTAAAATAAGCTTGCAGAATCACAATGAAGAGATCAGGATCAAACCAGGCTAGGCCTTTCACATAGAAGTGTTAAACACTTACCAAATGCTGGACTTCTGTCATAGGGGTTCATCTGCCATTTATTGAAAACTGGGGTGGACAACAAATCCAAGAACAATCAATGAATTGAAATCAAATAATAATCTAATATATGAGAGCAAATGACAGTAAAGTAGTTTCTGAAATGTATACTGAGACTGCTAGCAAATTTCTTCAGACATTGGAGGTAAAGTTGATTATGTTACATTGTCTTCGGTTGAACTAATTTATTTTTCACAAATTAAAATAAAAATGAAAAAAAAAAAAAATTGCAATATCTAACACACTCGATATTATTTCACTTTGCTTGGTGTTTGAATCATTATTATTCAAGTATTATTTACATACTATTATAGTATTTATTCATATTTTGAATCAGCTTTTATTTTTACTATTAAGTTTAGTTTAAGTTTTAGTAATTTTGTTATGTTCTTTTGTCATTTTATATTCATTTTTTATTTTGATTTTGAGTTTCAGTAATTTTAGTACTTCAACTTATTTTATTTCAGTTAGTTGCTAAAGTAACATTACTAATTCAAATTTTTTTTTTTTTTTAATTCATCTAATCTTTAAATTCTGTTTCAATTATTGAAAATTATTTTTAATAGCTTTAGTATAACAACATTGTTTTGAATGTACAGTAAAAGCTCCAGTCAGGGACAAGCCACCAAAAACAAGAAGAAAATGGGGACGTATGGCCACCCTATAGTAATTCTTGGTATGTCAATGTAAACTAAAAGTGGCTATGTACGTAAATTAGAATGATGATATAGAAGAAAGTTTAATACCTGCTCCTCCTGTCTTCACAGCACTGCGTCCCTTCTTCCCCTCCTGCTGGTCTTTAATGGTCTCATAGACAATTTGGATGACTGGAATACTGAAAGCCTACAAGACCACATTCATTTTGTGTTCACATTTCACTGATCCTTTACATTTTATATATAACATATTTAATACATTGATTTATTACATTATACAAATACATTATTTATACGAACGGTTACACACTTACTCCAGTTTTTCCACTCCCAGTCTCAGCAGCCTGTGAACATAAACACACAGGTGAGAACAGAGGTGGTGATCATACATACATACATACAGTACTCTAGACACTGCACTGGATATGATCGTGATCTCACCATGAGCACGTCTCCTCCACCCAGAATCAGCGGGATGGATTCGGCCTGAATGTCAGTTGGCAACCTGGAAGATAAGATAAAATCAATACCTACTTTAATTATGCATGGATAACTAACTTATGAGGTGTGTTAGAACTAGGACAGGGGTTTTCAAAGTGTGGTCGAAATATTAAAAACCCTTGAAATAAGAGACACTGTCTAACTCACAGCCAGTCCATTTCTTCCACCGCCTGTGCAATTTCAGGCATTACTCCCATTTCTGTAAGGCAAAACAAACATATATATAAAGACCGCAAAAGTTTAACCACACTTAATTTATTACTAAATGTTGACAGGTAAATCTCACCGCCGAAAGCTGCCATGGTGTCACACTCCTGCGACTGCGAATCTCTAGTCTCCACCGGATGTAACGTGTGCTGGTTTTTGACAGGGTGCTAGTAGGAAAAAACGGTCCGTGCGGAATGCGCTACCTCGCTTCAGTTCCGCTGGTCTTGTTTTTATTAACAGAAATATATAAGTTAATTTTAAAATGAATACAATTATTATTTTAGTTATAGATACGTTTAGAAAACAACTTATAGATAATCAGACGCAAAATGAGAAGATCATCGGCCCCTTTATATGTACCTCGCAGGCCGCCGTAGTGTGACGTGGGCGCCATCCAGTTCATTGAAAACATGGCAGGTGATATTATTCTGGAAGACGAAGAGGAGAATATTTTATATGATTTACTTGTGAACACAGAATGGCCATCCGAAACAGACACGCAGGTTTGTCGAATTATACCCACTTTCTTTGAGTAAATGTTTTTCTTACACGAAATTGAAATATGTACGCGTATCAGTTCTGCGCAAGTTGTTTTGAGCCACGTATCCAAGTTCATCATCCAGGGTTTAAATGAAGTAAATATAATTATTATGTAATACATATCATTATGATGATGTACAGCTCTTCATATATAAATTTTTTCTGTATATCGTCACGTATAATCTCCAGCTGCTTGTTTTGGGAGAAGGTGCAAGTTGACATGCTTAAATTGTTAATTTGACAGGCTGACAGCTGATGCAAACCGTCCTGTAGATACGTATTACTGTGAAATCATGCTGTTTGTGTTTGATTTTTTTTTTTTTCAGCTGCGTGGATTGAAGGAACACAACTCTTCACTCGTTGCAAAGGCAGTGACAGGTATGGACAGCAAGGATAAGATATGTACCTTATATATATATATATATATATATATATATATATATATATATATATATATATATATATATATATATATATATATATCAAGGAAAAGACTGTAATGCCAATGCTGTGTAGGTCGGCAGCTCACACACATGCTTGAGACACAGCCATCATTCCAAAGCAGCTTTACAGAGAACAGTGTTTCAATGTGAATGTGTTTATTTGGCATGTTTACACAATATAAAAAAAAAACTCCTTTGGAATAATACAATACCTGATCCTAATCACATTTTATTTAGTAATTTCAAATTTTGTAGTCCAAATCAAGTTGCTTTTAAATCTACTTGTGAAGTCAGATTATTTCCAGTTTAAGTGGGTTTGTTTTTACACATGATAAATACTTGCTATGCACTTCATTTTGGAATAAAACAACTTTTCAAATAGTGCCTTTTGCAGTTTTTAGATTCTTTTTCTCATTATTTTTTTTATTATTTTAGTATTATTTATATCATAATTTGTATTAACTAATTTCGAATGAGCTTTTTTTTATATATTTTCAGTTTTAATTTTAAAGTAAGTTTTTGTCATTTGTTTTTTTTGTCATTTATATTATTATTTTTTATATTTCTATATAGCTTTGGCATTTTTTTAGTACTTCAACTTATTGAAGTTATTTGCCAAGGCAACATTTCTAACATTTTAGTCTAACATTAAGTTTAAGTTTTTCATCTAATATTCAAACTTTCAGCTTTATTTTAACTAGGTACCGTAAACAATTTTTAAGTTTTAAGTTTTCTGTTTTGCATTGCTCCAACAATTGCATTACTGCCATAACATGGCAGTCAGATTATTGAATGAAAATTCAAAAATCAAAATATTGTGTCTTACAGGACCCTTTAGGTTCATTCTGCACTACCTTTGGTACAGGTGAGATATTGTCTCCACTTGTTGTGTTTATAGTGAAGTATACAGTAGCTATGTGTTTAGATTTGGTAATAGATAGTAATAATTCTCCCATCTTAAAATATTAAGAAGTGAATATATAATATCATATAAACTACTATTCAAAAGTTTGGTGTCAATTAGATCTTATGCTCACCAAAGGCTGCATTTATTTGATCAAAAATACAGTATTTTTTTTTTACAATATTTAAAATAACTGTTTTTTTTAAATGTAAATTATTCCTGTGATGGCAAAGCTGAATTTTCAGCATCATTACTCCAGTCTTCAGTGTCACATGATCCTTCAGAAATCCTTCTATTTATGCTGATTTGGGGCTCAAGAAACATTTGTTATTATTATTATCAGTGTTGAAAACAGTTGTGCTTCTTAATATGTTTGTGTTAAACATGAAAAAATAATAGCATTTATTTGAAATAGAAATCTTTTATAAATGTGTAAATGTATTTGCTGTCACTTTTGATCAATTTAATGTGCCAGTCAGTACATCCTCTGTACTTTTCTCTGTATTTCAGCCCCTCCAGTTCAACTCTGCCACCTGGGCTGGTTCGCCTCGCAACCAAACAAGTGAACTGGCAATTGGTGCTGGCAAGGTAATACCACCAGTTTTTACATAGAAAAGCTTTACAGAGAGTCTGGGTCAGTCTATTCCAGGCATGTTTTTGGCAGGTTCATCTGATTTGATTCTTCAGCATGTGCTTCATATTGATCATCCACACCTCACTGCCTCTGCAATACTGAAGTCTATGCCTATTAAACCTTTGATAAGATCACCTGTAACACCAAAACATTCAAATCTGCATTGGCGCTGCCTCTGACCCAGAAAGAGCAGTTGTCAAGTCTTTTCAACCACACAGTATCATTATTTCTGTGTTACAAATATTCATATGATCACAGAAGTACTGGGATAAAAGTTTATAGTTCCAGTATAAACACTGATGTCTACGGTAGCGATCAAAATAGACTAAATACATCATTACACCACCAAGTGACTGTTAAAAATTGTATTTGTCATTGAATCATTCCTTCAAGAGATTAGTTTCAAAAACGCTGATTCATCCAGTAATAAAACGAGTATTTATTCATTCATTCAAACCGATTTTTAAAAAAAATAATTCATCCAGAATAATTAAACATTTTAAATAAACTGCAGCAATTAACATTAATATTATTTTGTTGAAATGTCTGTTCAGAATCGTGGGAGCATTGTGATCTCTGTTTAAAAAAAAAAAAAATAAAATAATCATGATTCTCAATTTATCCAGAATGTTTTGGTTCTTGTGAAATATCCAAATTTAATTAAACATCTGTTTGTGGATGCAAGCCATGTAATCTCAATCAAACTCATTTTTTCCTTCACTGTTCTCGTTCCTGCCAGTTATCTGGTTATGCAAAAGAGTGCAACACAAGCAGAGATGGCGAGCTTTAATTAGCTATTGATTTCCAGATGGAAGACAATGTTCTCTGTCTTAGAAATGTTTATTTTTGGCTCCATGTTTGCTTACACAATCATTCTGTCTTCTTTTTCCCCATTTTGTTTATATATTTATTTATTTTTCTTCTGTGCAGTAATGGGAAGCTCCTGGCTGTGGTTCAGGACCAATGCGTGGAAATTAGGTAATTCTGCACATCGATTGGAAATGTTTGCCCTTTCTATAATTGGTTAATTTTTCACCTCTTGTCTCGGGTGCTGTTCAGCTGAGCAAAGCTACTTCTGAGATTGATGATTTGGCACAGATGATGTATTTTTAAATATATGTATGTGTGTTTTCATGTACAATTCAGTTTCAGTAGGTGTGATTTATTACGCTAGCACCAGCTAATCAGCTCACACAGAAGTGTCACGCTTCATGGTTTAAGAAATTGAGTCTGATGTTCTGAAAACAACCCTTAAATATCAAATTGCTTAATCTAAAAAAATCTATAGTTTCTCCCCATTCTCCTACATTTACTTACTAAGGCTGATGTGAGCTCAAAACACTCAAAACAGAACTGTAAAGGCCAGAACAATAACTGTAATGATAACTATATTAGCGTCCACACCAGCGGATGATATCGTTCTGTTTATAAGCATACGCTGCAGTTTTATCGTTTGCCCCTTTAAATGCTTGAGCTCTTTAAAGTAAGATGGATTCTGATTGGCAGTCAATGTTTCTGATCATTCATCGGTTATGGATTCTGCTATTCTTTTATATTTAGAATGATTTTTAGAACAATATCTTTATTGTTATCATTATAGTTAAAGTACTTGGCCCTTATTTATCAACACGCTTCTCATGGGCTTCATGCTCTCTTTCAGGTCAGCTAGAGATGACTTTGGATCCATCATAGGAAAATGCCAAGGTACAGTAAATGTTTTGTTTTTGTTTACTTATGCCAGGGTATTTCGTCAGATTTAACAAAATCAATTGCATATAACAAGTTTCTGTGAATTTTGACATGTGCAGTAACTTAACCATTATAAACCTTATCAGCCGGGCTCATGATTATTAATTAGGTGATGGATATTGTGCATTAATCATTGATGTAAATAATTTGCTGAAAAGCAGGTAACTGGGTGTCAGCCATATTAGATTACCGTATTTTGCAAGATTGTTTGTTAAATCAAGACATCTGCTTGCTCTTAAAGTCACCTTTTTTAATGTATTCTTGCTATGTTTGATTGCTGTTTCGGAGAATGAAATCTGCCACTTTGAGTTTCCAGTCTTTGGTTAAATAGGCTGTTTTACTTGTTATTCTCTTCTCTGCTCTATATTTCTTATAGCTTTACATTTATGTTGAATATTTTATGAGCAATATCATTCAGAGAATAGGCCTGCGGACATGCAAGTCTGCTTTCAATTCCCTTTCATTTGTACTGTCTAAGTTCATTTCAGTTCATTTCATGGAGATTTGCATTCAGCCAGTACTTTCTATAAAGGCTAAATTTCCAGTACTGTCAAGTATATGAAATGGATGCATTTGATTAATTGGCCTAGTCTTTTGTGTTCTGTGTTCACGCTGCTTTCTTTCATTCTTCCTCTCTCGTCTGGTTGGGCAGAATGTGATGTTTTATATAGATGTGTGTTCTGTGTTGTAATCCTGATGGGAATGCAAAGGTGGTTTAAATGTACAAATAGAGAAAATTAGCATGCATTTAATATCCAATATTGGCCGATAGAAAATATTGTAAAAAAAAATTGAAATATCAGTTATCTGCAAATATTATCATATCAGCATATTGTGCATCTCTAACAAAAATCTTTGTAGTGCAAGACGAGTCATCAGTATTTTTGGTCCGAGAAGCGAAAAATGGACGAGCAGATGACGTGATTGGCCCAATCTGTCATATGATATGACTAATAACTTTATTAGCGCCCACACCAACGGACGATATCGTTCTGTTTATAATAAGTGTGTTAAGCTGCAGTTTTGTCATCTGCCACTTTAAATGCTCAGGCTCTTAAAGCAGAATGAATTGTGAATAACTTTTAAAGATTAAAGGGATAGTTCACCCAAAAATGAAAATTACCCCATGATTTACTCACCCTCAAGCCATCCTAGGTGTATATGACATTCTTCTTTCAGACGAATACAATCAGAGCTATATTAAAAAATGTCCTGGCTAATCCAAGCTTTATAATGGCAGTGAATGGGAGCCCAAAATTTGAAGCCCAAAAAAGTGCATCCATCCATTATAAAAGTAATCCACACGGCTCCAGGAGGTTAATAAAGGCCTTCTGAAGCGAATCGATGGGTTTGTGTAAGAAACATATCCATATTAAAAACTTTATAAAGTAAAATATCTAGCTTCCGCTAGACCGCCTTCCGTATTCAACTTACAAAGAAAGTGAAACGCCTCTCGCAGTTCAAAACGTTTACACTACGTCCGACGTCATACGTCACGCCAGTTACGCTTTTTTTGTAAGTTGAATACGGAAGGCGGTCTAGAGGAAGCTAGATATTTTACTTTATAAAGTTTTTAATATGGATATGTTTCTTACACAAACCCATTGATTCGCTTTAGAAGGCTTTTATAAACCCCCCTGGAGCTGTGTGGATTACTTTTATAATGGATGGATGCATTTTTTTTGGGGCTTCAAATTTTGGGCTGCCATTCACTGGCATTATACATTTTTAAAGAGCCAGGACATTTTTTTAATATAACTCAGATTGTATTCGTCTGAAAGAAGAATGTCATATACACCTAGGATGGCTTGAGGGTGAGTAAATCATGGGGTAATTTTCATTTTTGGGTGAACCATCCCAACAAATTTTTTGTTAAATTGCAAAGGTAATCTAAATGTAAAAATAGAGAAAATAGAAAATAGCGTAGAATTTTGAAGTTCAGTTATCAGCAAATATTATCCTACCAGCATATTATCTAACAACATAACATAGTCATTATCGATATTTTTGATCCAAGAAGTGAAGTCTGTGATATGATATGACTACCAAATGGTAATCATGTGATGCTTTCTATAATTGATAAGTGAACACAAGACTATTACAGATTAGCATTCAGCCCAAACTGAAAGTCACAAGTTGGCTACTATGAATGGCTGCTCGGTTTTTCATCCAAGCGCAATATCCCTCAGGTTTGTTTCTTGTTGTGAGAGCACAAAATGACATTTTTATAGCGAGTATGTGCTCAACCGGGTGGCTTTGCTGACTTTGCATTATTTTCTTTCTAAAAAAAAAATGTTCACCCCCCAATTTTTTTATTTAAATGAGATTTGAATCTGCCCAGATAGCATACAGTACACTCATCCCACAAATTCAGGCAATATTGGTCCTGGCGTTCATCTTAGATTAATTAGCTTTTAACAGCTGAGAGGTGATTTATGGACCCTGCTTAAGCGTTTCCCCTACTGATATTTATCTTGTTAAGTGCCATCGTTCATTGTGAATTATTGAATCTCTCCCTCCTGATATTTCTGTGCAATTCTACCTGAATAGAAATCGCCAGCTTGCGTTTCCTGGTTTTCAACACCTCAGGGGTTGGATTGATGATAAGGTTGCTGGGGCAACCGCTGGCTTTGATGCCGTGTGCATCTGATCTCAGCGGTGCTGCTTGGACCAAAGCCAAAATGTTTTTAATCAGAGGTCTGCTTTATTAACCCCCTCTTTTCCGATGAACGGTAGTTGGATGGTTTCAAGCATGCTTTTTGAAGCGCTCTGTATGTTGGCTGTTGGGATGAAATGGTTGCTAGGCCCTGAAGCTGTTGTATCATGCGGCTGGTGTTTAAGTGTTACTTTAGTGTTTAAGTATACAGATTTTATCACGCTGGGCTTTTGAACTTTAATCGAAAAGCCTTGGGCTCATCCTGCTCTGAATCGGTGCTGTTTGACTGTGGTGAACGTTTTGATTTCCTCACTGTTGACCGTAAAGGTTACTTAAAGAAAATGTGTCTTGGCCTCACAGACCAATGCTAAATTGACTTTTCTTTAAAAAAGGTATAATGACTCTATTATGAATCAAAGGGTTAGCATCATCTGTTTGCAGATGGGTTAATGACATTAAACTCATTATACTTTTACATTAAATATTAAACTTTTTTTTTTCTTAATTTATTTATAATTGTAATCTTATAAAAATACATTAAAATGCAATTTTGACATACAGTAACTATATATATATATATATATATATATATATATATATATATATATATTATTCATGTATGTATGTATGTATGTATGTATTTAAAATTACCACAAGAAAAAAAAGTCTACATTTAAAAAACCTTTGACAGTGTTTTATTATTAAAAACATATTTTAACAAACCTTCTTCTTAATATAGCTGCTTATTTACAGTACTGTTCAGAAGTATGAAGGCAGCAAGATTTTTTTTTAAAAGCAAAGATGCATTAAATTGATCAAAAATTACAGTAAAGACATTTATATATGGTACTAAAGATTTATATTAAAAAACATTAGAATTTTCTTGTCAAAGAATCTCATTTTCCACAAATATTTGAAGCAACTGTTTTCAACAATGAATGAGGATGATGATGATGATGATAATGATGATAATAATAATAATAATAATAATAAATGTTTCTTGAGCAACAAATCAGCATATTAGAATGATTTCTGAAGGATCATGTGACACTGAAGACTGGAGTAATGATGCTGAAAATGCAGCTTTACCGTCACAGGAATAAAATATATTAAAAGCAGTTATTTTCAACCATTTAAAATCTTTCTCTGACAAAACATGTCCAAATACATTTAGTACTACAGTATTTTTCTGTTCTCCTTCCTGCTGCAGTTCCCAAGGATCCAAACCCTCACTGGCGCAGGGTAGCGTGGAGTCATGATTGTGCTCTCCTGGCATACGCTGACAGCACCGGTACGGTCCGGGTTTTTGACCTGATGGGTAGCGAACTCTTCGTTATACCACCGGTATGTCACACATGATGTTCTGTATTTCTCACCTCCTGTCATTCTCTCTGTCTGTCCTTTGCTCAGTCATTCTCTCTCTCTCTAACATGCTACCTCTCTGTTGACATTGATTCCACTTTTTGTGCACAGTAAGAGCACTCATTTCTTTTTTCAGTATAAGTGATAGCTGTAATGACTGGCTCCTAATGACTGAATTTCAGGCTTTGCCCTCTGGCTTTCTGCACTGCTTGGCTCTTCTCTCATTCTCTCGCTCTTTTTCTCTCTCTATCTGTCTATCTGTAGACCGGGTAGGCCTGACCCTCTCGAGAGGGGGCTTTTCCTACTCTGTTGCCCAAGCAAGGAACACATTTTCTGGTTCCCTTTCAGCTCTAAGCCCCCTGATGCCTTTCGAAGGACATTTTTTCAGAGGAGTCTCTCTATCAGAAAGAGAGCTCTCTTGCCCCTTTACACCCACACCCCCACCCGTTTTTCTTTTGATTGCACTGCTAGTGAGGTCTCAGTTAGTATATTGCTGGCCCTTTCTCTCTCGGTCTCTCTCTTGCTGGTTCTCATCCTCCCCCGCATTACTCTACACTCTTCCATCTCTCTGTCAGAAACTATTAGTTTAGTCTCAGAAGATGCCCTCTCTCTATCAAAGAGTCTCTGTGTGTAATGACCTGTATGACTCCATATATTTTTGTTACTTTCAAACTCTGCTTCCATCTCTACCTCATCTTTTTGATGTCTTTCTTTTTGTCTGTCTCTCTAGGCCATGAGCTTCCCAGGAGACTTTAGCTATGCAGCAGCCGGTCTGATGTTCTTGGAATACACCGCCAGTGCCCAGTGGTCAGCGGAGCTGCTGGTCATCACCTACAGCGGTCAGCTCAAGAGTTACCTGGTCAGGTACGTGGAGAGCAAGGTTGTCATTTTATACTAAGACAAAACTTTTGATTTGAAAAATATTTTGTAGAATGAAATAAAATAATGCAAAGCAAACAAATATGAACCAACACAATGGTTTAAAAATTAACTAAAAAAAAAGCTATATATATTTGTAAATAATAAGTTAAATAAAGGGAAGTATGAAAATCAGTAGCTGTGTTTATATGGACCTTAATAGTCTGATCATAACCGGACTAATAGCACAATCGGAACAAAAAAGTCACATGTAACCACCTCAATCGGAATGAATTGATCAGATCTGATTAAAATTTCATTGGGATTGTAAGGGGTGATTTATTCCTTTTGTAATCCGATCGAGAGGACATGTAAACACTTGATCGGATTGAAAACCGAAACTGGAAAGTACTGCGCATGTGCAATGATGTAGAAATAGCGTAATGACATATGGCACGACGTAATGGCATATAATGCGCGGAACGAGCTGTTCCTCCTGTTGAGTAAAGTTTCATTAAATGAGTGTCCTGTCATTCTAAAATTCTCTTTCCACTCATCATCTGTGACATGGAGCAGGACAACATCCCACCAGTCCTCGTTTCGGACTCCGATGCCTTGTTTTGGGCGCGGGAATGGCCATTTTTACTGTTTGATAAATATAAGCAGCACAATATTTAGGATTCATGTAAACACTACGTTCGGATTCATCAATCGAAATGAATTCATTCAGATTGAAGCAAAAAGTGTCCATGTAAACATAGCTAATGTTGGTGTAGAGTAGCCTGTTCATGCAAAGATAGAGCTTTCATAGCATAGAAAATTATATCATACAATACATAAAATAGCCAAGACATTCAGAAAAGTGGGTTAAAGGTCTGTTTTTTTTTTTTATGGGTTTTTGCTGAGAAAGCACAAGCCTAACCCCTAAGCTGCCTTTCCACCATCTCCGACAAACAACAAGCAACAGCCTGGAAGTCATTCATTTCCAATGGAGAGTAGTACAGGAGCTGTGTGGAGTTCCGATCATATGCGTATACGGAAATTTCGGATCCGATTTGAGCTTCGGATGGGTTGAAATATTCAAATTTCTGCGGCTAGACCGTATACGACCGGCCGACCAGATGTGATGTATTTTAATCAAACTATGAGCAGGAAGTTAGAATTACCAATATTTTTCCACTTTAACTCTATTCTGTAAACACGGTTTCTCTAAAATGGTGGTTATTAATAATTATGGCAGAAATAATTATTTTATAATTATTAAATCAATATTTATGTTGATTAGCTCTATTAAAATCTACAGTTTTTTTCACCCCATGGTGAAAATCAAGTTTTTAATGTTGTTTATATGTCTATGTGGTGTTTTTAATATGCTTTAAGACAAACCATGTGCAAATTCATATTAAAACCATTGCTAAATATTATCTCCTTAAAAGTCTCAAACGTGGTTTGAAATCGGCGGTGTTTCTTACGTCACAAACTACTTTATAACCAATCACGTCAACGTGCGGGCGGGCTTTACCATATTATTAACTATGCTGTGAAGCAGGGGAGTCTCAAGAGAAGCCAGGTTATCCCAGGTTTATTTTTCTGTTGATATACATAATTCACCCGCTGTATTGCTAAATGTACCCGATTTATTTATTTTTTTATATGATGTATATTACGATGTTATTATGAACTATATGCCTTTCTCCATTGACGTTCTAAGTTGTTCAAAGCGTTTCTAAGGATGCTGATTATTAGAAGTCAGCTGTCTGATGCTGAGATGGCAAACAGGAACATGGATTGTGTAACATTAGCAACACATTATTAACTGTTTGATAATGTAGTCAAGCAAAAGGCTAATCATATTAATTACCGTTATGTGTCCGACGTTGTAAAGAGTGATACCATTGTGCAGCGTTTACTACAGTAACTTGAGTAAAGTTGAGCGAGTGGATCTCTGAGCATGTGAGTGAGTGGAGGCGGGGATAATTTGCATATTCATAGATCTGCGTATTCTAAATGAAGCAAGGGTGTAGAGTTACATGCAAGCTATTTTACGGCATGAAGAATTTTTTTTCACAGGAAAAACCTTTAAACTAGTGCTGTCAAATTGATTAATCGTGATTAATCGCATCCAAAATAAAAGTTTGTGTTTACATAATAAACATGTGTATGTGTATAATTATTATGTATATATAAATACACACACATGCATGTATATATTTAAGTTATTGTTATATTTATATATAAAATGCAACAGTTGTATTTTAGATAACAGTCTCATGCAGACAAAGATCTGGCTAGGCTAGAATCTGATTTGCTGGGTTTATGCTGTTTTGTTTATCCTGGCATTTAAATTGTAATTAAGTTGCAATGGGTGACTTTGTGCCAATTGTCAAGAATTTGGGAGGATATGGGAGGATAAGAAAGCACTAATCCTTCTCACTGTGTTTAAAGAGTGTTATGGGATGTTAGATAGTAGAATATTTGTGTTGTAATACATGGATCAAACATTGAAAGATATTGGAACAAGACCATCAGAGAAGATTCTGATGATTTAGATGCTTGCAGATCCTCTCTAACCTTTCATTCTTCCAGGGCCAGATATTCTGCAACTAAACTCAAAAGCCTGCATTCTTGTTTATCTCTGTACTGAGGGGGAGGCTTAGTTTTGAGTATTAATAAAATTGCCTGAAGTTTCCAATTTGTAATTCTTTGTTTAATCAGTCAGCTCAAGTTTTTAAAGTTTCCACCCATGAAAAAATCTGCTTTATTCTCCTCAAAAACTTGGCTGTAGGCTTTGAAGCGCTGAAGAAAGCTCTTTCTCGTTCCCTCCTTCATGTTGTTAAATGGAAGTGTTTGCAATTGCGTTACTTTGAGGAAGTTTTCAAAGTCATTTAGAAATGTTGGACTAACGTTGGACTAGATGGTTCTTTCAAGAGCATTTTTGACGCAAAGCTGAGAAACAAAATTCACTCTCACTCACTCTTTAAGAACTCACAAAACTCAAATTACTTCAAATTGTATTTGCCCTTCACTCTCTGAAACCATTCAAACATGCAAACTTCAATGGCCTTTCTTATCAGGACAGCTAAGCAACACATCCTACTTTAAATTTTTCCGCTAAATGAACTATGTAAGTTTTCAGCGCAGAGCTCAACATGAGGATGATCCGATGGCCACAGATCAGTTTGTGTTTTGGGTCAGTTGATGAAACTGTCACTAACCCTAACTATTGCTTTATTGATCATATACACTTGTTTGCATGCCTTGCAAACTTCACATTTGTTTTCACCTATGAAACTTTTATTTAGTCTGCTAACAGTGATGAATGTTTTGCACCATATGCCATCATTTTTTTTTTTTTGCCATCATCTGTTTAGTTTTGTTGAATGCTTACTATTAAATGGAAAATAATTAAATATTTCTTCCTGACACGTCTTGACAAAATTATTGGTACCAGTGAAAATGTTGGCAGACCAAGTAGCTATTTTGATTTAATTAGATTTTAATTTTTTTTGTTGAAGGTTTGAAATTAAATGGTAAACGCATATAAAATATGCCTTGTTTGATTGGACAAGTGAAAATGTTGGCAGGACAAGTAAGAATCAGAACAATTGGCCTGACCAGGCAATCAAAAACCCACCAATGTAACCCCTCCGTTTCTACTCGCACCACTCACAGCGGGATTTGAACAGGCATTTCCGGCATAGGAGGCAGGCGGCACGCTAACAAGGACACTTAAGACTGCAGCCTCTAGTGTCTAGTGGCCAGGGCAATGAGGTTTTACCCGCACAGCTCTTACTAGCTGGCCTCCGTTACACTCATCCCCCTAAACCTCACTCACATCCACTGAAGCTAAGCAGGGTTGAGCCTGGTCAGTACCTGGATGGGAGACCTTTGGTCTGTGTGGGTCCTAATGCCCCAGTATACTGACAGGGACACTATACTGTAACAAGCACCGTCCTTCGGATGAGACGTTAAACCGAGATCCTGACTCTCTGTGGTCATTAAAAATCCCATGTAACTTCTCGTAAAAGAGTTGGGGTGTAACCCCGGTGTCCTGGCCAAATTCCCTCCATTGCTCTTTATCAATCATGGCCTCCTAATAATCCCCATTAACTGAATTGGCTCCGTCACTCTTTCTCCTTTCCACCTATAGCTGGTGTGTGGTGAGGGCACTGGCGCCGTTGTACTGTGGCTGCCGTCGCATCATCCAAGTGGATGCTGCACACTGGTGTTGGTTGAGGAGAGACCCCCTGACATGATTGTAAAGTGCTTTGGGTAAAGCAGTACATAGGAAATACGCTATATAAATACCTCATTCATCCGGGTCACGGCACCAATGTAACCCCTCTGGTTCTACTCGCACCATTAAGAGCGGGATTCAAACTGGCGTTTCTGACAGCGTTTCTCTTACTAGCTGGCCTCTGTTACACTTGCATCTAATTGATTGTTCTCTTGAACAGTGTCTTGAACCGCAAGGTTTTATTAATTGTGCCTGGTAAAGACTATTATAATGTTGATGCATTGATTTTCTGTTCTTGTTTTGCTCTCAGTGTTGGAACCAATCAGGGTTTTCAAGAGAATCACACCTTCAGTTTCTCTGCCCACTATTCCAATGGCATTACCACTGCAATATATCATCCTGGCCACAGGTGAGACCCCCGTCTCAAAGCTGTTTTGTTGTGTGTGTGTGTGTGTGTGAGAGTCACAGGGGTGTTTTTCTCTAAGAGTAGCATAACCCAACCTTTGGATCACACTTGTGATTTGTATTATACCCACTATACATGTTTGACATGAAATTCACTTTGGCTTGTGTTTTAGGCAGTGCTTATTGATTTTTAAGGAAAAAATAGTTAGGACATTAGCTGCCACATGGGGGCAGTCTTTATATAGTGTGTAGAGGGGTGTGTGTGCATTTATTTGTATGTGCTGTTCACATGTGTCTAGATCAGATTATATCCTTTTCCTGTTTCACCAGCCCCTCATGGACCACTTTGGCCTCATAAGTGGGTTGAGGTGCTCTGTGCGTGATGTGTGTTTTTTCCTCTGACTCATGCTGCTGATGTGTTTTGTCTGTTTGTTAGGTTGCTGTTGGTGGGAGGGTGTGAGTCTGGAGACATTGGTGTGTCCAGGGCGAGCCGTTGCGGGATCACAGCATGGAGGGTGTTGTCAGGGTCGCCTCACTATAAACAGGTCACCAGTTATGAGGATGACATTATTGCGGTGAGTCTTTCCATACACATGTAAGGAAATATTAATGATACAGCATCCATGACCTGCACTCTTTCACAAAAACAAAAAAAGCTGGGCATCTCAGGTCTCTGATCATTGGCTTTGATCTTCTACTTTTCCACTGGAGAAAAAGACAAAAAAACAAAATAGCAGTGGACCTTTAACTAAGTTTTTAAAGAAAATCACTGTCTTGATGTTAGGGTGTTGTGGTTGGTTGTCAAGTGCTGGTATGCAGTTGCTAAGGTGTTTTGAGTGATTGTTGGCATGTAGCAATGTGGTTGCTTGGATTTTTATTGGGTTTTCTTAGTTTACTAGGGCATTGCTAGGGTTTTCTGGATTGCTCCTAAGGTTTTGCCTAGGGTGTTGCAATATGGTTCCTAGGGTCTTGCTAAGGTGTTTTGAGTGATTGTTAGAATGTAGCAATGCGGTTGCTTGTGCATTAGGTTTTATGAGTCGTTTCTAGGGCTTTTTTGGGGTGTTCTGATTCTGAATGGTTGCTAAGATATTGCTTACAGGTTTAGGTGATTTGACAAACAGTCATCAAGTGTTTCGAGTGGTTGTTGGCCTGTTGCAATGGGCTTTATGCGACGTTCTGGGGTCAAAAGAGCTTACTACAGCCTTTATAATATTCTGGTCCCTATAGGGCTTTTCACACTGTGCTTAACCCTGGGTTATTGTCGTTCTAAACACTGCTTTTAACCCTGGGTAAAGGAGTGTTTCACACTTGTAATTTAGATGTGGGTTTAGCACCCAAAGAATGTTTGTAACCAAGCAGATCTCGGCAGCCATTGACTACCATAGTGGGGGGAAAAAAATACTATGGTAGTCAATGGCTGACAAGATCTGCTTGGTTACAAACATTCTTCCAAATATCTTCCTTTGTGTACAGCAGAACAAAGAAATTCATACAGGTTTGGAACAACTTGAGGGTGAGTAAATGATGACACAATTTTCATTTTTGGGTGAACTATCCCTTTAACTTTGCATTGCGGTGCCAAACTTGTATAGTGTGAAATGATGCGGTGTTAGAATGTTACAACTAAATGCTTAGCAACCAACAGCCAATCACGTGCCTTATATTCACACGCTTTGGGCAGTCACGGAAACACCGTGTATATAAACAGTCGTTTCTGCGTATGATAGGAAAAAATGTCAAATGGCGATTGAAAACGTGACAATTGGAGTGAAGAAGAGACCATTTCATTCTTACCTTTTATAGTTCGAAAAGTTCACTCAGAAAAAAAACTTGATATTACAGTCAGCAATGTGTAATATGAGGACGCACAATGCTAGAGCCTTTATGTAAATGCGTCATGTGCTGCGTATGTCCAATGATATGACTTCATGCACATAGTTATAATGAGAAACTTCTAAAATGTTCTGATTGAATTGGTGGAACCTGTTTTGATATTCTTCATATTTATTTAATATTCAATTATTTATTTAGTTCTGTGGCTCTTGGCTTGATATTGAACGTGTGAGAGGTCATGGTGGGTATTCAGTTTGAAAACTCACCATGATCTCTCACACACCTTAAACATGTTGCTGAAAGGTCTGTGAAAGACCAACAAGCATCCTCCAAAAAGCAACACTTTCGGTTTTATAGTTCACCTAAGAATTAAAATTCTGTCATCATTTACTCACCCTCGTGTCGTTCCATCCAAACCCATAAGACTTTGGTTAATCTTTGAATAACAAAGTTATTTTTAATGAAACCTGAGAGGTTTCTATCCCTCCATAGAAAATCCAGGTCTAGGAGATCTAAAAAAGGCACAAAGGCGTTGTAAAATAAATCCAAATGAATCAAGCGGTTTAAACCAAGTCTTGTGAAGAGATGCGATCGCTTTATATGATGAACAGAAGCTCAAACATGCGTGTGTGATGCACGAGAACCAATGAGGTTTGTTCAGGCATGTGATGCACACAAGCTTCCGTGTTTACTCTATATTATGCACTCTATGTATGTGTGTTTATATGTGAATGAAAGTCTAAATTAAATCTGTTCACCATATTAAGTGATCATATTTATTTGATTTCTAGCTGATCCAAGTTGCATGCATGTTCCAGAAGGCAGTTTGATCAAGATGGTATGACCAACTGGTAGCTTGTTATTGGTCCAGCTTGGTCTACCATCTTGGATCAGTTATAAACCAGCTATCAGTTTAACCTGGATTTTTCAGCAAAATTTACAAATGTAACAAACAAGTATTAGTATGTAAATGCATCCATGATATTCATGAAGGAAGTTATGAATCATCATTTCCTTTTCTTATTTAGTCCCAGAGGCGAGGATTCTTCAGGATGCCCAGCTTTCGACTTTTCTCCAGGCATAACAGTGAACAGGTGACTCAATTTGTTTTTTATGTCGCTCAGTCATAGTTTTTGCTTGCCATATTCTTTCCTGTCTCTCTGGGACACTATGGCAGCAAATAAAATAAAATGCCAAAGCTCAATTTCATTCTGCTAAAAACTCTGAATAAATGGTGTAATTCCTAATTGAACGTGTATGTTTACTCAGGATGGCGTGTTCAGAATGAGTCTGTCTCCTGATGGCACAGTGCTGGCTGTGATTCACTTCTCTGGCAGTCTCAGTCTCTGGAATATTCCATCATTCAAACTGAGAGGCAGCTGGAAACAAGAGGAACAAGTAATAAAATCACTTTGTGTGTGTGTGTGTGTGTGTGTGTGTGTGTGCGTGCGTGCTCAATTTCAGAGACTTAAAGCTGAAGTGTATACATTTCTGTGCCACTAGTTTAATCAATGGAATCATTGCTGTTTTTAAACAGGTTGGTCAGGCAATCAAATAGTCACACCCCTAAACACACACAACTGTCTTCAACAACAGCAATTTTCATTTCACGCTGACTTTAAAGGTGTATTCAGCAATTTGTTATGCTGACACCTAGTGGTATGTAGCGTTACGCAACCCACCCCAAAAAAAAATGTAGTTACCAATGCCATTGTAGAAATGCACTGTTTGCAGTCATGAATATATATATTTTTTTTTCTCAAACAAGTTGTGTCCCAAATGACGCACCATACACTATGCACTTATACACTTACGCACTATGTACTCCACCATGTAGTGTGTAAATTTTGTACGATTATTTTGTCATTCAACTTCGGAGTCTGATAGCCCCTCCCCTACGTAATTAAATCTGCGATAGTTGAGTATCCAACATTCCACACGTTTTTTCGGTTAATTAAGTGCATCATCTGGGTATTTAAAGTACTTTTTTCTATTTGGAATTTTCAGTGTGTACACACTATTTGCACTATTTTATTTTATTTGCAAAATGTCATGGAATAGTGCATAAGTATGTGAATTGGGGCTCACCTAGAGATAAAAGCAGTATTCAGCTAGTCATGTGGTTCTAAGATGGCCGCCCTCAAGGTGACCCTCATGTAGAATAAAACCGCTTTTGATTACTGATATGGCTGGAGTTCATTTCATGTGAGTGTACATCATTTTAAAACTATTTTTCTTTCAGTTTTTCAACATTTCATTGTGCAAAGCTTGGAGAGAAGAAAACAAATTTCTATGTTTCAGCTTATAATATCTCTTTCCAGGGCACAGCTGGAAATGAACACACCTTTTAACAATGTCATAAAATGATTTGTTTGTTCTTGTCTATGCATGCTCTTTTTCTCTTTGTAGCACTTGAAGTTCAAACTTCCGATGTCATGCTGCTATGTTCTACTTATTTACCCACCACTTTGTGTTCAGCATACGTTCTGTCAATTCCGGAAAAAACACTCCTAGCTATCCCCCTTTTACCCTCTCTCACTTGCTCTCTCTTTTGTTTAGCCGGGATTTGATGAGATCAACCCGGAATGGAAGACTTCGCTGGAGAAAAGAAAGAAGATAAAAGGTAGCCGGACCCTCAACTATAGACGTGTATCTACTCCTACACTTACTTAGCACTATTAATTATGTAGTAAGTCCAGACAGAGGGGGTGGGAAGGAGAAGAATGCTTTAATAAAACCCTGTGTCTTGTGTCTTTGTGGAGAGGCGTTAAATTCAGACAGTGACATTTTGATTGTCGGTTTAGATCACACGTTTTCATAAAGCCTGTCTTTCTGCTTGTCCTCGTTTTGTGCTTTCTTTTCCGTTTCCTCTTTGAAAATGATGTTTCTAAATCATCGATCACATTTAGCTGTGGAATGGTGACTTTTAAATGAATGAATGTCTGTGAAATGTTTTATTTGATATTCAGATTTTTTTCATTTTTTTTTCTGTGGTGGTGTTCTTAACACCTGTCTCTCTTGTTCTCCTCAGATAAGGAGCAGCATCAGTCTCTGCTAGATGTAAGCTGGTGGAGTGAGAGCGCTTTGATTTTAGCCCGCTGCTCTGGGGCCCTCACTGTGTCTTCTGTGCGGACACTCAAAAACCTACTTGGCAAGTCCTGTGAGTGGTTTGAACCCTCACCGCGAGTCACCTCAGCCCATGATGGGGGCTTCCTCAGTTTGGAGGTGTGTGTTTCTACATGCATTAGTTTTAACCAGTGTCGAATATTGAATATTCCTGATATATTTGTGATGATTTTGCTGACAGTATAGAATTAAGAAACATTAATCTTTTCTTTTTGCTTTTTTGCTACTCTTAACATCATTAATATCCCTTTTTATTTAAGGGGATAGTTCACCCAAAAATGAAAAAGCGCACTGATCGAAAAGGGCACTTTCACTTTCACTTTCAAAGGGGCAGGGGCTCAAGCCCCCCTGGCCCCCCCCTTGCGCACGCCACTGCTTGGAAGAGCCAGGACATTTTTTAATATAACTCCGATTGTATTCGTCTGAAAGAAGAATGTCATATACACCTAGGATGGCTTGAGGGTGAGTAAATTATGGGATAATTTTTTCATTTTCATTTTTGGGTGAACTATCCCTTTAAGTTTCCCAAAGACTGCTGTATTTTGTGATCCTTCCTTGTCTCGTGAGTTTAAACCAGCATCGCTATAGAAAAGTTTAATTGATTTTCATAAAAATGTGATTATTACTCTTCATTACAGTTAATTAACTCAACTTGAAATATTGACAATTTTCATGTATTAAAATGTTTTAGTAAAATATATACAGTATATATTTAAATATTGTTGTGTAATTGGTACATAAAATGAATAAGTATCACCCTCCTTTCAATATCCTGGATTTTAATAATAAAACTGTGAAAAAACATGCCATTATTCATTTTAACTAGTTTTGGATTGTCATCCTGCTTCAGTCCTCTCCCTAATATAATACCATATTTAATACTTTTAACAAGGATGCATTACATTAACCAAAAGTGACAGTAAAAAACATTACATTCATTGTTACAAAAAACTCTAATTCAAATAAATGCTGTTATCTTGAACTTCCTATTCAAAGAAACCTGAGAAAAAGCACCAAATCAGCAAGTTAGAATGATTTCTAAACGATCATATGATACGGCTTTGCCATAACAGCAGCAAATCCCATTTTAAAATGTATATTGAAAGAGATAAGTTATTTGAAGTTGTAATAATGTTTCACAAGATCACTATTCTTATTGCGTTTTTGGTCAAATAAATGCACAAAACATTTTAAAAACACTTACTGACCCAAACGTTTGAATTATATTATATTATATTATATTATATTATATTATGTTATATTCATTTATTATATTATATTATGTTATATTCATTTATTATGTTATATTATTAAGCCTTAATTTTTCATTTTTAAGCCCTAGTGATAGCATGCTTCTCCATCCAGAATGCAGTCTTTCATTTGTAGCCGCTGATGGAAGTAATTACTTTTGTAAAGGAAGTCGTGTTATTCAGACACTTTCTCTCTATCTTCAGGCCATCATCATAAAAGTGCTTTACCGCTCCTCATCCTCTGATAAGAAAAAAAACTCATCTCTTCCGTCTCCACCTCATTGTTTTTTGGTGCTTTCCACTGATGTAAAGCTCTCACAGCTAGAGAGATGTGAACCTGGAGGCGAGTACAGAGGGATGGGAAAAGGAGAGTGAGAACATGAGAGAGATGTCGGGTTTTATTCTGGCTGTATGTTCGGTTGACGGTTTCCTCACTCCGTAGGGAAATGCAGCACACAGCTGCGGTGTCGACTGTGTGAAGTTTGTTTGATAGATTTTTCAGTGTGTGAGAAAGAGAGAAATAAACAGGTACTGCCAGGAAAATGTGTTTGTGTCCTGCAGAAACAGGGTTTGTTAGTCTTCCAAGTCAATAATCAAAATCATCTAATTCATTTTTTTCTGAAATAATCAAAGGATTGTTCTGGAAAGTTCCTTTTCGTTGTCCTTGAATCAGGCAACCAAATCTTTTTAATCTCTCTCTGTTGATTCCTTTGTCTTCTCAGTGTGAGGTAAAGCTGGCCCATAAGCGCTCTCGTCTGGAGACAAGCATGACGGGTGATGAGGACGATGGAGAGGGTGACTCCGACTCCGACGAAGAGTCCTCGGCGAAGGCACGTTATTTTGGATATGTCAAGCAGGGCCTGTACTACGTGACTGAGATGGAACGTTTCGCCCCTCCCAGAAAACGGCCGCGCACCGTCATCAAGAACTACCGCCTGGTCAGCCTGAGGTCCACCACGCCAGAGGAGCTCTATCAGAGGAAGGTGGGTTACTATAACAACCTGACGGCGCGGAGCCGCTCACTCGACCAAACTTGAAATGTAAGGGATAGTCATTATAATGACAGGATGACTGTATAATTATTCTGCTTATCATAAAGTTACTCTTCAAATAAATAAACATCTGGACATTAACTATTGATTGTGAATTTAAATAATTTTATAATTAGTGCTGTCAATCGATTAAAAAAATTAACGAATTAATCGCACGTTTTTTCTGTAATTGATCGCGATTTAAAAACATTGGAGTTTTTAATATTTTTATATTGTAGTAATTTTTTACTCTCCAATCTTAAAGACAGTATATTTTAAATATTTGTTTTAATGGCATCTTTTTATGAATGAAGGCCAGTATCACTGATACTAATACTGCTACAGATGTCTCTATGAAATTGATTTTTTTTTCTAAACATTAATGATAGACATTCAAACATTACAGTATAATTGAAAGCTATCAATTTCAACATTTATTAGGCTTTAAAAAAAATAACTTTTAATTTAAGTGAACTTAAAACAATCTTCACATAAACCCATTATAATGAAAGTTGTATTTACCCGTGGCCTTCATATATAATCAATATACAGAAATTGAATAAAGTTATCAAACACTTTACAGTCTTAACTGCATAAATTATAAATTAAATATAGATTAATCCTTATTAAAGCTACAATTTTCTCTGTTACCTTTGTTCTTTGATTAACATTAATGACAGACAACACAGCAACTGGTTTATTAGGCTGCTGTCACTTTAAGATCTGCCGCTGCCGGACATGACGCGCTGTCACGCGCATCTCATTTTCTCACAACTCTTTAAGTTCATTTAAGACGTTATTTAACTCATCTAAGACTGCTCTTATGAGAATACTCGACAAAACGGGCATTTTGACATAATTCGGTGTGTTATTGTTTGTTCAAGTGCGAAAGAGAACTCGATTCTGGTGTGCTGTCTGTGCGCGCGATACTGGTGCGTGTCTTTCTGTGCGTTGTGTGTGTGTCACACAGGCATGACGTTCACAGACAGCGCGTTCTCTTTTGTCTTGTCGTGCTTAAACGGTTTAAAAGCATTCGCATGAATAAGAGCGTGATCATATAATGTAATGCTAGCCAAAGGATGATAGAAAAATGGATGCTGCATTAATTGCGTTAAATATTTTTAACGCGTTAAACCGAAAAAAAAAAATAATCGCATGTGTTAACACTAATTTTGACACTATCTGTAATCTGTATGTCATCTTATAACTTCTGCTAAGAAAAAAACAGTCCAAAATTTATGAAACAATTAGTCTAGCAACAAGATGAGCACTGCAACAATATTAGTGGAGTCTTGCATTGGCTACAAGGCTGTGTACTTATCAGCTTTAATGAGGAAAAGAACTGAAATCACATGTATTGGGAATGACATAATCGAATTAAAAACGGCAGATACATGTAAAACTATGCAGGAGCAGGAACTGTCAATCAGTTAAACATGATTATTTAAAAATTACAGCTTCAACAAAAGCATGTACCATCGATTAACAACTTTGTAGCTCACCGTGGGTCTGTCTTTAAGGGTTTGGAAGTTATCGTTAAAAATCAGTTACCCTATGGAAAATGAATGACCATTTTACCAAAAAATTTAAATTCTCTCAATTACTTATGGGATTGTAATATTTTTACTAGGGATGGTCCGAGTCGATCTCAAGAAACGTATCGTGGCCGATACTCAGGGGCACAAAAACTTGATCAGGACATATCTAATTTTAACTCCTCTGAGAAATATTTTATTCTGTTGATACACTTAAAAAGATTTTTAATCACGTTAATCCAAATTCAATTTTAGAATATTTAGGAATAATGCATCTTAAGTATCTTGTTCAGTTTCTATTTCAGTCTCAAGTATGGTTTTTGCCATGCAAATAGCCATAGAAGTTTCTAAATAGCACTGAGGCGAAGGCTTTTCACAAGAATAACAATTCACATAACGTGACCGAGTGGTATAGGACGATTACGTAGACCTTGAAGATTACCTAGCAACATCAGCGCAAATTAATTAATATTCATGAGCTTAGCATTTTACATATAGTGATATTACAATGCTCCCATCTTCAGCCTCTTTAAAACTCATTCCTTGACTACGCACAGAAGAATGAAGTGTGGTATAAAAGCGAGAGAGGAAGATGAATGTGAATTGGACAGGTGTTTGAAACGTCCTGTAATAGAAGATGGCAACCTCAAAGTAACAACAGCATTTTGTGAAATTTACTTTATTGCTGTAATATTAACTGGCGATAACAGTTCTGTGGGTCTTAGACGGACCATTAATACGACTGAGAGCTTTCAAAAGAAGTTTATCTGGTGGGTGTGTTTGTGTTCACAGATTGATAATGAGGAGTATGGAGAGGCTCTCTCTCTGGCTCAAGCATATAGTCTGGATTCTGATCTCGTCTATCAGAGACAGTGGAGAAAATCTACAGTCAGCATCGCTTCCATTCAGGACTACTTGGTAGGAGTCATTCTGTAACCACAACATTTGTAACATTGAAACAACCCATGAAAATCAAACTTTTTTTTCACTGAGAATGACAAACATAAGACAAGGCACTGTGGTTGTTCTTTTGCTTTAATGCAACCTTTTTATTTATTTATTTACTTATTAAATTAAATTAAAATCATTTTGCTGGACCATGCTAAACCTTTGATCCCTTGGTCTGAAATGCTTGTTCTGGACACATGATGCAAAAGCTGATGATCTTGACTAACTGATAATTTGTCACTAAAATTGGTTTTTAGTACAAGTAGGTCTTAAATCTTTATTTTTTGTTTTCACAGAGTAAGATAAAGAAAAGATCATGGGTGCTGCATGAGTGTGTGGAGAGGGTTCCGGAGAATGTGGATGCAGCCAAAGAGCTCCTGAAGTATGGCCTGAAAGGAACCGACCTTGAAGCATTGATCGCCATCGGTGATGGAGAAGACCGGGGCAGGTGTGTGATGCACACTCGAACAGATCTACAGATCTGCATATCTCCTCTTTGACTGTATGTTAACCAGGATGTATCTTCCATAGATTCATCTTGCCAGGTGATTTGGACTTGGATGATGTTTCATATGAAGACTTCCTGTCCATGGAGGAAGAGATGGAGCAAAGAAAAGAGAGGGAAGCCAATAAGAGACAGGAGCTGCTCAAGAAAGTGGAATTTAACAAGTAGGCACACATGCACACACATGCACACACATGCACACGCACACACACACACATACACACACACACACAGTCATTGTAAGTTGGGTAGATGTTTTTGATATGTAGAATTAACTAGTCAGTTGGTTGCTTAAACAGCTGTCTAGAGGAAGCCCTGTATAAATAGGCTGTTTAAATGTGTACACACACACACACACACATACACACATACAGAGTCATGTGAAAATGTTAGGACACCCTATTGAATTCCATGGTTTTCTGTATCAGGACATAATAAAAAATCATCTAGTATTTGGCAGGTCTTAAAATTTGAAAAATAAAACCTCAGATGAACAACAACACATGACATATTACACTGTGTCATTTTTTATTTAGCTAAAATAAAGTCAAGATGGAAAAAACACGGGTGACAAAGTTAGGACACCCTATCATTTAATTGCCTGTAGATCCAGCAGGCAGCAATAACTTGAAGCAATAACTTGAAGTAATAATTTTCTGCATGATTTATCAGTCTCTCACATCATTCTGGAGGAATTTTGGTCCACTCTTTACAACATTGCTTCAGTCAGGATGAGGTCTGGACTTCGACTGGGCCAGTGCAACACCTTGATTCTTTTCTTTTTCAGCCATTCTGGTGTAGATTTGCTGGTGATCTTCGGATCATTGTCCTGTTGCATGACCCAATTTCGGCCAAGCTTTAGCTGTCGGACAGATGGCCTCACATTTGACTCTAGAATACTTTGGTATACAGAGGAGTTCATGGTCGACTCAATGACTGTGAGATGCCCAGGCCCTGTGGCTTCAAAACAAGCCAAAAATCATCACCCCTCCACCAGCATGCTTGACTTTTTGTATGAGGTGTTTGTGTTGATATGCTCTTTTGGCGTTGTGCATTATGGCCAAACATCTCCACTTTGGTCTCGTCTGTCCAAAGGACATTGTTCTAGAAGTCTTATGGTTTGTTCAGATGCAACTTCGCAAACCTATGCCGTGCTGCCATGATTTTTTTTAGAGAGAAGAGGCTTCCTCCTGGCGACCCTTCCAAAAATGCCATACTTGACCCATCTTTTTCTAATTTTCTAATCATGAACTTTAACATTTAACATGTTAACTGAGGCCTGTAGAGTGTGAGGTGTAGTTCTTGGGTTGTCTGCAATTTTTTTGAGCATTACACAGTCTGATCTTGGGGTGAATTTGCTGGGACGTCCACTCATGGGAAGATTGGTGTCTGTTTTAAATCTCTTCCACTTGTGAATAATCTTCCTGTAACCCTTCATAGATTGATTGCAGCAACAATTGCTTCTCTAAGATCATTGCTGATGTCTTTCCTCCTTGGCATTGTGTTCACACATACCTGAATGCTCCAGACCAGCAAACTGCCAAAACTTCTGCTTTTATAGAGGTGATCACACTTGCTGATGATCAGTTAATCAAAGGCATTTGATTAGCAGTGCCTGACCGTTACTTACCCTCTTAACTCCTATGTTAACAATAAGGGTGTCCTAACTTTGTCACCCATGGCTTTTCCATTTTGGCTTTATTTTTGCTAAATAAATAATGACACGGTGTGATATGTCATGTGTTGTTGTTCATCTGAGGTTTTATTTTCCAAATTAAGACCTGCCAAGGACCAGATGATTTTTTTTTTTGGTGTGTATATATATATATTTGCAATCAAAATTATTCTACCCCCTTGACCTGCAAGACATTTTGCTGCCAAGAACAAAATTTTATGAAAACAATTCAACAAAGGCAATTTTTTTAGTAGAAAGTTTATTAATACACATTTGAGTGATTCTGAGAGCGTGAAGTTGATGAGAAATGGAAAAAAATCAAATTGGATCTAAACATTCGTGTTCAGAATTATTCAACCCCCAAAAGTCAAATTTTGTGCAGAATCTTTTATTCTTTATAACCTCCAAACGCTGCCTGTAAGTGCTTAGAAGCTTCTGTCACCTCTCTACTGCAATCTTGGCTCATTCCTCGCTCCTGGTTTTCACGTTACCACTGCTTTCTTCAAATTCCACCAAATATTTTCAATGAGATTTAAATCTGAAGACTGTACAGGCCACTCAAGAATATTCTACGACTGATCCCTGAACCAAGCTTAAGCAGATTTGGTTGTATGCTTTGGGATGGCTGTCCTTCAGGAAAGTCAGTCTCTTCAGTCTCTGCACCGAAGGCATCACCATCTTTGGCAAAACAGCAAAGCAACCCTATAATAAGACTGGACCTCCTTCATGTTTGACCATGGAGATGGTGTTCTTCTGCTCATAAGCTTTACCTTTTTTGCACCAGACATACCACTGATCTATGGGTCCAGACACTTCCAGTGTGGTCATATCACTCCATAGAACATTCTTCCAGAACTCCACAGGTCTATTTAGCATATTCAAGTCGGCCTTTTATTTTCTTGGTCAAGAGTGGCATTCGGCAAAATGTCCCAACATGAAGGCCATGCTTGTCTAGTGTTCTTCTTATACTCTGCATTGAAATGTTTTTTCCTCCTTTTATCAGGTCATCTTGCAAGTCTTTGGCAGTAAATTGAGGGTTTTTCTCAGTTGCTCTGATCAAACATTTTATTCCCCTTAATGATATTGTGCTTTTTCTTCAAAACCATCAATGGTTTTCTGGTACAACACATTGTAAACTTATGAATAAGGCTGCCAGCTGAGTCTCTAGGAACTTTTAGTGTTTTAGAAATTTTCTTGTAGCCATAGACTTTCTAATGTAATAAAACAATTTGTTCTCTATAGCTTTTGTGAGAGCTCTTTTGACTTGGCCGTATTTGCTAGTCATCTTTAACACATGCATGAGCTAAATGTATGTATGTGTAACAGCACAAGCTAATTCAGTTTTGTTATAAAGTTTCCAAAGGCTCAACTGTGTTTTAACATAATTTTGTACCATACCATACAAATAAGTGATTTAAAAACAGCAGCGTTGAATAGAGGTTGAATAATTGACATTATGACAGCATTACATTTATATATTGACATTATCACTTTTAATTTGCCACTAAACTCTTATAGATACAATTTTTTAAAAAGTCTGTATCTTTAGAAAAGCCTACATTTGTAAATTATTACAGTCTCCGGGGCGTTGAATAATTTGGATTGCAACTGTATATATAACATTTATTTGTCCAACTTTTAGGAGTACAAAGTTTTCTGATGCCTTTCAGCTCAAAAATGATAATCCCCTTGAGAGGGAATGAAATATGAAGGTAGCTAATCATGAATAAAGATCCATTTATACTATTTAAGGGAAATATTTTATGGAGAACATTTCGGTAATTAAATCATTGATTTAAATAATTATTACACTGTATTAAAGCAAAGAAAATTATTAAAATAGTACCTGGAAAATATTTACTTGAAATATTTTCGAGTTATATTTTGCAGTGTAGTATATTGACAGGGTCTATATTTTTATTTTAGATGTATAAACTTAGTTTTATTAATTTACCAATTTATCCACAAATAATTTTATGTATAGATACATTTTTTATTAATTTAACTGTATAAACCAAAACGGAAACTATTTTTATTTTTTTTTTATAACTTTTCACAGTACCTCATGTTCTAAAGTACCTTTATTTGGTATTAAAAATATTGTGTTAAATATAAATAACTAAATTTGATATTTTTTGACATCTTTTTTTTTTGTCCTCTCAAATTTTCCGTAGACCCTTCTGGCACCCTGGGGATCCTTGGACCCTAGTTTGAAAACTAGTATTCACTAGCATAGTACTAAAAGCCACAAAACTCATATTTTGATTTAATGGCATCTTTAAAAGTTGTACTATTTTTAATTTGACGTAATAACTTTTTTAAACTGAATTATCCTGAATAGTTTTACCGTGTAATCTGCCCTAGAGCTAAACCACAGCATGCTCTCAGCACGCTAATTAAAGCACCACCGCTAAAATATAATGATAAAAAGAAAGAAAAAAAAAACATTCAGATAAACTAGACGACCTCACTAATGCGCTGGTTGGTTGTTGGACATGACCCACCCCTAGTAGATGCATTCATAAAGCTCATCAGGAAGTTAAATTCAGTGGAAGAGATCTTGGAGACAGCATAGATGGGAAGGGAGAGAAAGAGCGGGAGACAGATAAAGAGAAGTGAGAGGAAGAGGTGTTTATAGATTTATTTATAATCTGCATAAGGTAATTTATGCATCTTTTGTGCTTTGCCCAGGAGGCCCTAATGAAAGAGCCCTCCGTGAACACAAATTATGAACGTTCACACACTCGATAGGGTGTGGAAGATATAGACAAAAAAAATCATAGATTGGCTAACATTTGCTGTAAACACTGCACTAATCAAAACACACTTGTTTACACAGACAAAATTGCCTAATTTTTCATAGCGTAACTCAGTTAAACACACACACACACACACACACACACACACGCTTTCCATGCATATCACACAGAACTGTATCTAATTTGCACTTAAAGGAACACTCCACTTTTTTTGAAAATAGGCTCATTTTCCAACTCCCCTATAGTTAAACAGCTGAGTTTTACCGTTTTCGAATCCATTCAGCTGATCTCCGGGTCTGGCAGTAGCACTTTTAGCATAGCTTAGCATAATTCATTTATTCTGATTAGACCGTTAGCATCTCGCCCAAAAATGACCAAAGAGTTTCTATATTTTTCCTATTTAAAACTTGACTCTGTAGTTGCATCGTGTGCTAAGACCGATGGAAAATGAAAAGTTGTGATTTGGCTAGAAACTATACTCTCATTCCTGCGTAATAATCAAGGAACTTTGCTGCCGTACCATGGGTGCAGCAGACGCAATGATATTACGCAGCGCCTGAAAATAGGCTAACTTCCGTCAACATAACCAACGTGACAACCTGCTTGCACAGGGAGCGTGCCTTGTAACCATGGAGACGTTTGTGAGAGACGATTCAGAAGATATTTACTTTGGTGCAGATCCTGAACCGTATCTATTTGAACCGGTATACACTGAAGATGAGCTTTTGGAACGTGAAAGGCAAGAAAGTGTGGCTGAACAGACTGGGGCAGAAGAGAGGAGGAGAGCAGATTCGAACCTTTACAATGCACAGAACCATGGCTAATCGCACAGGTAAATCCACTACCTAATTTGCCGGCTGCAACTCTGCAACTACACAAATTTAGGCTGAATCCGAAATCGCCCCCTAAACCCTCATTCACTATTCCCTACGTTAGTCCACTAATACAGTTCACTTGAAGGAGTGAATGAAAACGAGTGAGTGAATTCGGACAGCCGCTGTGTGTACATAGGCTGTACACTCATTATTGCGGTGTAATGTGGGATTGAATGAGTGCACTTAACGTCCACTATGGTTTCGGACACCACTACAAATGGCTGTCCCCTCAAATAATGCCCTATTTGAGGGTATAGTGGGCGATTTCAGATTCAGCCTTAGTGCCGGTCACGTTGGAAGTTACCTAGCTGGGGACTATTTTCAGGCGCTGCGTAATATCATTGCGCCTGCTGCACCCATGGTACGGCAGTAAAGTTCCTTGATTATTACGCAGGAATGAGAGTATAGGTCCTAGCCATATCTGTCTAGAAAATCGCAACTTTTCATTTTCCGTCGGTCTTAGTACACGATGCAACTACAGAAGATTCAAGTTTTAAATAGGAAAAATATAGAAACTCTTTGGTCATTTTTGAGCGAGATGCTAACGGTCTAATCAGATTCAATGAATTATGCTAAGCTATGCTAAAAGTGCTACCACCAGATCCGGAGATCGGCTGAATGGATTTGAAAACGGTAAAACTAAACTGTTTAACTCTAGGGGAGTTGGAAAATGAGCCTATTTTCAAAAAAAGTGGAGTGTTCCTTTAATTATTGTACGCTTCTGCCAGCGGTTTGACACCAGACTCTGTGTTTGTGTGTTTACTCCCCAGGCTGTTTGTTTTTTTTGCAGTCAGCATATTTAATGTGCATGTTAGTATGGCTGTTTATGAGTGTCTGTCTGTCTGTATGATGCATGATGTCCTTTTCACTCCATCGAGGGAGAAAGAGCGATTGACCGAGAGAAAACAGATGAAAAAAGGAGAAATAGTGGCAAGGCGGAAGGAAAAAGAGAAAGAAAGGCATTTAGCGAGTGAAAGAGATGATAAAAGCGATGAAGAAAGAAGATAAAGAGTGACAGAGAGAGAAACTAGACAGGCACATCAACATTGAGAAAGAGAGAGCAGCTCTAATGGGGTGTACTTCAATTTCTCCTGACATTCAGCTGTGGTAATGCAACGGCAAAAAAAAGACAATCATCATTCTGTTAATTTCTTTTTAACTACGCCACCATTATAGCAATGGGGTAGTATCGATCAGACCGCTGGGATTATTTGAAGAAGTGTGTGTGTGTTAGAAAGCGATAGAAAGTTCAATGCTCTTCTCTTCTTTCACCATCACAGCTACACTGCATATTTTGATAGTGATTCCCCTTAACAATGTCTGCCTGTCAATCAGGCTTCAGTCTTGCAGCGACATTCTCTGTTGAAGATGACACTGCCTGCAGTTAGTTCAGCTGCAGCACAGACTGCTTTCAAACGGACAATAGTTTTCAAGATCATTTCAGCCTTATGTGTGCTGCCTATTTTAAACCTTAAACCTAAATAGAATATAAAAATGGAGTGGGGTCTGAGACCAACTGCTTTTGTTTTGCAGTATTTTTCTTTGCAAATTATTATATGTTATCAGCTTAACAATGAGTAATAGTTTTTGAGTTTTACTGAAGAAAATGGTAACCCTTTTTTTTGGGGTTCAGTTCTCGCTACTAACTAGTTGCTTATTAGCATGCATATTACTAGGATATTGGCTGTTTATTAGTACTTGCTGTATAAAACACATATTAATGCCTTTTCTGCATGACCTTATTCTAAATCCATTAATCTGACCCAATACCTAAACTTAAACTCTACAAAAACTACCTTACTAACTATTAATAAGCAGTAAATTGGGGGATTATTGAAGCAAAAGTTGTAGTTAGTGAATCTGTGTTCCCCATACTAAAGTGTTACTAAAAAAAGTTATCTTTTAAATTGAAACTATGATCAAATTAAACAGTTATGTTTGTTAAATGAAAACTAAATCTTTTTTGTTAAATACCATGTAAAAGTAAGTGATATAAATGAATGAACAATTCATTTATATGAAAAATTTTCACAGTTTTGAATTCAGATGTAGTTATTGTTGATTTATAGTCTTTTGACTATTTCATATGTTTCCGACTAACAAATGCCAGATTCATGGGTTCGAACTTCTTCACTTGAAAGCAGCATATACATATACAAACCCGATTCCAAAAAAGTTGGGACACTGTACAAATTGTGACTAAAAAAGGAATGCAATAATTTACAAATCTCATAAACTTACATTTTATTCACAATAGAATATAGATAACATATCAAATGTTGAAAGTGAGACATTTTGAAATTTCATGAGAGCTACACATTCCAAAAAAGTTGGGACAGGTAGCAATAAGAGGCTGGAAAAGTTAAATGTACATATAAGGAACAGCTGGAGGACCAATTTGCAACTTATTAGGTCAATTGGCAACATGATTGGGTATAAAAAGAGCCTCTCAGAGTGGCAGTGTCTCTCAGAAGTCAAGATGGGCAGAGGATCACCAATTCCCCCAATCCTGCGGCGAAAAATAGTGGAGCAATATCAGAAAGGAGTTTCTCAAAGAAAAATTGCAAAGAGTTTGAAGTTATCATCATCTACAGTGCATAATATCATCCAAAGATTCAGAGAATCTGGAACAATCTCTGTGCGTAAGGGTCAAGGCCGGAAAACCATACTGGATGCCCGTGATCTTCGGGCCCTTAGACGGCACTGCATCACATACAGGAATGCTACTGTAATGGAAATCACGACATGGGCTCAGGAATACTTCCAGAAAACATTGTCGGTGAACACAATCCACCGTGCCATTCGCCGTTGCCAGCTAAAACTCTATAGGTCAAAAAAGAAGCCATATCTAAACATGATCCAGAAGCACAGGCGTTTTCTCTGGGCCAAGGCTCATTTAAAATGGACTGTGGCAAAGTGGAAAACTGTTCTGTGGTCAGACGAATCAAAATTTGAAGTTCTTTTTGGAAAACTGGGATGCCATGTCATCCGGACTAAAGAGGACAAGGACAACCCAAGTTGTTATCAGCGCTCAGTTCAGAAGCCTGCATCTCTGATGGTATGGGGTTGCATGAGTGCGTGTGGCATGGGCAGCTTACACATCTGGAAAGGCACCATCAATGCTGAAAGGTATATCCAAGTTCTAGAACAACATATGGTCCCATCCAGACGTCGTCTCTTTCAGGGAAGACCTTGCATTTTCCAACATGACAATGCCAGACCACATACTGCATCAATTACAACATCATGGCTGCGTAGAAGAAGGATCCGGGTACTGAAATGGCCAGCCTGCAGTCCAGATCTTTCACCCATAGAAAACATTTTGCGCATCATAAAGAGGAAGATGCGACAAAGAAGACCTAAGACAGTTGAGCAACTAGAAGCCTGTATTAGACAAGAATGGGACAACATTCCTATTCCTAAACTTGAGCAACTTGTCTCCTCAGTCCCCAGACGTTTGCAGACTGTTATAAAAAGAAGAGGGGATGCCACACAGTGGTAAACATGGCCTTGTCCCAACTTTTTTGAGATGTGTTGATGCCATGAAATTTAAAATCAACTTATTTTTCCCTTAAAATGATACATTTTCTCAGTTTAAACATTTGATATGTCATCTATGTTGTATTCTGAAAAAAATATTGACATTTGAAACTTCCACATCATTGCATTTTGTTTTTATTCACAATTTGTACAGTGTCCCAACTTTTTTGGAATCGGGTTTGTACATATACATAAACAAGATATCATGATAAAAAAAATGTTTTTTGCCAGCAACTTACTTTCTTACAATTTGCATGCTGAGTTGTGATTGCTCTTTTGATTTATCCATCTTTATTGTTTATTATACTACAGGGCTGGTGAATGCTTGAATCTGATTGGTTGACGAACGTTCTAAGGTGTGCAATTATTTTCAGGGAAAACACATGGCTAAAAGTAGTTCCAGGCAGGTCTTGACCGCATTACAGTTCCATATCACCTAGCCAAATGATTTCAGTTATTTCAAAGGTCCTAACAGCAAAAGAACCAAAACCCACAGCAACACTGACCAAGCAAATAAATATAGTAAACAATAGGATAAAATCAACAAATTTATTTTCATGTTTTTTGCCACAAAATTACATTTTATTATATTATTATATATGGAAAGCACATACTCTCTTTCTCCCTCTCTCTCTCCCACTCAAATGCATGCACATACATACAGTACAGACACACTCGCACAGAAACGTGTTGTCAGCTCTGCTCTGACAATTTTATCAGTAATAGTTCATTTTTTTTCATGAACGAGATAATAACGGTGCTGTTCTTGAAGCAGATTAGTAGTTTCGCTATTAGTAGAGATACTGCTGCTAAACACTATTGAGAGACGCACAGACTCAGGTAATTCACATATGCTTAATATCTCTCTCTCTCTCTCTCTCTCTCTCTCTCTCTCTCTCTCTCTCTCTCTCTCTCTCTCTCTCTCTCTCTCTCTCTCTCTCTCTCTCTCTCTCTCTCTCTCTCTCTCTCTCTCTCTCTCTCTCTCTCTCTCTCTCTCTCTCTCTCTCTCTCTCTCTCGCATTAGTCTGCCATCAATGGCTCAAGCCTCTGTTACTAGCTCTAAAATGACTTTTTAGATTTACCAACGGAGGCTTGGGATTAGATGCATTAGAAATTAGTCCTACACAAGCGTTTTTAAGGACAAAAACCTGACAGATGTCTTGAAATACATCATCTGAACAATGTTTTGAGGTGCGGTAACCATAGTATAAGCAGAATAATTGAATCCGGCCATTGAATTATTGAAAAATAATGCACACCCGAGGTGTAACTGTAATGTATATTATTACAGTATGCATTGCCACCTTGGGTGTGCATTATTTTTCTAATAATTCAACAGCCCGTTGCCATTCCTTACTTAGTTTCTCTCTCATCTTTTTTCCCATTGTATTTCCTTACACTTTTTCTAGCTATCATTTGACCTTAGTTAAATTAGCATTAAAATGTCTGAAATATCTTCTAGTATATAACGTCTTAGATATTGTCTTAACTTGAGAGTTTGAGGCTATTGAGTCTTTCCAGCCTCAAATTTAAGTGGGCATTTAGGCAAAAAGGCAGTGTTGCTTGAAATGAAATGGCGCATCGCATCAGTGCCACCTTAGATTTTTATGTCAAGTAGTATGTGTCTTGTTAATTGCTGTATTGATGTGGTGTTTCAAACTGTTTCTGTGATTAAGCTCCACTATTTAATGAGTGTTTAATCTTTGTTTTGTTGGAAAAGTGGTCTGAAAAAAAAAGTATTAAAGGCATTAAACTGCTGTATATTTAGTAAGGAATGTTAGTCATTTCAAACCAGTCAACCTTTTTTCATAACTACATTTTATCCTGCGACCTACGTTTTGACACTTGACCTTGAGAACTATTGATGAGTGACCTTCAGCACACTAGTTAAGTGAACTGACAGCTGTGTACAAATGCTGTGCGCTTTTAAAACGCTTCTTCTACAGTCAAGCCATCCATAAACCCTCAATACAGAATTGAATTCTGCTTTAGTTTCATTACAATCTGTACGTCTGAAATAGAATTGTTCTAGCGTGTGGAGGCTGGCAAAAGAAGTGCTCTAAGCGTTCACAGGCGATTGTGTTTATGCCTAAGCTATTCTTTCAATCTTCTTTTATCATGTTTATGTTGCGATAACATCCTGCAGTTCAGTATTCTCCCCCAGTCCGATGATCTGTGCGTGTGTGAGGGTCTCATTCGCATACAGCGGGATGCTCAGGTTTCCGCAGTAATGCAGGGAGAATGAGATGAGATTGTAATTGCCTTCTGTGGATTTTCACGCTGACTGATACACACGCACGCTCGCATGGGCATCCAGGCAATCAGGCAGCGGTCGCCTCACATTAGCCCGTCTTTGATGACCTAATCTGGGTCTATAATGGCTCACTACCCTTTCAGCACTGTTCTCCCCCTGTTTCGTCCCCCTGTTTTTTTTCCTTCAATCTTAAATTGTCCCATTCATCCGTATTTCCTTGTAATGCCTTTCATTATATCTGTAAGCCTCTACATACATGTCTGTCAGACCCTCCACCCCTCCCCCAGAGTGTGTGAATCTTTATTTCATTCCACTGTTTTCATGGATATTAGTGGTGGCTCTCTGAAGCGGATGTATACCAATAAGCTTCAAATAAGACTGTGTTTGCATGTTTAATCCTGTTGATGTCATGTTCTTCCAGACTCACTCTAGAGCAGAAGGAGCTCTGCAGAAGTCGACTGAAGCTTCTCTGCTATCTGGACCGCTTGGCCACTTATGAGGTAACACTCTCTCCAAACTTGCACTTTTGTATAGAAGGTATGCACGTGACATCACCGTCGGAGTGACTGCGGTTGCGCCCACTGAGTGGCAAAAACACTGAGCGGCAGCATTAGTGTTTAGCGTGAATGCACACAAAACACAGCTAAAACGGGAAAGAGCTTTGAGATTGAGTGTACAAATAGACAAGAAATCTGAGGTATATGTTTACAGACTGCCGAAAGCTACAGAAACTGCAATTCACGTGGATTTGCAGTTATCATTTTGTGTCGATATGTTGAATTTTGGGGTAAAATTATACCCTATAATAGTATTGTTATATATTGTATTGACAACTCATCAGTTAAATATTTACCATCGTATATTCTGCATGGTTGGATGTTTTTAAATAAGCACTGACAAAAACTATACAAGTTTTAGGGCTGGATTATATGAAACTCTATATAACATTGATATAAGTGATTATAATCACCTGGATTTAGACCTACCTATATTGTATTTATATATAGCGTTCACAGACAAATTTGCTTTATGTATTTCCCCGGCGTTGAAATCAGGCTCATATAAATGTCAGGAAACACAATTCCTGGCTGCATGTCCATGGATCACTGGATATTAGGTAAGTTGTAAGGAACACTACATGGAGTCCAAACTTTAGTTTAAACTGATAATTGTTTGTTTTACTCGTGTTTTCACAGTTTCCCATATTAAATCCATTCATGCAGCAGCTCTTCTGCCACTCAGTCCGGCTGAGGGGGCGTTCCGGCGTGAAAGTGACATCAAGGCATACCCTCTATTGAATAAAGCTTTTAACTTCCAGAATTTTAGTTTAAAAGGGCCAAATCATGGAAAACATGATTTCCCTTGCTCAATGTAGACCGCTTTCACAATGCAAAGCTTCCCTCCCAGTACAAACAGATGAAAACTAATCTGCAAAAACAACTCATTCAAAAATCATAATCACAAACAGAGCGATAAGTGTTTATTTTGGAGTATGGGTACTGATATGTAAATTAGAAGTAGTATAAGGTGGTTAATAATTAGGTAGGTTAAAGGGATAGTTCACCCAAAAATGAAAATTAGCCCATGGTTTACTCACCCTCAAGTCATCCTAGGTGTATATGACATTCTTCTTTCAGACGAATACAATCGGAGTTATATTAAAAATGTCCTGGCTCTTCCAAGCATTATAATGGCATTGACTTATCCATAGTCCATAAAAGTGCATCTATCCATCATATAACTGCTCCACATGGCTCCGGGGGGTTAATAAAGGCCTTCCGAAGCGAAGTGGCACGTTTGTGTAAGAAAAATATCCATACTTAAAACTTACTAAAACTAAGACTAAAATAACTAGCTTCCGGCGGTCAGCGGTACACAAGTCGACTTGTGCTAAAAGAGTAACCCCTGACGCAATGTACAGGAGCATCACAAGCTTTAACACCTCTCGTGGATAGGGCTAGGCAACAAACTCAAGCCCCTCTTCTCTTATATCGAAATTCTCCGCCATTTCTCTTTAAAAATTCTCGTTTTAGACTTCTAATTCATGACCGGTGTTTTGTTTTGCTCTATCCTCTGCTCTTCTCCGTTCGTCAATACGCATGCGTCAAGGGTTCAAGGGTCAAGCCGTAAGTCGGCTTGCGTACCGCTGACCGCCGGAAGATAGTTATTTTAGTCTATAAAGTTTTAAATATGGATATTTTTCTTACACAAACACGTCACTTCGCTATAGAAGGCCTTTATTAACCCCCCGGAGCCGTGTGGAGCAGTTATATGATGGATAGATGCACTTTTATGGATTTCAAAAACGACCCATCAAGTCAATGCCATTATAATGCTTGGAAGAGCCAGGACATTTTTTAATATAACTCCGATTGTATTCGTCTGAAAGAAGAATGTCATATACATCTAGGATGGCTTGAGGGTGAGTAAATCATGGGCTAATTTTCATTTTTGGGTGAACTATCCCTTTAACCTACCTAATTATTAACCACCTTATACTACTTCTAATTTACATATCATTACCCATACTCCAAAATAAACACTTATCGCTCTGATAGTTTATCAAGGATGTTTTTCCCCCTTCAAAACTCTGTGGCAACACACACTACTAAAAAAGACTTCTTAATGAGTTTTTAATTAGTCTTTTTGGACTTGTTTTTCGGGAGAAAATATTAAAAAATCTGTAGAACAAGATAAATTGACCTGAAAAGCACTGCATAAGATATACTTGTTTTCAGAGATTGTATTCTGAATATACAATAATTTGTACTTTTCCACATTTTTTACTTGTTTGTACTTGTTTGTAAAAAAAAATCAGTGCATGAAGACAAAATAGACTTTAAAGATGCATTCTCTGAAAACAAGTTTTAATATCTTATTCAATGTTGCTTCTCAACTAAATTTCTTGTTTCACAGGCTTTTAACTGGAAAAAAAACTTGATAATTGCATTTCTGCAGTGCATGTGTGCTGTTACTTGCATTAAGCCACCAATACGAGTGTTTCAATGTTTTTATGAGAGATTTGTTTAGTATAGCCAGTATATATTACTATGTGACGCTTTTACAAAGGGAAAAAATAGTAAAAAAAAAAAAATATATATATATATATATATATATATATATATATATATATATATATATATATATATATATATATATGTGTGTATATATGTGTATATATGTGTATATATATATATATATATATATATATATATATATATATATATATATATATATATATATATATATATATTCATGCCTGGTTGAATATTTATGTTCAACACATTTTTCTCAATTCACACATTTTTGGCAGATAATTAATTTTTTTTTGTCAACACCTATTTAGTATTCATCAGCTGTCATTCTAATCCCTTGATGTGATTTATGCTGGTATGTGGAGGATAGCCAATTATAACCAAGGTAATTTCCATATAGAAGTCTTAAAGGCACAGTAACAAAAACAGCCTGCTTAATTCTAAGGATCAATAGTCATTTTAAACTACACTGACTGTTTTTATTGCAGAAAAGTATTGAAGTATTCTGAAACCATAAACACACAACAAATGTTGTGACTATGATTTAGGTCAAATAATCGAAATTTTCCGCTCACCGTTTTATGAATAAAATGATCAATGTGTGCGTTCATATGTGTGTTCATATTGTAATGCTTTGTTTCAATTTAAAAGTCATCAGCAGGAGTGTGTCTTCTGTTTCATCCCATCGCATAGTTAATGTCCTGCTCGTACTGTGATGGATGGCCTTTGTCAGTGTCTTCATGTGTAATTGATTTCTATGGGAATAGTTCTGAATGTAACCAGACCTCTGAGACATTAAACACACACGTGCACACACATACACGCGGCGGCCCTGTCGACTTAAAGGCTGTAATTGTAAATGTCAAAGCGATTAAATGTCAGCAGTGTGGACTGGGAGGATTTACCTCAGACATACACATGTGAGACCCTCTCCTGAACTCTCATGTTTGTTTTGTTTCTTTCTCTCTGTCTCGCCCTCATCACTCTTCTGTTTTCTGCAGGAGATTCTGGGTGGACCTCATGCGGCAGAGCAGCGATTTGATGCTGAGTTTTTCAAGAAGTTCCGCAATCAGAATATTGTTCTGTCAGCAAGAACGTACGCAAGGGTAAATCTCTCTTCCTTTGTTCTCCGTCCATGACGTGAGTGCGAGCGTCTGTAACGGGGTCCCGCGGCGTGAGTTATAGTCACCATTTCACTGTTTTGTGGATAAGTGTGTGCGCCCTCACTAGCGTGTGGAGTAAAATATAGATTCCCCCCATATTTTGTGAGTATTTTAAAGTGTAGATGTTTGAAATATGGTCACCTGCCCAATGCAAAGTCTTCTGGGGGTTTGTAAATATTGCTGCAGAGCATAAAGCTGTCCGTAGTTAGTTCTGTCTCATAAATCATCTATTAATTAATTATCTCTATCAATCGTGTTCCGCTCATCTCGTCTCTTTTTCTCCCAGGAGAGTAACGTGCAGGCATTGGACATTCTCTTCACTTACCACGGCTCAGAGATGCTCCAGCACCGGCTCACAATTCTCTGCAATTTCCCAGAAACCACCTCTCCTCACGAGTACTCCGACCTTCTGCCTAAGGCGGGGTAAGAATTACTTATTAGAGGATACTGATCTTCCGTGAACAGGATAAACAAAACCCACATAAATCTTTTTGAAAGAGCCTAACGGGAAAAGGTCATTTTTAGATGACGGGTCCACTGAAAGAGGTTATTAGGTACTGTCTGCTGTATGGCCGAATGGTGCTAGTTTAAAGCAGGTTGGTTATGTAAATGAGACATTTTGCAGTGAACTTTATCCATATGTGCTTTAGTCTTTGAGACCTTAAGACTATGAAATAACTGCAGGCTGAGGTTACCTGCAAACTCTGGGCTAAAAATAAGTGCTGCTCACCTTCTTAAAGGCATGGATATGTACACCAGTACTGTTCAAAAGTTTGGGGTTTGTCAGATTTTTTTTAAAAAGAAGTTATGCTCACCAGAGCTACATTTATTTGATCAAAAAATACAGTTAAAACGATAAAATTGAGAAATATTATATTACTGGGGGCATGCTCCCCCTTTAGAAAAGTTTGTGTATATTTTAAAATGCAATTTATTAATGCGATAGCAAAGCTGAATATTCAGCAGCCATTACTTCAGACTTCAGTATCACATGATCCTTCAGAAATCATTCTAATATGATGATTTGTTGTTCATGAAGTATTTCTTATTTTTATTATCTTACTCTTATTTAGTTTTTTTTCAGGATTCTTTGTTGAATAGAAAGTTAAAAAAAACGCATTTATATGACATTTAATGAATCCTTGCTGAATAAAAGTTTCTTAAAAAAAAAAAAAAAAAAACGTACTGACCCCAAACATTTACATACAATACAATACAATACAATACAAGCCATTTACACACTTTAATGTCTTTGTTCTAAAATAAAAGAACTGAACAAACATACCGGCGCTCACAAACATACACAAAAGTCTCCCATTAATCAGTAAATGATACTGAAAGACTCTTTATCAGGCCCTCCAGGATTTCACTGGACTTTTATCTGATTTTTGCGGCCTAAAATGACCGATTTTTTTGTATATTTTAAAGGTCAATCAATTTTGTATATATTTTGTATCAAATATGATACAACAGGCTTTTAAGGAACGTCTCTCAGTCATCATTGTAGGCCTATTGCATTGCATTGTGTTTTGCCCCCCACAATAAGAATAAAGAGCTTTCATCATAAAACTAAGCATTCAAATATCATCTTACTAAGACATATTATTACTGGGAGATATAGAGTGACAAATGATATTTATATGCATTTTATGTAAGTAGTCTGCTATACTGTTATAAAGAGATCATTGATTTTAATTTTTGGCCATATAAATAACAACTGCAGCAAATTGCTATTTTTGTTTTGGCCTCTGAATAAAATTTAGCTGTTTTTTCCCCCTCCATATTCTCATCATATCATGGGCCATAAAAGCCTGATGTATTAAATATATGACAAAACACAAAACATGTGCAAACTTTTTTTTTAAAATATTTTGTCTAAAGGTAAAAATAAAAAAACTGTTCCGTTTAATAAAAATTAGATTTTCTGACTATTTCATTATTTCAGGCTTTACAGTGTTGGTAAGTTAATATTTTAATAATATAACAAAAATAACCTTAAACATAACAGTAGCCTGCTTTTGAAGAATACACAAAATTTATAATGTAAACAAATGTTTCAAACAGATTAAAGTGCAAAAGAACATACACTGAACAAAATTATAAACGCAACACTTTTGTTTTTGCCCCCATTTTTCATGAGCAGTTTTACTGTATTGGGGGGGCCAATACACGCTGTCTGTCATCTGCCCTCTACAGTGAAAATAGGAATTCGGTTACGATGACGGTTACGATGTCAAGTCGGTGCAGTCAGGTGCAGTCATTCCACAGGCCACAATCGACAACCTGATCAACTCTATGCGAAGGAGATGTGTTGCACTGTGTGAGGCAAATGGTGGTCGCATCAGATATTGACTTTTTTTTTTTTGACCCCCCCGGGCCCCCCCAATACAGTAAAACTGCACATTTTAGAGTGGGCTTTTATTGTGGCCAGCCTAAGGCACACCTGTGCAATAATCATGCTGTCTAATCAGCATCTTGATATGCCACACCTGTGAGGTGGATGGATTATCTCAGCAAAGGAGAAGTGCTCACTAACACAGATTTAGACAGATTTGTGAACAATATTTGAGAGAAATAGACCTTTTGTGTACATAGAAAAAGTCTTAGATCTTTGAGTTCAGCTCATGAAAAATGGGGGCAAAAACAAAAGTGTTGCGTTTATAATTTTGTTCAGTGTAACTATAAAGTTCAAAAATAAAGAATCAGTACACAATTCGGTGTCAGAAAGGTAAAGAAGTAGCTTGCTGTGTTTACAGGGGTAACCATGGAAACCGCTATATTACTGCTGCTCCATAAGCGCAACCTACTGTCAGAGAGTGAATTTACATTTTCATTCGTCTCCTTCACTACAGAGTGCTTGAGCCACTTTTATGCAGCATACAGGCACTGTTGATAAACTGAACTGATGGAAATTGTCACTCAGAGTGTGCACGCCTCTTGTGTGTGTTTGTGTGTGTGTGTGTGTGTGTGTGTGAGAGAGAGAGAGATGCGTGCTTACAACGGGTTGACTGACTGACATGCATTTCCGAAGCAACTGCGCAAACAGAAGTTTATTGATCGATTCAAGTTCAGTGCACGTAGCCTACTTCGAAGTGGGCTTTGTCTGAATGTGCGTCGTGATGACATCACACGATGTGCCTAGGCCCAAAATATGCTGCAATTTATAAATATTGCAAGTCCCGCCGAATACTGCGGAGTTTGCTTGATTTTGCGTTAAATTCTACGATCGCAGAACCGCGTAATCCTGAAGGGACTGCTTTATGGTCAAGTTCTTAATACCTCAAACCTAGATGGGACATTTAATAAAAGTAATGTGCATTCTCTTTTTTTAATTTGATTATTGAAGCTCAAACTAGTGAAATATGTCTAAGTGGAAAGTTGCATTGTTACGTATTATTGCTCATTTGGTTCCTTGCATTTCCAATACATTTGATAGAGTCACAGCTATAACTTTTCCTGGGGAGTTTTCAGTTTTCAGCTTCTTTAGAAAAAAAGATTTCTAGCCATATCCTGAAAAGAGAAGTTGATAAAAGTCAGGGACTACATCTGCAGTACAGAGATATCAGAGCTTACTCTGAAAGACCTTGGATATTTGAGTCTAGAACAATGTGTAACACAGCCATTACATTTAAGAGCAGAAATGTCTTGATCTCAGACGTCTTAAATGTCAAACATCAGATATCCCAAGACAGCCGCTGAGATTGAATCACTAACCTCTCTGTTGCCAGCAACAACCCGAGTGACCTGGGTTCATCCTTACACTGTTACTTTTGTGCTTCTCCACTGCTTTCAGTGCCATTTGTTCTTTGCCTGAAAAGTGGTTTAGTGTATAAAATTAGTTTAGTTAAATGTGTATTTAAGGAGCAATTAATCACGAGTGGCAGACAGCTGTACGTAACATCCGTAGTATTACATGAATGATTTGTCATAATTACTTTCAACAGACTCTTTTGACAGCAGTCTTAAAATAGACTTCAGTTTAGCTTTAATTTTCATTTTGACTCATAGTTGAGGAAGATGGAATGAGATTTTGCAGATTTGAAGGTGCTAATATGGTGAATGCTTTTGTGGCATCGGGTAAAACATCCTTAGGGATTTCGTGCAGATCTTTTTCGCCGATGACACTCTAAAAGTGCACCGTCTCTTTTGACACCTTATGAACTCAGGCATGAAAGACTGACGTAATTGCTCACACTAAATATATTCATGAAAAGTATCAAAACAGAGGAAACAGGCAGTAGCTTTACACCTACGCATAAACTGATCTGAGGACTTGGTGAGAGCGTGTGCTGCTTTGTTTTGTACATATTGTAATCTAGCAATGTATTTGTTAGGTAGGTGGTTAATACACACTTTTGTGTGGTTGTGTGTTTGTATGGAAGTATGCTGATTTAGTGGACAGGTTTGCGTGTGTTAAGAGAGAGAGAGACACACAGAGTAAAGGCATTTACAACTCTCCCCCCCTCCTAATGTTCCAGTAATAGGGGTGACAGAATAGATTTAGTGTATTGGATTCGGTCGCCCTCCTTCCGCCCATTCTCTCTTATGGAGGTCAGTCTCCTCTGCAGTGAACATCCATCACGGCTCAGCAGCTGGAGGCCAGTTTCCGTCTCTCCCCGGCCTGTGAGCGCTAACAGCGCTGCTGCAGGACCCTTGCTGTACCAGTGGTCTCTCGCCATCTGCTGTCTCTGCTGGAAAGAGAGACAGCCAAATGAAGTTTTCTTTTAGACTTTTTTACTGACTCTGTTGTAGAAGGTATAGGGCCAGATTTACTAAACAGGGTAAATTAGCATGAGAGCGGAAATTCCAAAAAAAGCACAGATGGGAGTGGAAAGTTCTGCGCGTGATCTACGGATGACGTGCAAATTAAAGAACACCGATGCTCTCGGATCATTTCCATAATGACCAACGCAATCTACCAAGAGCAGCGCAAATTAGCGTCTGGTTTAAGACATGGTTTTTTTGGGCGGTAAATAATGGCACAAATACCAGTAAATTGACGAGCACAAACCTTAGTTAATCACCTTGCATGATTCTTTAAAATACTCTCCGTCTCTAAGTTTTGCGTCTGAGAGGGAAACTCCTACAAATGCATATGCAATAAGATCAGCCGCAAAAATAATCGTCCACACCTTTTCATCGCTAATTTTTCACTGCGTGTCTTTAGTAAATCCTGACAGTAGTTTTTTAATGCCAAAAGAGGGTTTGCGCTGGTGCAAGCTGTTAGTAAATCTGGCCCTTAGAGTTGTGTATATGTACCGGTATGTAGTGATAGAATGATATATTAGCCAGGTTGATAAATGTGCAACGGAGATCGAGAAATTTAACAATATTTTTGTAATTTTCTTAGATTAGAATATTTTATTATCTAGATATTTTATTTTATTTTATTTTATTTTATTTTATTTTATTTTCTTGATCTTTTATTTTCTTGATCTTTTGTTTTGTTTTTGTGTTTTGTTTTGTTTTGTTTTATTTATTTTATTATTTATTTATTTTATCTTATCTTATATTCTAGATCTTTTTTATTTTATTTATTTGTTTTATTTATTTTATTTTCTAGATCTTTTATTTTCTACATGTTTTGTTTTGTTTTGTTTTATTTTTTATTATTTATTTTATTGTGTTTTATTTTATTTTGTACTTTTTTTATTTTATTATTTTATTTTATTTATTCTATTCACACATTTGGTCATCCTCTAATGTCAAGACTTTTTTGAGTTCTTCAGAATTAGCATTTGTTGTTAAAAAAGTCAAGCAATGAAAATTATGAAAATCATAATTCAAAATAATAATTCAATTGTGTTTGTGCACACTTTAACAGATCCACAGTACTTAGTTTCTCTAAGTAATAAGCAGTTTAACATCTTAGTTACTTTGCATTGAAATGTAACCTAACCCCTCCTATGTCAAACTGAAGTTTACGTCATTGCTATCTAGTATTCTGCAGTTTTCTGTGGTTGGATAGTGTTCAAAAGTTTCTGTTTGGACCAAGAATTCTTCTTTTTTTTTTAACTATTGATTTGAATAAATCTTGCTTAGTTACTGATGATAATCATTTGTTGGTTCATTCTTTTGTTCTTTCAATCTCTCTTTCTTCTTAGTGTGGATAAGAAGGGTAATTTAGCTTTGATTCCTTGGGAGGAGAGCCGACACAGAGAGCTGGACTGGTGTGAAGTTCCTGAGTGCAGGTAAGGTCACGTTAGTGCTTGTGATGTGGTTTTTGAAATCTTGGTTTATCACTGATGACTGTGTGCATTCTTTTCTTTAGAGGAGTGGTGGAGCCCAGCCCAGTGGATGACTGTCACTTCTTGTATGAAGAACAGCCAGAACTGGAGAGGTTTCGTAGCGCCAAACCCTCCATCACACTGCTGACTGAGTGGTATCTGACCAGAGCACAGGACATAGAGAGCAATTCCCACCAGGTACACAAGTGCACACACTGACAGAAGCTGACACTTAAACACGTATCAAAGCACATTGTCTTCTTTTGCACTTTCACTTGACTGACACCTTACCCAGCTGAAAAACAAACAACTTCCTCAAATACACATACAGATGCACATCTGACTTGGAGAAGATTTGAAGATTTCCAGAGTGACAGTTACTGCTGTCCCAGAGGCCTGTTAGAGTGCTGAGATCAAATGATAACACTGGATCTGTCTACTGTGGGCTCCTAATGGAGAGATATCTCAACCATTATGAGACCAGACGGAGCTTCTCAACCCCTCTTTCTTTCTTTCTTTCTCTTTCTTTCCTCCATCCTTTCTTTCTTTCTTTCTTTCTTTCCTCCATCCTTCCTTTCTTTCTTTCTTTCTTTCCTCCATCCTTTCTTCATCTTTCTTTCTTTCCTCCATCCTTTCTTTCCTCCATCCTTTCTTTCCTCCATCTATCTTTCGTACATCTTTCTTTCTTTCTTTCTTTCTTTCTTTCTTTCTTTCTTTCTTTCTTTCTTTCTTTCTTTCTTTCTTTCTTTCTTTCGTCCATCTTTCTTTCTTTTGTCCATCTTTCTTTCTTTCTTTCGTCCATCTTTCTTTCGTCCATCTTTCTTTCTTTCTTTCGTCCATCTTTCTTTCTTTCTTTCTTTCTTTCTTTCTTTCTTTCTTTCCTCCATCCTTTCTTCATCTTTCTTTCTTTCCTCCATCCTTTCTTCATCTTTCTTTCTTTCCTCCATCCTTTCTTTCCTCCATCCTTTCTTTCCTCCATCTTTCTTTCTTTCTTTCTTTCTTTCGTCCATCTTTCTTTCTTTTGTCCATCTTTCTTTCTTTTGTCCATCTTTCTTTCTTTCTTTCTTTCTTTCGTCCATCTTTCTTTCGTCCATCTTTCTTTCTTTCGTCCATCTTTCTTTCGTCCGTCTTTCTTTCTTTCGTCCGTCTTTCTTTCTTTCTTTCTTTCCTCCATCCTTTCTTTCTTTCTTTCTTTCTTTCTTTCTTTCTTTCTTTCTTTCTTTCTTTCTTTCCTCCATCCTTTCTTTCTTTCTTTCTTTCTTTCTTTCTTTCTTTCCTCCATCCTTTCTTTCTTTCTTTCCTCCATCCTTTCTCTCTTTCTTTCTTTCTTTCTTTCCTCCATCCTTTCTTTCTTTCTTTCTTTCTTTCTTTCGTCCATCTTTCTTTCGTCCATCTTTCTTTCGTCCATCTTTCTTTCTTTCTTTCTTTCTTTCGTCCGTCTTTCTTTCGTCTGTCTTTCTGTATGTCTATTTTTTGTTATTCAGCATAAGATTTGACTGAAAAGTAAAATGTGCTTATTGTACAAAAGTAATCTATTGAGCAATATTTTAAGCCAAGGAGCCTAGATGTTTCGGTAGTAATGTCATCTGAAAAAAGAAAGAGTATAATCACTTTGGATATTATAATATTTGGATATTTAGGGTGCTTTCACATTGGCAGTTTAGTTTGCATGAACAATTGGTAATGTGAAAGCTGTCATGCGGACCCTGGGAGTGCATCGTAGGATACCTGTAGGAGGTGGTCTGAATTCATTTCCACTGGAACTGTGGCGCGATTCATGTGAATGTGAAAGCAACTCTGACTCAAGTGCACACTTGTTCAGGAAGCAGAGTAACCTGCACATGCATTTTAGTCGATGACAAACTAAAAAACATGCAAGGGATGACAATGGTGATGATTTATCTTAGATACGAACAAGAAGTCCGTATCCAAGTCTTATCCAAATTTTTGGGTTTGTTTTTCTGCCCTGTTCCTTCCAGAATTTTTTTTTTTGGACAAGAACTTGTGTATCTCTAGTCTCAAACTTTTTGTACCCACTGTATGACCATTATGACAACTATCACTCAACTGTAGGCACAGCCTGTTTCAAGAAGTGCTGCAGAGCGGGAGATACATCACTCTGTCTGGACAGAGGTTAAAGCAAGGAGAGAGGGCTACTCTAAAAGAGCTTGACATGTGAAGTGAGGAAAGGAAGACGGGAGGCGCCTGGGAGCAGATTGAAAGTACATCTAGTGTAATAAAAGGGTGTGAGATCCGTCCATCCGAGGGCTGCCTGCCTGTTTGGTCCTTAGAGAGGAGAGAAGAACGGCCAAGAACGATGGAGAAATGTTTGTGCATGTGGAGGTCAATACTTATGATTAACCAAAGCCAGGTGTGAGTAAGCAAGCGTGTGCTGTTTGCAATTATTTGTTTGTAAGGCAAATGCACGTACTAGTTTTGTTCTGTGTTAAACAGCACTGCTTGTAATGAGTGTTGTTGTGAAGGCAGCATTGCTCCGGAGGCGTTTGGCACTTGTTAACTCCAATGTCAAGGGTTTTGGTTCCTACCAGGTGGGAAAACCGCAGCAATCATTTCCTCTATGCAGGCATCCACTATTGATTGGCTCCATGCTCTGCCTGTCAACTAGTAGAGGAATACCAATCGTCAGCTCATGATGTGAACTCTATTGATCGGCTGCTGAGGCGGGTGGGATTGCATCGAATGGTTCTACTTTTTACGCATCTGTTTGGGGATTTTTACTTTTAGCTTTATATATTTAGATTTGCGCTATACAATTTTACACACTCTTTTAACAGTTTTCTGTATTCTGTGGATTTTTAACAGCATTCTGTATGATTTCAAAGACTCCAGTAAACACGCAACAGTTGCGTACAGTAGCTGTACTCCTTTTCATCATTAAATTATGGTGAAAGACCTTTTTTTTAAATGGTTAATTTATTCCTAGTAAATAGTCCCACATGGGCCTATTTACAAAAATGAAGTAAACCGTGAAATTTAAAAAAAAATTGAATCCAGAAGTAGAATGATTATGCTAGCGCTCTCTCTCTCCATCATCATTGTTCAGTTGTGAGTGTATGTTGGGCAGCGCTTCTGTCTTTCTGTTCCTCAATGGCTGGTTTGTTATGTGTCTAATAGATTGCTTATGCTTTTTGATTGGTCCACACAGGTTGATTGTTCCCTGTCTCTGGTGCGTCTGGGAAAAGAGCAGAACATTCCTGGGCTGGAGGTGCTGTGCGACGACCTGGTTACCATGGAGACACTGGTGTACGAGACGTCATGTGACCTAAGTCTCACACTAAAGGAGCTGCAGCAGCTCAGGGACATTGACAAGCTCCGCCTCCTCATGAAAAATGTATGTTGTGAGGCTGTGCTCTCTTTGTTGGCTGTCTACTTCATCACTTGTATTATTATGTTAACATGTATCACTGCAGTCTATATGTAGTACATATGTAGTATAATGTTTTATTCTTGTCTGTAGTGTCAGTAGGCACAGTTGTAAACACCTCATATTGATTTAACCCTTGTATTATGTTCGTAATTCTGGGTAAGTATATATATGCACTAGCAATGCCAAAATTATTGAACTTTGGGTCTTTAACCAAAAAATTGCGGGTCAAATTGACACACGAACATCAAAATCGTCAGAAATTTTGTACACGCATTTCACAACACCTCAGAGTGTCAAGTTGCAGGCATGTTCATGACCCTAAATGAGAAACTGTCACAAAATTAAAAAAATATATATCCTAGGTTAACCAGTATTTCCAACAACTCAAATAATACAAATCACCTCTGTTTCTCTGAGCAGTCATACATACTGTATATTCGGTCAGCTCTTTACATTAAGTAGCACTAGTGTAAATGATAGATCTGTGAGAGTGTGTGCAGATTTGTTTTTACGGGGTGGTCTCATTACGACTGCAGTAAGCACATCCAGTGGGCTTGTTTGGATTTAATGCTTTCATTAAAAATGATTTAATACTTATTTGCTCGTTTAAGAGGAAACGCTGTGAGTGGGTGAATCGCCATCTTAGCATCTGTTTACTAGTGATACTTTTAATGTTTTCTGAGGGAACACTCAGTTCAGTCAGAAATAGGCATTCTATCATCTTTTACTCTCCCTCATGTTGTTCCAGAACCCTTTGACTTTCTTTCTTCTGTGGAACATAAAAGGAGATAAAAGCCGCTTTAAAAATGATTTTAATGATTTGTTTATGCAAAAGGACATCTTTTTTTTTTTTTTTATTGTAATTGTTAAAACCAGTACATTCTTCAGAATTACTCTTTTTGTGTTTAATGAAAGGAAGTCATGCAGGTTTGGAACAACATAAACTGTTCCTTTAAAGCTACTTTAATGTGTTCTACTATTGTGAGTGAACAGAAGACGCTGTCATTGTACATCATGATTTCTTTCTGTTTTAGTCCAGTGAGGATCGATACGTGAGGAATTCATTCCAGTGGATGGTCCCGTTTCTGCACCGCTGTGAGGGACAGCGGGTGGGCTCTGCCTCCAGTCTGCTCAGAGAGTACCTGGTCACCCTCGCCAAAGAGAATCTGGCACTTCCACTCAAACTCTTCCAGCACTCAAAGCCAGATGTAAGCCAAACACATGTACTTGACTATCCAAACAAGGACATATGGTACACTTTTTTTTTATTTATTTTTTTTTAATTTAAAAAACAATTAAGTTAATTATAAAATACTAATGATTAACCTTAATCAACATCCTAACCAGTACCCCTTCATAACTTTAATTGTAAACAAACTTTTATAAATTAATTGTGTGTAAATAATAATAAATATAATAATTAGTTTATTTATTTAAAATTTTTATTTTTTATGTATATATTTATATTTATATTAGGGGTGTAACGATAATCAAACCGAACTGAAAAACCGTGATACACCACCCACAGTACGTACCGCGGTACTCTCATGGCGTACTTAACGCCCCCTGCTTCCCCTGCCCAGCCCTGGCCCATTGTTGAGGTTGACCTCACTTTACCTTATGTCACAAAACTAATTTCTTCCTTGACATTTGATTAAATGGTAATTAAGGGTGTAGTGGTACACGTATTCGTCCCACGTTCGATATGTGTCTTGTGTACACAATGAATACAGCGTTGTAGCCTAACCACCATTAACCACCAATAATCGCATAAAGCTCCGGGTTTTGTCACTTTCGAAGAAACAGTGTCATCTTTCAGATTCTGTCCATTTTATATAATCATGTAATTCAAACAAAAAAATGCCGTTTCGATGCTCTTAATGTGGCGTGACAGATCACTGTATAGGCGCCTCAGTTCAAGCGGCAGTGCGGAGCGCGAGTGAACGTGATCATCCCTTCCTCTTTAATACTAGTTACAGAATAAACATGAATGAACATCTGAAGGTTTGTTGAAAGGTACAGTACAACTTACTGAACCGTATCATATCTCGTGTAATCTCTCAAGCAGTGTTTCAACGGCGGAAAGACATCAATAAAACAGCTTGTAAACAATATGTCACGTAGCATTTACCTCAGGCAAGTCATTTAGTGTCCGCTGCTTGTTAGTTCATCAGAGAAATTAACTATTTCGCTAAATATATGCACTCTATTAGCCTATTCATTATATTTTACTTAACCTGTTAGTGATGTCTTGATTATTTAGTGGCATTTTCATGAAAATTATATTATATTTCAACAACGAATTGGAGTAAAAACATAAATTTTATAATTAGATTTAGAAGTTAATGCAAAAACTGCAGTTTACATGTCTGCATTCAATTTGTTATTTGAGTGTTGATTTATTATATCTAAAAATAAATAGCAACTGAATAATAGTTTGGGCTCTGTTGTTAACCTTTAATATTATAGTCATGTGCAGTAAGGGCTCCCTATATAGTTTACAGGGTTAATAGAGATATTTTTTTTATCCTTAAGAAACTTTTAATTATAATGGAATTCGTTTAATTAAAATCGTTTAAAGACAATTTATTCAGTAAACCAAATAATGTTTAATAAAAAAAAAAGCAATTTTATGTTTAGTTTTGCCCCCCCTGCCTTACCTAACCGAGCCGTGACTTCAAAACCGAGGTACGTACCGAACCATCAGTTTTGTGTACCGTTACACACCTAATTATAAATGTTATTATTTATCATTTCTATTATTTATTATACTGTGAACAAATTGTGGACATCTCTGGATTTTGATTCCTGGATAGAGTTTTTGTCAAATTTAGCAAGCAAACCAACATACAAACTTGTACACACATTCTTCTGAGGATGTTCTGTTAACTTATGTTGGCTTTAAATAAAAACAGTTATTAATACTACTTCGTATCCCTAATAGACTTATAGACATTTTGGACACTATGACATTATGAGTTATGAAGACAGTATCTGAAATATGCACTGCACAAATTTAGAAAAACAAATACACACGTTGTCACACTATTGTGTACTCATCTGATTTACTATTGAAATTCAGTAGTGTGGCACTGCTTCCTCCATGATAAATTGCTTGTGCTTTTCATCATTTATAAGTCTCTTTGGATAAAAGTGGCTGCTAAATGAATAAATGTAAGTAATTTAATGTCACACACACAGATACACTCATATAAGAGGGATGCAGTGAAATGGTTAGAGGAAGAGCCATTCCAATTTTGAGTCCAAAGCAACAAAAGACCTTCAAACACACACGTACACGCTGTCTCATAAATGTGTGGGCTGTTTACACATCTGAGGCATCAGTTTCCCTCACAGGAAATTAATAAAAGCGGTTAGAGAGAAATCAGGTGAATGAGATTGTACATGTGTGTTTGTGTTTCTCTTTGTGTTTGTGTGTCTATGAATCAGCCTTGCACATTCAATGTTGTGTGAAATGAAATCCAATCTAATCCACACTAACATGATTTTTAGTGTGCTTGTGTGTGCATCTGTGCATGAGTTACTGTTGTCTGAGAGGAGGTGGGATGAGATGACTCTATATTAACACATTTAAAGGTCATTTATACAGACATGTTCTGTTATATAGGCTTACAAGTTGTTAGTTGTCTCAACTTCCCTATACAGCATTTTTGAGCCCTATAAAGACATTAAAATATGCCAATGATGCTCAGAATTGCTGTCTATGTAGGTTCTTTACTAGGTTTGTCAATAATTCACACTTAATGATTATGTGTGTTTACCTGCAGTGCCATCCCAAAATCATTGGAGATTCAGATCAGCTTATGTCTGTGGCACTGGAGTGTATCTACAGCTGTGAGAGAGATGACCTGCTTGCACTCTGCTACGATATACTGGAATGTCTACCACAGAGAGGATATGGGTGAGCAAACCCCCATTACACTGGGAACATTTTTTTTTATTCAACTTTTTACTCAAATTGTTATAGTAATATATACTTCATGTCAAAAGTTTGGGGTCAGAAATATATAAAAGCAGTATCACACTCGTAGCCGTGCAATATCGTTCTATAGAGCCATATCGCACAGCTACGAGTGTGATATTGCATTTATACAACAGTTCGATGGCACAAGTGTGTAAATAAATAAGAAACAACAACGGAGTGTCTTTAAAAGAGTGTCCTTCTTTTGTGCGGAACTACTTCCTTCCGCCACGGATTCAAATCTCAGTTTGACAGTTGAGCCCAAGCCTTCGTTACTAATTCGTCACTTTAGATCTAGTAACGTAGGAACGCTGAGTCGCTTCTTGTATTATGTAGAGTATTGTGAGAGAGAGAGATCGAATAAGCGAGTGCATTATTTGCATCTAGCTGATATTCTTCAGGTCATTCTTATATTCATAATCACAAAATCAGTTTGAATGTCCGCTGAGGAAACGTATATCTTGGTCTTTGCCCAGTTAAAGGGATTTCCCATGACAGCGCTAGTCAATGCATTTGTAAGTTGCGTCTTATTGTTTACAACCTTGTTTTAGTCCCTTTCAGTATAAAAGTATTTGCTACTCACTCATAAAGACAGTCTTTGCTGCCATCTAATCATGTAATAATGTAGCTAACTTTCACTGAAGTCGAAATCACAATCACTAACGGACCCTTTCTCAATACCAAATACGGAATGTTATTTATATAAAATATTATTTATTGAAAAATAATATTCAAATAAACAGTATTAGCCATTATAAAAGTATAAGAAGTTTGTACAATAGGAAATAAACAAGCAAACAGTTTAGTCAAGGATACAAAAGCAGCGCTAGTTATAGTATAGGATTTCAGTTAAATAAAAATAAAAAGTTATGAAACTTAACTTGGCCCTTGGCCAAATCGATTTGCTCTGGAACAAGTAATAGAAGAATAAGACCAAAGATTGCCCGTTTGATATGAATTATAAATGAATTATACCACATGTTTAAACACTATCTACATAAGAGCCAGAGGCAAATTCCCAAAAGGCTGGCAGAGGTTAAGCTGTTCTCAGCGTGTACATGAGTGCTGAATGGCCACTGACGGTCTGGAGCTCAATCTCTGAAAAAGTCTAAGCAAATTGTCAAATATGCGCTATGTTTATATACAAGTTGCATATTTGAGGTCTAAATAACTACATTCTCGCCTAAAAACTCTTAACTACATTCCGGGACACAACAACAGTAGTATTTGTAAAATTATGGTGTTTGCTCGTCCACCATGACACTCGCTGTGAGTGAAATGCTACAAGCGGTGTGATACAAACTTGTTTGTATCACAAACTTGATGGTGAACTTGATGTGAACTTGTTTCTGTGGTGATTATTGGTAGAATATAGCATGGCTGGAAAAGGCTCTAATAAGAAATGTTTCTTGAACATCAAATCAGCATGAAAATGATAGTGGCTAAAAAAATTAAGCTTGGCCATATCAGGAATAAATTATATTTTAAGATGTATTAAAATTAGAAAATCTTCTAAATTATAATAATGTTTCACAATATCACTGTTTAGACTGTCATTTTGATTAAATAAATACAGCCTTGGTGAACATAAGAATCTTCTTTCAAAAACATAAAAAAAAGTCTTATTGACCCAAACCTTTTAAATGGTTGTGTATTTTTTTTTTTTGTCTTATATTCATTTTTAGTTTGTTTTTCGTAATGTTTTTAAATATTTTCATTATTATTGTTTTTTTATTTATTTATAAAAAACACAGCTTGATTTTGGCCTTGTGGCTCGAGGTCCAAGGCTATTGGCCCGACAGTGGAAAAGTGGCTAGTGTAATTATAGATGTAATTGCATGCAGGTATTCTTTTTATATCTAAAATATAAATAATGTGTGTACATAATAAGTGCATTGTAGCAAATGATTAATTAAACTAAAGTAGTTAAAGACACTTCATATAAAGTGGGTCCAAAGCTGGCCATTGAAATCAACGACTCGCAGACCCCTCAACTTCAAAACTTGTTCTGGCAGTGTTGTCACACAAACCTTGTCAAACACACACACACACAATTAGCACATGTGTGCACAGTTGTCAGTAAGCCCCTGATTAGCTCATTATTAGCACAGCATGTGTCTTTCTGCCTTCAAAGTGTGAACCTTCAAAACCTCTCAGTGTTCCTTATTATATTCCTGCTGTCTTTAGACATCGTGGAGACTGAGAGGCCTCTCACTCGACTGCATACATTGATATTAAATATAAATGTCTGCAGTCTTTGGACTGCAGATGAAGTGTTAGCGTGTGTGTTTCTAGCACTCAATTCTCTTGTGTGGCAACAAAATAACACATTTACACCAAAAATATTGTGATATGTGAAATTTGGCATCAGTTATATCCTATGGGTTCGGCATTGTTATGCTAAAAACAATTTTGATACATACTACAAATGCCATCTGCCTTTTTCTCATTCTCACTTTCACTCAATCTGTTGTTGGAAAATCTCACTGTACCTTTGCAAAGACCCTAATGTGTTTTTACACTCCCATCGTTGTCCAGGGATCAATGCTTTAGGGCTTTCCTAGAGCCCTTCCTATTATCTTTTGCTGCTACTGGAGAAAAGAGGGTGTGTTTGTGAATGCTTTTCAGATATGGGATGGGGAGATGAATTGGATTACTGAGAATAAGACTAAAGTACAAAAATCTTTTTAGTAAAACTTGGAAAGTGCCTAGGGAAATAGAGAAATTGTGCAATCAATTTTGTCAGCAACAAGTTTTTTGAGCTTCAGACATCATCTCCATGGCAACCGGACTGTCAAGCAGAATTGCTCATGATTTCTGCTCAGGTTCAGATAAGGGGCACAGCAACACTTGTAAACACAAACCTAAAAAATGGCAGTTGCATGGCTGCTAAAATATCTGCGATCCTTTAACGAAATATGCTCACCCAAAATATGTTCACCCAAAAATGAAAATTACCCCATGATTTACTCACTCTCAAGCCATCCTAGGTGTATAGGACTTTATTCTTTCAGACGAATACAATCGGAGTTATATTAAAAAATGTCCTGGCTCTTCCCAGCTTTATAATGGCAGTGAATGGGGGTTGAGATTTTGAAGCCCAAAAAGTGCATCCATTCATCATAAAAGTAATCCATACAGCTCCAGGGGGTTAATAAAGGCCTTCCGACAGACGGCCATATGCACCGATTTACGGCGAAAGAGTAACCCCTGACCTGACGTATTGACGAACGCGGAAGCGCAGAGGATAGAGCAAAACAAAACACCGGTTATGAATTAGAAGTCTAAAATGAGAATTCTTAAAGGGAAATGTTGGATTTTGATATAAAAAAGAAGTTTGTTGCCCAGCCTTATTTGTTTGAACCGTGAGAGGCACTACTCCTACATCCTACGTCATACATTGCATTGGTTACTCTTTTGGCGTAAGTTGTAGGCTGTCTGCAGAAAGCTAGTTATTTTAGTTTATAAAGTTTTAAATATGGATATTTTTCTTACAAAAACCCATCGCTTTGTTTCAGAAGGCCTTTTTAACTCCCTGGAGTTGTATGGATTACTTTTTATGATGGATGGATGCGCTTTTTTGGACTTCTACTTTTTGGATAGACGTATAGAGCTATGATGGTTGAGGGCGAGTAAATCATGAGATCATTTAATTTTGGGGTGAACTATCTCTTTAAATGTTGCTAGCAAACAGTTTTATTTAGTCAGAATACACTGCTACTTTTGAATGGCTGTCAGTGGAGAAAGATGCTTTTTGAGTCCATATGGTGGTACAACATCTACCAGCCATGCTAACCAGCACCTTGTTATTGTTGTGTGTTGACCTTGTCTTGGAATCAAAAAAAAAAAGTATTGAGTATTCATAGAGACATCTATAACCAATGAGCTTAATGATAAATAACACATAACCAGCATGACTGACATACCGAAGCACTGACCTGGTGACATATTCAAGATTTTAAACCTTCCATTTATGTGATAGTGACTTTTGTTTAATGCAGTCTGTGTGTTCAGCTGATCATTGATCTTGTTTGCTTCTCTCTCTTTCTCAGACCAGAGACAGACACTACAAAAGCCTTGCATGACCAGGTGGACACTCTTGAGAAACACTTGAGGTAAGAAGAAACAGAATGAGTCAAGTCAAATTTATTGGTCTAGCACTTTTCACAATGCACATTGTTTCAGAGCATCTTTACAGAAACTCATACTGTTAGGTCTATAACGCCTTAATGCTTTAACATAGAGTAAGTGCTATACCACAGTCTCTCGGGCACACAGCTGAACATTTTAATGTAATCTAAGTCTCAATACAATGGATTTAGCATCTATAGTTTTCACTGGAAGATCAAATTATGACATTATGATTAAACATTATGAGGAATGAGCAAACAATATGATTTCTGTCTTTTTACACTCAAAATCACATACTGTAATGCTATATATACACAGTATATATTTTTTTTTTCATACACTACCATTCAAAAGTTTGGTCGGTCAGATTCTTTTAAGGTTTTTATGCTCACCAAAGCTGCATTTATTTGATGGAAAAATACAGATAAAACACCAATAATATGGAATAGTATTACAAAAATAATGTATTCTATTTTAATACAGTGCTCTAGACTGCGACCAAATGGTCGCATTTTGTGACCTTTTTTTTTTCTGTTGGTGCGACTGAATTTTGTTAGAGGTCGCACTCGTGCCACTATCAGTTTGCCTAACTGATAAGCTCTGCCATTTCTGTTGCGTATGAGAAACATTGAATGGCAAACGAGCTAAAAGCAGATCAAAGCGGCACACGATTCATTTATCAGCTCGGCCCAAAAAACGCTGCAGCATGAGCTCAGAGCGAATACATTTACTAGCTGACCGTCTCAATCATGTGACCACTAAACAGCTCTTCGAGATCCAGTGAGAAGCGTTCGAATTTGGCAGAGTTCTCTGATACAAACCACAAATGTCTTGGTGATTTTAAACTAGTTTAAAGCCAGTTGAAACAGCGCTGACTTTCTTAACAACACTGTTGCGGAAAACAGGAGAATCATTGTGCCACAACAGTCCAGTTAGAAGGCTTTTCAACCCACAAATCACCAGCATTTACCATGTATTTACTGTAGTAACACTGTATGTAACCATGGTATTGTGGCAGAAATGTGGGATATTCATATTGAATTTTGTTGTGTTATTAATGTAGACATGTATTAAAGGAGTAATGGAATATAATTACAGTACTTTTTGTTAAGCTATAACAGTTTTTGTGCATTTGCATTATACTAAATATGTTTAGGCTACTGTTTTTTCATAACAAATACTACAGAATCCATATAATTACTTTTTACCATGGTAATGAGGTGCCATTCATGTTTTTACCTGCGGTTATCATGATCTTCAAATGTATAATTTAATGGAAGACCAATGGCTATTTAATAAGAGTAAAGTCCTAACTCAGCATCTTTAAAGTTGCCCCATTATGCTTTTTCGAATATGTTTAGTATAGCAGTTTGTGAATGTAAAAGGTCTGCGTCAAAGTGCACAACAAAAAAATTGTCTCCTAAAAGAAAGAATCGATTCTGAACTGGCAAAACGAGTTGTCAGAAATTCGTCTCACTTACTGATGCATATCTACACCAATCAGGCATAACATTATGACAGGTGAAGTGAATAACACTGATTATCTCTTCATCACAACACCTGTTAGTGGGTGGGATATATAAGGCAGCAAGTGAACATTTTGTCCTCAAAGTTGATGTGTTAGAAGCAGGAAGCACGGGCAAGCGTAAGGACTTGAGCGAGTTTGACAAGGGCCAAATTGTGATGGCTAGACGACTGGGTCAGAGCATCTCCAAAACTGCAGCTTTTGTGGGGTGTTCCCGGTCTGCAATGGTCAGTATCTATCAAAAGTGGTCCAAGGAAGGAACAGTGGTGAACCGGCGACAGGGTCATGGGCGGCCAAGGCTCATTGATGCACGTGGGGAGCGAAGGCTGGCCCGTGTGTTTCGATCAAACAGACGAGATACTGTAGCTCAAATTTCTCAAGAAGTTAATGCTGGTTCTGATAGAAAGGTGTCAGAATACACAGTGCATCGCAGTTTGTTACGTATGGGGCTGCATAGCCGCAGACCAGTCAGGGTGCCCATGCTGACCCCTGTCCACCGCCGACAGCACCAACAGTGGGTATGTGAGCATCAGAACTGGACCACGGAGCAATGGAAGAAGGTGGCCTGGTCTGATGAATCACGTTTTCTTTTCACGTGGATGGCTGGGTGCGTGTGCGTCGCTTACCTGGGGAACACACGGCACCAGGATGCACAATGGGAAGAAGGCAAGCCGGCGGAGGCAGTGTGATGCTTTGGGCAATGTTCTGCTGGGAAACCTTGGGTCCTGCCATCACTGTGGATATTACTTTGACACGTACCACCTACTTAAGCATTGTTGCAGACCATGTACACCCTTTCATGGAAACGGTATTCCCTGGTGGCTGTGGCCTCTTTAAGCAGGATAATGCGCCCTGCCACAAAGCAAAAATGGTTCAGGAATGGTTTGAGGAGCACAACAACAAGTTTGAGGTGTTGAACCTCCATATTCCCCAGATCTCAGTCCAGTAGAGCATCTGTGGGATGTGCTGAACAAATAAGTCCGATCCATGGAGGACTCACTTACAGGACTTAAAGGATCTGCTGCTAACATCTTGGTGCCAGATACCACAGCACACCTTCAGGGGTCTAGCGGTGTCCATGCCTCGACAGGTCAGGGCTGTTTTGGCAGCAAAAGGGGGACCAACACAATTTTAGGAGGGTGGTCATAATGTTATGCCTGATTGGTGTATGTAACAATACAACAGATTTGCATAACGTCAGTCTGTGGTCTTCATTGGCTGCCCGCAAACAACGTCTGTTTGGGTTGTGTTTTCGAATATTCAAAAAGATGCTTCATATATACTTTGCATGCATTTCAAAAGAATGAGGACTCGTGCTGGAATTGATATGGAAAAAAACGACGCCATTGTCACTGTTCGTATCACTGTGTATCAAGTGCTGAGATTCTGAAATTTAGATATGGTATTTGGCATTTCGTTTCCGACTCGCTCTGTAAGCAGTGGACCAATCACAACAGACTGGGCCATCTCGCCAATCAGAGCAGAGTAGGCTCACGGAAAATAGGGGTTTAGAGAGTCTGAATCTTCTAACTAACCGCTTTCAGACTCTATAGGTGATTGTACAATCTATATTATGTGTTTTTTGACCTTGGATGTATGTAATCCTATTGTAGGAGACCGCCAAAACAAAATTAGGAATGTTTAAAAAAAAAGCATAGTAGGGGCACCTTCAATTTTACCCTATAAAAATTAGGTCGTTAATTTTTTACAGATGTTACCGTTTTTGTTAATGAGAATATTTTACATCTGCATCCCAACTCAAGCTCAAATTACTGTCAATTCAAGTTACTGTCAAATGTGCCTTTCCAAGAGACAAAGCATATAATATTATTAATTCCCCCTGGCACCCTGGTGCTACCAAATCAGGCGCTGGTGCCACCATCTGTTGAACTTGCTACTGCTCTCAAATGTTAGTCTGGAGCCCTGTTAAAATATATTTTAAAATGTCATTTATTCCTGTGATGGTGAAGCTGAATTTTCAGCATCATTACTCCAGTCTTCAGTGTCACACGATCCTTCAGAAATCATTTGAATATGTTGATATGGTGCTCAAGAAACCTTTGATAAATAGAAAGTTCAAAAGAATTATAATTTATTTTTTTTTAACACCTATAAATGTCTTTACTGTCTTTTTTTTTTTTTTTACCCGATTTACTGCATCCTTGCTGAATAAAAAATACTGTCCCCAAATTTTGAATGGTAGTGTGTAGATTAATGTTATACATTGCTTATTATAATCTTTTAATTATTTTATATGATATATTTTTTATTTTTGGAGTTATTTGCTAGTTTTGCAAATTTAAGACTGTATTGCATAGCTCACATTATTATTTCATAATGCTGGATTTCAAGTTGTGTGCAGACAATCAGTGAAAAAGGCGAGATATTCCATTTGAACTCAGTTGATTTAATGACTTCTTGCATTAAAAGAGGCCTTTTTTTTTGACATTGGATTCATCACTCAATTCTGAGCACAGTAGCTTATCAATAACTTAACCAGTCTGTTTCAAATACATTGAGATAGATTGGCTACATTACCTCGTATTCCAGAGTAGGCTGTATTTAATATTTATGTGTTTAAATTGGACTGCAAAATTTGCATATTAACTCACATAAATGCATTGTAATCCTTTCTAGATGTCATTATTATGATGTATGTGTGTTTTCTGGTAGGGTACTTCCACACATCTGCAAAGGGCCAGTCAATGGTCTTAAAGCAGCATGATTTATCTGAACTGCAGGATTACTGGTATTAATCCAAATACAGCATTATGTGTATGTTTCTCACAGCCCTTCAGCAATCAAAGCTAATGGAAAAGAAAGTAACATTGTTGTGTCTAGCTGGTACTTGATTGTTTTGATTTGATCAGAGGTGGTACTTGACCTGAAAAGTTTGAGAGCCACTGGTGTAGACAGCATTCGGTGTGTAATGATGTAACTTTCAGCACGATGTCAAGAGACTTTCTCGCACAACTACTGAGAATAGCTGTCATTGTGGGAAGAAAGGTTGGAAAATTGGAAATTTTGGCTCTGCTCACATCCATCATGACATCTCCCTCATGAAGTTTTTATAAGCATTCAACTTTTTTTTTCATGCTTATTTGAGTCAGACGAACCCAAAAAACCCCATCAGTGTGTATGTTGTATGCTGCACATCGTTTGCATGTATTTCTGTGTTTTTCTCTTTGCGCCTGTTTGCTTGTGTGTCAATCTCGGCTCAGGTGACGTGATCAGCCTGTAATGGCTCCGTAGAGACCCATTCCTTTGGATCCATTAGAATTCTGTCGGTGGAAAGGATGATGAAAGTCTCTCTCACAGATATTTATGACTGGCCTGGGAGGGCGCAGTCACTACAGCCTTAATTTCACTCTTTTTCTCTTGTTTGCTCTCTATTTTATCACTCGTTTTTCCTCAGTCTCTCAAGATTTCCCCTTTCCCCTCTCTGTATCTGAATTGTATCTTTGCCAATGTTTTCTTTTATCCCCTTGCTCTCTGCTCCCTGTTTAAATGTTAAAGGGGCAAATCAAACCAAGATTTTCTTTGCTCTTTTGAAAGAAATCAATGTAGACGTACTCTGTTCACAACGACTAGGCATTACAAAAAGTGGCTTTTGAAGTCAATATATTGATTGTTTTATTCACATATCATTGGGTATACACTTGAACATTACTGTCCTGCATTACAGTTTGCCAATGTAAATTTTGCATAAATTTGATCACATTACATTTAATTTTAATTAATTATAGTGAATGAACACATTAAATCAAAAACCTAAACATAATAGAAGTTATTATATTAATATACTGTAATATAATATCATATGATGGCTACATAATAATAATATATTAATCTAATATATTAAAGAAGCCATATTATACCCCTTTACAAAGTCTTGGTTATTGTTTTTGGGGTCTACTAGAATAGCTTTTCAGGTTTGAATGTTTAAAAGTTTGCTCCACCTCTCTTCCCAGTCTGTCAGTAACGCTCCATTTTGTTCCCGTCTCTATGAAGCCCCTCCTCCTGAAAATCACAGTGTGCTCTGATTGGTCGGCTGGACAAGTGTGTTGTGATCAATCTCAATCTCATCGAACACCTTTGGAAATTGTCACGCCCCTTACCATAACCACAAGTTTCAACATACTACTAACGCAATTCAACCAGGCCTTGCCCCCTTTTTTTGCGTATGTCTTGGGCAGGAATTATTTAAATGAGGGATATTGTGACGTGTATGTTCCTGGAAGAAGCCTCAAGACTACAAGCATTTGAGGCATTTCAGGAGTTCAGAAACAGAATATGCTTTGTGTTATAGAATAAATTATTAATTAAATAAAAAATAATCAAAATAATATTGAGAAGTAAAACAGTTTGCGTGTTCAAGCAGCTATTTTAGGAGCTGGTCTTGATCACTGGAGAAGACTTAAAGAGCTATAGACAGATGGAAAGAGGAGAGAGAGGGAAGCGCAAAAATATGTAAGTGAACCAAAAAAATAAAAAACAAATCTGGCCCCAGCAGATTGTAGAGAGAAAGAAAGAGACATGGGGGAAGAAGTGTGAGACTGGAAGAAAGGAAGGAAACAGAAAACATCTGTGCATGCTCCCAAGGGACAGTATATCCTCATTTATTGAGGGCATCTCAGCCAGGCACCGCACCAGTTCAGCTCACTGAGGTTCTTTCAGATACCTCTGTCTGTTCTTGGCTCCTCTGAGCAGCTGTTAGCATATAGCTGTAGCTTCTGATGTAGTTTGGTTCTCAACTGGTGGGTTGAAATTAAAAAATGGGTCATAGATCTGTTGTCATGCTAAATGTACACCATAAAATACTAATAACGATATAATTGTGCGTATTGGATATCAGTCTCAACTTTTAAGGTAGAGAAAATCTTTTGCTATGTGTGTCAAAGGTCATGCATCCAATTAAACTCTGATATTTTGCTGCATAAATCATTTGTCACTTGGTAGTATTAAGCCGAACTATGTAGATGCTATTTTTTTGGAGAGAAAGAGAATGAATATACACTCACCTAAAGGATTATTAGGAACACCATACTAATACTGTGTTTGACCCCCTTTCGCCTTCAGAACTGCCTTAATTCTACGTGGCATTGATTCAACAAGGTGCTGAAAGCATTCTTTAGAAATGTTGGCCCATATTGATAGGATAGCATCTTGCAGTTGATGGAGATTTGTGGGATGCACATCCAGGGCACGAAGCTCCCGTTCCACCACATCCCAAAGATGCTCTATTGGGTTGAGATCTGGTGACTGTGGGGGCCATTTTAGTACAGTGAACTCATTGTCATGTTCAAGAAACCAATTTGAAATGATTCGAGCTTTGTGACATGGTCCATTATCCTGCTGGAAGTAGCCATCAGAGGATGGGTACATGGTGGTCATAAAGGGATGGACATGGTCAGAAACAATGCTCAGGTAGGCCGTGGCATTTAAACGATGCCCAATTGGCACTAAGGGGCCTAAAGTGTGCCAAGAAAACATCCCCCACACCATTACACCACCACCACCACCAGCCTGCACAGTGGTAACAAGGCATGATGGATCCATGTTCTCATTCTGTTTACGCCAAATTCTGACTCTACCATCTGAATGTCTCAACAGAAATCGAGACTCATCAGACCAGGCAACATTTTTCCAGTCTTCAACTGTCCAATTTTGGTGAGCTGGTGCAAATTGTAGCCTCTTTTTCCTATTTGTAGTGGAGATGAGTGGTACCCGGTGGGGTCTTCTGCTGTTGTAGCCCATCCGCCTCAAGGTTGTGCGTGTTGTGGCTTCACAAATGCTTTGCTGCATACCTCGGTTGTAACGAGTGGTTATTTCAGTCAAAGTTGCTCTTCTATCAGCTTGAATCAGTCGGCCCATTCTCCTCTGACCTCTAGCATCAACAAGGCATTTTCGCCCACAGGACTGCCGCATACTGGATGTTTTTCCCTTTTCACACCATTCTTTGTAAACTCTAGAAATGGTTGTGCGTGAAAATCCCAGTAACTGAGCAGATTGTGAAATACTCAGACCGGCCCGTCTGGCACCAACAACCATGCCACGCTCAAAATTGCTTAAATCACCTTTCTTTCCCATTCTGACATTCAGTTTGGAGTTCAGGAGATTGTCTTGACCAGGACCACACCCCTAAATGCATTGAAGCAACTGCCATGTGATTGGTTGATTAGATAATTGCATTAATGAGAAATTGAACAGGTGTTCCTAATAATCCTTTAGGTGAGTGTATATATATGTATGTATGTGTGTATATATATATATATATATATATATATATATATATATACAGTGGGGAGAACAAGTATTTGATACACTGTCGATTTTGCGATTTTCGCAATTTTCCGATACGGACTTTCGGCTCCCTCCAAAGATTTTCTATTGGGTTCAGGTCTGGAGACTGGCTAGGCCACTCCAGGACCTTGAGATGCTTCTTACAGAGCCGCTCCTTAGTTGCCCTGGCTGTGTGTTTCGGCTCGTTGTCATGCTGGAAGACCCAGCCACGACCCATCTTCAATGCTCTTACTGAGGGAAGGAGGTTGTTGGCCAAGATACATGGCCCCATCCATCCTCCCCTCAATATGGTGCAGTCGTCCTGTCCCCTTTGCAGAAAAGCATCCCCAAAGAATGATGTTTCCACCTCCATGCTTCACGGTTGGGATGGTGTTCTTGGGGTTGTACTCATCCTTCTTCTTCCTCCAAACACGGCGAGTGGAGTTTAGACCAAAAAGCTCTATTTTTGTCTCATCAGACCACATGACCTTCTCCCATTCCTTCTCTGGATCATCCAGATGGTCATTGGCAAACTTCAGACGGGCCTGGACATGCGCTGGCTTGAGCAGGGGGACCTTGCGTGCGCTGCAGGATTTTAATCCATGACGTGTAGTGTGTTACTAATGGTTTTCTTTGAGACTGTGGTCCCAGCTCTCTTCAGGTCATTGACCAGGTCCTGCCGTGTAGTTCTGGGCTGATCCCTCACCTTCCTCATGATCCTTGATGCCCCACAAGGTGAGATCTTGCATGGTGCCCCAGACCGAGGGAGAATGACCGTCATCTTGTACTTCTTCCATTTTCTAATAATTGCGCCAACAGTTGTTGCCTTCTCACCAAGCTGCTTGCCTATTGTCCTGTAGCCCATCCCAGCCTTGTGCAGGTCTACAATTTTATCCCTGATGTCCTTATCACAGCTCTCTGGTCTTGCCCATTGTGGAGAGGTTGGAGTCTGTTTGATTGAGTGTGTGGACAGGTGTCTTTTATACAGGTAACGAGTTCAAACAGGTGCAGTTAATACAGGTAATGAGTGGAGAACAGGAGGGCTTCTTAAAGAAAAACTAACAGGTCTGTGAGAGCCGGAATTCTTACTGGTTGGTAGGTGATCAAATACTTACGTCATGCAATAAAATGCAAATTAATTATTTAAAAATCATACAATGTGATTTTCTGGATTTTTGTTTTAGATTCCGTCTCTCACAGTTGAAGTGTACCTATGATAAAAATTACAGAACTCTACATGCTTTGTAAGTAGGAAAACCTGCAAAATCGGCAGTGTATCAAATACTTGTTCTCCGCACTGTACATCTCAAGCAACACCATTGGCTAAGGAGAAAATATGTGTCTTCAACCTAGATTTGAATGTGGACAATGTGGTAGAGGACCTGACAGAGAATGGAAGTGCATTCCACAACTTGGGGGCCGCAGTTACAAACTGATTGCCCTTGGTTTTCAAACAGGAACGAGAAACAGAAAGAAGCAACTGATTTGATGAGCGAAGAGATCTCACTGCAGAATATGGTTGAAGGAGATCGACAATGTACTGTGGTGCTAGACCATGCAAGGCTTTATAAACATACAGCAAAAGCTTAAATTCGACTCAGTAGCCAACTGGTAACCAGTGCAAGGAAGCAAGAACAGGGTTGATGTGCTCTCTCTTCCTTGTACCCGTTAGAAGTCTAGCTGCTGCATTTTGAACCAATTGCAAACAACTAGTCAGAACAAGTCAGAATAAACATATTTACAGATTATAAACATATGAATAAATATGGATAATATGAATAAATAGTGGTGAATTTGTAAAATATTGCACTAAAAGTGGATATATGTTCTTATAGCATTGGTTTATAGGGCTTCACAAGTTCACGTAAGCCTGTTTTAACAGTGTAAACATTTTTAATTAAGTCATGCTCTTTTTCTGTCTCTCTCTCCAGTGTTGCTGAGGTGTTGGAGAAACAAGGTCTCCAGAAGCCCATCTCGTTCGTGAGGAACAGTCAAAACAGCAAAGAGGAAGCTCACCAGCTGATGGTCCGACTCACTCGTCACACAGGACGCAAGTATGACACACACACACACACACACACACACACACACACACACACACACACACACACACAACCACCTTAACATTTCCCAGCGCACTTATGCGCACCTGTCTCACTGTCTGTCGTTTGCTTAGAAACCCTCCTGTGAGTGAGACAGTGTGGAGAAGTTTACTTCAAGATCTCCTGGACATGCAGCAGAATGTTTATACCTGTCTAGAGCCAGAAACTTGCCATCAGGTACTACAATATAATATAATATTGTATTATATAATATGTATTATTATATTATATAATTTATGCTTAAATTAAATTGTATTATATTGTGTATATTTTATTTATTACTTGTCTGGTTTGTCACAAAGCTTTTATGTTTTACTGTTCTACACTGTATGTTATGCTCCTTACTGCAGCATTTGAGATGTTTTTTGAGTTCCCGTGATCTTTCCACTCTCCTTTTCGCACTGTTTCCTTCTGCCTCACAGCTCCAACATTATCTACCCTTTCGCTGGTGGGGGGCGAGATGACCAAATTCTTATTTCACGATATGAGAAATTTTATTTCGCGATAACGATATATATCACGATATAGGTATTTTTTGTTATTTTATCTAATTTCTGTTATTAAAAATAAGAAAAAAAGAAGCAAATTACAAACAATAGGACAAATACAAAATAACAAAAATATGAATTAATTTTTTCAGGTACAATAGGTTAATTTAACATGTTAGAATTAGTACAGAAATGTAATAATCAAATGTAAAAAATAGAATATTGAATAGTCATCACTGTATGAATTAAGTATACATTTATTCTTATTAAAGCTAAAAGTTATTCAGTCAAGAGCAGTAAGTTATTTTCTCTTTTGTTTGATTCACATTAATGAGACAGAGCAGCAGGTAGATATTAGGCTGCTGTCACTTTAAGACCAAACGCACGGATCCATTATACTGATACACATCCGGCTTACACCCAACTGTTTACTTTCTCTTGAGAAATAACCGGCTGTGAATACTCCACACAATGGGCATTTTGACATAATTGCGTGTGTATTCACCCATTCAAGCGCAATAAGACGTGAAAGAGAACTGAATTTGTGATTGCATGCAGAGAGAGGCAGCTTTCTGTGCACTTATATTGCGCTTATAACTCTTTTATAACACCAAGCACGTCCTGCTTTTTATATTCTCAATCATGCATTTCATCACTCTGAAGTGTCAATAGTGCTATATATTTACATATCACTATATACACGATATAGCAAAATTAATAATGATAGACATTTTATACCGGGCGCCCAGCCCTACCTTTTGTTACCTTCTTTTGTTGCTCACCCTGGTTTTCATCTGTTAGTGTATGTCTGTATGTCTGTATATCCGTATGCGTGTGTGAAAGAGTCTCACACTAGGCATTAATCTGATGCTGACGGTGGGCTTTGTCTGTTTGCTCTGTAATTTAGCAGCATTTTCTAACGAGGCTGCGTTCCCGTAACTATCGATTTCTTCATCACAATCAAGAGAAGAACAGCTGAGCTGAACTTGCCATCAGGAGTTCATCCTCAACTCTGTGCTGCTCACCCCTTCGACTAGAAAGAAAAAAGATTTAAAAAGAACAACAACAAAAGAGAATTATTCTTCAACCTGTTCTCTTTTTGAATTGCTCCTACCCAGTTCCTGTCAGTATGGGCTCCTGCACTGTATTTTTCTCCAAGCTACTGAAAGATGATCCCAGACAAGCAGTAAATTGAAAGTTCTGAGAGCAAAATGAAAGAACTTGAATGTAGTTTTATGGAATTGGCATTCTCACCATTTCCCCTCTGCGTCTGGGTCCATTTGACGGAGTGCAGCAAGAGTTGCTTTGAAATCTCTTCAATAGCTAAACAGCTAATGAACTTACACAAACCTCAGCAACCAGCTCTAAACTCTGCCTCACTTCTGTGGGTGTGCATTAGGAATGGCTCATTGGCTCGCAGACCGAGCAGGGGCGGATATTTCATTTTGTGCGGTGTTGGGAGTTAACTGTGTTATGTTTATAGGTGCAATGTGCACTGCAGATATTGGATTCTGTAATGCAGACAGATTAAAGCACTTGCAGATTATATTTCTAAAGACCATATGAAACTCCAAGGGCCACCGTTAATGACATTCTGGTTTTGCAGCACACACATGGACACACACTGGGGTGAAAAAAAAGAGAGAAGAAATTGCTGATTTTTGAGTTCTTTCAACAACTGTCTTAATATTTGTTTCCAGTAATACTACTTTTATTTAGCTGATTTCAATTTGATTGTTCACTAAATCCCTTGAAACACTGCAAATTACTTAATTATGATGGAAAGATATGAAACTTTCACTTTTTTTTTCAGATACAGTTGTAAGTTTTCTGTTTATTACAAAATATTTAGATTTGACAAATTCAAAAGTTCATAAGTTTGTGGTCGGTGTGGTGTGGTTGTTTAAAAGAAGTATTTTATGCTCACCCAGGCTGTATTTATTTAATCAAAAATTGGGTAAAAACTGTAATATTGTGAAATATTACAATTTAAAATAACTAGTTTTCTATTTTAATATATTCTAAAATGTAATTTATTCCTGTGATGGCAAAGCTGAATTTTCAGCATCATTACTCCAGTCTTCAGTGTCACATGATCCTTCAGAAATCATTCTAATATGTTAATTTGGTGCTCAAGAAACATTTCTTATTATTATTATCAATGTTAAAAACAGTTTTGCTGCTTAATATTTTTGTAGAAACTGTGAAGCATTTTGTCAGGATGTGGAAACTGTGATATTTTAGTTTTTTGGAAACTGTGATGCATTTTCTCAGGACATTTTTTGATGAATAGAAAGTTCAAAAGAAGCTTTTATTTGAAATAATTTTAAAATAGTTGCCAACTATCGAACGGTAGGACAAGTAGTTTGAGAGTGTAGGGAGACCCTTCATGGCTTTTCAAGGCTTTATTAAATAACCTTTTATAACTAATAGTTTTATTTTTGCTTAGATTTTCTAGCGAAGGTTTCTCGGCAGTGTTGTGGTTAGTGTAATTCTTCACTAGGAATTGCACAGTTAAACATGATTTAAAAAAAAACAAAAAAGTTAAAATAATGTGGACTGATGGCATGCCAGAAATATATCTCAGTGCTTAACAGATTCAGAGATTTTGTTGATTTATATATGATGTTTTATTTTTATTGTCACCATTATAGAGTGCAACTGTTGGCTTCCCGAAGTAAAAATCCTATTCATTTTCTTCATTGGGGAATTGGTGGTCAATATAAATGATTAAAAAACCTTTCCCCTATGTAGAAAATGAATGGTATTTTTACTTCAGGAGTCCGCCAGTTGCGCCCTATAACAGTGACAATCAATAAACATTATTAAAGCATAAAGATGAGCTTTTAACCACTCAACAAATAGTGGTTAGTGGACTTGGTTTTGTGCAAAGAACAGAATGAATCATGAGAGAATTAGTTCTATCTATTATTTATTAATGCTTATTTTTTGGGTTTTATGATGTTTTAATGAGGGAACTTTGAAAAGTGTTTTAGATTGAAGAACACACAAATAGACCTAACCACACAAAATGCTGATTTCTTACTCTGCCTAAATGTAGCTGAAGGCAACATTGAAATTACACAGAACACAACAGCTGTTGCACAGAGATGCTCATGAGATTGTTGTCATTGAAAGAGCAGTTTTTGATATTTCTCCTGTAGTGATTGTGTCTCGCTGGCAATTGTCTAAAGACAGGTGATTAATTGCCACCTGAACGTGTTCTTCCCATGGGTACCTGCTACATGGCACTGATCTCTTTCTTTCTCATTCTCTGTCAATCTCTGTCTCTCTTGTCCACGCAGGTGTTTGTGGAGAGTCTGTTATGTTCAGGACGAGAGGAAAATGTCCGTCTGGCGGGTCAGCTGATGCACTGCAGCGCCGTGTCAGAGGACACTCCGGTCAGCGTTTCGTTTCGTGGTAAAGCTCATGCCCGAGTGTCTTATGGCCGCAGTGTGGAGCTGGTTCTGGCTGCCGCCCGTGAATACTTCAACTCTTCTGCCACCCTCAGTGACCCCTGCATGAACCTGGCACGGTATGATCTTCTGATTTGTTTAGATGGTCTGTGCTAATTCAGTCTATTTAAACCAGTAAACACCAGCACAAAATAATGTTCCGCAAGATTTTAATATTCCAGTGGTTCGCAAAGTATGAGGTCAGGGGATCGTGGGTGACTTTCCTAGTTCTCAAACCTCATTCACTTTCACACATTGAAATCCTCACCGTTTGTGATACAGTGGGGAGAACAAGTATTTGATACACTGCCGATTTTGCAGATTTGCCCACTTACAAAGCATGTAGAAGTCTGTAATTTTTATCATAGGTACACTTCAACTGTGAGTGACGGAATCTAAAACAAAAATCCAGAAAATCACATTGTATGATTTTTAAGTAATTCATTTGCATTTTATTGCATGACATAAGTATTTGATACATCAGAAAAGCAGAACTTAATATTTGGTACAGAAACCTTTGTTTGCAATTACAGAGATCATACGTTTCCTGTAGTTCTTTTCCTACTTACAAAGCATGTAGAGGTCTGTAATTTTTATCATAGGTACACTTCAACTGTGAGTGACTGAATCTAAAACAAAAATCCAGAAAATCACATTGTATGATTTTTAAATAATTAATTTGCATTTTATTGCATGACATAAGTATTTGATCACCTACCAACCAGTAAGAATTCCGGCTCTCACAGACCTGTTAGTTTGTCTTTAAGAAGCCCTCCTGTTCTCCACTCATTACCTGTATTAACTGCACCTGTTTGAACTCGTTACCTGTATAAAAGACACCTGTCCACACACTCAATCAAACAGACTCCAACCTCTCCACAATGGCCAACACCAGAGAGCTGTGTAAGGACATCAGGGATAAAATTGTAGACCTGCACAAGGCTGGGATGGGCTACAGGGCAATAGGCAAGCAGCTTGGTGAGAAGGCAACAACTGTTGGTGCAATTATTAGAAAATGGAAGAAGTTCAAGATGACGGTCAATCTCCCTCAGTCTGGGGCACCATGCAAGATCTCACCTCGTTGGGCATCAATGATCATGAGGAAGGTCAGGGATCAGCCCAGAACTACACGGCAGGACCTGGTCAATGACCTGAAGAGAGCTGGGACCACAGTCTCAAAGAAAACCATTAGTAACACACTACGCCGTCATGGATTAAAATCCTGCAGCGCACGCAAGGTCCCCGTGCTCAAGCCAGCGCATGTCCAGGCCCGTCTGAAGTTTGCCAATGACCATCTGGATGATCCAGAGGAGGAATGGGAGAAGGTCATGTGGTCTGATGAGACAAAAATAGAGCTTTTTGGTCTAAACTCCACTCGCCGTGTTTGGAGGAAGAAGGATGAGTACAACCCCAAGAACACCATCCCAACCGTGAAGCATGGAGGTAGAAACATCATTCTTTGGGGATGCTTTTCTACAAAGGGGACAGGACGACTGCACCATATTGAGGGGAGGATGGATGGGGCCATATATCGCGAGATCTTGGCCAACAACCTCCTTCCCTCAGTAAGAGCAAAACACACAGCCAGGGCAACTAAGGAGTGGCTCCGTAAGAAGCATCTCAAGGTCCTGGAGTGGCCTAGCCAGTCTCCAGACCTGAACCCAATAGAAAATCTTTGGAGGGAGCTGAAAGTCCGTATTGCCCAGCGACAGCCCCGAAACCTGAAGGATCTGGAGAAGGTCTGTATGGAGGAGAAGGTCTGTATGGAGGAGTGGGCCAAAATCCCTGCTGCAGTGTGTGCAAACCTGGTCAAGAACTACAGGAAACGTATGATCTCTGTAATTGCAAACAAAGGTTTCTGTACCAAATATTAAGTTCTGCTTTTCTGATGTATCAAATACTTATGTCATGCAATAAAATGCAAATTAATTACTTAAAAATCATACAATGTAATTTTCGGGATTTTTGTTTTCGATTCCGTCACTCACAGTTGAAGAGTACCTATGATAAAAATTACAGATTTCTACATGCTTTGTAAGTGGGCAAACCTGCAAAATCGGCAGTGTATCAAATACTTGTTCTCCCCACTGTACATGCATGTGTGTGTATTTATATATACATAATAATTATACACAATACACACACATATATTATGTAAACACAAACTTTTATTTTGGATGCGATTAATCACGATAAATTTTTCCCCAGCACTAAAAAAAATACATAAAGAAATATTATTGCTAATATTAAATGCTCGTGTTTTGATTTAATTTGTAAGTGTCAGCTAAATGAATTATTACTTTTATTTTTCTTCATTATTATGCAAAAGTTTTTCATCGTTCATAGGGGGCATCACCCCCACCCCCCCAATTTGACATGTGTACTCATGTCAAAAAATTAGCTGACGGGGGGTACAATGAAACTCTAGTTCGGACCAAGCAATCAAACCATGAGTGAAAATAGCCTGAAACTACCAGTCTCTTCAAACTCTGTTGCAGTTTTGTGAGGAGTTTATGATGAAAGAGGAAGAAACCCCGCAGGAATCAAACGGTCCAACGTCATTCTGGTCTCCTGCCTCTCGTATAAGTCCAGCCCTTCACAACGGCTATTATTGGTGTAATTAGCTGCCATAATGAGAGATCGACTCCATCAGAGACAGACAGTCGGTCGCTCACTTCCGCCCTGCAGCTCTAGGTTAATGTGTTTCCAGTCTCCCTGTCTGTCTGTCTATTTTTGTTGTCTTGGGCTGGAGCGTTAAGGGTGACAGACTGCGGCCCCTGAGCGATGGGCCGTGTTGCAAAGTGGGTCAGTAATTAGGCCGTCGTCTGTTCATGGGCTGGACGGGCCGCCACTCCATATGCATTCACACGCGTCTCACATCACTGTCATTCTCTCACACTCGCATGCCACCGACAGACGGGAAAACTTAGATGGACAGTAATTATGAGCTTAATGTTTAAATTACAGTACTTTCGCCTCAACTGAGAAAGATTGAAAGCAAAATGGATGGAGAATGTAAATGTGTCAGTGAGGGACTCTGGGAGAAACTAGGACTGGAAAGTGACTGACTGACTAATTTCCCTTTTTGTTGAAAGAATCAGTAGTCTTCCTGTTTTGGAGGTAGTAGTTTAGAAATAATTTTAATGGTGCTTGCTAAGACTATTTAAAGTGAAAGTTCACCCAAAAAGGAACATTCTATCATCCTTTACTCACCCTCATGTCATTCTAAACCAATAGCACTTTCATTCATCTTAGAAAAACAAAATTCCACAAAAACTTTGATGCTTCAAAAAATTCTTTAAGATATTGTAAAAGAAATACATATAAATTGAGCAGTTTAATCCAAGTCTTCCGAAGAGACGCGATCGCTTTGGCTTTTATTCATATATAAACTTTGATCCAACGCACATACATGGAGCACATCAAATATGGTCAACCGCACTTGGTTCTTGTGCATCAAGCAAGCACGTTTGAGATTCTATGTAATGATTCTTCCACTATTTTTTCATTATTACTTTTCCAAGCAAAAGGATTTTTACTAGTGCTGTCAATCGATTAAAAAAAAATTAACTAGATTAATCACACATTTTTTCTGTAATTTAATCACGATTGATCGCGATTAAAACTCGTTTTATATTATTAAAGTGTTTAATATATTTTATAATGTAATAATTTCACATTTAATCTCCAAATTAATGTAGAAACAACTTAAAGACAGTATATTTTTAATTAAATACTTGTTTAATGGCATATTTTTATGAATGACGGCCAGTATCACTGATAATGCTGCAACTGCTGTCTCAATGAAAATGATTTTTTCCCCCCCAATTTTAAATACTAATTTAAATTTTTTTTTTACATTTTATTAGGCTTCAAAAAATAACAACTTTTAATTTAAGTGAACTTAAAACAATCCTCACATAAACCCATAATAAATGTCATATTTACCTGTGGCCTTCCTACCTTTTAGACAAATGTACAGAAATTGAATAAAGTTATCAAACAATCTGCACTGCGTAAATTATAAATTAAATATAGATTAATCCTTATTAAAGCTACAAAAGTTCTTTAGTCAAGAGCAGTGAGTAATTTTCTCTGTTACCTTTGTTCTTTGATTAACATTAATGACAGAAATCACAGCAGCAGGTTTATTAGGCTGCTGTCACTTTAAGATCTGCTGCACATGACGCGGATCTCACACACGTCCCGTTTTCTTTATGTTCATTTAAGACTTTAACTCATTTAAGACTGGTCTTATGAGGATACTTGTCAAAACTGACATTTTGGCATAATTGTGTGTGTTATTGTTCGTTTAAGCGCGAAAGAGAACTCGGTTCTGGGACGTCTGTGTGCGTATTTCTGTGCGCCGTGTGTGTATCAGGACATTCAGAGACAGCGTGTTCTCTTTTGTCGTGCTTGAATGGTTTACAAGCATTTGCATGAATAAGAGCGTGATCATATAATGTAACGCTAGCCCAAGGATGACAGAAAAAACGGATGCTGCGTTAATTATATTAAATATTGTTACACGTTAAACTGAAAAAATAAATAAATAAATGCATGCGTTAACACGTTAACGTTGACAACACTTTTTACCTTGTTAAAAACTCTTTAATTTCTGTTGAATCTCCATTAAATAATAGAATGCATGTAGGTTCATGTTTCTGAATGTTTTTGATGTTGGACATTGTTTTTTTTCTGCAAGCACTCTTGTAGCCACCTAGCAATGCCCTAGCAACCACCCAGAACACCAAGCAGCCTTGTAACAACAGTGTCTATTAATGCTAGCACTGAAGGACGTAACCAAGCTGTATCTATAGGGACTAGAATATTATAGAGACTTGGGCCAACTACCTAGCAACCACCCAGAACACCCTAGTAACCACCTTGCAAAGTCCTAACACCCACGTTTGCATAATGACGGCATGTCATGACGTTTGCATGACACTTCTTTAAAGAAAAATTTGTATTATGATATATTGACTGTGTTGAGTTGGGTCATTTACTTTTAGATACGTCAAACTTTGTGAAGAGGTTAAGAAAAGAAAAATCTGTTGTGGATTTTCAAACTAGGTTAAAATGCAAAATAAGTTTTGAAAAACCGACAGAATGCTAAAGATGCCCTAGATCTCTCTTCTGTTCCTGTCTAACTGTCCCTTTCTCCCTCTTCTTTCTAACAGTGAGTGAGTGAGTGAGTGAGTGAGTGAGTGAGTGAGTGAGTGAGTGAGTGAGTGAGTGAGTGAGTGAGTGAGTGAGTGAGTGAGTGAGTGAGTGAGTGAGTGAGTGATATGTGGGGTTTTAATTAGATTGATTAACTTAAAACAAGATATTCACATTTTCTACAAATGTAAATGTAAATGCAACTTTCAAATTAGGTGTGAAATCGTATTTAAAAAAATGACCTTAATAACCTAAAATATATTAATGGAAATAAAAAATTATTAGCAATGCTGAATGTCTCCACGTTCAATTCCAAAAAGATATTTTTCAAATGTCAGTGGGAAGTTCTGTGCCTTGGCCTTGAAAACATCCTGTGTGTAATCCTTAGAGAGCGAGTACTCAAGTCATCGTCACATACAGACACTTCCTGCCAAACAAAACCAAGAAAAACACTTGTAATTATTAGCTTACTGAGGCTAATCAGAGGCCTTCATTACAAAGACCGTTTTAGCCCCAGGAAGCAGAGGGTTGTGCAGAGAGTGTTTAGAGCGGTCGTTTCATGTTGAATGGGTTTTACAGGGATTTTGTAGATAGCTGGTGCTGTTGGTACATTTTAATAGTAAAGCTGTTGTCTTGGAAACCACTTTTCAACCATTTGGGCTGCTCTGACACACTGGGCAGTGTTTTTAAAGTGTTCAGTGGAAAGAAAGTGGAGCGATCAGAACATGAGGGTTTTCATCTGTCTGTGCTTTAGAAATCTGGTGGGATTGTGATGTGGTGAATTGATAATGATTTTCCTAGTTCCTTAAGTCTTTGGTTGATCCTGGTCTTCATACCATCTAATCACCTTTAGTGTAACGGCTGCTTTAAGCCCAAAGGATACACGTACGTGAGCATATGCGTACAGTCGAACACGTAGCCTTTCAAAGTATACTTCATTTGCTAGGCGGTCGACACATGCGTTCTAGAAAGTTTCATCTTTGTCCAGTCTGCGCTATTTTTCTCCAGAAGTTCTGACGCATAAAAATGGCTTTGTATTCTTTCAAAATAAAGTCGTGGCTATCTCATAACCCTCTCACACAAGCTCTTGTCAATGCTGGCGTCTGTTGTTGTTGCAGTCGCCGATATTTTGTTCTTGTTGTTCTGTGTCTATAGTTTTGTTTTCTACTGTGAAGCAATGGTCCCAGCCAGTGTTGCTACCTGATTAGTGCAAAACAAATTCATGTTGCATGTGCGACCTGCGCACACAAAATACGGGCAGTTACAAAAATCAGGCGGCGAGCGTGTACTGTACATGCGTACTATTCCGGTGAAGTTTGCTTCATGCGCACTGTACGCGGACCCTGTACGAGTATACTTTGTGCTTTAGCTGCATGTGTGTTCTTGCATTTGTTACAGGTGGCTTTGAGGTGACATTATATTAAATTTTTTCCAATGTTGTGTTTAAAGTGACCCTGATTTAGTATTTAAACGCTTTAAACCACATGTAAAAATGTGTGAATGTCATGGTGTTATATAACAAAATATCAAATCAATTTAAAAATGTTTGCAACTATGCAAAATATGTCACAAAAAGCGAGCTTGTTAGGCTTTAAATGATTAAAACTGTTCAAAATTAAGATAAAGTATTTGTAAACCTTCTGGTTGTCAAATGTTAGTGGTGGGGGGGGGGGAATGTATTTTCCTCATTTAAAAAAAATAAAAAATAAATTACATATCAATATGACTAGTTATAATTAAGTAAAATATTAAACAAAAGACATATTTGCAATATAATATTTCACTGTAAAATAAAAATAAGAAAGTTATGTATTTATGAAAAATGTTGTAGTAGTAATAATAATAATAATAATAACTAGAATGTACATTTCCTGAAGAAAATGTGAGTGGTGCTTGCAGTGGCAAAACTCGGCACCCGGTTGCTAGGTTGTGTATGCTGGTTTCTCACCCGAAACAAAAGAGCCCACCCCCATGTCTGTGCGATGTTGTGGAGCTGAGATATGGCGTATTCATGTGTTTGTACGGTTGCTAGGGTACTCTAAATGGTTGCTATGGTGTGGCTATAGAGTTTATGGGGTGATATTGAAAGACCATTTGCCAGTCTGAGTCAAAAGAGCCCAACTTTGTATTTGTACAATGCTCTGGTGCTGAGATATGGCTTGTTAATGTTGATATACGGTTGCTAGGGTGCTGTAAATGGTTGCTAGGGCGTGGCTATGAAGTTGTTATGTCACTACTTATTGTCTGCTTGATAGGCCGAGTCAAAAGAGCCCTGCCTCAAGTCTCTATGACCTTCTGATCCGAATATATGATCTCACAAATGTTTGCCAATGTTAAGTCTATGGGACTTTTTTCGGACGATTTTTCGGGGCCGAAAACAAACATCGTACACCCGATCACTTAGAAAAGATATAGCACACCTCTCCTCAATAAGCCGGTCGATTTGACACCTCATTCGTGGGTCTACGACAAACGGTGCCGGAGGAGTAGCGCGCCGAAGTTTTGTCAAGGTGAATAGTAATCACAACACTAGAATGTACATTTCCTGAAGAAAATGTGAGTGGTGCTTGCAGTGGCAAAACTCGGCACCCGGTTGCTAGGTTGTGTATGCTGGTTTCTCACCCGAAACAAAAGAGCCCACCCCCATGTCTGCGCGATGTTCTGGTGCTGAGATATGGCTTATTCATGTGTTTGTACGGTTGCTAGGGTACTGAAAATGGTTGCTAGGGTGTGTTGAGGCGGATGCTAAGGTGTTCTGGGTGGTTGCTAGGCGGTTGCTAGGGTGTTCTGGGTGGTTGCTAGGGCGTTGCTATGCGGTTGCTAATTTATTCTGGGTGGTTGCTAGGCGGTTGCTAGGGTGTTGCTATGCGGTTGCTAGGGTATTCTGGGTGGTTGCTAGGGCGTTGCTAGGCAGTTGCTAAGGTATTCTGGGTGGTTGCTAGGCGGTTGCTAGGGTGTTCTGGGTGGTTGCTAGGGTGTTGCTAGGCGGTTGCTAAGGTGTTCTGGGTGGTTGCTAGGCGGTTGCTAGGGTGTTCTGGGTGGTTGCTAGGGTGTTGCTAGGCGGTTGCTAAGGTGTTCTGTGTGGTTGCTAGGCAGTTGCTAAGGTGTTCTGGGTGGTTGCTAGGGTGTTGCTAGGTGGTTGCTAAGGTGTTCTGGGTGGTTGCTAGTGTGTTGCTAGGCGGTTGCTAAGGTGTTCTGGGTGGTTGCTAGGGCGTTGCTAGGCGGTTGCTAAGGTGTTCTGGGTGGTTGCTAGGCGGTTGCTAAGGTATTCTGGGTGGTTGCTATGGTGTTGCTAGGCAGTTGGTAGTTGTCACAGATGGTTACTATGGAGTATTTATAGAGTTCTTAGCATGTTCTTAGCCTGATTTAGCACTTAGCTAATCACTATTAGCATGTAGCTATTCACTGCTAGCATGTGTAGCATGTTGGAAGTGCTGTTTGCTAGCATGAGTCAAAAGACCCAACCCCCATGTCTGTACGATGTTCTGATGCAGAGATATAGGTCTTGATAAACGGTTGCTAGGGTACTCTGTTTGGTTGCTATGGAGTGGCTTGGCAGCATCCAATGATGATACTCCAAAAGCTCCTTGCCAGTATGAATGATATAAACCAACCCCCATGCCTCTATGACATTCAGATGTGAAGATATCCCTCTGTGGATTTGGGTTGCTAGGGGGCTTGATAATGGTTGCTAGGGCGTGGCTAGGAAGTAATGAAGGTGATTTGTGATTGGCTGTTGATGCCCTGAGTCAAACAAACCCACCCTCGTGTTTCTATGACAGTTCTATCCAAAGATATCCCTTTGATCTTTTTCAATGGAAGTCTATGGGATCAGTTGCTAAGGAGCTCTAAATGGTTGCTAGGGCGTGGCTTGATAGCTTCACGATGATCCTGAGATAGTGATTGGTTGCCTGAGTAAATTGAGCCCACCCCCTTGTCTCTGTGACACTGTGATCCAGAGCTGTGGTCAATACAAAATCCCTATGCAAGTTACCATAGTAAGAAAAACACATGCGTTTCATGGGCCGTCCCTCCCCATAGTAAGTCAATGGGGAAATTTGGGCCGCTCTTGCGCCCCAGGGGTACAACTTATACCCCATTGCGATGTATGTTCTGACAGAGCCTGCCAGCCTCTTCAAATGTGGTAAGTCACGAGTTTCTACGAAATCCTCTCTCAGAGTTATGAGTTGTCAAAGTTTGTCGCAATGCAAAGTCTATGGGACTTTTTCGGCTACTTTTTCGCCCCTCGGGCGAACATCGTACCCCCGATCCCTTAGAAGAGATATAGCACACCATTCCCGAATAATCCGCACGTTTTGACACCTCATTCATGGGTCTAGGACAAACGGTGTGGGAGGAGTAGCGCGCCGAAATGTTGTGTGGAATAATAATAATAATAATAATAATAAGTATGGAGAATAACAATAGTGATGCCTTGCTTCGCAAGCACCACTAACTAGAATGTACATTTCCTGAAGAAAATGTGAGTGGTGCTTGCAGTGGCAAAACTCGGCACCCGGTTGCTAGGTTGTGTATGCTGGTTTCTCACCCGAAACAAAAGAGCCCACCCCCATGTCTGTGCGATGTTCTGGTGCTGAGATATGGCTTATTCATGTGTTTGTACGGTTGCTAGGGTACTGAAAATGGTTGCTAGGGTGTGTTGAGGCGGATGCTAAGGTGTTCTGGGTGGTTGCTAGGGTGTTCTGGGTGGTTGCTAGGGCGTTGCTATGCGGTTGCTAAGGTATTCTGGGTGGTTGCTAGGCGGTTGCTATGGTGTTGCTATGCGGTTGCTAGGGTATTCTGGGTGGTTGCTAGGGCGTTGCTAGGCAGTTGCTAAGGTATTCTGGGTGGTTGCTAGGCGGTTGCTGGGGTGTTGCTATGCGGTTGCTAGGGTATTCTGGGTGGTTGCTAGGGCGTTGCTAGGCAGTTGCTAAGGTATTCTGGGTGGTTGCTAGGCGGTTGCTAGGGTGTTCTGGGTGGTTGCTAGGGTGTTGCTAGGCGGTTGCTAAGGTGTTCTGTGTGGTTGCTAGGCAGTTGCTAAGGTGTTCTGGGTGGTTGCTAGGGTGTTGCTAGGTGGTTGCTAAGGTGTTCTGGGTGGTTGCTAGGCGGTTGCTAGGGTGTTCTGGGTGGTTGCTAGGGCGTTGCTAGGCGGTTGCTAAGGTGTTCTGGGTGGTTGCTAGGCGGTTGCTAAGGTATTCTGGGTGGTTGCTATGGTGTTGCTAGGCAGTTGGTAGTTGTCACAGATGGTTACTATGGAGTATTTATAGAGTTCTTAGCATGTTCTTAGCCTGATTTAGCACTTAGCTAATCACTATTAGCATGTAGCTATTCACTGCTAGCATGTGTAGCATGTTGGAAGTCCTGTTTGCTAGCATGAGTCAAAAGACCCAACCCCCATGTCTGTACGATGTTCTGATGCAGAGATATAGGTCGTGATAAACGGTTGCTAGGGTACTCTGTTTGGTTGCTATGGAGTGGCTTGGCAGCATCCAATGATGATACTCCAAAAGCTCCTTGCCAGTATGAATGATATAAACCAACCCCCATGCCTCTATGACATTCAGATGTGAAGATATCCCTCTGTGGATTTGGGTTGCTAGGGGGCTTGATAATGGTTGCTAGGGCGTGGCTAGGAAGTAATGAAGGTGATTTGTGATTGGCTGTTGATGCCCTGAGTCAAACAAACCCACCCTCGTGTTTCTATGAGACTTCTATCCAAAGATATCCCTTTGATCTTTTTCAATGGAAGTCTATGGGATCAGTTGCTAAGGAGCTCTAAATGGTTGCTAGGGCGTGGCTTGATAGCTTCACGATGATCCTGAGATAGTGATTGGTTGCCTGAGTAAATTGAGCCCACCCCCTTGTCTCTGTGACACTGTGATCCAGAGCTGTGGTCAATACAAAATCCCTATGCAAGTTACCATAGTAGGAAAAAAAAACACATGCGCTTAATGGGCCGTCCCTCCCCATAGTAAGTCAATGGGGAAATTTGGGCCACTCTTGCGCCCCAGGGGTACAACTTATACCCCATTGCGATGTATGTTCTGACAGAGCCTGCCAGCCTCTTCAAATGTGGTAAGTCACGAGTTTCTACGAAATCCTCTCTCAGAGTTATGAGTTGTCAAAGTTTGTCGCAATGCAAAGTCTATGGGACTTTTTCGGCTACTTTTTCGCCCCTCGGGCGAACATCGTTCCCCCGATCCCTTAGAAGAGATATAGCACACCATTCCCGATTAAGCCGCACGTTTTGACACCTCATTCATGGGTCTAGGACAAACGGTGTGGGAGGAGTAGCGCGCCGAAATGTTGTGTGGAATAATAATAATAATAATAAGTATGGAGAATAACAATAGTGATGCCTTGCTTCGCAAGCACCACTAACTAGAATGTACATTTCCTGAAGAAAATGTGAGTGGTGCTTGCAGTGGCAAAACTCGGCACCCGGTTGCTAGGTTGTGTATGCTGGTTTCTCACCCGAAACAAAAGAGCCCACCCCCATGTCTGTGCGATGTTCTGGTGCTGAGATATGGCTTATTCATGTGTTTGTACGGTTGCTAGGGTACTGAAAATGGTTGCTAGGGTGTGTTGAGGCGGATGCTAAGGTGTTCTGGGTGGTTGCTAGGGTGTTCTGGGTGGTTGCTAGGGCGTTGCTATGCGGTTGCTAAGGTATTCTGGGTGGTTGCTAGGCGGTTGCTGGGGTGTTGCTATGCGGTTGCTAGGGTATTCTGGGTGGTTGCTAGGGCGTTGCTAGGCAGTTGCTAAGGTATTCTGGGTGGTTGCTAGGCGGTTGCTAGGGTGTTCTGGGTGGTTGCTAGGGTGTTGCTAGGCGGTTGTTAAGGTGTTCTGTGTGGTTGCTAGGCAGTTGCTAAGGTATTCTGGGTGGTTGCTAGGCGGTTGCTAGGGTGTTCTGGTTGGTTGCTAGGGTGTTGCTAGGCGGTTGCTAGGCAGTTGCTAAGGTGTTCTGGGTGGTTGCTAGGGTGTTGCTAGGTGGTTGCTAAGGTGTTCTGGGTGGTTGCTAGGTGGTTGCTAGGGTGTTCTGGGTGGTTGCTAGGCGGTTGCTAAGGTGTTCTGGGTGGTTGCTAGGGCGTTGCTAGGCGGTTGCTAAGGTGTTCTGGGTGGTTGCTAGGCGGTTGCTAAGGTATTCTGGGTGGTTGCTATGGTGTTGCTAGGCAGTTGGTAGTTGTCACAGATGGTTACTATGGAGTATTTATAGAGTTCTTAGCATGTTCTTAGCCTGATTTAGCACTTAGCTAATCACTATTAGCATGTAGCTATTCACTGCTAGCATGTGTAGCATGTTGGAAGTCCTGTTTGCTAGCATGAGTCAAAAGACCCAACCCCCATGTCTGTACGATGTTCTGATGCAGAGATATAGGTCTTGATAAACGGTTGCTAGGGTACTCTGTTTGGTTGCTATGGAGTGGCTTGGCAGCATCCAATGATGATACTCCAAAAGCTCCTTGCCAGTATGAATGATATAAACCAACCCCCATGCCTCTATGACATTCAGATGTGAAGATATCCCTCTGTGGATTTGGGTTGCTAGGGGGCTTGATAATGGTTGCTAGGGCGTGGCTAGGAAGTAATGAAGGTGATTTGTGATTGGCTGTTGATGCCCTGAGTCAAACAAACCCACCCTCGTGTTTCTATGAGACTTCTATCCAAAGATATCCCTTTGATCTTTTTCAATGGAAGTCTATGGGATCAGTTGCTAAGGAGCTCTAAATGGTTGCTAGGGCGTGGCTTGATAGCTTCACGATGATCCTGAGATAGTGATTGGTTGCCTGAGTAAATTGAGCCCACCCCCTTGTCTCTGTGACACTGTGATCCAGAGCTGTGGTCAATACAAAATCCCTATGCAAGTTACCATAGTAAGAAAAACACATGCGTTTAATGGGACGTCCCTCCCCATAGTAAGTCAATGGGGAAATTTGGGCCGCTCTTGCGCCCCAGGGGTACAACTTATACCCCATTGTGAGGTATGTTCTGACAGAGCCTGCCAGCCTCTTCAAATGTGGTAAGTCACGAGTTTCTACGAAATCCTCGCTCTGAGCTATGAGTGGTCAAAGTTCGCCGCAATGTTAAGTCAATGGGATTTTTCGGCTACTTTTTCGCCCCTCGGGCGAACATCGTACCCCCGATCCCTTAGAAGAGATATAGCACACCATTCCCGAATAATCCGCACGATTTGACGCCTCATTCATGGGTCTAGGACAAACGGTGTGGGAGGAGTAGCGCGCCGAAGTTTTGTCCAGAAGTAAGAATAATAATAATAATAACTAGAATGTACATTTCCTGAAGAAAATGTGAGTGGTGCTTGCAGTGGCAAAACTCGGCACCCGGTTGCTAGGGTGTGTATGCTGGTTTCTCACCCGAAACAAAAGAGCCCACCCCCATGTCTGTGCGATGTTCTGGTGCTGAGATATGGCTTATTCATGTGTTTGTACGGTTGCTAGGGTACTGAAAATGGTTGCTAGGGTGTGTTGAGGCGGATGCTAAGGTGTTCTGGGTGGTTGCTAGGCGGTTGCTAGGGTGTTCTGGGTGGTTGCTAGGGCGTTGCTATGCGGTTGCTAAGGTATTCTGGGTGGTTGCTAGGCGGTTGCTAGGGTGTTCTGGGTGGTTGCTAGGGTGTTGCTAGGCGGTTGCTAAGGTGTTCTGTGTGGTTGCTAGGCAGTTGCTAAGGTGTTCTGGGTGGTTGCTAGGTGGTTGCTAAGGTGTTCTGGGTGGTTGCTAGGCGGTTGCTAGGGTGTTCTGGGTGGTTGCTAGGGCGTTGCTAGGCGGTTGCTAAGGTGTTCTGGGTGGTTGCTAGGGCGTTGCTAGGCGGTTGCTAAGGTGTTCTGGGTGGTTGCTAGGCGGTTGCTAAGGTATTCTGGGTGGTTGCTATGGTGTTGCTAGGCAGTTGGTAGTTGTCACAGATGGTTACTATGGAGTATTTATAGAGTTCTTAGCATGTTCTTAGCCTGATTTAGCACTTAGCTAATCACTATTAGCATGTAGCTATTCACTGCTAGCATGTGTAGCATGTTGGAAGTCCTGTTTGCTAGCATTAGTCAAAAGACCCAACCCCCATGTCTGTACGATGTTCTGATGCAGAGATATAGGTCTTGCTAAATGGTTGCTAGGGTACTCTGTTTGGTTGCTATGGAGTGGCTTGGCAGCATCCAATGATGATACTCCAAAAGCTCCTTGCCAGTATGAATGATATAAACCAACCCCCATGCCTCTATGACATTCAGATGTGAAGATATCCCTCTGTGGATTTGGGTTGCTAGGGGGCTTGATAATGGTTGCTAGGGCGTGGCTAGGAAGTAATGAAGGTGATTTGTGATTGGCTGTTGATGCCCTGAGTCAAACAAACCCACCCTCGTGTTTCTATGACAGTTCTATCCAAAGATATCCCTTTGATCTTTTTCAATGGAAGTCTATGGGATCAGTTGCTAAGGAGCTCTAAATGGTTGCTAGGGCGTGGCTTGATAGCGTCACGATGATCCTGAGATAGTGATTGGTTGCCTGAGTAAATTGAGCCCACCCCCTTGTCTCTGTGACACTGTGATCCAGAGCTGTGGTCAATACAAAATCCCTATGCAAGTTACCATAGTAGGAAAAACACATGCGTTTAATGGGACGTCCTTCCCTATAGTAAGTCAATGGGGAAATTTGGGCACCTCCTACACCCCAGGGGTACAACTTATACCCCATTGCGATGTATGTTCTGACAGAGCCTGCCAGCCTCTTCAAATGTGGTAAGTCACGAGTTTCTACGAAATCCTCGCTCTGAGCTATGAGTGGTCAAAGTTCGCCGCAATGTTAAGTCAATGGGATTTTTCGGCTACTTTTTCGCCCCTGGGGCGAACATCGTACACCCGATCCCTTAGAAGAGATATAGCACACCATTCCCGAATAGGACGCACGATTTGACGCCTCATTCGTGGGTCTAGGACAAACGGTGTGGGAGGAGTAGCGCGCCGAAGTTTTGTCCAGAAGTAAGAATAATAATAATAACTAGAATGTACATTTCCTGAAGAAAATGTGAGTGGTGCTTGCAGTGGCAAAACTCGGCACCCGGTTGCTAGGTTGTGTATGCTGGTTTCTCACCCGAAACAAAAGAGCCCACCCCCATGTCTGTGCGATGTTCTGGTGCTGAGATATGGCTTATTCATGTGTTTGTACGGTTGCTAGGGTACTGAAAATGGTTGCTAGGGTGTGTTGAGGCGGATGCTAAGGTGTTCTGGGTGGTTGCTAGGGTGTTCTGGGTGGTTGCTAGGGCGTTGCTATGCGGTTGCTAAGGTATTCTGGGTGGTTGCTAGGCGGTTGCTGGGGTGTTGCTATGCGGTTGCTAGGGTATTCTGGGTGGTTGCTAGGGCGTTGCTAGGCAGTTGCTAAGGTATTCTGGGTGGTTGCTAGGCGGTTGCTAGGGTGTTCTGGGTGGTTGCTAGGGCGTTGCTAGGCGGTTGCTAAGGTATTCTGGGTGGTTGCTAGGCGGTTGCTGGGGTGTTGCTAGGCGGTTGCTAGGGTATTCTGGGTGGTTGCTAGGGCGTTGCTAGGCAGTTGCTAAGGTATTCTGGGTGGTTGCTAGGGTGTTCTGGTTGGTTGCTAGGGTGTTGCTAGGCGGTTGCTAAGGTGTTCTGTGTGGTTGCTAGGCAGTTGCTAAGGTGTTCTGGGTGGTTGCTAGGGTGTTGCTAGGTGGTTGCTAAGGTGTTCTGGGTGGTTGCTATGGTGTTGCTAGGCAGTTGGTAGTTGTCACAGATGGTTACTATGGAGTATTTATAGAGTTCTTAGCATGTTCTTAGCCTGATTTAGCACTTAGCTAATCACTATTAGCATGTAGCTATTCACTGCTAGCATGTGTAGCATGTTGGAAGTCCTGTTTGCTAGCATGAGTCAAAAGACCCAACCCCCATGTCTGTACGATGTTCTGATGCAGAGATATAGGTCGTGATAAACGGTTGCTAGGGTACTCTGTTTGGTTGCTATGGAGTGGCTTGGCAGCATCCAATGATGATATTCCAAAAGCTCCTTGCCAGTATGAATGATATAAACCAACCCCCATGCCTCTATGACATTCAGATGTGAAGATATCCCTCTGTGGATTTGGGTTGCTAGGGGACTTGATAATGGTTGCTAGGGCGTGGCTAGGAAGTAATGAAGGTGATTTGTGATTGGCTGTTGATGCCCTGAGTCAAACAAACCCACCCTCGTGTTTCTATGAGACTTCTATCCAAAGATATCCCTTTGATCTTTTTCAATGGAAGTCTATGGGATCAGTTGCTAAGGAGCTCTAAATGGTTGCTAGGGCGTGGCTTGATAGCTTCACGATGATCCTGAGATAGTGATTGGTTGCCTGAGTAAATTGAGCCCACCCCCTTGTCTCTGTGACACTGTGATCCAGAGCTGTGGTCAATACAAAATCCCTATGCAAGTTACCATAGTAGGAAAAAAAACACATGCGCTTAATGGGCCTTCCCTCCCCATAGTAAGTCAATGGGGAAATTTGGGCCGCTCTTGCGCCCCAGGGGTACAACTTATACCCCATTGCGATGTATGTTCTGACAGAGCCTGCCAGCCTCTTCAAATGTGGTAAGTCACGAGTTTCTACGAAATCCTCGCTCTGAGCTATGAGTGGTCAAAGTTCGCCGCAATGTTAAGTCAATGGGATTTTTCGGCTACTTTTTCGCCCCTGGGGCGAACATCGTACACCCGATCCCTTAGAAGAGATATAGCACACCACACCGCAATAATCCGCACGATTTGACGCCTCATTCGTGGGTCTATGACAAACGGTGTGGGAGGAGTAGCGCGCGGACGGAATGTGTGGAAGAAGAATAATAATAATAACTAGAATGTACATTTCCTGAAGAAAATGTGAGTGGTGCTTGCAGTGGCAAAACTCGGCACCCGGTTGCTAGGTTGTGTATGCTGGTTTCTAACCCGAAACAAAAGAGCCCACCCCCATGTCTGTGCGATGTTCTGGTGCTGAGATATGGCTTATTCATGTGTTTGTACGGTTGCTAGGGTACTGAAAATGGTTGCTAGGGTGTGTTGAGGCGGATGCTAAGGTGTTCTGGGTGGTTGCTAGGGCGTTGCTAGGCGGTTGCTAAGGTATTCTGGGTGGTTGCTAGGCGGTTGCTAGGGTGTTGCTAGGCGGTTGCTAGGGTATTCTGGGTGGTTGCTAGGGCGTTGCTAGGCAGTTGCTAAGGTATTCTGGGTGGTTGCTAGGCGGTTGCTAGGGTGTTCTGGTTGGTTGCTAGGCGGTTGCTAAGGTGTTCTGTGTGGTTGCTAGGCAGTTGCTAAGGTGTTCTGGGTGGTTGCTAGGGTGTTGCTAGGTGGTTGCTAAGGTGTTCTGGGTGGTTGCTAGGTGGTTGCTAGGGTGTTCTGGGTGGTTGCTAGGGCGTTGCTAGGCGGTTGCTAAGGTGTTCTGGGTGGTTGCTAGGGCGTTGCTAGGCGGTTGCTAAGGTGTTCTGGGTGGTTGCTAGGCGGTTGCTAAGGTATTCTGGGTGGTTGCTATGGTGTTGCTAGGCAGTTGGTAGTTGTCATAGATGGTTACTATGGCGTATTTATAGAGTTCTTAGCATGTTCTTAGCCTGATTTAGCACTTAGCTAATCACTATTAGCATGTAGCTATTCACTGCTAGCATGTGTAGCATGTTGGAAGTCCTGTTTGCTAGCATGAGTCAAAAGACCCAACCCCCATGTCTGTACGATGTTCTGATGCAGAGATATAGGTCTTGATAAACGGTTGCTAGGGTACTCTGTTTGGTTGCTATGGAGTGGCTTGGCAGCATCCAATGATGATACTCCAAAAGCTCCTTGCCAGTATGAATGATATAAACCAACCCCCATGCCTCTATGACATTCAGATGTGAAGATATCCCTCTGTGGATTTGGGTTGCTAGGGGGCTTGATAATGGTTGCTAGGGCGTGGCTAGGAAGTAATGAAGGTGATTTGTGATTGGCTGTTGATGCCCTGAGTCAAACAAACCCACCCTCGTGTTTCTATGACAGTTCTATCCAAAGATATCCCTTTGATCTTTTTCAATGGAAGTCTATGGGATCAGTTGCTAAGGAGCTCTAAATGGTTGCTAGGGCGTGGCTTGATAGCTTCACGATGATCCTGAGATAGTGATTGGTTGCCTGAGTAAATTGAGCCCACCCCCTTGTCTCTGTGACACTGTGTTCCAGAGCTGTGGTCAATACAAAATCCCTATGCAAGTTACCATAGTAAGAAAAACACATGCGTTTCATGGGCCGTCCCTCCCCATAGTAAGTCAATGGGGAAATTTGGGCCGCTCTTGCGCCCCAGGGGTACAACTTATACCCCATTGCGATGTATGTTCTGACAGAGCCTGCCAGCCTCTTCAAATGTGGTAAGTCACGAGTTTCTACGAAATCCTCGCTCAGAGCTATGACTCGTTAAAGTTTGACGCAATGTTAAGTCTATGGGATTTTTTCGGCTACTTTTTCGCCCCCCGGGCGAACATCGTACCCCCGATCCCTTAGAAGAGATATAGCACACCATTCCCGATTAAGCCGCACGTTTTGACACCTCATTCATGGGTCTATGACAAACGGTGTGGGAGGAGTAGCGCGCCGAAATGTTGTGTGGAATAATAATAATAATAAGTATGGAGAATAACAATAGTGATGCCTTGCTTCGCAAGCACCACTAATAATAAGTATGGAGAATAACAATAGTGATGCCTTGCTTCGCAAGCACCACTAATAATAATAAGTATGGAGAATAACAATAGTGATGCCTTGCTTCGCAAGCACCACTAATAAGTATGGAGAATAACAATAGTGATGCCTTGCTTCGCAAGCACCACTAACTAGAATGTACATTTCCTGAAGAAAATGTGAGTGGTGCTTGCAGTGGCAAAACTCGGCACCCGGTTGCTAGGTTGTGTATGCTGGTTTCTCACCCGAAACAAAAGAGCCCACCGCCATGTCTGTGCGATGTTCTGGTGCTGAGATATGGCGTATTCATGTGTTTGTACGGTTGCTAGGGTACTGAAAATGGTTGCTAGGGTGTGTTGAGGCGGATGCTAAGGTGTTCTGGGTGGTTGCTAGGGCGTTGCTATGCGGTTGCTAAGGTATTCTGGGTGGTTGCTAGGCGGTTGCTGGGGTGTTGCTAGGCGGTTGCTAGGGTATTCTGGGTGGTTGCTAGGGCGTTGCTAGGCAGTTGCTAAGGTATTCTGGGTGGTTGCTAGGCGGTTGCTAGGGTGTTCTGGGTGGTTGCTAGGGTGTTGCTAGGCGGTTGCTAAGGTGTTCTGTGTGGTTGCTAGGCAGTTGCTAAGGTGTTCTGGGTGGTTGCTAGGGTGTTGCTAGGTGGTTGCTAAGGTGTTCTGGGTGGTTGCTAGGGCGTTGCTAGGCAGTTGCTAAGGTATTCTGGGTGGTTGCTAGGCGGTTGCTAGGGTGTTCTGGGTGGTTGCTAGGGTGTTGCTAGGCGGTTGCTAAGGTGTTCTGTGTGGTTGCTAGGCAGTTGCTAAGGTGTTCTGGGTGGTTGCTAGGGTGTTGCTAGGTGGTTGCTAAGGTGTTCTGGGTGGTTGCTAGGCGGTTGCTAGGGTGTTCTGGGTGGTTGCTAAGGTGTTCTGGGTGGTTGCTAGGGCGTTGCTAGGCGGTTGCTAAGGTGTTCTGGGTGGTTGCTAGGCGGTTGCTAAGGTATTATGGGTGGTTGCTATGGTGTTGCTAGGCAGTTGGTAGTTGTCACAGATGGTTACTATGGAGTATTTATAGAGTTCTTAGCATGTTCTTAGCCTGATTTAGCACTTAGCTAATCACTATTAGCATGTAGCTATTCACTGCTAGCATGTGTAGCATGTTGGAAGTCCTGTTTGCTAGCATGAGTCAAAAGACCCAACCCCCATGTCTGTACGATGTTCTGATGCAGAGATATAGGTCTTGATAAACGGTTGCTAGGGTACTCTGTTTGGTTGCTATGGAGTGGCTTGGCAGCATCCAATGATGATACTCCAAAAGCTCCTTGCCAGTATGAATGATATAAACCAACCCCCATGCCTCTATGACATTCAGATGTGAAGATATCCCTCTGTGGATTTGGGTTGCTAGGGGGCTTGATAATGGTTGCTAGGGCGTGGCTAGGAAGTAATGAAGGTGATTTGTGATTGGCTGTTGATGCCCTGAGTCAAACAAACCCACCCTCGTGTTTCTATGACAGTTCTATCCAAAGATATCCCTTTGATCTTTTTCAATGGAAGTCTATGGGATCAGTTGCTAAGGAGCTCTAAATGGTTGCTAGGGCGTGGCTTGATAGCTTCACGATGATCCTGAGATAGTGATTGGTTGCCTGAGTAAATTGAGCCCACCCCCTTGTCTCTGTGACACTGTGATCCAGAGCTGTGGTCAATACAAAATCCCTATGCAAGTTACCATAGTAGGAAAAAAAACACATGCGCTTAATGGGCCTTCCCTCCCCATAGTAAGTCAATGGGGAAATTTGGGCCACTCTTGCGCCCCAGGGGTACAACTTATACCCCATTGTGAGGTATGTTCTGACAGAGCCTGCCAGCCTCTTCAAATGTGGTAAGTCACGAGTTTCTACGAAATCCTCGCTCTGAGCTATGAGTGGTCAAAGTTCGCCGCAATGTTAAGTCAATGGGATTTTTCGGCTACTTTTTCGCCCCTGGGGCGAACATCGTACACCCGATCCCTTAGAAGAGATATAGCACACCATTCCCGAATAGGACGCACGATTTGACGCCTCATTCGTGGGTCTAGGACAAACGGTCTGGGAGGAGTAGCGCGCCGAAGTTTTGTCCAGAAGTAAGAATAATAATAACTAGAATGTACATTTCCTGAAGAAAATGTGAGTGGTGCTTGCAGTGGCAAAACTCGGCACCCGGTTGCTAGGTTGTGTATGCTGGTTTCTCACCCGAAACAAAAGAGCCCACCCCCATGTCTGTGCGATGTTCTGGTGCTGAGATATGGCTTATTCATGTGTTTGTACGGTTGCTAGGGTACTGAAAATGGTTGCTAGGGTGCGTTGAGGCGGATGCTAAGGTGTTCTGGGTGGTTGCTAGGCGGTTGCTAGGGTGTTCTGGGTGGTTGCTAGGGTGTTGCTATGCGGTTGCTAAGGTATTCTGGGTGGTTGCTAGGCGGTTGCTAGGGTGTTGCTATGCGGTTGCTAGGGTATTCTGGGTGGTTGCTAGGGCGTTGCTAGGCAGTTGCTAAGGTATTCTGGGTGGTTGCTAGGCGGTTGCTAGGGTGTTCTGGGTGGTTGCTAGGGTGTTGCTAGGCGGTTGCTAAGGTGTTCTGTGTGGTTGCTAGGCAGTTGCTAAGGTGTTCTGGGTGGTTGCTAGGGTGTTGCTAGGTGGTTGCTAAGGTGTTCTGGGTGGTTGCTAGGTGGTTGCTAGGGTGTTCTGGGTGGTTGCTAGGGCGTTGCTAGGCGGTTGCTAAGGTGTTCTGGGTGGTTGCTAGGGCGTTGCTAGGCGGTTGCTAAGGTGTTCTGGGTGGTTGCTAGGCGGTTGCTAAGGTATTCTGGGTGGTTGCTATGGTGTTGCTAGGCAGTTGGTAGTTGTCACAGATGGTTACTATGGAGTATTTATAGAGTTCTTAGCATGTTCTTAGCCTGATGTAGCACTTAGCTAATCACTATTAGCATGTAGCTATTCACTGCTAGCATGTGTAGCATGTTGGAAGTCCTGTTTGCTAGCATGAGTCAAAAGACGCAACCCCCATGTCTGTACGATGTTCTGATGCAGAGATATAGGTCTTGATAAACGGTTGCTAGGGTACTCTGTTTGGTTGCTATGGAGTGGCTTGGCAGCATCCAATGATGATACTCCAAAAGCTCCTTGCCAGTACGAATGATATAAACCAACCCCCATGCCTCTATGACATTCAGATGTGAAGATATCCCTCTGTGGATTTGGGTTGCTAGGGGGCTTGATAATGGTTGCTAGGGCGTGGCTAGGAAGTAATGAAGGTGATTTGTGATTGGCTGTTGATGCCCTGAGTCAAACAAACCCACCCTCGTGTTTCTATGACAGTTCTATCCAAAGATATCCCTTTGATCTTTTTCAATGGAAGTCTATGGGATCAGTTGCTAAGGAGCTCTAAATGGTTGCTAGGGCGTGGCTTGATAGCTTCACGATGATCCTGAGATAGTGATTGGTTGCCTGAGTAAATTGAGCCCACCCCCTTGTCTCTGTGACACTGTGATCCAGAGCTGTGGTCAATACAAAATCCCTATGCAAGTTACCATAGTAAGAAAAACACATGCGTTTCATGGGCCGTCCCGCCCCATAGTAAGTCAATGGGGAAATTTGGGCCGCTCTTGCGCCCCAGGGGTACAACTTATACCCCATTGCGATGTATGTTCTGACAGAGCCTGCCAGCCTCTTCAAATGTGGTAAGTCACGAGTTTCTACGAAATCCTCGGTCAGAGTTATGAGTTGTCAAAGTTTGTCGCAATGCAAAGTCTATGGGACTTTTTCGGCTACTTTTTCGCCCCTGGGGCGAACATCGTACACCCGATCCCTTAGAAGAGATATAGCACACCATTCCCGAATAGGACGCACGATTTGACGCCTCATTCGTGGGTCTAGGACAAACGGTCTGGGAGGAGTAGCGCGCCGAAGTTTTGTCCAGAAGTAAGAATAATAATAATAATAAGTATGGAGAATAACAATAGTGATGCCTTGCTTCGCAAGCACCACTAACTAGAATGTACATTTCCTGAAGAAAATGTGAGTGGTGCTTGCAGTGGCAAAACTCGGCACCCGGTTGCTAGGTTGTGTATGCTGGTTTCTCACCCGAAACAAAAGAGCCCACCCCCATGTCTGCGCGATGTTCTGGTGCTGAGATATGGCTTATTCATGTGTTTGTACGGTTGCTAGGGTACTGAAAATGGTTGCTAGGGTGTGTTGAGGCGGATGCTAAGGTGTTCTGGGTGGTTGCTAGGGCGTTGCTAGGCGGTTGCTAAGGTATTCTGGGTGGTTGCTAGGCGGTTGCTAGGGTGTTGCTAGGCGGTTGCTAGGGTATTCTGGGTGGTTGCTAGGGCGTTGCTAGGCAGTTGCTAAGGTATTCTGGGTGGTTGCTAGGCGGTTGCTAGGGTGTTCTGGTTGGTTGCTAGGCGGTTGCTAAGGTGTTCTGTGTGGTTGCTAGGCAGTTGCTAAGGTGTTCTGGGTGGTTGCTAGGGTGTTGCTAGGTGGTTGCTAAGGTGTTCTGGGTGGTTGCTAGGTGGTTGCTAGGGTGTTCTGGGTGGTTGCTAGGGCGTTGCTAGGCGGTTGCTAAGGTGTTCTGGGTGGTTGCTAGGCGGTTGCTAAGGTATTCTGGGTGGTTGCTATGGTGTTGCTAGGCAGTTGGTAGTTGTCACAGATGGTTACTATGGCGTATTTATAGAGTTCTTAGCATGTTCTTAGCCTGATTTAGCACTTAGCTAATCACTATTAGCATGTAGCTATTCACTGCTAGCATGTGTAGCATGTTGGAAGTCCTGTTTGCTAGCATGAGTCAAAAGACCCAACCCCCATGTCTGTACGATGTTCTGATGCAGAGATATAGGTCGTGATAAACGGTTGCTAGGGTACTCTGTTTGGTTGCTATGGAGTGGCTTGGCAGCATCCAATGATGATACTCCAAAAGCTCCTTGCCAGTATGAATGATATAAACCAACCCCCATGCCTCTATGACATTCAGATGTGAAGATATCCCTCTGTGGATTTGGGTTGCTAGGGGGCTTGATAATGGTTGCTAGGGCGTGGCTAGGAAGTAATGAAGGTGATTTGTGATTGGCTGTTGATGCCCTGAGTCAAACAAACCCACCCTCGTGTTTCTATGACAGTTCTATCCAAAGATATCCCTTTGATCTTTTTCAATGGAAGTCTATGGGATCAGTTGCTAAGGAGCTCTAAATGGTTGCTAGGGCGTGGCTTGATAGCTTCACGATGATCCTGAGATAGTGATTGGTTGCCTGAGTAAATTGAGCCCACCCCCTTGTCTCTGTGACACTGTGATCCAGAGCTGTGGTCAATACAAAATCCCTATGCAAGTTACCATAGTAAGAAAAACACATGCGTTTCATGGGCCGTCCCTCCCCATAGTAAGTCAATGGGGAAATTTGGGCAGCTCTTGCGCCCCAGGGGTACAACTTATACCCCATTGTGAGGTATGTTCTGACAGAGCCTGCCAGCCTCTTCAAATGTGGTAAGTCACGAGTTTCTACGAAATCCTCGCTCTGAGCTATGAGTGGTCAAAGTTCGCCGCAATGTTAAGTCAATGGGATTTTTCGGCTACTTTTTCGCCCCCGGGGCGAACATCGTACCCCCGATCCCTTAGAAGAGATATAGCACACCATTCCCGAATAGGACGCACGATTTGACGCCTCATTCGTGGGTCTATGACAAACGGTGCGGGAGGAGTAGCGCGCCGAAATTTTGTGTGGAAGAAGAAGAATAATAACTAGAATGTACATTTCCTGAAGAAAATGTGAGTGGTGCTTGCAGTGGCAAAACTCGGCACCCGGTTGCTAGGTTGTGTATGCTGGTTTCTCACCCGAAACAAAAGAGCCCACCCCCATGTCTGTGCGATGTTCTGGTGCTGAGATATGGCTTATTCATGTGTTTGTACGGTTGCTAGGGTACTGAAAATGGTTGCTAGGGTGTGTTGAGGCGGATGCTAAGGTGTTCTGGGTGGTTGCTAGGGTGTTCTGGGTGGTTGCTAGGGCGTTGCTATGCGGTTGCTAAGGTATTCTGGGTGGTTGCTAGGCGGTTGCTGGGGTGTTGCTATGCGGTTGCTAGGGTATTCTGGGTGGTTGCTAGGGCGTTGCTAGGCAGTTGCTAAGGTATTCTGGGTGGTTGCTAGGCGGTTGCTAGGGTGTTCTGGGTGGTTGCTAGGGTGTTGCTAGGCGGTTGTTAAGGTGTTCTGTGTGGTTGCTAGGCAGTTGCTAAGGTATTCTGGGTGGTTGCTAGGCGGTTGCTAGGGTGTTCTGGTTGGTTGCTAGGGTGTTGCTAGGCGGTTGCTAGGCAGTTGCTAAGGTGTTCTGGGTGGTTGCTAGGGTGTTGCTAGGTGGTTGCTAAGGTGTTCTGGGTGGTTGCTAGGTGGTTGCTAGGGTGTTCTGGGTGGTTGCTAGGCGGTTGCTAAGGTGTTCTGGGTGGTTGCTAGGGCGTTGCTAGGCGGTTGCTAAGGTGTTCTGGGTGGTTGCTAGGCGGTTGCTAAGGTATTCTGGGTGGTTGCTATGGTGTTGCTAGGCAGTTGGTAGTTGTCACAGATGGTTACTATGGAGTATTTATAGAGTTCTTAGCATGTTCTTAGCCTGATTTAGCACTTAGCTAATCACTATTAGCATGTAGCTATTCACTGCTAGCATGTGTAGCATGTTGGAAGTCCTGTTTGCTAGCATGAGTCAAAAGACCCAACCCCCATGTCTGTACGATGTTCTGATGCAGAGATATAGGTCTTGATAAACGGTTGCTAGGGTACTCTGTTTGGTTGCTATGGAGTGGCTTGGCAGCATCCAATGATGATACTCCAAAAGCTCCTTGCCAGTATGAATGATATAAACCAACCCCCATGCCTCTATGACATTCAGATGTGAAGATATCCCTCTGTGGATTTGGGTTGCTAGGGGGCTTGATAATGGTTGCTAGGGCGTGGCTAGGAAGTAATGAAGGTGATTTGTGATTGGCTGTTGATGCCCTGAGTCAAACAAACCCACCCTCGTGTTTCTATGAGACTTCTATCCAAAGATATCCCTTTGATCTTTTTCAATGGAAGTCTATGGGATCAGTTGCTAAGGAGCTCTAAATGGTTGCTAGGGCGTGGCTTGATAGCTTCACGATGATCCTGAGATAGTGATTGGTTGCCTGAGTAAATTGAGCCCACCCCCTTGTCTCTGTGACACTGTGATCCAGAGCTGTGGTCAATACAAAATCCCTATGCAAGTTACCATAGTAAGAAAAACACATGCGTTTAATGGGACGTCCCTCCCCATAGTAAGTCAATGGGGAAATTTGGGCCGCTCTTGCGCCCCAGGGGTACAACTTATACCCCATTGTGAGGTATGTTCTGACAGAGCCTGCCAGCCTCTTCAAATGTGGTAAGTCACGAGTTTCTACGAAATCCTCGCTCTGAGCTATGAGTGGTCAAAGTTCGCCGCAATGTTAAGTCAATGGGATTTTTCGGCTACTTTTTCGCCCCTCGGGCGAACATCGTACCCCCGATCCCTTAGAAGAGATATAGCACACCATTCCCGAATAATCCGCACGATTTGACGCCTCATTCATGGGTCTAGGACAAACGGTGTGGGAGGAGTAGCGCGCCGAAGTTTTGTCCAGAAGTAAGAATAATAATAATAATAACTAGAATGTACATTTCCTGAAGAAAATGTGAGTGGTGCTTGCAGTGGCAAAACTCGGCACCCGGTTGCTAGGGTGTGTATGCTGGTTTCTCACCCGAAACAAAAGAGCCCACCCCCATGTCTGTGCGATGTTCTGGTGCTGAGATATGGCTTATTCATGTGTTTGTACGGTTGCTAGGGTACTGAAAATGGTTGCTAGGGTGTGTTGAGGCGGATGCTAAGGTGTTCTGGGTGGTTGCTAGGCGGTTGCTAGGGTGTTCTGGGTGGTTGCTAGGGCGTTGCTATGCGGTTGCTAAGGTATTCTGGGTGGTTGCTAGGCGGTTGCTAGGGTGTTCTGGGTGGTTGCTAGGGTGTTGCTAGGCGGTTGCTAAGGTGTTCTGTGTGGTTGCTAGGCAGTTGCTAAGGTGTTCTGGGTGGTTGCTAGGTGGTTGCTAAGGTGTTCTGGGTGGTTGCTAGGCGGTTGCTAGGGTGTTCTGGGTGGTTGCTAGGGCGTTGCTAGGCGGTTGCTAAGGTGTTCTGGGTGGTTGCTAGGGCGTTGCTAGGCGGTTGCTAAGGTGTTCTGGGTGGTTGCTAGGCGGTTGCTAAGGTATTCTGGGTGGTTGCTATGGTGTTGCTAGGCAGTTGGTAGTTGTCACAGATGGTTACTATGGAGTATTTATAGAGTTCTTAGCATGTTCTTAGCCTGATTTAGCACTTAGCTAATCACTATTAGCATGTAGCTATTCACTGCTAGCATGTGTAGCATGTTGGAAGTCCTGTTTGCTAGCATTAGTCAAAAGACCCAACCCCCATGTCTGTACGATGTTCTGATGCAGAGATATAGGTCTTGCTAAATGGTTGCTAGGGTACTCTGTTTGGTTGCTATGGAGTGGCTTGGCAGCATCCAATGATGATACTCCAAAAGCTCCTTGCCAGTATGAATGATATAAACCAACCCCCATGCCTCTATGACATTCAGATGTGAAGATATCCCTCTGTGGATTTGGGTTGCTAGGGGGCTTGATAATGGTTGCTAGGGCGTGGCTAGGAAGTAATGAAGGTGATTTGTGATTGGCTGTTGATGCCCTGAGTCAAACAAACCCACCCTCGTGTTTCTATGACAGTTCTATCCAAAGATATCCCTTTGATCTTTTTCAATGGAAGTCTATGGGATCAGTTGCTAAGGAGCTCTAAATGGTTGCTAGGGCGTGGCTTGATAGCGTCACGATGATCCTGAGATAGTGATTGGTTGCCTGAGTAAATTGAGCCCACCCCCTTGTCTCTGTGACACTGTGATCCAGAGCTGTGGTCAATACAAAATCCCTATGCAAGTTACCATAGTAGGAAAAACACATGCGTTTAATGGGACGTCCTTCCCTATAGTAAGTCAATGGGGAAATTTGGGCACCTCCTACACCCCAGGGGTACAACTTATACCCCATTGCGATGTATGTTCTGACAGAGCCTGCCAGCCTCTTCAAATGTGGTAAGTCACGAGTTTCTACGAAATCCTCGCTCTGAGCTATGAGTGGTCAAAGTTCGCCGCAATGTTAAGTCAATGGGATTTTTCGGCTACTTTTTCGCCCCTGGGGCGAACATCGTACACCCGATCCCTTAGAAGAGATATAGCACACCATTCCCGAATAGGACGCACGATTTGACGCCTCATTCGTGGGTCTAGGACAAACGGTGTGGGAGGAGTAGCGCGCCGAAGTTTTGTCCAGAAGTAAGAATAATAATAATAACTAGAATGTACATTTCCTGAAGAAAATGTGAGTGGTGCTTGCAGTGGCAAAACTCGGCACCCGGTTGCTAGGTTGTGTATGCTGGTTTCTCACCCGAAACAAAAGAGCCCACCCCCATGTCTGTGCGATGTTCTGGTGCTGAGATATGGCTTATTCATGTGTTTGTACGGTTGCTAGGGTACTGAAAATGGTTGCTAGGGTGTGTTGAGGCGGATGCTAAGGTGTTCTGGGTGGTTGCTAGGGTGTTCTGGGTGGTTGCTAGGGCGTTGCTATGCGGTTGCTAAGGTATTCTGGGTGGTTGCTAGGCGGTTGCTGGGGTGTTGCTATGCGGTTGCTAGGGTATTCTGGGTGGTTGCTAGGGCGTTGCTAGGCAGTTGCTAAGGTATTCTGGGTGGTTGCTAGGCGGTTGCTAGGGTGTTCTGGGTGGTTGCTAGGGCGTTGCTAGGCGGTTGCTAAGGTATTCTGGGTGGTTGCTAGGCGGTTGCTGGGGTGTTGCTAGGCGGTTGCTAGGGTATTCTGGGTGGTTGCTAGGGCGTTGCTAGGCAGTTGCTAAGGTATTCTGGGTGGTTGCTAGGGTGTTCTGGTTGGTTGCTAGGGTGTTGCTAGGCGGTTGCTAAGGTGTTCTGTGTGGTTGCTAGGCAGTTGCTAAGGTGTTCTGGGTGGTTGCTAGGGTGTTGCTAGGTGGTTGCTAAGGTGTTCTGGGTGGTTGCTATGGTGTTGCTAGGCAGTTGGTAGTTGTCACAGATGGTTACTATGGAGTATTTATAGAGTTCTTAGCATGTTCTTAGCCTGATTTAGCACTTAGCTAATCACTATTAGCATGTAGCTATTCACTGCTAGCATGTGTAGCATGTTGGAAGTCCTGTTTGCTAGCATGAGTCAAAAGACCCAACCCCCATGTCTGTACGATGTTCTGATGCAGAGATATAGGTCGTGATAAACGGTTGCTAGGGTACTCTGTTTGGTTGCTATGGAGTGGCTTGGCAGCATCCAATGATGATATTCCAAAAGCTCCTTGCCAGTATGAATGATATAAACCAACCCCCATGCCTCTATGACATTCAGATGTGAAGATATCCCTCTGTGGATTTGGGTTGCTAGGGGACTTGATAATGGTTGCTAGGGCGTGGCTAGGAAGTAATGAAGGTGATTTGTGATTGGCTGTTGATGCCCTGAGTCAAACAAACCCACCCTCGTGTTTCTATGAGACTTCTATCCAAAGATATCCCTTTGATCTTTTTCAATGGAAGTCTATGGGATCAGTTGCTAAGGAGCTCTAAATGGTTGCTAGGGCGTGGCTTGATAGCTTCACGATGATCCTGAGATAGTGATTGGTTGCCTGAGTAAATTGAGCCCACCCCCTTGTCTCTGTGACACTGTGATCCAGAGCTGTGGTCAATACAAAATCCCTATGCAAGTTACCATAGTAGGAAAAAAAACACATGCGCTTAATGGGCCTTCCCTCCCCATAGTAAGTCAATGGGGAAATTTGGGCCGCTCTTGCGCCCCAGGGGTACAACTTATACCCCATTGCGATGTATGTTCTGACAGAGCCTGCCAGCCTCTTCAAATGTGGTAAGTCACGAGTTTCTACGAAATCCTCGCTCTGAGCTATGAGTGGTCAAAGTTCGCCGCAATGTTAAGTCAATGGGATTTTTCGGCTACTTTTTCGCCCCTGGGGCGAACATCGTACACCCGATCCCTTAGAAGAGATATAGCACACCACACCGCAATAATCCGCACGATTTGACGCCTCATTCGTGGGTCTATGACAAACGGTGTGGGAGGAGTAGCGCGCGGACGGAATGTGTGGAAGAAGAATAATAATAATAATAATAAGTATGGAGAATAACAATAGTGATGCCTTGCTTCGCAAGCACCACTAATAACTAGAATGTACATTTCCTGAAGAAAATGTGAGTGGTGCTTGCAGTGGCAAAACTCGGCACCCGGTTGCTAGGTTGTGTATGCTGGTTTCTCACCCGAAACAAAAGAGCCCACCCCCATGTCTGTGCGATGTTCTGGTGCTGAGATATGGCTTATTCATGTGTTTGTACGGTTGCTAGGGTACTGAAAATGGTTGCTAGGGTGCGTTGAGGCGGATGCTAAGGTGTTCTGGGTGGTTGCTAGGCGGTTGCTAGGGTGTTCTGGGTGGTTGCTAGGGTGTTGCTATGCGGTTGCTAAGGTATTCTGGGTGGTTGCTAGGCGGTTGCTAGGGTGTTGCTATGCGGTTGCTAGGGTATTCTGGGTGGTTGCTAGGGCGTTGCTAGGCAGTTGCTAAGGTATTCTGGGTGGTTGCTAGGCGGTTGCTAGGGTGTTCTGGGTGGTTGCTAGGGTGTTGCTAGGCGGTTGCTAAGGTGTTCTGTGTGGTTGCTAGGCAGTTGCTAAGGTGTTCTGGGTGGTTGCTAGGGTGTTGCTAGGTGGTTGCTAAGGTGTTCTGGGTGGTTGCTAGGTGGTTGCTAGGGTGTTCTGGGTGGTTGCTAGGGCGTTGCTAGGCGGTTGCTAAGGTGTTCTGGGTGGTTGCTAGGGCGTTGCTAGGCGGTTGCTAAGGTGTTCTGGGTGGTTGCTAGGCGGTTGCTAAGGTATTCTGGGTGGTTGCTATGGTGTTGCTAGGCAGTTGGTAGTTGTCACAGATGGTTACTATGGAGTATTTATAGAGTTCTTAGCATGTTCTTAGCCTGATGTAGCACTTAGCTAATCACTATTAGCATGTAGCTATTCACTGCTAGCATGTGTAGCATGTTGGAAGTCCTGTTTGCTAGCATGAGTCAAAAGACGCAACCCCCATGTCTGTACGATGTTCTGATGCAGAGATATAGGTCTTGATAAACGGTTGCTAGGGTACTCTGTTTGGTTGCTATGGAGTGGCTTGGCAGCATCCAATGATGATACTCCAAAAGCTCCTTGCCAGTACGAATGATATAAACCAACCCCCATGCCTCTATGACATTCAGATGTGAAGATATCCCTCTGTGGATTTGGGTTGCTAGGGGGCTTGATAATGGTTGCTAGGGCGTGGCTAGGAAGTAATGAAGGTGATTTGTGATTGGCTGTTGATGCCCTGAGTCAAACAAACCCACCCTCGTGTTTCTATGACAGTTCTATCCAAAGATATCCCTTTGATCTTTTTCAATGGAAGTCTATGGGATCAGTTGCTAAGGAGCTCTAAATGGTTGCTAGGGCGTGGCTTGATAGCTTCACGATGATCCTGAGATAGTGATTGGTTGCCTGAGTAAATTGAGCCCACCCCCTTGTCTCTGTGACACTGTGATCCAGAGCTGTGGTCAATACAAAATCCCTATGCAAGTTACCATAGTAAGAAAAACACATGCGTTTCATGGGCCGTCCCGCCCCATAGTAAGTCAATGGGGAAATTTGGGCCGCTCTTGCGCCCCAGGGGTACAACTTATACCCCATTGCGATGTATGTTCTGACAGAGCCTGCCAGCCTCTTCAAATGTGGTAAGTCACGAGTTTCTACGAAATCCTCGGTCAGAGTTATGAGTTGTCAAAGTTTGTCGCAATGCAAAGTCTATGGGACTTTTTCGGCTACTTTTTCGCCCCTGGGGCGAACATCGTACACCCGATCCCTTAGAAGAGATATAGCACACCATTCCCGAATAGGACGCACGATTTGACGCCTCATTCGTGGGTCTAGGACAAACGGTCTGGGAGGAGTAGCGCGCCGAAGTTTTGTCCAGAAGTAAGAATAATAATAATAATAAGTATGGAGAATAACAATAGTGATGCCTTGCTTCGCAAGCACCACTAATAAGTATGGAGAATAACAATAGTGATGCCTTGCTTCGCAAGCACCACTAATAATAATTAATAGTGATAATAATAATAATTTGATTAAATTTTACAGTACAACTGTAAAGTTATAATGCTAATATTTATGGTTGTCCTAATTTCCTAACCATCAAGCTTTTATTTTGAACACCTTAAAGGCATAGTTTACCCAAAAATGAAAATTTTCCCATGATTTACTCACCCTCAAGCCATCCTAGGTGTACATGGCTTTCTTCTTTCAGCCGAACACAATCGGAGTTGATTTCCAAAAAGTCCAAAAAAGCACATCCATCCATCATAAAAATAATCCATACGACTCCAGGGGGTTAATAAAGGCCTTCTGAAGTGAAGCGATGGGTTTTTGTAAGAAAAATATCCATATTTAAAGCTTTATAAACTAAAATAACTAGCTTCTGACAGACGGCCGTACGCAAGTCAACTTGCGCCAAAAGAGTAACCCCTGATGCGATGTATGACGTAGGATGTAGGAGTAGCGTAAGCTTTGACGCCTCTCGCGGTTCAAACAAATAGTGCTGGGCAACAAACTCAAGCTCCTCTTCTCTTATATTGAAATCCGAAGTTTCTCTTTAAAAATTCTGGTTTTAGACTTATAATTCGTGACCGGTGTTTTGTTTTGCTTTATCCTCTGCGCTTCTGCGTTCGTCAATACGTCATGCGTCAGGTCAGGGGTTTTTCTTTCGCCGTAAAACGATGCGTTTGGCCGTCTGTCAGAAGCTAGTTATTTTAGTTTATAAAGTTTTAAATATGGATATTTTTCTTACACAAACCCATCACTTCACTTCAGAAGGTCTTTTATTAACCCCCTGGAGTCGTATGGATTACTTTTATGATGGATGGATGTGCTTTTTTGGACTTCAAAATCGAAAATAACTGCCATTATAAAGCTGGGAAGAGCCAGGGCATATTTTTAATATAACTCCGATTGTATTCGTCTGAAAGAAGAAAGTCATATACATCTAGGATGGCTTGAGGGTGAGTAAATCATGGGGTAATTGTCATTTTTGGGTGAACTATCTCTTTAAAGCTTCTCTTCTGTTGAAAGCAGCCAGTTTATAAGTGCTTTCCCTTACATGCTTGGGAATGTGATGGACGTTACGCAAGAACTGATTTCAGATATCCACTACAATGATCTTGAGTCTAGTTTAAATTACAAAAAATAGAAGTTATGTTTTTTTATTTTTATTTAAAAGATCATTATTCGATGCCTCTAGGTATATATTCTGTATTGCAATGCAAAGACATTAAGTGCACTATGTATCTTTGGCCTCCAAATGTTTGAATGTCCAAATGTTAATTTTGCCAAGGGGAAATGCTGTGTGATTAATAAGTATGCAGTCATTTAGCAGACACTTTCAAATAAAGCTTATAATATTATACTTAAAACAGGCACAGTATACTCAAGGTCACTGGTGATGGTTTTAAACTACAACCTTGTGGTTGCTCACCCCAGATCACTAAGCCACACCACTATGATTAATATCTTGTGTACTGTATTCGTAGGAAACTGCTGCGTAAGCTCCTTAAACTATTTGAAGGGCTGTATAATTTTTTTTTTATGTTGGCCTGTAGTTGTACGACCCACAGTAAATCTTATGCAAAGCGGAGCTGGAAACAGTCTTCTGGGTCCGATTGCAGTGTCACTGAAAATAACTAGCATGTAAAACTCACAGATTGTAGAGGAAACTACTTGAAAAATACTGCTGCCTTTGTTCTGTTGTTTTTTTTTTTTTCTTAAATTGAATTATTATTTCTGCTCTGCTTTCTCTGTTGCTATTGGCTTGGCTCAAATGTGCACCGCTAGCTTCCCTAGGTCCAGCTGTCTCGGCCAAACTGTATTGGAAAGTGACAGCAGAGCTGGCCTGGGATCTGTGCTTTTATTTGTTTTTTGGTGTGTCCCTGTTGTCCTATGAAGCACATTTATAGCAGCACAGATGTGAAGCAGACGCCGGCCTCTGCAAGCCTCTGATAACAGTATGAAAGCGACGTGATGTCAGAGTCTCAGTCTGTAATTAAGAAATAAGAAGAATCAAAACTCATTTGAAGAATGGCTTCTGCTTTTTCTGATTCGCTTTTAAAGGAACAGTTCAATCAGTCAATCAAAAAAAAAAAAAAAATCTGCCATCATTTACTCCCTCTCATGTTGTTCCAGACCAATATGAGTTTCTTTCTTCTGTGGGACACAAAAGGATATTTTTTTCATTTTCAGAAAATTAAAGAAGTAAAGTAAAGATGTTTTGAATATTTTGTGTAATAATTGGTGTGTGTCCATCAGGTTGTGTCTGCTGTTGATCACGGATTGTCCTTCTCTCGTCCAAGAGGAATTGGATCTTATCAGCGCCCTCTCTCGGCTGGAGCAATTTGGCGTGAAAGTTCTTCCCTTACAAGGTAATGCGGCACTAACCTATTACTACTGTTCCAAAAATTTTCTCCTTCCATTTCCTTCAGGAGATTGGTGTGACCATTGGAAAATAAGCCCCTGAGTTTCCTGTTTGTATTTATTGCTCTGTTCGTGTGAGGAAAAAATCTCATAAGAACAGACAAAAATAAATGGTCAAAATATAGCAAAGTGATCACTAGTGATGATTTTTGAAATACACTAAGGTTTAAACTTTTCTGGTCAGTAAGATACAGTATTTTTTAAGAAATAATTTTGTTCGTCATGGATGCATTAAATTGATCGAAATTGGCAGTAAATACATATATAATGTTACAAAAGTTTCTTGAGCACCAAATCATCATATTAGAATGATTTCTGAAGGATCATTTGACACTGAAGACTGGAGTGATGGCTGTTGAAAATTCAGCTTTGCCATCACAGGAATAAATTGCATTTTAAAATATATTAAAATAGAAAATAGTTATTTTAAATTGTAGTATTATTTCACAATATTACTGTTTTTACTGTTCAAATAAATGCAGCCTTGGTGGGCATAAAAGACTTCTTTTAAAAATAAATTTTTATTGATCCCAAAGGTTTGAACAGTACTGTATGTATATCTTAATATTTATGTATTTGCTCTGAAATGGCTCAAAATAGTAATTTTCCCCCATCATTTGGACCAAACAGCTATTGTTGATTCAAAATCTTCATTGCCTTTGTTTTTGCACAATATTCTTCATTAAATTAACATGGGAGAATGATATTTAATAATTTTAGTTTATGCACCAATACAACAATACATAGCAATTTATAAAAAAGGATTCTGATTGGTTGAGCCGCATTCAAAGTCATTGTAAATTACTCTACAAACTTACACCTGTGACCGCATTACATCAGTATTACTGCGGCACTTAAAATAAATATTTTTATGGACTAACCGTTTTATAAAAGCTGTAAGCCCCGTGCATACATGCATACATTTTTTACAAAAATAGTTTAAAATGTCAAGAATGCCACTTGGGTCAACATTTTTGAGTGATGCAGCATATAAATTGGTTATCGTCCAGCACTAGTCAAAACCTCACCTTTTTTCATCCTCTCTTTTTTAAGAGGAAGTGAAGTGATTCTTTTGTATGGTTCATGCTATAAAAACATTAAAAAAAGATGTGTATTTAAGATCTGTTGCAGTCGGAAAGGACTTTTATATTGTTGGTCTATATACACATAAAATGAACATATTTGGCCATTGCACCATGACTCTGTTTGTACATTTTAAGTTAAAAGCAGTTCAGCCTTGAAAACGGGTTCTTATCCATTCTTTTGGGCTCTGTCTAGCTGTTTTTTTACACAAGAGCATGTCCTGTATGGACACCCTTTAATTCTTCAAAACCTGCGTTCTTGTGATATAACTGACACACTCATCTGTCGTCAAGAGCTTTTCTTCATTCATTTTTAGTTTTCATCCAGAAACTCTGTAGAGGTTACAAAAAAGAAATCTGGTAAAACCAATGGTTAAAGTTCTGGAGATCTAAAGTATACAATTATTGAATGTTAATCTATTGTCAGTGAAGCACATTTGTGAGTTGGTAGAGACAAATACCAAGCATCATTGATAATACATCACAAGTGAAAAGTGAAGTAAAAGTACTCGTATTTCTAAAAAAGGGAAGGCCTCTTTAGCCCCATGTGTGCTTCTCCCAGTGTCCTTTTGAAGAAGCGAGGAAACTCTTTTATCTAGTCAAGGCAAGGCTAGGAGCAGCTCAACTCTCCTTCCTAAACTTATGAAGGAAGTCTGAATGCATAAATTGGAAACTCTCCTTGAGCTCATTGAGCCCTTCCTGACCCGAGTGACCCCGCGGCTGTCTGTGCGTGCCAGTCTTTTTCCTAGCAGACAAAGTTATACACCCAGCAGGGAGCTGTAGCCTGCCTCAAAGCTCGACTTACTGCTTAATTTATCTGCTTATTTCCCATCTACTTCTCTGATTTTCTCCATTTACAAGTAAAAGAGTGAAAGATAAAGAAGCAAAAGCTGAACTGTAATCAATTACACTCACTTTTAAGCAAACAACAAACCTCTTAGTGGTGCATGCACAGAGGCGGGGCTGTTTTTGTAAGCAGGTTAATGGCTTTGGCAGGTACTACTGATGGCTGGCTGGCTGGTCCGCGTGTGGTTCAGGTGCTGCCCCCGTGGCGTCTCCTCTGAAGATGGAGCTGTCTGCCCCCCACAGGCCTGTAACTCGTGGCCCACTCGGCCCCCTGCCTGCTGCAGACCAGCGTGACCTCCAGCACAGACCACTTCCAGCTCAATATTTTAAACTGTGCTCAGTCAGACAGCAGAGACCTGCTTTGTGTCCATCCAATTACCACACATCACAACTACCTGCTTGTTATGACAGGAAGCGTGGAGAATGCATGCAGTGAATTCCGTGTTTTTTTCATAAACTTTTTTTTTAGTTTAGCTGTGTTCTAAATAGAATACTAGCTGATGCATACTGCACAGTGCATACTGTGTACTGCATACTGTTTTTTTTTTTTTTAATAGTATGTGTAACAGTGTGAATAAAAGGCCATGGAAATGGAAAGTCAAATCAAGTGAGTTGCATTATGGTATATAGTTTGCCCAAAAATGAAAATTAGCCCATTATTTACTCACCCTCAAGTCATCCTAGGTGTATATGACATTCTTCTTTCAGACGAATACAATCAGAGTTATATTAAATAATGTCCTGGCTCTTCCAAGCTTTATAATGGCAGTGAACGGCTGTTTCTGTTTTGAAGTCCATAAAAGTGCATCTATCCATCATAAAATTGCTCCACACGGCTCCGGGGGGTTAATAAAGGCCTTCTGAAGCAAAGCGATGCGTTTGTGTAAGAAAAATATCCATATTTAAAACTTTACAAACTGTAATCTCTAACTTACGCTAACTGTCGTACATGCATTCATGAGAGACTGGCGTTCCAGCGTATGACACAGGCGTATCGTAAGTTCTGGTAATGAACGCAGAAACGCAGAGGATAGAGCAAAACAAAAATTGGTTTTTGTGAGAACTAGCATATTTTCACCGGAGCGTCCTACGTCATATGCTGGAACGCCAGTCTCTCGTGAACGTTAGAGAGTACAGTTTGTAAAGTTTTAATTATGGATATTTTTCTTACACAAACGCATCGCTTTGCTTCAGAAGGCCTTTATTAACCCCCCGGAGCCGTGTGGAGCAGTTTTATGATGGATAGATGCACTTTTATGGACTTCAAAACAGAAACAGACATTCACTGCCATTATAATGCTTGGAAGAGCCAGGACATTTTTTAATATAACTCCGATTGTATTCGTCTGAAAGAAGAATGTCATATACACCTAGGATGGCTTGAGGGTGAGTAAATCATGGGGTAATTTTCATTATTGGGTGAACTTTCCCTTTAACTGCTTTGTCCCCTATGCAAGGAGAAATAAGATTTTAAGGTGTCTGCCATCAACTGAAATTAAAAGGATAGTTCGCCCAAAAATGAAAATTCTGTCATTTCCTCACCCTCAAGTTGTTCGAAGTCATTGGCTACCGTCAACTGTTTGGTTACAAACATTCTTCAAAATATCTTCTTATGTGTTCAGCAGAAGAAAGAAATCCATACAGGTCTGGAACAACTTCAGGTTGATTATGACAGAATTTTCATTTTTGGGTAACCTATCCCTTTAAGTTAAACTATCCATAACATGATTTCTCAAAAGTCCAGAGATGCAACTTGCACCGCATTAAGGATTTACATTTCAAATAAAAATAAAATGAAGATAAATGAGAACAACAAAGAATACTAGTGTATCATAGCCATTCCTAAGATTTAATTTGTTGCATGTTATCCACATTTTCATAAACTATTTTATTAAATATTTAAAATGGAATATTTAAAGAGAATATTTTAATATACATGTTAGTATTTTATGTTAACATTTTTAATTTGCAATCAATCTTTCAAAATTTTTGGATATAATAAAATAATAGTATTTCCTGCATTTGTACAGTAGGTAAAGCTTACTTTCATTATTACTTGAGCCACAACTTACCATAAAGTGTCTGGCAAAATATGATTTGTGGGGGCAAATGGTTTCATTTATTAATTAAAAAAAAAAGTATAGGGTTTACTTTTTCATGTGTGTTTGTCACAGGCAGCTGTATCTGATGGGCTCTGTCTAAATATATGGTCATGTGACAAGTAATAACCGTTTGTCTGATATTCTACAGAGATTGCAAAGGACATTGGCTCAGTGTGGAGAAATCTAGTAAAAGCAGTGTTAAATCTGATGATCTAAAGTGAAGAATCTCTAACTATCAATATATTTTTGTGTATATGTATGGTCATGTGGCAAATTATGCCAGATTAGTGGGCTTGTATGAAACAGTGATTGTATACTGCACATTCTGGCTATTCTAGCTGGAACGCAGTACTGCATTTCTGCTAGGTCTTAACTTTGGTCATTGTTTTGTCCCGCTCTCTCATTTCCTCTTTTTCTCTGCAGTGCGTCTGCGGACAGATCGTCTATCATTGATAAAGGAGTGCATCTCTCAGTGCCCTACTGCGTACAGACAGTCCACTCTTCTGCTCAGTCTGGCCAGACTGCTGCGCGTTGCAGGTAAAACCGAATTAAAACTTCCCTCAGCATCAGACTAACAGTCCGTTTATGTATGTCCGTTGCAGAAAAAAAGGTTGAACAGAAGTATTTCCAGCTACGAAGATTCATCAGTGCTGTCACAGACAGCCTGCAACAGCAGTTAGGATAAAAATTACCCACATCAGTTCTTGGCATTGCTTCAGCCAGGGCTTTCTTTTAGTTGTTAGTCAATGTAATCCCCGAAAGTTATAAATATTTTGATGCCATTCCAACATGACAAGACCGTCATACACTTCAGTGACTATTTCATATATATTAAACAGTGTTAATCTGTAAACTTTACAGTGTGCGTTTAATCTGTATCTGCTGAATCAGCAGTGTCCTGTCTACAGGTGAATAAATAGATGAATATGCATGAGTGAGGTATTGAATGAATAAGTAGGCATTTCTTTGACGTATGCTTTGCTCAGGGGTTGGAGATGAATATTGCATCGGACAGCCCAAAAAGATGCGCATCAGAGATGTGACCTCATGAATCAACAGTTAGTTCCATGAGTCAGCATGAAGTCAAGTGAAGAGATTGTATAAGATTAATCTTGTTAGCTTTCTCTCTCTCTTTTTTTTTATTCTTTAAGTAAATCCGTTGTGCATTTTTGTAAGGGTGATGTGTAGATTGAAAATATATCCAATTTATATTTGTACCCAGCCCCATGTGTTCAGCGTGCTGTGTTGTCCGCTGCAGATAATTGGTCTGTGCTGTTTTGTCCCACATTCGGAATGGTTGGCTTTCAGTGTTTCATACACAGGAAATGGCAGTGCGAAATCAAAAGACAGTGGGGTAATTTTGCAGTCGTACCAGTACGACCTATGGCAAAATTGAGTCACACTGACAGGATAAATGGGTGCAAAATGCAACCTTGGTATAAATTAGCCACTTTTAACAAATAGGATACAAAATAGGTCCTGGGGGCTTTTAAAAAGTTCAACAGTCATATCTTTTTCAACAAATAGTCAGTGAAAGGAGCTGGTTAACCTTCAAAAATATTGATCAACCTTAGCTCATATAATATTTAGGTTTTTTTAGCTATTTATTTTATGAGGTTTGCGATTTTTTATTTATTTTTTTTTTTTTTCCCCTCCCTTTCCCCCAACCTTGTTTACACAATTTACAATTTTTTTTTTCCTAGCAGTAAACATAACCAGAATAATGGGTTGCCAGAATAAGTAACACAATTATAAATTTTTTGCCTAAATTAAGCTGTCACTCAGTAGATACTCTAACTGTTTTTTCTGTTGTCCAAATGTATTACTGATACATATACTGGTACATACATTTACATATACAGTCTTGCTCAAAAGTTTATCCCTTGCAAAATCTGTGAAAATGTGAATAATTTTAACAAAATAAGAGGAATCATAAAAACTGTATGTTATTTTTTTTAGCACTGTCCTGAATAAGATATTTTACATACAAGATGTTTACATATAGTCCACAAGACAGAAAAATAGCTGAATTTATAAAAATCACCCCATTCAAAAGTTTATGTACCCATGATTCTTAATACTGTGTGTCGTTACCTGGATGATCCACGGCTGTTTTTTTGTTTTGTGATGGTTGTTTGTTTGTCCTGAGCAGTTAAACTGCCCAATGTTCTTCAGAAAAATCCTCCAGGTCCTGCACATTCTTCAGTTTTCCAGCATTTTTTGCATATTTGAACCCTTTCCAGCAGTGACTGTATGATTTTGAGATCCATCTTTTCACACTGAGGACGATTGAGGGACTCAAACACAACTATTAAAAAAAGGTTCAAACATTCACTGATGCTCCAGAAGGAAACACGATGCATTAAGAGCCAGGGGGTGAAAACTTTTTGAATTTGAAGATCAGGGTAAATTGTAATTTGTCTTCCGGGAAACATGCAAGTATCTTCTGTTGCTTCAGAAGGGCAGTACTAAATGGAAAAAAAATGGATATTTAAACAAAATAAGGAAAATTTGGACATCTTCATCCTGTTCAAAAGTTTTTATCCCCCCGGGCTCTTAATGCATCGTGTTTCCTTCATTTAATAGTTGTGTTTGAGTCCCTCAATTGTCCTCAGTGTGAAAAGATGGAGGACATTTCTTTTTTTTGCTGAGTATATACATGATCTTTTTTCCCCCTTATAATAGCTGTATTTGAGATTATTTACTTGCAATAAATGGTGTTACTTACGTTTAAGCAGTGTTTAATTGAGTTAACCGATAAATATTACAAAAGTTTAACAACAGTTAAGACCAAATTCAGAATTTAATCGGTAATACATATATTTGATGTTTAATCCTTGCTACTTCATGATAGCATGATAGCTTTATTTTATGCTAAATAATAATATTCAAATGTTTCCATCAAAAAGCATGGAATTGGCACCTCTAAAAAAAAAAAAAAAAAGTCAAGGGACACCAGAGTGCCCCTCATTTGTGGGAAGTGTTGTTAGTTAAACGTTCACCCCAAACTCTTTCAGTCACTTATTTTGTGAGCATGGGTGTCGGTTGTCTTCTCCTAGGTGAAGCGTTCAGTGCGTGTGTTGGTCGCAGGGGGTAATTGAGGTGATTCCAAAGCTCTGACTCTCTTCTGAGCTTGTCAGACAGATCAGTATGCAGAACATCAGAAGCTCTTCTTGTCGTATATAGTGGAATTGATTAGCTCTATGAAGTGACTGGGTGTTTGCCGTGCTAGTGTTTGATGTATTCACCTTGGCTTACCCTCGACTAATGCCCGTAGGGCTGTTTTGTTTGTGCGCGTGTGTCAGCGCACCTGTGCCTGTACCTCTGCTGGCATTAGAGAAAGGTGAAATGAGGAGAAACAGACAGCAATAAATTCTCCTGATATATCAAGACTTCCATGTCACATATAAATCAGTTTGGATATGACTGAAATATGCCACTTCCCGTAGTATTGACCCTTTCGATTTTACTGGCGAATAATCATATTCATGCAATCACAGGTGCTCACACACATGCACATGCTTACACACATGCACACGCTCACTTCCTGTCTCTGCTCGTATTATTGCCTGTCTGGCCTTTGATGCTCGACGCACACTTTAATGAAAAAGACAACCCCATCACTGTTTTCATCGGGCTTCATGGTCTTTTTTATTTCCTTATTTTGGACTGAGATCAGAGCTGTGTAAGAGGGCATTCTCTGAGATGTGATTGTGATATTTGTACAACATCTAAGCAGCCATCCAGGAATTTCTCAGAAACACATCTGAAAGGAATTTAATTTACTGCTGAACAGTTTCATGTTCTGGACCTTTGCACTTCCATTTGACTGAACATTTGAGTAGTAGAACCATCTTTTATGGCATTTTTTGTTAATATACACTGTAAAGTTGGCAATCAGTTGCCTCAAATTTTTTAAGTTAAGAAATGTAAAGTTTAAGTAAGCAGAACTTGCAGATTTTTATTTTGTAATTATACATTTTAATTGCTCTGAACTTGAAATATTTGACCCTTTTGAAAAAAACAGCATATGCTTTTTAGGTATGTTTTGAAGCATGGCAGCTGGTTTGAGCTGGTTTAAAATGGTCATGAGCTGGTCCTAAGAAACTAGCTCCAGCTCAGGACCAGCTTAAACCAGCTAATGACCAACTAAGGACCAGCATAAACCAGATCAAACCAGCTGCTATGCTTCAAAACTTACCTAACCAGCATATGCTGTTTTTTTTTTTCAACAGTGGAGTAAGCTAATTCATACATTTAATTCAAATTTTTAGTAGTGGAAACTTGACTAGCTTTAACTAGCTAATTCAGTAAATGCCACCTTGCTAATTGGTTGCACAATGCTTTGGTAGCATTAGCATAGCATTTGCTGAATGAGGACAGCAGTATAATACATTTAACATATATCTGTTCTCAAACTAAGCTCATGCTCCATTCGTCACCATGATGGTAACCCTACAAAAACAGAAACTCTTCTAAACTAGCATAACAAAACATTAAACACTACTAAATCTCCCACTTAACGCTAATCTTGCACAAAAAAACATAATATAACACTTCATTTTGACATTTACAGTCCCTTTTGAGTGTCATGTCAAAGCATGCTGGCAAATAGAAATCCCAGCCCAGTTTCGGTTAAATTTAAGTTAGTCTAAATTAAAAGAAACAAGTTCATAAAACTCAAAACAGTGAAACAATTCAGATTACTCAAATTGTCAGTTTTGAGAACTCAAAAGAATACGTAAGTTCTGAATATTAGTTCTAAATAATAAAAGTTCATTTGTTTGAACTAATTTGTTTAATTTGGGTTGGCTCTACTCAAACCAATTAATTATTTTGAGTGTTAGGGTTTACAGTGTATTATACTGATCAGAACCTTAGAATGAGGAGTTTATTAGTGAACTTTGAAATGAGTGACAAGCTCTTTAATTCATCTAAACTGAAATAAAATGTGCTGCTGATGATTCTAATAACATCCAGATGATATAGCATTTAACATTTAATGTTCCAGAATCTCATGGTTGTGTGATGGTTTTGGTGTTGGTTTAGGTGATGATGAGGCCAAGAGGAAGGGTCAGGTGCTCACGCTGTTGGCAGAACAGGCTCTCCACTGTCAGGATTTCAAGGCCTCCTACATCCACTGCCAGGATCTGATGGCTGCAGGTAAGCCGGCACAGCTTGACTCGAAATCTCACTTCACTTTCTACTTTGTTTTCATTCAAATCAGAAATGCACTGCAGATTTTCAGGGATCAGACTTTTTTTTTTTTTTTTTTTTTTTTTTTTTTTTTTTTTTTTCTTTTCTCCAAGCTTAAGAGTTTTAAGAGAAAACTACTCTCAAATCATGTGTGGATGAAATTTTACAGTAATATTTTTTTGCTGTTGCATTTTTTTTTTTACATAGCATTTAAAGGTACAATATGTAAGATTTTTGTACTAAAATATCCAAAAAACATTTGCGCAGTGTGATATATTTCATGCAGTTGTGTACTACATTATCCCAAAAGTTAAAGGATTTGTAAATCCAAATTTAAATAATGGCTCGTCCCCTGTCATTGTCACCTATCAATGACGTAATAATCGCACTATCCTCGGTTTCCGCTTGTAGAAGCCATGGCAACATACGTGGACAAATTTTTAAAAAAATAAACGTAGATCAACTGAGACGAGCAGGCTTCGGGACAAACGGAGTGTGGCAAGCAGCGCGGGGCCGAGAGCCGTGAGAGAACGGCGCGAGGCCGGTGCCGTGATTTGATAATGAGCGTCACCTGCACGGTGCACCGGTCTCGTATCTCTCATGGAGGAGCTTTGGAAGCATAAAAGGAGGAGCGACGACAGTGAAGGAAGAGAGAGGACCAGGTCTGGACTAGTTTACGTTATGTTTCGTTTATGTGCGTGCGGTAGTTGTCCGTGAGGGGCTGTCGCTTTTACTTTCGGTTTGTTTATTTTATTATTAAAGTGTTTGAAACGCTCGCCGGTTCCTGCCTCCTTCTTCCCTGATCCTTTAACCTTGTTACACGGAGAAATAAAACAAGGATAGATATCAGCGTGGCGTTTTCGAGTTGGAGAGAGCTTCGCGACAGACTTATACAATATGTGTTGCACAAAAATATTTACCCATTTAACTGTGGGTTCGTTCAAATTTACTTTGTGCGATTGTTTTAAACACGTAAAACTGCACAGCATTAACCCACCAAATCATTTAACAAATAATCACGTCAGTAACATGCTAATATATCATTACATTTCACGTTCCTTGCAGCTAATTCATTACGATGACATAAAATCAGGGCTGAACGATTTTGGAAAATAATCTAATTGCGATTTTATTTACGAATATTGCGATTTAATATGCAATTATTTTTTTTAAGCTTTTTATCTTCTTTATTATTCAACAAATACAAGCAATAAATCATTGTATAGTATGACCAACACTTCTTTAGACCTAATAATTATTTTGGTATATTATCATATTAATATTAAAAAGTAGCTTTAAAAAACTAGCATTAAAAAGTTTATTTTAACTAAGTCTAATTTTCTACCATACACAACTGAATAAAATTAGCAGCTAGCTAACAACAACTTGCTTTGTGCTTTGTTCTGGCTTCACCTCATTCCAGTCTAAACTAAATGATTTTATAGGTAATTTACTACACATTGTCATATAAATAACCTGAAAATACTGTGGATTATTAATGCTAATTCTTACTAACCACTCTTGCTAAATCGGGTAAGCACACTTGTGTTCTAATTTCAGAGGTGTTCTGAGTAAATGATTTGTTTTACACCGATTCAGACAGTGCCGTTTCGTGAGTTCAGTGTTAGACAGATCAGTTGTTTTAACCATTCATTAAAATGAATCAGTTCAAAGGAGTCATTAGGTCGCGAATCAGACATTAGCGGACGTTGACACGCTGTGTGCTAATCCCGGCTGTTAGGACATTGTAAAAGATTTGTGTTAACACAGAAAACACTTAATTTCGTTTATTGAAAGTGTGGTTTATGTCAGCTGCATGTGCGGAACTCTTGTCAGAGAAGGAGGCGACGTTTTTCAGCACAATTAACACCCAGGGGTAATTCAGGAAAAAAAAGGTCTTCCGACCTTTGATCGTCAGTTGATTTTGATTAATATGTGAGGGAGAGAGCAAAGGTAGTGCTTAGTTTGAAGACAGAGAGAGCGCGCGTGCGAGGGAGGAGCTCTCTGCTCATTCTCTCCCTCAGTTAACATGTGCCCTATCACAAGCGCAGCAGTCATCTACGTCACTCATAAATCACAACTGATCAAATAAGGCTTTGGTGGGACAAAAATTTGTTTTTCAATGCAGGAAAAACCCTGACAGCGTAGCGCGCCATGGTGATGCTTCCTACGCAGACTTCTTTACTCTTGCGTGTCATGTGACCAGAGTGTAATCGCAGCCTTTGCTGTTTAAAAATCGCGTTTTATCATATTGCGATATGACAAATGCAATTAATTGTTCAGCCCTACATAAAATAGTGTGATCAAACGTACAGGTAATACAAAAACTAATTCATTACCTCATCCGTGAACATGATTCGTGAATTCCATACATCTCTGGATGGTAAAAACAACATCTCCCATTGTTCCACTTTTCTTCACAGCGTCATCAAGCTTCGCCTTTGTTATTGTTTTGAAAATGTGACCTCTGGCGGCGAAAATTTACATATTGTGCCTTTAAGCCCATTCGGCCTACTTCACCACCCATTTGGTCATAATGTTATGCCTGATCGGTGTCTTTAGTGTTAATATTGAAATAGAGTATGCAGGGTTCCCACTTTATTGAAGCATCTGGCAATATCAGGGAAATTTAAAAGTATCGTCTGCTGACGAAAGCTTAAAAACATGAAAAATATAATGGAAAATATTTGCTAGTTTGGCTAGAAGTTGCTCTTTAAAGTGATTTGATAAATCATTATCCACAAACCATGAAAAGACATGGTGATTCATTTTTCATAGATGTTTCCTCCAAGGGTGTTGTACAGCATCAGAATCTGCTTGCAGAATTTTGGTGTTTTCATAAGTGAGGTTTGAGTAGCAAAATGTTTTGCGTGTGATCAGCAGGACCATCGTTATCATTCTAGGCAGATTCATCTCTAGTCAGAGCTCAAAGGTGTTTTATGTGTGTGTGCGTGTGTGGGGCTGTTCAGTCAATGCGCCATCAGATATTGGAAAGAGACTGGTGTTGCGTGCATGTGTGTTTATGCTTCAGGCAGGGGTAGATTAATGCAGGCTTGAGAACAGAAGATGTGCTAATCTCTGATTGCTATCGGCAGCAGTCTCACAGCCTTGCTAACATCAGTGTGGAAAATGGGTTAGCTTCTCTCCTGCTTCACTGTGTAATTATTCAGTCACATGGAGAATGAGGAAGAGAGGGAGAGTGCTAGAGATTAAAAAAAAGATTTACTGAATACATGAGGCAATAAGAGCCATGGATGGAAAAACAAGAATATAACTGCAACAGATTCTTGAAACTATGCTAACTCAAAGCGCAGAACTACAGTGGCTGATGCTGAAGCAAGGGATTGTGGGTTTTGTTGTTTTTTTTGTTGCTGGCCGGATGTTGTAAGAAATGAGTGTCTGTCTGTCTGTCATTTGTTTGTTCTGTAATTCTATCTATCTATCTGTCTGTCTGTCTGTCTGTCTGCTTGTCTGTCTGTCTGTCTGTCATTTGTTTGTTCTGTAATTCTATCTATCTATCTGTCTGTCTATCTATCTGTCTGTCTGTCTGTCTGTCATTTGTTTGTTCTGTAATTCTATCTATCTGTCTGTCTGTCTGTCTGTCTGTCTGTCTGTCTGTCTGTCTGTCATTTGTTTGTTCTGTAATTCTATCTATCTATCTATCTATCTATCTATCTATCTATCTATCTATCTATCTATCTATCTATCTATCTATCTATCTATCTATCTATCTATCTATCTATCTATCTATCTATCTATCTGTCTGTCTGTCTGTCTGTCTGTCTGTCTGTCTGTCTGTCTGTCTGTCTGTCTGTCTGTCTGTCTGTCTGTCTGTCTTATTACAGACCTTTTATACTTTCAATTAAGGTTTTTTCAAGCCAACATTTATCGACAGACTTTCATTTTCTAGTTGAAAATTACTCATTTAGCAGGTACATTTCTTCCGTTTTCATTATTCTGCCTTAAATTCAAATTTGAATGGCAATTAAATATTTATGAATTGAATCAGAATTTAAAAGGCGTTCCTGAATAGGGCTCAACCCTGGAAAACGTTGGTTTCTAAGTGCTCTCTTTGAGTTTTTTGTTGTCTCTTTTGAAACTCTCTCTCTATGGGAGTTTAATGTCCCCTGTACAGTATATGGCTGTGCTGTTTATAAATTTCTTGTTTTATTTTTTGCTTTCTTACTCTCTCACTCCAGGCTATAGTGATGGTTGGGATGTGTGCGCCCAGCTGGGGCAGTGTGAGACGTACTCGCAGCTCTCTGCCCGTCAGGAACTGATGGCGTTCTCCCTCACACACTGTCCTCCCAGCAGTATCCAGAACCTGTTAACGGCTTCCAGTTCCCTTCAGACGCAGGTGCCTTTTTGTCCACTTAGATCTGTTGATCTGTTGGTCTCTAACTATTTTCATATATGTATGGAGAGAAAGAGATTATTGTTAGTGTCTATTAATTTCAAATACTTCAAGTAGAAACCTTACTCCTGACCTCCACTGCAGTTATAGTTTAAACCCCTGGGATGCCTCTTATATTTATAGCTGGTATGCTTTGAATCTCTTTTCTATAGAAACATTTGCCAAGTGTTGCCAAGTTTTTGTTTATATGCATATTTTGTGTTGGACGCACTAGACATGGGCAGACTCTAGACTTAAAATGGAGCTTTTAAGTTTTGGAACTCATCCCCAGAACACATACTGTTAACCTCCGAGCACTCTTTCCAGCTCAAGCTGCCTCTATCTCCCTCTGTGTTGACTGCTTTGGTGTCAGGCTGCTTTCAGGAAAGACTTAAAGTAGATTTATGAATACCAAGATAGACACCACATTGAAACACTCAAAAGAAAATGTATTGAGGAATAGAATAGTAATTTAAATACGTTTTACTGAGGTGTCAAGTATAAATACTGGCAGAACGATTAAACATTTAAGAGCAAAGAAAATTGAAGAGAAAAAAAAAGTATTATGCTGAAGGGTAGGAATGAAAAAGTCAATGCTTTGCTCTCCTCTCTTGTCTTAGGTTCTGTACCAGGCTGTAAATTACAAGATTGATCCCTCTCAAGCCCGGAGAACAGGCAGCGAGCTGTCAGAGGTAAAGAACAACGCTTCTGCATACATCACGTCAGAGGTCTTTATTTAGTGTGACACTTTGAAGAGCAAATATTTTTTGAGTGATAAATCTTTGCTAATTGTCCTCCTTGAGTATTGTGCTTTACCTCTATACAACAGTTTTGTGTTACTCTTTCTGAGAAGCCTGTATGTGAATAATTGGTGCCTTGGTGTGCCCATGGACTTTTCTTTATCAACATTAACATTTTAATACATTAATACATTTATTTTTACCATTTTAAACACCCTTTCCCTTTACTAGTTCAATTTAAATGGTCCTATGTTGTGACGAATGAATTTTTAAACATATATAAATAAAACATTAAAGGGGTCATGACATGAGAAATCAAATTTGCTTTGATCTTTTGACATGTAAGAGGTACCATTTAAACATCCTGCAAGTTTCATAGCTTAAAATGTCCTCCTCATTATAAACGGTGTCGGAAACAAGTGGATGGTTTATTTTTTAAAGAGTCCCGGATCACGTCAAAGGATTATGTTTGTTCGGAGCATTTTGTTTTGTAAAAGAGGTACAGTGTAATGGAGAGTTTGCAAAAAAACATTTGTTGAAAGATGCAGCCAACTGTATTGGATCTGAGCTGACAGCAGCTGCATCACAACCCATAAGTAACTGATTTCAGAATGCTTCGTCTGTAAATGATGGTTTTATATGGGTAATGTTTTCAAAATGCTTGCGTACAATAGCGAGTGGGTGTTGATACTGTTTCCTATGCAATGATGTTAGCCATTCATAACAGTGGCTGACAAGCCCTCAAATGAGCCACTTTTTAAAAACGGATCATTTCAGACGGAGGGTCGGAATGAAGGTTGAAAATAATGTCATGACCCCTTTAAACAATTATTATTTTCATTATTATATTGAATCACAAGTTATTATATTTTGAAGATTAAGAAGCTACGAAGATTAAGATTAATTAAGCTTTTTCTCTTTTGAAATGATAAATTGTTCACAGTAAGACAATGAACCTGCAATAAGAAAGTAAAAAGTGTCAATTTGGATTTCTTGCTTTACTGTAAGCTTTCATCACACATTTTTACATGAGCATCCATGCTTCATTCGTGGCTATAAAATGGTAAATTCTTCCCCTGGATCATTACATTATAGTGGGCTATAAAGCACAGCCTCTGACTGAACTATGAGTTCAATGCCTCAGTGACAAACTCTCTCTGCATTTTTCATACGGTGTAAATATGGCTTCAGAGCCCAGCTATGTTACTTATAGCAAGCACTGCTTTCACCTCACCATGAGAAAAGACACCCCACGTTTAAAGATTTATGTGTGCACAAAAATACATTTGTGTAAATGTGTGTGGTGTTTATTTGCTAAATGTGCTTTTTAAAACTGAATGAAGTATTGATGAGGTCAAATACGTGATTCAGCTTTGTACACACAGTCTAGGAGGGCTTTGTGAGCTAGTGTTCATTTCCTGTGTCTGACATTTTTGAAAAGTTAATCTAGCATTGCGGTAATGTAAACACCTGCATTCCCTTTAGTTTTTGTCATGTTGCTACAGAGAGCTGCCAGTGCTTTGCTCAGTGGATGGCGGAGAGCTTTCTCGCTCAGGAGTCAATTTACGTCTCTGTGCCTATACCTTCATTTATAATGCATGTTGACTTTAGCGCAGTGAGATGACTATAGTTGCGCTTTTGTTTGTTTTATAGGATTAAAAGGAGATCTCTGTCCCTGCTGGGATTTCCTCTAGTTTCTTTGTGTCTGTATTTTCCCTGCTGGGTAACCACTTGCCTTAGGTAAATTAGCATATTTGCCACCTAATTGCAACATCATAACATTTACAGCCCTGACTGCCCATGATTTGGCATGATTAGAAGTAAATTTCTGACACAAATCATTGTAGTTAAATGTATGTCAAATATCTTAGCCTTATAAGTAGACCTGTTGACTTATATAATTTGGCAATATTAATTAAATATAATATAATTTGAATTTAAGATATACTGCATAAAACCATTTATTTACTGATATATGACATTGTTCTATTACAGTTTTAGCATTTTATCATATATTATCATGTAGTAAAATACTCCAGGCAACCATATTCTTTTGGTTATATTGTTCATTAAATCACAGCATCATGGTCCTGATTTGTCAAGTTAATTCCCTTTTATTTGTCAAGCACTTAAACATCTTTTTTTTCACAGCAGCTTTAGAGAAAATACTGTCTTAATATCCCTGCTGAGAAAGCCAAAGGTGTCTGTAGAAAGGAAAAAATCCTACTGTATATGAATTATTTGCTGTAGCTATAACCACTGTAATTCGATCATTATGGCTCATGTCTAACCTTCCCTGGCTGCCCATAGCAGGCTGGAGCTGCTGTTCCTGGATCAATTAACCCCACAGACCTGCTGCACAGAACCACAGCCCGCACCATTGAGGTCCTGACCAACACCACCATGACCACCAGAGCCGTGCTGACCTCCGTCAGCGACTCTCATTGGTGGAGGGAGTCCCTCAGCTTACTTCGCCCACTGCACGTAAGTCGCATTTAAATTCGGGCTGAAAGGTTTTGTTCGCCACTCTCAGAAATGTAACCGCGCTCCTCGCTCCATTATGCATCCCTCCTCTTCAAAACACAACCGCCAGGAACAGGTTGGACAAAGCTCAACAGTGAGACTCGCCTGCACATTTTTTGGCAGGTTTTGTTAGGCCATTAAAACCTGGCATGATTGAACGAATCTCTCCCCGGCCGACGTCTGCGTGTCTCTTTGTGAAGCGGTTTGTTTTTTGAGTTCCTGTTTCTGGTTCCTCAATCTGTGGGATTTGCCTGAGTTTTTCCTGTGAAATGGTTGATGACAAGCAGAGGCTTGTGCATTTCTAATGGCCTTCCATAGTGACTCAAGGCCAGAATCAAAAAGCCCCCCGTCCTTGGCAGAAGGATCTGGCGCCTTACGAACGTTTATGAGCGCGGCTGAAACATTAATGGCTCCTGCGTGCGTGTCTGTGAATGTTTTATGAATATTCTATGAATGTTTAATGAACGTTTATCTCCTCTCAGGGACAAGCCTCGGATAGAAGCCGTACCGGTGCGGCCAATCAGAATGCAGATCTGGAGAGACAGGGGTGCAGTCCTTTCTACGAGGAGCTGTTCGATGATCCATACGTCAATACGGTAAATTTTACTATATCTCCTTCCTTCTGGTTCTCATCTGTCTGTGTTTTTCTCCTACACCTTTATTCTCTCTCTCTCTCTCTCTCTCTCTCTCTCTCTCTCTCTCTCTCTCTCTCTCTCTCTCTCTCTCTCTCTCTCTCTCTCTCTCTCTCTCATTCCTATGTCTTGCCAAAATCACAGCTGTGATGAAGGAAAATGTAAATATGAAGTTTAGTTCTGAGTGTGTATGTGGTTAAGGATATTTTGTCATTTAATTACACTCATGTTAACTTTCCTCAGTGGGACACAAAAGCAGATATTTTAAATAATGTACCGATCACTCTTTTCCATGCAATTACAGTGAATCTGAAGCTCTCAAACTTCTAAAATGAAACTGAGCACATTGACTATATTATAAAGTATCAGTGGTCCATATGACTTGTGCGCTATATTTCTGAAGCCATACTTTAACAAACATATCAAAATTAGTGAGCTGGTGAGTTTTGCCACTTCAATCAAGTACATAAAGGGGATGATGTCAAGAGTTTCAGTAAATAACTTTGGTCTGTTCTTTACACAAAGTTGTCATATGGCTTCAGAAATCTTGGAATATAGCAACAAATCGTGTACACCATCTTTGTCATTGTGTTGTTTGACAACCAATTGATAAAAGAGTGTCCAGGATATATGGTTGAATTTTGTTTTAGTTTTTTTTTTAGAATTTTTGTTCCTTCACAGTAGTCATTTCAGGTACAGTCATACCAAAATGTATTCAGACACCTTCAATATTTTCTCACATTTTCACATTTTATTCGCTATAGTTTGGAAAATGGTAATCAAATATGACAAGAACTCAGAGTTAAACTGTGACAGAACAAATTAATCTTGATAATGTCAGATAACTTTGATAGAAAGGTATGTAATGGATTACAATCAATCAATCAGCTGTCGGCTGTTAAATTTAAGTACACCAAGATAATACCAATTTAGGTCAAACAATTACCAAGCAATGCTTAATTTTGTTCAGTTTGTGGTGTAAAAGGTCGCATTTGCAATTTAAGAAAAAACACTTAAGCAAAACATGGTCAGGTCAAAGTGTCTGAATAATTTTGCTCCCAAATTTTTATAAATTTTACTGGTAGTCCACTGTATGAAGAATTTTTGGGTATAATATGATTCAAATAGGCGCTCTCTTTATAAATAAACCACAGATTTGAGCTTTAAACAACTACATTCTCGTCTGAATCTTAAAGTCTTAAAATTACATTTTGTGACACAATAACAGTAGTATTTTTAAATTACGCAGGGTTTCTCATCCGCTATTGACTTGCCATTAGTTTATCACGTCACTTCACCACGTGACAGAAGCAAGCAGGCTCCTGATTGGTTAACGCGGCGCGAACAGACGCCAAAGTTCAGATTTTTCAACTCGGGCGTCAGACGCGAATTCGCTTCAAACGCGTGAATGCACAAAAAGCACCAAATAAAATCACTCGTGCGTAACGCGCATATCGCGCAAGACGCTCAATTTTCATATATGCTGAGATGTAAATGAGAGTCAAGATCTATAAAGTTCATTAATTCAATGATTGCAGTAGATTTATTTATTTATTTATTTTGGGCGAAAACCCATCGTTATACAACTAAACTCGTCATTAAAGAACTTTGAAGAACACGAAAAACATGTATTTTCATTCATGTATTTGTGTATCTACAGCTGAATTTATCAAATCAACAGAGAACACACTTGTAGTTTTGATGTTAGTATTTATTTTTGATAAATGCATTAATAGAAAAAACTGCAGTGCTTCATTATGCAGTGAATACTGAACTGTTTTGCCAACATAAGAGTGTGTTTAGTTTGCTGAGTTAATTGTTTTGAGAGCAACTACATTCATTTGGAGAAAGGTGTCAAATCGATTGAGAAAAACTGTAAATGGTTCTTTTGAAATTTTTATCCATCAAATAATTTACAGTTTCCACAAAAATATTAAGCAGCACAATCGGTTTTCACTGATAATAATAAGAAATATTTCTTGAGCACCAAATCAGCATATTAGAATGATTTCTGAAGGATCATGTGGCACTAAAGACTGGAGTAATGATGCTGAAAATTCAGCTTTGAAAATATATTATATTCAATTTTTGATCAAATAAATGCAGCTTTACTGAGCATAGAATACATTTTTTTTCCAGAAACATTAAAATATCTTACTGACCCCTTAACATATTTTTTATTTTTTTATTTTTATTACAATATTAAACCGATTTGATCACAATATTACAAAAAACTGTATGACTGTAACAGCTGCTTCTAAACCATTAGAATTATTCAACCTTCTATAGGTGATAAAGTATAAATATAACATTGACCTTTATTTTTTAGGTAGAATTTTAATGCAAAACAATTTCAGAATGAGTAAGCAAAAACAAAAGTGTAATATCCCCTCTCCTCAATTTCTATTTCAGGCTGAGGATGTGTATTCCTCGTATCACTACACTCCTCAAGAAGACTTTGCAGAAGTTTTACTACGGACAGGCAAATTGGCTGAAACTAACAGTGAGGGACAGCATCTTTTTCCTGCAACTGAAGGTAGTGCTCCTTTATATATACAAACATTTACACCTTAAATCAACTCTCATCATGGTGACTAGTGACCTCAACCGTCCCAGTTAACCATCCGCCATCAGTCGTCTCTCATCACCCTCTTATTAGTTGCAGTGTCCTTGCTAGGAATGCTGTAATCTTTCGCCCCCGGGGCAGCTTCTCGGGTACCAACCGCTCCCTCCACCTGGCCTCGTCTCTCCCTGATGTATCACCACTCGCTGGCTACATGTCTAGAAGAATAGCGTCATATTGATTAATTAATGTGTACTCACCACAAGCAGACAGCAGTAAATAATGCGCACCCTCCCGATACAAGAGAGATAGCGGCTAGTCAAAATATCAAGGCCTTTTGCTTCAAGATGGATGAGGCGAATGAGAAAATCAATGCAGAGTGATGGGAGGGGTGCAGGAACTTTGGTGGAAGAATGCAAATAGCAAATCTCCCTTTACCTCTTCCTTTCTTATCCTCTCTTTTAATTCCTCCTGTGTCACTGTCGTTTAGTTGTGCACAACAGGCGTAAAGTCACCTTCGGGAGGGAGAACGTGAGATGAAAGGAAAGTGCTTGCGTCAGGCTGATAATGCTAAATTAATGACCTGCACACTAAAACGTATGCTGAATATACCTCCTATAAGAACAGTCATGGTTCTTTGCTCTTGTTTAGATATTGCGCGCATGTCCTCTCTAATCTCTGTTCTTATGTGTGAAATGCTTAAAGGTTATGAATTAAGGATGCTTTCCTCTGCTGATATGGTCAGCAGTTTTCCTCTAGGCATCACACTTCTGACTATGCAAGAGTATTATTTTTCATTCCGTTTAGAGGTGCTGTCAATCAATTTAAAAAAAACTAATTAATTTTTCTGTAATTAATCGCGTTTAATCACACCTAACTTTAAAGTTTTTAATATATTTTTTGTATTGTAATACTTTCACATTTAATCTCCAAATTAATGTAGAAACAACATAAAGACATTATTTTTAAATATTTGCTTAATGGCATCTTTAAACACTTTACGTTCATTTAAGACTTTATTTAACTAATATACACTCACCTAAAGGATTATTAGGAACACCTGTTCAATTTCTCATTAATGCAATTATCTAATCAACCAATCACATGGCAGTTGCTTCAATGCATTTAGGGGTGTGGTCCTGGTCAAGACAATCTCCTGAACTCCAAACTGAATGTCAGAATGGGAAAGAAAGGTGATTTAAGCAATTTTGAGCGTGGCATGGTTGTTGGTGCCAGACGGGCCGGTCTGAGTATTTCACAATCTGCTCAGTTACTGGGATTTTCACGCACAACCATTTCTAGAGTTTACAAAGAATGGTGTGAAAAGGGAAAAACATCCAGTATGCGGCAGTCCTGTGGGCGAAAATGCCTTGTTGATGCTAGAGGTCAGAGGAGAATGGGCCGACTGATTCAAGCTGATAGAAGAGCAACTTTGACTGAAATAACCACTCGTTACAACCGAGGTATGCAGCAAAGCATTTGTGAAGCCACAACACGCACAACCTTGAGGCGGATGGGCTACAACAGCAGAAGACCCCACCGGGTACCACTCATCTCCACTACAAATAGGAAAAAGAGGCTACAATTTGCACGAGCTCACCAAAATTGGAGAGCTGAAGACTGGAAAAATGTTGCCTGGTCTGATGAGTCTCGCTTTCAGTTGAGACAATCAGATGGTAGAGTCAGAATTTGGCGTGAACAGAATGAGAACATGGATCCATCATGCCTTGTTACCACTGTGCAGGCTGGTGGTGGTGGTGTAATGGTGTGGGGGATGTTTTCTTGGCACACTTTAGGCCCCTTAGTGCCAATTGGGCATCGTTTAAATGCCACGGCCTACCTGAGCATTGTTTCTGACCATGTCCATCCCTTTATGACCACCATGTACCCATCCTCTGATGGCTACTTCCAGCAGGATAATGCACCATGTCACAAAGCTCGAATCATTTCAAATTGGTTTCTTGAACATGACAATGAGTTCACTGTACTAAAATGGCCCCCACAGTCACCAGATCTCAACCCAATAGAGCATCTTTGGGATGTGGTGGAACGGGAGCTTCGTGCCCTGGATGTGCATCCCACAAATCTCCATCAACTGCAAGATGCTATCCTATCAATATGGGCCAACATTTCTAAAGAATGCTTTCAGCACCTTGTTGAATCAATGCCACGTAGAATTAAGGCAGTTCTGAAGGCGAAAGGGGGTCAAACACAGTATTAGTATGGTGTTCCTAATAATCCTTTAGGTGAGTGTACATTTATTTATTCCTTCCTGTCAGTGTAGATTAGAAGGTTATTTTTTCCTAAGTGTATTCTGTGCCTATCTAAAGTGTGTCTATCTTTTTTGGTCTCTCTCGCATACTTTTACACTCACACACGTACACACTCTAGAATAGAACAGAGCACAAGTTTGTAAGTGTAATGACAGCCTCCATCTCTGATCATCTTCCCTATGTCTCTGTGTGAAACTACACCTCTAGTTTTTCGATGTTAAAGGGACTTTAAGGAAGGATGTGTTAAAAGAAGCCGGCAAACAGCTGAGAACACTAAAACATTTACTGTTAGGAGCACTATCACCTTTGTTATTTCAGCACACACAAGACTCCCTCTGCTCCAGCTGGTTTTGATAACATTGTCTTGCCAAGATTGTTTGACGTGCAAAATGCCTTTGATACCATCACAAGCTTAGAATAGCAGAATAAAACCCAACACTGTATTGCAGTTCTGTAAAAAATGGGAACTGATCGGCTGCCGAAAAAATTACTCTCATATTACCTGCTGATCGTATTTGAGAGTCTGGTGCTGCATTTGTCTCCACAGCAGTCTGCCTTTGTTTCTAACAGTAACATTTCTTCACTAGCTTTGCACATTCTGTTCTTGTGTGCGTTACTGCAGGGTTAATGAATGTTTACAGTCATCCCACAGGGGGTTTGTGGTCACATCCTAATTGATCAAATCTAGCCACAATGCCACAATTATTTCTCTGTTAAATGTGGTGAAGCTTACGATCTCAAGGTCATTATCACACACACTTCATAGATGGTTATAGAAAATAATCATGCAGTATGTTGAAGTGTCTTGTATAGATCCATTGCTGACCATTACCTTCTTTATAACTTATTTTCTTACATTTGTTACAGAAGTTATTAATCTTTGTTAAAATGCAACCGTTGTTAGTTCATGTTAGTTCAGGTCCATTAAATACAGGTACAAATTTTGATTTTAATAGTGCATTAGTAAATGTTGAAATTAACATTAAGATTAATAAATGCTTTAGAAGTACAGTACTGTGCAAAAGTCTTAATAATAATAATAATAATAATAATAATTTGTTACACTTATATAGCGCTTTTCTGGGTACTCAAAGCGCTTTACATGGAAGGGGGGGAATCTCCTCAACCACCACCAATGTGTAGCATCCACCTGGATGATGCGACGGCAGCCATATTGCGCCAGAATGCCCACCACACACCAGCTGATTGGTGGAGAGGAGACCGAGTGATGAAGCCAATCGGTATATGGGGATTATTAGGAGGCCATGATGGACAGAGGCCAATGGGCAAATTTGGCCAGGATGCCGGGGTTACACCCCTACTCTTTTTCCAAAGGACATCCTGGGATTTTTAATGACCACAGAGAGTCAGGACCTCGGTTTAACGTCTCATCCGAACAACGGATCTTAGACACGTTTCACCAAAAAACCAATGGTTTTAAGCCATTTATTTATATCTTTTGTTATAGTGTGTCAGTAGGAAATATCATTTTACATGTCCAAACATTCCTTTTGCCATTAATTGTACAAATCCGATTCCAAAAAAGTTGGGACACTGTACAAATTGTGAATAAAAACAGAATGCAATGATGTGGAAGTTTCAAATTTCAATATTTTATTCAGAATACAGCATAGATGACATATCAAATGTTTAAACTGAGAAAATGTATCATTTTAAGGGAAAAATAAGTTGATTTTAAATTTCATGGCATCAACACATCTCAAAAAAGTTGGGACAAGGCCATGTTTACCACTGTGTGGCATCCCCTCTTCTTTTTATAACAGTCTGCAAACATCTGGGGACTGAGGAGACAAGTTGCTCAAGTTTAGGAATAGGAATGTTGTCCCATTCTTGTCTAATACAGGCTTCTAGTTGCTCAACTGTCTTAGGTCTTCTTTGTCGCATCTTCCTCTTCATGATGCGCCAAATGTTTTCTATGGGTGAAAGATCTGGACTGCAGGCTGGCCATTTCAGTACCCGGATCCTTCTTCTACGCAGCCATGATGTTGTAATTGATGCAGTATGTGGTCTGGCATTGTCATGATGGAAAATGCAAGGTCTTCCCTGAAAGAGACGACGTCTGGAGGGTAGCATATTTTGTTCTAGAACTTGGATATACCTTTCAGCATTGATGGTGCCTTTCCAGATGTGTAAGCTGCCCATGCCACACGCACTCATGCAACCCCATACCATCAGAGATGCAGGCTTCTGAACTGAGTGCTGATAACAACTTGGGTTGTCCTTGTCCACTTTAGTCCGGATGACATGGCGTCCCATTTTTCCAAAAAGAACTTCAAATTTTGATTCGTCTGACCACAGAACAGTTTTCCACTTTGCCACAGTCCATTTTAAATGAGCCTTGGCCCAGAGAAAACGCCTGCGCTTCTGGATCATGTTTAGATATGGCTTCTTTTTTGACCTATAGAGTTTTAGCCGGCAACGGCGAATGGCACGGTGGATTGTGTTTACCGACAGTGTTTTCTGGAAGTATTCCTGAGCCCATGTTGTGATTTCCATTACAGTAGCATTCCTGTATGTGATGCAGTGCCGTCTAAGGGCCCGAAGATCACGGGCATCCAGTATGGTTTTCCGGCCTTGACCCTTACGCACAGAGATTGTTCCAGATTCTCTGAATCTTTGGATGATATTATGCACTGTAGATGATGATAACTTCAAACTCTTTGCAATTTTTCTCTGAGAAACTCCTTTCTGATATTGCTCCACTATTTTTCGCCGCAGGATTGGGGAAAATTGGTGATCCTCTGCCCATCTTGACTTCTGAGAGACACTGCCACTCTGAGAGGCTCTTTTTATACCCAATCATGTTGCCAATTGACCTAATAAGTTGCAAATTGGTCCTCCAGCTGTTCCTTATATGTACATTTAACTTTTCCGGCCTCTTATTGCTACCTGTCCCAACTTTTTTGGAATGTGTAGCTCTCATGAAATCCAAAATGAGCCAATATTTGGCATGACATTTCAAAATGTCTCACTTTCAACATTTGATATGTTATCTATATTCTATTGTGAATAAAATATAAGTTTATGAGATTTGTAAATTATTGCATTCCTTTTTTATTCACAATTTGTACAGTGTCCCAACTTTTTTGGAATCGGGTTTGTAATAATCCAGTGAGATTTTTGAAAGCACAAGAAGTCTGACAACAGCCGGTATGCTACACACAGAGATCTGATCTCACCATCACTGAGTCTGTTTGTGATTACATGAAGAAACAGAAAAAACTGAGATGGCTAGCTGAAAACGCTAGGTGCTCTGCTGAAAACGCCTGGCTGTTGGCACATGAAAGCATTTTGGCAGCACAGCGTTTTTTTCAGTTGAGACTCTTTGCTTGCTATGATATGTAATATCCGCGGAAGTGTTACTAGTATCTAATTTCACAGATAGTGTGTTTCTGTATTGTTTCTATCTAAAAGTGTCGATACAATGTAAAGTATTTGCTCTGGCTCTTGTTTTAAATTATTTTGTTCCTTTATTATGGTTGTTGTTGTTGTCATCTGATGACGTTGTACAAGCAGAATGTGGCGGTTGGTCGGTGTTGTATTTGTCCCGCCCCTACTCCACTGTGATTTGGTCGGCTGGGTAAAAAAGGACAGTGATGAGCGCTGCGTTTTACCCAAAGTTGAACGCTAGCCTTGGGGGAAAAAAGGCTTTGGTGGACACACGGCATAAATCCAGAAGAACTGCAGCAACGTCTCGAAGACACTTGAAGAAACCTACCTGCAAAGCTACAGTACAGTGAAAAGTTTTTGGCACTTGTGTAAAAATGCTGTAACGTGAGGATGCTTTCAAAAATAATGTCAAATAGATTTTATTTATCAATTAACTTCTATTAACTAAATCAAATCAATATTTGGTGTGACCACCCTTTGTGTGTAAAACAGCCTAGGTGCACATGCACATAGTTTTTCAGGTAGCTTTGTAGGTAGGTTTCTTCAAGCATCTTGGAGACTTTTTTCTGTTTCTGCATGTAATCCCAGATGGTCTCGATGATGGTGAGATCAGATCTCCATGTGGAGAGTACCAGCTGTTGTCAGACCAGCTCCTTATGCATACAGAAATCTCACTGGATTAATACACTGGATTTGGAAATGTAAAATTATATTTCCTACTGACACACTACAGCAAAAGATATAAATAACTGGCTTAAAAAAAAAAAGTTTGTTGTTGAAAATACTAACGTGCCTAAGACTTTTGAACAGTACTGTATTGTCAGTTTATGTTAACTAGTTAATTAACTATGGTTAACTAGCCTTATTAAAAAATGTGACTGAACAATAAAAGAAAATCAAGCATGTTTTAGTCCAGATTAAAATGTGAAAATGTTTAAGTTTGAAAGTAAATAGCACATTAAGTCTTTAAGTATTTAAGTATTTGGTGCTGTGATGAACACCATTGCGAAAACTAAAATTTTAATGGCTGTTTGAAAAAGAAAGTAGAGCAGCCTGATTTGTTTACGGGGTTACCCGGGTAACGGCTGCATTATTGGTGTTCCATAAGCGCCACCTACTGTCAGAGACATTATCTCTTCATCACGGCACCTGTTAGTGGGTGGGATATATTAGGCAGCAAGTGAACATTTTGTCCTCAAAGTAGATGTGTTAGAAGCAGGAAAAATGGGCAAGCGTAAGGATTTGAGCGAGTTTGACAAGGGCCAAATAGTGATGGCTAGACGACTGGGTCAGAGCATCTACAAAACTGCAGCTCTTGAGGGGTGTTCCCGGTCTGTGGTCAGTATCTATCAAAAGTGGTCCAAGGAAGGAACAGTGGTGAACCGGCGACAGGGTCATGGGTGGCCAAGGCTCATTGATGCACGTGGAGAGCGAAGGCTTGCCCGTGTGGTCCGATCAAACAGATAAGATACTGTAGCTCAGATTGCTCAAGAAGTTAATGCTGGTTCTGATAGAAAGGTGTCAGAATACACAGTGCATCGCAGTTTGTTGCATATGGGGCTGCATAGCCGCAGACCAGTCAGGGTGCCCATGCTGACCCCTGTCCACCGCCGAAAGCGCCAACAGTGGGCACGTGAGCATCAGAACTGGACCACAGAGCAATGGAAAAAGGTGGCCTGGTCTGATGAATCACGTTTTCTTTTACATCACGTGGATGGCCGGGTGCATGTGCGTTGCTTACCTGGGGAACACATTGCACCAGGATGCACTATGGGAAGAAGGCAAGCCGGCGGTGGCAGTGTGATGCTTTGGCCAATGTTCTGCTGGGAAACTTTGGGTCCTGCCATCCATGTGGATGTTTCTTGACACGTACCACCTACCTAAGCATTGTTGCAGACCATGTACACCCTTTCATGGAAACGGTATTCCCTGGTGGCTGTGGCCTCTTTCAGCAGGATAATGCGCCCTGCCACAAAGCAAAAATGGTTCAGGAATGGTTTGAGGAGCACAACAACAAGTTTGAGGTGTTGACTTGGCCACCAAATTCCCCAGATCTCAAGTCAATCGATCATCTGTGTGATGTGCTGAACAAACAAGTCCGATCCATGGAGGCCCCACCTCGCAACTTACAGGACTTAAAGGATTTGCTGCTAACATCTTGGTGCCAGATACCACAGCACACCTTCAGGGGTTTAGTGGGCTGTTTTGGCAGCAAAAGGGGGACCAACACAATATTAGGACATAATGTTATGCCTGATCGGTGTATATTCAGTATATCATTTATTCATATTATTATCATACTATTTATCTAATCATTGTAGCATTGTGTCCTACCAAATTGTCCACAATGAATGAGAAACTGTTTACAATCACAGCCCATCAGGACATATTTGATGTTAAAAATATACTGCTATGCGTGTTAGTATTTTGGGCGTGTCTGTTCAGTGCAACATCTCACATATACAAACCAAACAAACAACTAAATATCCTATTATCCTATTGCTCCTTACTTGTTGTGTCTGGTTAGGAGATTTTACACGTAAGCGTAAGGGAGTTTTTGTGTTGTGGACAGCCTCTCATATCTTATTGCTTTTTTCAAATGGTATTTTGGTTGAGGTTAAGAATATGTTCTGGACCTGAATCTGCATCATACTCTCAATATTGTTGTCACAGTTACATTTCAGGTTTATACACTGCCAATCCCTCTCTCTCTCTTCTGTCACGTCATGTTACAGTACAGCAAGGAGGTGCTTCTCTGCAGAAATAACTCTGAAATATCCAGGCTTCTTTTTTCTCTCTATCTCCTCTGTCATTTCATAGTGCTCCTTCAACTGGCCAGTGATGCTTTTCCCAAAGATATGACACTCGCCCTGGCCTATTTACTGGCTCTACCTCAGGTGAGTTTGACTGCTCTATTTGCAGATCTATTTCTCTTTCTCTCATTCTGAGTGAGTGTGTGTGAGTGTGTGTGTGAGTGTGTGTGTGAGTGTGTGTGTGAGTGTGTGTGTGAGTGTGTGTGTGAGTGTGTGTGTGAGTGTGTGTGTGAGTGTGTGTGTGAGTGTGTGTGTGAGTGAGTGTGTGTGTGAGTGTGTGTGTGAGTGAGTGTGTGTGTGTGTGTGTGTGTGTGTGTGTGTGTGTGTGTGTGTGCAGGAGGGCATGCTTGAGCTCTGGTGCCTCAGATTATGGTTTTTCATAACTATTTCTCTCACTGTAGTCAAAATTGTGTGGTATTGAAAGATAAAATCATTTGAAAGTTACTGAAAATCTAATAGTCCATGCTCTAATGAAATCATCTGGAAAAAAAAATCTTTAGGCGCTTAAAATTGATAGCATGTCCCCAGTGATGCCTCTCAGTTTATTATCAGGTGATGTTGGGTTGAAACTGATGTTCTGTTAGTGTGGTCATTGTCCTCTACTGCTTCAGTCTTGATGGTCCTCATGGGTCGAGTTCCTGAGACATTCAGTCAGTCAAAGTACTCATCCTGCTTATCGACATTACTGCAAGTGTCAAATGTCCCATTTCTTTTTGTCACTTTAACACTAAGTTTTTTTTTTTTAAGAGACGGAGCAAAAAAATACTTTTTTTTTGTTTCGATTTTTGTGATCTGAACTGAAAAACTGTTTTTGTTAATGATAATTTCAGTGTGTCCGAACACACTTGTTTTTGCTCACTTTTTCCACATATAAATGCCAATTCACACTGCACCGACAGACACAGATTAATGCAGACAATCACCAGATAACAGTATGTCGCTTCTCAGACATTCCGCAACCCTACAAACACTGATTCAACATGTTCAATGGGCAAAATTCAAGCACCTACCAACGGCAACAGATGCCGACAGGGGTAACACACCGAGCCGACAAAACAAAATCCAAAAAGTGTCTGTCGGCTTCTGTTAGTGCAGTGTGAATGGGCCTTAACAAACTATGTTGTGGTTTTGGACACAGTATACAGTGCATCCGGAAAGTATTCACAGCACTTTACTTTTTCCACATTTTGTTATGTTACAGCCTTATTCCAAAATTGATTAAATTCTTTAATTTTTTCCTCAATTCTACAAACAATACCCCATAATGACAACATGAAAGAAGTTTGTTTGAAATCTTTGCAAATTTATTAAAAATAAAAAAACGAAAAAAATCACATGTACATACAGTGGGGAGAACAAGTATTTGATACACTGCCGATTTTGCAGGTTTGCCCACTTACAAAGCATGTAGAAGTCTGTAATTTTTATCATAGGTACTCTTCAACTGTGAGTGACGGAATCTAAAACAAAAATCCAGAAAATCACATTGTATGATTTTTAAGTAATTAATTTGCATTTTATTGCATGACATAAGTATTTGATACATCAGAAAAGCAGAACTTAATATTTGGTACAGAAACCTTTGTTTGCAATTACAGAGATCATACGTTTCCTGTAGTTCTTGACCAGGTTTGCACACACTGCAGCAGGGATTTTTGGCCCACTCCTCCATACAGACCTTCTCCAGATCCTTCAGGTTTCGGGGCTGTCGCTGGGCAATACGGACTTTCAGCTCCCTCCAAAGATTTTCTATTGGGTTCAGGTCTGGAGACTGGCTAGGCCACCCCAGGACCTTGAGATGCTTCTTACGGAGCCACTCCTTAGTTGCCCTGGCTGTGTGTTTCGGGTCGTTGTCATGCTGGAAGACCCAGCCACGACCCATCTTCAATGCTCTTACTGAGGGAAGGAAGTTGTTGGCCAAGATCTCGCGATACATGGCCCCATCCATCCTCCCCTCAATACGGTGCAGTCGTCCTGTCCCCTTTGCAGAAAAGCATCCCCAAAGAATGATGTTTCCACCTCCATGCTTCACGGTTGGGATGGTGTTCTTGGGGTTGTACTCATCCTTCTTCTTCCTCCAAACACGGCGAGTGGAGTTTAGACCAAAACGCTCTATTTTTGTCTCATCAGACCACATGGCCTTCTCCCATTCCTCCTCTGGATCATCCAGATGGTCATTGGCAAACTTCAGACGGGCCTGGACATGCGCTGGCTTGAGCAGGGGGACCTTGTGTATGCTGCAGGATTTTAATCCATGACGCCGTAGTGTGTTACTAATGGTTTTCTTTGAGACTGTGGTCCCAGCTCTCTTCAGGTCATTGACCAGGTCCTGCTGTGTAGTTCTGGGCTGATCCCTCACCTTCCTCATGATCGTTGATGCCCCACGAGGTGAGATCTTGCATGGTGCCCCAGACCGAGGGAGATTGACCGTCATTTTGAACTTCTTCCATTTTCTAATAATTGCGCCAACAGTTGTTGCCTTCTCACCAAGCTGCTTGCCTATTGTCCTGTAGCCCATCCCAGCCTTGTGCAGGTCTACAATTTTATCCCTGATGTCCTTACACAGCTCTCTGGTCTTGGCCATTGTGGAGAGGTTGGAGTCTGTTTGATTGAGTGTGTGGACAGGTGTCTTTTATACAGGTAAGGAGTTCAAACAGGTGCAGTTATTACAGGTAATGAGTGGAGAACAGGAGGGCTTCTTAAAGAAAAACTAACAGGTCTGTGAGAGCCAGAATTCTTACTGGTTGGTAGGTGATCAAATACTTATGTCATGCAATAAAATGCAAATTAATTATTTAAAAATCATACAATGTGATTTTCTGGATTTTTGTTTTAGATTCCGTCTCTCACAGTTGAAGAGTACCTATGATAAAAAATTACAGACCTCTACATGCTTTGTAAGTAGGAAAACCTGCAAAATCGGCAGTGTATCAAATACTTGTTCTCTCCAATGTAAATATTCACAGCCTTCGCTCGATACTTTGTTGAAGCACCTTTGGCACCAATTACAGCCTCAAGTCTTTTTGAGTATGATGCTACAAGCTTGGCACACCTATTTTGGGCAGTTTCTCCCATTCTTCTTTGCAGGACCTCTCAAGCTCCATCAGGTTGGATGGGGAGCGTCGGTGCACAGCCATTTTCAGATCTTTCCAGAGATGTTCAATCAGGTTCAACTCTGGGCTCTGGCTGGGCCACTCAAGGACATTCACAGAGTTGTCCCATAGCCACTCCTTTGTTATCTTGGCTGTGTGCTTAGGGTCGTTGTCCTGTTGGAAGATGAACCATCACCCCAGTCTGAGGTCCAAAGCGCTCTGGAGCTGGTTTTCATCAAGGATGTCTCTGTACATTGCTGCATTCATCTTTTCCTCGATCCTGACTAGTCTCCCAGTTCCTGCTGCTGAAAAACATCCCCACAGCATGATGCTGCCACCACCATGCTTCACTGTAGGGATGGTATTGGCCAGGTGATGAGCGGTGCCTGGTTTCCTACAGACATGACGCTAGTCATTCAGGCCAAAGAGTTCAATCGTTGTTTCATCAGACCAGAGAATTTAGTTTCTCATGGTCTGAGAGTCCTTCAGGTGCCTTTTTGGCAAACTCCAGGCGGGCTGTCATGTGCTGTCTGGCCACTCTACCATACAGGCCTGATTTGTGGAGTGCTGCAGAGATTGTTGTTCTTCTGGAAGGTTCTCCTGTCAGAGTGACCATCGGGTTCTTGGTTACCTCCCTGACTAATGCCCTTGTCCCCCGATCGCTCCGTTTGGCTGGGCGGCCAGCTCTAGGAAGAGTCCTGGTGGTTCCAAACTTCTTCCATTTATGGATGATGGAGGCCACTGTGCTCATTGGGACCTTCAATGCTGCAGAAATTTTTCTGTACCCTTCCCCAGATCTGTGCCTCGATACAATCCTGTCTCGGAGGTCTACAGACAACTCCTTGGACTTCATGGCTTGGTTTGTGTTCTGACATTCACTGTTAACTGTGGGACCTTATATAGACAGGTGTGTGCCTTTCCAAATCATGTCCAATCAACTGAATTTACCACAGGTGGATTCCAATCAAGTTGTAGAAACATCTCAAGGATGATCAGTGGAAACAGGATGCACCCGAGCTCAATTTTGAGTGTCATTGCAAAGCAAGTGAATACTTATGTACATGTGATTTTTTTTTTTTTTTTCTTTTTTTTTTTTTTTTTTAATAAATTTGCAAAGATTTCAAACAAAATTCTTCCACGTTGTCATTGTGGGGTATTGTTTGTAGAATTGAGGAAAAAAATAATGAATTTAATCCATTTTGGAATAAGGCTGTAACATAACAAAATGTAGAAAAAGTTAAGCACTGTGAATACTTTCCGGATGCTCTGTATGTGACATTCTCTATGTAGTGAATGAATCAGCGATATATATATATATATATATATATCACAATATAGTTATTTTTGCTTTAAATAAGGTTTTTATGATATCAGAATTCTTATAACCATTTTCAGTATCATTTAAAAAACTAATACTAGCCTAAAACAACTCTCAAGCTTACTGAAGACAAGTGAACAGTGAGAAAGAAAGCGCAAAGAAAACAAACTACAATAGAACAAAGACACAAATGAAATGGACCTACCTGGAAAACGTCTTATCTTTCTGAAGCACTAGAAATACTACATGAAATGTGTAAAGTAATCAAGTGTATTAAAAAAACAATGCATAGTCTTTACTGTGTCTACCGGTATATCGCCCACACCTAGTATTGGTATCGGGCCCGATACTGCCCTCGTGTACTTAATAAACCTGCTGCTGTGTTTTTAATGTGAATCAAACAACAAAGGACAAAGAAATCACTCTCTGCTTTTGACTGAATGACTTTTGTAACTTTAATAAAGATTCATCTATATTTCATTTATACAGTGAAGACTATACAGTGTTATTTTACATTTGATTACTTGATTCTGTACCTGAAAACTACTGTTAGAACTACCTGAAAACCACTGTTTGTTTCATTCATATCTTTGTTCTTTTGTATTTATTTGTGCTATTTATAATTGAATTATTGTTCTTATTTTATTACTGTCTGTTTACTTGTCCTTAATAATGTTTTAAATTTACGTTAATTAGGCTAGTAGTTTTTTTACAATAGAGAATTGTGATATTTTACTGGTATCTAAATATTTGAACCACTGACCCAACCGGGTCTGTAGAAAAAAATCTTTAGCATTGAGCCCTGCTGAAGTAGCTCTAAATATGTGCTGTGTTATTAAATGAAAGCTTGTACAATGCATGAAAATAACTAAAGGAAATGCAAATTTTCTAAACAAATTAGATCAATGAATATGATATTCTTTTGGTTTCTACCTAATATATTTAAAAAATGACACATGCAGTGAAAATGCAGGTATCGGTATTGGTGAGTACCAAAAATGAAAGTATCGGCCTCGTTCTGGAAAAAGTGGTATCAGTGCATCCCTATTGAAAACCAAATTAGATTAGTGTGCAGTGTGAACGCACATCTTTGTCTTTTCCTATTTCAGGTGTTGGATGCTAACACGTGTTTTGAGAAGCAGCCCCCATCGGCACTATCTCTGCAGTTAGCTGCATATTACTACTCTCTTCAGATCTACTCCTACCTCGCACCCTGCTTTAAAGACAAGTGCAGCCCACTTTACCGGGTAAGTGTGCACATACACTTTTCTCTCTGTCACCCTCCATTCCACAGCCATTATTCTTTATCTGGCACTATAGCAAGTTTCCAAACACTTACACGAGTCAAGAACAGAATTCATTAGCGATACAATAAAAGTTCTCACCTTGAAACGGCCTGATAAAACAGTATCAGCCTTTTCTCTCTCTTTGTTTTGCCCATTTCTCTGCACGTTCCACCTCTGTCTCTTTTGCACGTCTTCTATGCTGTCATTCTTTTCCTCTTTTCTTGTAATATTTCAGGTTTATCTGCATTACACATGACAGCACTTTACCGCTTCCCTGCGAATTTTTGCATCTTCTCTCTGCACAACTCGTTCCATTATCATAATTCCATCTTTCATTTTCACCCTCTGTTGCACCTCAGCATCTCTCCCTCTCATTCCCCTCGCCTCCTCTCTCTCTCTCTCTCTCTCTCTCTCTCTCTCTCTCTCTCTCTCTCTCTCTCTCTATGTGTGTGTTACAATGATGCTCCTCTCAGTTCACTTTGAAAGTTGTTAGTTATTGAGGAAGGAACACTATCTCTGTCTTCTCCCTTCACACCGTTTTTTCCTGACCACAGGACTCACAAAAACGCCTCATCATTACGATGAGCTCTAGCATCCTCATCATGAAGGCCAGCGTTTATGTGCTAGTTGGCTAACACTTCATAAAACCTGTAAAGCATCATGAGCAAACATCAAGGCTTCAAGATTTCTCACAGGAATTGTCAAAAGTAAAGCGCATAATGATGATGGTAATGCAAGTTTGTGTGGCACTTTACACAGATGTAGTCTTTTTTCTTCCTTTTTTACAAATATTTTGAATTAACCTTAACCTTCAGAAAATGTCGATTTGCAACTGTCAGGAGATCAAACTAAATATTATATTGTTTTATGTTCTTGCCATTTTTTATGAAGTTTGGAACATGGAACATCTAAAATTAGTGCTGTCAATCGATTAAAAAAATTAATGAATTAATCGCGATTAATCGCACCTAACATTAAAATCTCTAATATAAATATTTTTTCTAGTGCTGTCAATAGATAATAAACTAATTAATCACACATTTTTCTGTAATCAATCATGATTAATTGCACCTAACATTAATGTTTTTAATATATTTTTATGTTGTAATACTTTTACATTTCACCTCCAAAATAATGTAAAAGCAACGTAAAGACAGTATATTTTAAATATTTGTTTAATGGCATCTTTTTACGAATCATTATGAATGAAGGCCAGTATCACTGATACCAATACTGATGTGTCTATTACATGGATTTTTTTTTCTCCCTCTTAGCGGTTAATTATAGCAATTCAACATTACAGTATAATTGAAAGCTATCGGTTTTAACATTTAATAGGCTTTAACAAATATAACAACATTTAATTTGAGTGAACTTAAAACAATCTTCACATAAACCCATTGTAATAAATGTCACATTTAGCTGTGCCTTTAATATATCAGGGTTCAACACCAAGGTTTTTTTCAAGGCTGGATGGTTCAAATTTTTACCTGCTCTGCTAAAATGCACAAAAATGTTTATGGTTTTCACTGTTTTTGACCCATGTGACCTTGTAAACAGTGCTTTAAGATTTTCAAGTAGGTTTAACAGATAGAAAATATGTAGAAATTGAATAAGGTTATCACTTCAGTGTCTTCACTGCATAAATTATGAATTAAATATAGATTAATCATTATTAAAGCTACAAACATTATTCAGTCAAGAGCAGTGCGTGACTTTCTCTTTGTCTTTTGTTTTTGATTAAAATTAATCACAGACAGCAGCAGGTTTATTAGGCTGATGTCACTTTAAGACCTAACTCACATGACGCGAATCTGACACACATTTTATTTACTCTTTGCGTTCATTTAACACTCACAACTCATTTAAGACTGTGCTTGCAAGGATACTCCACAAAACAGGAGTTTTGGCATCATTTTGTGTGTTTTTATCCATTCAAGCGCAAAAGAGAAATCAATGTGGCACATTTCAGGTGTTTGTTCACAGAGAGCCGCTTCACAGATGCGCGCCAGTAAAGATTTGAGTTCTTTTTTTTTGCGTCTTATCGCGCTTGAATGTTTGATAACACTTGAATGAATGATAGCGTGATCATAGCAGCCAAAGGATGACAAAAATAAAAGCTGATGCTGCGTTAATTTCGTTAAATATTTTTAGCGCGTTAAACTGAAAAAAATACATTTGCGTTAACGTGTTAATTTTGACAGCACTAATTTTTTCACATTGAATCTCCAAATTAATGTAGAAACAACAAAGACAGTATATTTTAAATATTTGTTTAATGGCATCTTTTTACTAAATACCATGAATGAAGGCCAGTATCACCAATACTGATGTCTCTGTTTTTTTTTGTTTGTTTTTTTCAATTTCTGGGGATAAAATAAGTAATTATAGCCATTCAACATTACAATATAACTAGAAGTCATAATTTTTTAACATAGTATACCTAAACTGCAAAATATCGTATTGTTTTTATTTATCATTTATTACCAGTTACAGAACATTAAAAATTCTTATAAATAACTTGAAGTGAAGTTAAAACAATATTCACATAAAACCATTATAATAAATGTCACATTTAGCTGTGCCTTTTATATAGTGTGTTTGGTGATGTTTCTGTCTCTGTCAGAAAGTTTTTGCGCATTCGTTTTCACAAAAAATACATAATAATATTACAGGTTAAAAGATTTTGTAAGAATATTTGGTTGCACTTTATTATAAGGTGTCATTAATACAGTGTAATTATATATTTAAGTACTATGTTAACATGTAACATATGTAACAAGGACACTGTAAAATAAAGTGTTACCCGATATTTTAATGTGATGCAACATCATTATCGCATTTGCAAGTATTCAAACTTATTTCCGCATTTACGCCCACGTGTCTTAATCACTGAGACAAGCACGTTACTGACAGGATCCAAAACAGATAGTCAGGTGGAGTTTGCAATGCGCAAGCGTCCTAGGCCCTGTCCCAAATGGCACACTTCATATGCACTTTCGGACTTGTGGACCTACAATGGCTGCCACGTGCGTGTGTCCTATAAGTCCCTGAGCCCGTAGGGTGTCCCATTTGTCATTATAGGTTTCAGAAGAGTGCCCAGTCAAAGTGGCGTTACGTCACGAAAGTGTGGACTCGTAGGAAGACCGCTAGTGCCTTTTGGGACAGGTCTCGCACGTCGCGAGGATGTGCGCGACTGATCATAGGATCATGCGGACCATCCTCAGTCGGCCGCTATCTCTCGCTTCACAGAGCTGGTGAGCGGTGCACAGATAGTGTAATCATATACTATAATGGTAGCAAAAGGATGTGGGGAAAAGACATTAGCAAAACTGTGAACAGGCAAAACAGGAAGTGAAAAAACGGATGCTGCGTTAATTGCGTTAATTATTTTTAATGCATTAAACTGCAATAAATCACTGCAATTAACGCATTAATTTTGACAGCCCTAGTCAATTTAATTAAAATTATATAATTAATTGAATTTAATTTCAGATGTGGGATGTTTGCAACTAGCTACTTTTACTGTTAAGTTCATTTTATGATATGAAAGATGTAAGCATAGAGCCCTGCACAGATTTCAGAAGGGAAGCCTAGAAGTGCACAAGTTTTATTGGATGGAGATTGCGGTGCCTGCGAATGTTGACTCAAACTGAGAAAGACATTATATACAAATACTGTGTCACAGCTTCTCGGTTTCTTAATTTACATTATAACATTGTGTATAAAAAGTGGAATAGACTGTAAATACAAACGGTGAATCCATTTCAATATGTACACAAAATAGAAGAGATTTTACTCTCATGGTTTCAAAATATGGCTTAGAAAAGGAGACAAACAAGGAAAGAAAATTATGAATTGGAAGCGGTTTGATATTTTAATATTTAGACAAAGTTTCAGTGAACAATTGTCTTCTGCTGACACAAGTTTGAAGACATTTTGTCTTAATGAACTAAACCTGCAAGCTAATTCTGTGAACTCAAGTCATTAAACTTTTTGCTCTTGTGAGCTTGAAACTGTCTGTCTTTGTTTCAGAGTCTTTACACAGTTCGTTTCTGAGAGCTGTCATTTAGTTATCAGCTCTCTACTTAGCTACAGGCCGAATGACAAAACACAAGGACATGTTCTTGTAATTATATCGCAGCGTGAAAAATATAAAGCAGCGCTGTGGCTTTGTCGTAGTTTTACAAAGATCACAGATACAAATTCACAGTTTCCAGGAAGATGAAGTGTATGTAAACTGGGAGTTTTATTTGTCTGAAAATGGAAAATTTACTCAACCTCATGTTGTTCCAAACCTGTATGACTTTCGTTTTTTCACAGAACACAAAAAGAAGATATTTTGAAGAACAGTGTGTTCCAAACCTCGTTGGCATTCATTTAGACAAAAAAAGATGTTTTTCAAAATATCTTCTTTTGTGTTCCACAGAAGAAATTATACAGGTTTGAAACAACATGAGGGTGAGTAAGGATGACAGAATTTGCATTTTTGAGTGAACTGTCCCTTTAAAGTCAGGCTATTTTTCTTTTATTTTCTATTTCAGATAGCCTTGCCCCTTAATGACACATAAAAACAAAAACAAACAGATTTTTGTCAATTGGTCCATAATTATTATAGTTATTTGGTCCATAATTACACTAACGTTCAAAGGTTTGGGCTCAGTAAGATGTTTGAGAGAAGTTTTGTATGCTCACCAAGGCTGCAATTGTTCGATTAAAAAATACAGTAAAACAGTAATATTATGAAATTATTATATATAGAATGCCGCTTCAGAGAGCGTGCCAGTGCCGCATTGAGTTCTCTTTCGCGCTTGAACGACAAAAACACTCAAAATTATGTTGAAATGCCAGTTATTGGCGAGTATCCTCGTAAGCACAGTCTTAAATGAGTTGTGAGTGTTAAATGAACATAAAGAGTTGTGAGAAAATAGGATGCATGTCAGATCCGCGTCATGCAAGTCAGGTCTTAAAGTGACAGCAGCCTAATAAACCTGCTGCTGTCTGTCATTAATGTTAATCAAAGAACAAAGACAAAGAGAAAATAAAATAATAATAATAAACACTCATTGCTTTTGACTGAATCACTTTTGTAGCTTTAAAGGGTTAGTTCACCCAAAAATGAAAATTCTGTCATTAATTACTCACCCTCATGTCATTCCAAACCTGTAAGACCTTCAATCATCTTTGGAAGACAAATTAAGATATTTCTGATGAAATCTGAGAGCTCTCTGACCCCTCCATAGACAGCAATGTAATTAACACAAAAAGTATTCTTGTCGCTTCATAAAATTAAGGTTGAACCACTGGAGTCACATGGACTATTTTAACGATGTTTTTAATACCTTTCTGGGTCTTGAAAGTGGTAATTACATTGCTGTCTATGGAGGGGTCAGAGAGCTTTCGGATTTCATCAAAAATATCTTCATTTGTGTTCCAAAGATGAACGAAGGTCTTACGGGTTTGGAATAACATGAGGGTGAGTAATTAATGACAGAATTTTAATTTTTGGGTGAACTATCCCTTTAATAAGGATTAATCTATATTCAATTAATAATTTATGCAGTGAAGACTGTGCAGTGTTTATTAACTTATTAAATTATTCGATTTCTGTATATTTACCGATATATACCGATTATATTGATTAGTCATGCTCAAAAGTTTACATACACCTTGCAAAATCTGCAAAATGTTAATTATTTTAACAAAATAAGAGGGATCATACAAAATGCATGTTATTTTTTTAACACTGTCCTGAATCATCTATTTTACATAAAATATTTACATATAGTCCACAATAATATAATCCACATATAGTTTTTTTTTTTTTTTTTGGTTCTTCTTGAGTCCCTTGTTTGTCCTAAGCAGTTAAACTGCCCAATGTTCTTCAGAAAAAAACCTCCAGGTCCTGCAAATTCTTCAGTTTTCCAGCATCTTTTGCATATTTCAACCCTTTCCAGCAGTGACTGTATGATTTTAAGGACAATTGAGGGACTCAAACACAACTCTTAAACTGAAAACTTTTTGAATTTGAAGATCAGGGTAAATTGTACTTAATTTGTCTTCCAGGAAACATGTAAATATCTTCTGTTGCTTCCAAAGGGCAGCACTAAATGAAAAAATGTGATATTTAAACAAAATAAGAAAAATTTGGACATCTTCATCCTGTTCAAAAGTTTTCACCCCCACAGCTCTTAATGCATCGTGTTTCCTTCTGGAGCATCAGTGAATGTCAACAGAAGCAAATACCATGATTTAACAACCCCGTAGCTCACATTTGATCTGCCTTTAAAAGTTTACAAGTTATCGTTAAAAATCAATTTACCTATGGGTTAAATTAATGGAGTTTTTACCGACTGTTGCACTCTTTTACTCCAGTCTTCAGTGTCACGTGATCCTTCAGAAATCATTCTAATATGCTGATTTAGTACTCAAGAACATTTCTTATTATTAGGGATGCACTGATACCATTTTTTCAGAACCGATCCGATACCAAAAATTCTAAGTATCGGCCGATACCGATACCAATCCGATACCAGCGCAGTTTTGTTTAAAAATTCAATGTAGAATTTCTATATCTCAGTGTGTTGAACTGATAATCACTCTTTTGTGTGTTAAACACAAACTACTAAATACAGACAACTTCATTATAAAGAAAAACAACAAATTAAAAAAAATATAAATCACAATCTATGACAAAAATACTACTATAAACTAGATGGTGGATAAACTAGATTAGTGGATAATTCAGCAACAAAAGTTACTCTAGAAAAATCATGAGTGCACAATAATTGTATAAAATCTAAACATTTAGTGGAGAAAAAAAAACATTTAGTGGGGAACAAATAAAAGTGAATAAGTGTATCACTAAATCTGGTAAAATGTTACATATTGTTGTAAAATACATTCATGAAAAACAAGTAAATATATTTATAGAAATAGGGCCTATATACTAAGAAATTAAAAGACATTTATTTTAAATGTATAGTGCAGCTTTTTAATGACGCAGCAACATACTATAGATAGGGCAGAACAAGAAAGGCTATTAATAATCTTTCATTGCGCAAAAGTATTATAATACGAAAGGCTCCAATACAGAGCGGCACAAAGCACTTATGCGCATCCCGAGCGCACGATGATGCGCATGAAGCAACATGGAGTCACAGCGCGCAGCGCTCCGTCCGATTTGAAAAGTTCAAAACACAAAGGGAAGAGATATCAATACGTAGTGTATATATCTATGCAATATTTTATTGAGCCTTTTCTTTTAACAGTTTAAAACTTCAGTTACCGTGCGTGTGAAGAACAATACAATCTCTAGTCCAGTGTTGTGATCTAACAGACACCCGGTAGAAAGTAACACGATTTAGAAACAGCAATAAACTCCAGTAAGATAAAGTCATTTTATGCGAAACCATAGACCTTTATCTACAGATCAAGTATAATAACAGGAACATTGAATCGTCTTGGAGAGAGTTTCATCGTGTTGACTGTCGTAACCGAACGCGACTCGCAGTTTGAAAGCTAAATGGAGAATGACTGACAGCCGCAGCGGAGGGAAGCATTCACGTGAACTTGAATTTAATAACTTAAATATTCATCTGTACCTCACATTAAACTATGGAATGGCTTCAGAACACTTAATATAGTGCACGAAGCGTTGATGATGCTTTATAATGTTTTTGTGCCTTTTGTGGGGCACTGGGGCTTAGCAATAACACAGAATATTATACGCACAGTATCGGATTTGGATCGGTCCTGTCTGATCGATACCCGATCCGGCAAATAATGTCGGTATCGGAGCCGATACCGATACTGAGTATCGGATCGGCGCATCCCTACTTATTATTGTTAATGTTGAATCCTTTTTGATAAACCGAAAATTCAAAAGAACAATTTATTTTTTTTAAAATAGAAATCTTCTGCAACATTAAAAATTCTGGACAGGAAGGACCGAAACAGAAAAGCTGAGGTACCCGTGAACTGTGAGATCCCGTGTTGCTGTTTCGCCCTTGAGCGCAGCAGTTAATCCCAGGGCTGCTCCAGGTTCCTGCCAGGAGTGTGCAATAACTAGAACACCCGCTGAAAAAGCACACTTAAATAAGGCATGCCACAAGTCTAATATTTGGTTTCATTTTATGTGCTTTTAGCATTGTTTCGACTGCGCCTCAGCAGGAAAACTAATGACAAACCCTTAAGTTACTTTCTTCATTATCTTTCAAGTCCAAACTGGAAACTTTGAATGGCCTTCCCCTTTAAAGAGCAATACAAAAGGTCATGGAGGGAAATGATTGTTTATTGAGGCTTTTCAAGGTTACAGATCGCTGGATCCACGGCCACACGCTGCCCACAAGTGCACTCAGAGTGATTTTGTTTTTCAAAGAAAGCTGAGGTGATAAGTGGCCAGTGTTTACTGTACACCGTATAGCAATTCGCACATCTGCACGAACACACTCTTCTTAATGGATTGTAATGTTCCTCTGTGTGGCGTTGGTTAAATGCTAGAGAAAATCCATTACCGCTGATGGAAATAGAAATAATATGATGTTCTGTGTGTTTTATTTCCATCTGTTCTCTTTCCAAGTGACATTTCGCTTGGTGTTTGCTAATATTTGTTGAAGGAGACGGTCTTGCGTCAGGTGAGCTGTACAACAGGCCTCAACCGCCCCCATCATTTGTACCACTTCAAATTCTCATCGTCTTATCCATTTGTCTCTTCATTTGCCTTTTCTCTCCCTCTCTGCCTCTCCACTCATTTCTTTCATGGTAATCCATTTATCCTTCCTTTTCTCTTAATTTAAACCTCCTCTTTCTCAACACACAATCTCTCTCGCCTGTCACACATCCATTCCTGTGCTTTCCTTTGCTTTTTCTCCCATTTTTCCAAGCAGATCCCCCTCAGACATCATCACTATCTCAGGCAGCACATGTACGTGTTGTTATTGAAAGTAAGTAGTTCCGTAGGAGCGTGCAGTCAGGCTTCTGGATGAATTCTGCTCCATCTGAAACGCCGCACTGCCTTTGCATTGCAAATTAAGCCCAACAAGATGTTTCTTTCAAACATAAGTGCATAATTATGTTCTCTGTGTAGGAATGAGACTGTGATCCTGTTGTACTGTGACGCCCTACTAACAGTAGCAAGTGTTTTCTCCCACAACCGGTGTTGTTTTCTGTTCCTGATTCTGTTGAAATGGAAAGCAGTGAATGGGAGAGGTGCATCCCTGGAAAAGCATGCTTTATACTTTTATTTGCCCAAGGAAAACATCTGTGATCTTTTGAATTGCTTCAGTTTAGATGGAACTTTTAGATTAGCCTTTGATATAGTGTAGTGTGCGTTTTGTTCTAGTTTATTTAATTTACTAAAAACTATTAAACAGATGTTTTTGTCCAAAATTCTACTCTGCATAGTTCTGTTTCGTTAAAATCGATCCAAATTAAAACGTTCAAAACTCATTGTAAAGGGACTTGAATATGAATGGAAGATACATTGTGTGGAGGTTTGGAAGTTTGGACAAAGCGGCTGTACTTTATATAGACATTTCATAAACGTAATGTTTTATTAACTTCCAAACACAAATGTCACATTTAGAGTGTATCATTCTTTGACTTTGTACAGAACAACGTTCTCAATGTGCGATTTGACTTTTTAAAATTTAAAACAGCAAAAGAACTGTTAATCTATTTTTATATAGTCTTCACATGATCCTTCAGAAATCATTCTAATATGCTGTTTTTGTGCTCAAGAATAATTTCTTATCAGTGCTGAAAACAGTCGTGCTGCTTAAAGTGGCCCTATAATGGTTTTTCGAATATTCCCTTTCATGCAGTTTGTAATATAAACAATTGTAAAGTCGAAAGAGCAAGATAAATAAAGTTGTCTCCCTAAAGAAAGAATTGACTCTGAACCGCCTAAACGAATCATTTGTATTTCGAATCCTACTGCGTGACAGTTATACGTCACTAGAAAATACATTTGCATAATGCTGGCCTTTGTTGTACATTGTCCGCCCGCGACCAACTTGACCCGCCCACAAACACATCATTTTACTGACGACTGTTTCTCAAATCTCGGAGTTCAACGCAGGATTCACAAAACGCTTGCTCTTGAAAGATGGGTCAGTACCCAGTTTATTTGGAACAGCTTGCTCCTCAGAATCACGACCTGTAAGTATGAATAATTATTAATGTATATATTTTCTACTGGGTGTTCAAAATACATCATTTTGTGTTTTATATTGTGTAAGTTTCCGGCTAACCGGCTAACTCGCATTATTACGGTCTTATTGAAATACTTCTGCTAAGCAGCTGTGTGCCACTATTACCTAAAACTGTGTCTATAAATGCAGATTGTTCTTACTACTTTGAGTAAAGATAAAGATTTGTTACATCAGTCACAGTTAGTGCTCAGCTAACGTACGCACTGTTATTGACACAGTTCCCGCATGTGCAAAGCAATAAATAAGAAATATACACATCAGTTTTTTGATGGACGTACACTTGTTAATGCTGATGGTGAGAAATGACAGTTGCAACATCTCATAATGTACGTCAAAGCTCAAGTCGTCCTTGCGATGGAGGTTCGGGTTAAATAACTAGTTCTTCCAATGTTTCATCATTGGACTCGCGCTCGGATTTGTTATGGTAAAATCCGATCACAACAGTTTGGGCTGTCTGACCAATCAGAGCAGAGTAGGCTAGCGGAAAGGAGGAATTTAGGCTGGCGACACAATTGAAGATTAAGATTTTTGAGCCTGATTCGAGGCTTGTTGCAAACGACTTTTTGTCCAAAAATCCTCAAATGTGTGGTGTCATTACGATTATTTTACTGATCCCAAACGCGTCGGAACCTCCCCGATCCCAAATCGCAAATATCAAACATGTTTGATATTTACGACTCTTGATAGGGCTGCCTCTGACGTGATACCCACGATAGCCAATAAGAGCAAGCAAGCGTCACCTACCGGATGTTGTGTGCTTCTATAACTGAAACTTGACAGCCACAAACATTGTACGAAAGTGGAGTATTGACAAAGAAAATCACCCATATTCTTTTTTTTCTACTTTGTTTTTCACTGTAAAACAGAACGTGCTCCAGGAAAGCCAGCTGACAATGTCGATTGTCCTCCATTTGTTTTTCTTCTCAAGTCACGTTTGATCTCGCGAGTCTCCGTGAGATCTCGTGTCACTGTGAAATCGTTCCTACAATCAACAAGTGTGTGGTCTCGCGGTCTGGCTGAATGGTCTAGTGTGTGCGTTCAGAGGATTATAATGCTAAAAATTGGTCATTTATGTCTGTGGTCTCCCACAGTTTAAAATCGATTAAGAGGTGAAAATCGTCTAGTGTGTCCCAGATTCATCTGTTCAAGTCGTTTGAGAATTATTGAAAATGTGATGTGCAATGTATATTATACGAAAATTAAACAGTTTTTTGACCTTTGAAGCATGTTAACCTGCTGTAGGAAACCTCCAAAACAAAATTAGGAGCCTTTAAAATAGCATAATAGGGGCACTTTAACATTTTTGTAGAAACCGATACATTTTTGTTAGAATTCTTTGATGACTAGTTCAAAAGAACAGCCTTTATTTGAAATAGAAATCTATTGTAACATTATTAATGTCTTTTCTGTCACTTTTGATCAATTTAATGCAATCTTGCTGATTTAAAAGTTACTTTTATTTAAAAAAGAAAAAAATCTTGCTGACCCCAAACTTTTGAACCGTAATTTGTGTATATTTGTAATTAAAATATATAATAAATTATTATAAATATTATAATCAATTATTATAATTAAAAATAGCTACATGGATTCCATTAAATCTTTTAAACCCATTAGACCCAGTTTTAATAGATCTACTACTGATATGATTACAGTACCATAATGCATAACGTTTAATGACCTAATCTGTCACATAGTATTGTCAGTTACAGTACAACATCAATAAGTAGTGAATTAAAAATGCTTATTTGCATTTCTGAATTATCGTCCCATCTGCAGCTATTGCCTTTGGGGGGGGGGGGGGGGGGGCGTGTTTGTACTTTTATTTACTTTTGTTTTATAAAAAATATTCAATAAACTCACAAACTATGCATCATTTGAAAGCTAAAACACTCGAGATTCATGTTCTGAACTTGTTTTTGCAATAAATACACCAGAGAGGAAAGGGTTAAATGAAATGCTGAAGGACCGGCCATGTAAACATGAACAAAATAAACGCAGTACTCATCTTTCATCTCCTATTGTGCAGATCAGATCGGACGAATCCAACAAACACCAGCATACGTTTCAATGTAAGGGTCCACTCTTCAAAACGCATCCCATTTTTTTTAATCCAAAACAATGAAAAAATAGGGGGAAAAAAATAAAAATCCTCCTTTGTTTGCATGAGCATTTTGAGTTAGAGTAATCAATCATGTCCATTTTCAATGAAATATCGATTCTAATCCGTATTCCATCATTCTCGCCTGTACTTTGGATTCTTGCGCTCAAGTTGAGCCCTCCCTTGTCTCTCTCCTTCAATCACAGGCGTTCTGGTGACTCAATATATCCAGGAAGCGCATTACAGGCTTTGCGAGGTGTCAATCATAGCACCCATGGTTTTGGTTGGATAAAGCCAGTCTCATGCCTAGCCAATGCCTTTGGATGGACGTAGTAACCAATCAAAAGGCGTCATCTTGCACAATTTTATGTAAACAGCATTGGTGAATACTACTCGTGCTTACGTTTCCATTGCCTCCCGCACGCGTCTGTCAGTTTACGCACACACCTTAGCTCAGCTCGCAGACTGTATGACAGACACTTCTTATCAACTAAATTAGTTTTTTACACTTTTTAAATTCTGTAAATAGTTGCTTTAGTTTTTCAGTAACTGTATATTCATTATAATTAGCAGTTTATTGCAGATTTATTTGAATGAAAAACTACTCTTTACAATTACAAATGTTCTGAAATAAATGGCCTTTTTGAAAGGACTTTTCTTGACATAAAAGCTTACAGAAGCTACATTTTTGAGCGTATCATCCTCAAATTTGAATCAAAACATGATCAGACATTCAGTTTTATCTTTAGGATATTTTCAGGCCTTTAACATTAAAGTCTCATCCATTTTTTCCCTAAGTGAATTTAAATTAAAAAAAACGTGAGTCACTCTCATGTATATTTTACCTTGTTTTACTCTGTTTCTATACTACTTTGAGTTATTATGACTCTTGGGTAACAAAATTTCAAGTGTCTAGTTTAAAATAAGACCAGATTTATGAGTATAGACCATAGGGTTTAAGAGCTGCAGACATTTTTATTTGGGTATGTCGTTTTCAGAAAATGCTCAAAAATAGGGGCGCAAGTTAAGAGATTAAATTCTTATTAAATTATTCTGGGGTTAAATCACTTGCTTGGGCTGATTAGTTTGTGAATCGCCCCCTGTAGGGTTTGAATTGCCAAACTTTCGATTACCAGCCCAGATCTACTGTACAACGCATACATTCACTGATGTGGAATAATAGACAGAACTCCAGTAAGATTATAAAATGGCACGGCAGCTAAAAGACTACATTTGGTCTTTGAAATCTACTTGCAGAGATATTGTTGCTTGATAAACACATTATTAACGATTGACACATTTACAGCCGGTGCCGCCCGCATCTGCCATACACAGCTCGAGCTTGTAATTTAATATTGCAATCTGAGTACCAGCGAGGATGCAGTGATTAGTTATCAGCTTTTTATTTGATGTTGATGGATGTTCCTTTTAACACACCATGTGCATTTGTGTGTGTGTGTGCATTAGCCATCAGTAGGCCTTTTAAACAAAGTCCTTTTTATAATAAACCCTGTTCAGCCAGATCTTTGGTGGTTGCAGTCGAGTTGTTCACTGTGTGCTGTTAGCACCTCTGTCTTTGAGAAGGGGAATCAAAATGCTGTTTAGCATAATTGTCAGAGTGAAAGCAAGACAGACAAACCACAGAGTATATAACTGTTCATCATAGCCTGCAGCAAACATATTCAGCCCACCTTTGCGCCCATTATATTTAAATAGGTGTTTATAAGCACATAGTATTTTTCAGCCCAAACCTTTTGAGTGTTTTTAGATGGCGCAGTTATCATTATTTTGATTTGCAATTTTAAAAATTGTAATCGTAAAGTCTGAATGATCAAGCATTAGATTTCAGGCCGTTCAGGGAGGCACCAAACCAACCACCTCTGCACTCTCGTACACACACACACACACACACACACCTGTGGACGTTTAGCATAAATAGATGGCGATGCAGATCCAAAATGTGATATGTCTGATATTTTACTGCACTGAAGACTAAAAACATCCAAATATGCAGTGAACCTCGTACATTAAGCCATCCGAAAAGGTCTTTTAACATCATTAGAGGTAATTACCGTCTAAAACCCGCCTGAATTCTCGGGCATGTCTGCCGCAAGGTTGGTTATTATAGTTCACGTGCCTGATTTCATGCGCACAAAACACAGGGCAGGTGTGAACAACAGGAAGAGCAAAAGATGGATGGGAATTGACAGATAAGCTACAGGGTGAATCTTGCTTGGTTGGATTGTCACTCGCTAAAGAGAAAGTACGAAAGAGACAGAAAGGGAATAGCTGGATAAAGATGTTTCATCATGAAAGAGCTTGTCTCTGAGAGAGGGTTCAAATGCTCACCATATCCATCCATCACGTCTCTTTTCTGCATCCCACAGATCAGTGGTTCTCAACCGGTGACCTAAAAATGAGTTGAAGGTCTGTTCTGGTCACAGATAGCAGGGGAAAAACTATTTAAAATCAGCTAACCATAAAATTGTGCCTAGATTCATGTGTCAGTTGGTAGAAGATGGTAAATGAAATTATGACAGACTAGGACATACTTGCAATGAGGATAAACCAGTGGTGTTATTGTTGATTTAAAACGAATAAAAATTGTTTTCAGGAATTTAAATAAATTAAATAATGAAATAATTTGTCTTGCTCCACTGTGTTTTCTAAACATCTCTCATCCCTCTATCCTGCTCTGGTCTTTATCTCCTCCATTTCTTTTAATGTTTTTATTTTGTTCTTTACCTCTCACTTTCTTTTCACTGTCTTTTTTTGCTTGCCGTATTGTCAGCTCAGAACATGTGCTGTCTGGTCAAAGTTCAATAATACACAATACCACACAGCGTCCCATTATCAGAGTCTGTTATCACACTCATTACATGTCGTTGAAATAATTTCCATATAGATTACTGTGTAATCAGTCTATATTCTGTTCTTCTGTCAAGGCTCTTAACCTGTTCATTTCTCTTCGTGGCAGACTGAATTACACTAAATTCAAATTCTCACTTAGAATAACAATTGCAATGATGTACAGTAGACCACAGGATTGGAGACTATATACAGGTCCAGAAGTATGAGACCAAATTATAAATATGATATTCAAAATTTAGTTTAAACCTGGAAATAAAAAGAAAGTTAATTAAATTCTATGGAACTGTTATGCTATTAAAAGGTTAGTTCACTCAAAATTAATTAATTACTCACCCTCATGTCGTTCCAAACCCGTAAAACCTTCGTTCATCTTTGGAACACAAATTAAGATATTTTTGATGATGTCCGAGAGCGAGAAAACATTTGGCTGACACTGTTCACGTGAGCACCACGACGCATGTGGAGCTGGCCAATACAGAGCGTTCTGATGTAGAACCCGGAAGTGCTGCACTGGGTTTACAACATGAACCGTGTAGGAGACTGACACAGAAGAGAAGAAATTGTTGAATAAAGTCGCTATTTTTTTGTTTTTTTTTGCGCACAAAAAGTTTTCTCGTCGCTTCATAACATTAAGGTTGAACCACTGTATTCACATGGGCTATTTTAAACGATGTCTTTACTACCTTTCTGGGCCTTGAAAGTGGTAATAACGTTGTAGTGGGGTCAGAAAGCTCTCAGATTTCATCAAAAATATCTTAATTTGTGTTCCGAAGATGAACGAAAGTCTTGCAGGTTTGGAACGACATGAGGGTGAGTAATTAATGAATGAATGTCATTTTTGGGTGAATGTCATTAAGCAGGAGTTTTGTTCCAAAAGTTCTTTGCAGAATGAGTTTATCATCATCAGGCTTTGAAAACAGTTTTGATCACAAGTACATTTGAAAAATATTCCCCCGGTTTCACAGAAAAGGCTCAAGCTAGTCCCAGACTAAAATGTATGTTTGAGCTGGTTTAACTAAATACAACTTGCACTAAAATATATTAAAATATGTCAGTGCCATTGTTTTGTCTCAAGATGCACACCCGTAGGCACGTTTATAAAAGCTACTTAAATAAACTAAGGCCTAATCCTGACTTAATCTAAATCCTGTCTGTGAAACCGGGCCATTATATTTTAATTTTAAGTTCATTTTATTTTGTTTTTCATTTTATTAATTTTAACTATATTTATTTTTTATTTATTTTATGAATGATTGATTGATCACACTCAAGTGCTGTTATTAGAGTGGAAGGGACATGTAAATACTAAGAAATTCTTTAGTTCCTTTAAATATTTCGGTAACACTTTACAATAAGGTTCATTAGCTAACATTAGTTAACTACATTAGTTAACATGAACTAATAATGAACTGCTCTTATAAAGCATTTATTTATCTTTGTTAATGTTAATTTCAACATTTACTAATGCATTATTAAAATCTTGTTAACATTAGTTAATGCACTGTGAACTAACATGAACAAACCATGAACAGCTGTATTTTTATTAACTAATGTTAACAAAGATTAACTAATGCTGAACAGAGGTGTTGTTCATGGTTAGTTCATGTTAACTAATGCATTACCAATATTTCTATGAATCTTATCGGTATGAGAAATATAACTATTCTCCCTACTGTTTTATAAAAAATCTTTGTGTTTGTAAAAAAAAAATTTTGAATGGAGTTGTTGTAGTCGTATGTTCTGTTCATTTTAATAGTATTAATTCGGGTATGTCTTGTTTCCATGTAGGCTGATCCGAGAGAGCTGATACGTCTTGTGACCAAGCATGTGACAGACCATGCTGGATGCAGTTGGCTGGATGAGGAACTGAAGGCCCTGACTGGTCAGTTGCGACTGTACAGTGAGAGGTTGACAGACTTTACTCAGGCTCAGGTGCTACAGGGACTCGGCCGTGGAGTCGATGTCCAGAGATTTAGCAGCGACAACCAGTACAAGAAAGAGACTATTCTGGGCCTGGCTGAGTAAGTATTGTGTGCCCGACCGTGTACCACATCAAAAACATACGTTTGCTAGTATATAGTGATCTCGAGAGAACAAGACACATCATAAATAATGAAATAATATATGCTATTATATACAAAATAATATATATTTAAAATATTTTGTTTTTTTAATCATATTTTTTTAAATATATTTATTATATTATTCATATATATAGATTGATGGATATAGCTATATATATATTTTTTTGTTGTATTTATTTACTTTTTTAAAAAATATATATTTTACAAATTTTTTTAATAATGGTAAAAGTCATAAACTCTAACATAACAGTAATGGAAATTATAAAGTGATCTTTTGCCCAGATTACAATTTAGCACACTGTTGGCATTCACAAAGAATGTGTGCGGAGTTGAAAGAGAATGACACATCTGTTACATCTTTTAATCTGTCTGTCCTCTGAATATACTATAACTCTCTGGAAGAAAAGCTCATGTTTCAGGATTGATTTTTTTGATCCAAACCAGAGCTCTGGCTTTAAGGAGCCTGACAGACAGACAGTTTTTTAAGGACTGGAATCACAGGTCTGGGGTGACTAAGGTCTAGCAAGATTTGGCGAAAAAAACGTCCAATGCTTACTGTAGGGGTCGCAAAATGAAATTCCAGGAGCTCAGGGCAGATCTGACTTGCAAGAGCAGCCAGAAAAGGGATGAAATCATTCTTTTAGAACACGACAGATTGGGATTTTCATGGATATGTTACTCTTTGCCTTTGATGGGCTGCCATTTTGGCCAAGATTAGAAAGATCAAGACACCGAATTTAAAACTGAAGCTTGAACGTTTTAAAAAATGTTTCATTAAAAATGTAATGCATGCATCTTGTAATGTATCTATCTATCTATCTATCTATCTATCTATCTATCTATCTATCTATCTATCTATCTATCTATCTATCTGTCTATCTATCTGTCTATCTATCTGTCTATCTATCTGTCTATCTGTCTGTCTATCTGTCTATCTATCTATCTGTATATCTGTCTATCTATCTGTCTGTCATTCTATTGTTATATCTGTCATTATGTCGTTCTACCTATCAGTCTATATTTTGTTCTGTCTGTCTGTCATTCTATCTACACTGCTGTCATTCTATATATCATTCTGCCTATCTATCATTTTATCTAGGACATTGGATGAGAGCGTTTACGGGATCTCTCGCTCTTTGGCTCATCGGTACAGCATTCCTCTCTGGGAAGTACACATGACGCACCTTGAGTTTCTGTTCACTGATAGCGGGTAAGATGCTCACACTTACACACACACACACACACACACACACACACACACACACACACACACACACACAGCAGTCATTAGTGGTGCTCACACTGAAAAAAAGATTTACTGCACACACAACACTTTTTCCAGAGGAATGAGCCTGCAAAACCTCAGTTAGAAGCGATGTCTGCAGCTTCCACAAGTAACATTTTTTATTTCCTCGTGAGGGTCAAAACCCTGCAACCCCTGTGCTCTGGAGGTGTAAGCAGAAGATTGCACGGATCGATCGCAGAGACTGGCTTCCAGTCGATCGGTCAGTGTGATTTGCCAGACTTACAGTTTAGTAGCGAAGGCAAGAAGCTCTTTGTTTTTGTTTTTTTTTAAATTTGCTTTGCAGTCGGTTTTTATTGGGCTTTGAAAATCCACACACAAACAATGTGCCACCCCTCTTGAGCTCCCTGCATGGTAAATTTGTCGCTGAATCATTGTTCAAAGCCTGGTCTAATCAACTCCCTCTCCATCTCTCACCGGGTTTAATCACCTCGAATATCTCTCTCCCTCCCTCCCTCTACATAAACAGGCACTCATTTGACTTTGCTTATTTAGTACAGATTGCTTGGGTGAAACTGATTTACTGTGAATGTGATATATTTTTTTTTTCTTTTTTCCATGTTTTCCCTTGTGAGAGTCATTCCATGCTCATTACCATACTCAAGGCTTGTTTTTTGTAGCTCTGTGTGGAACATGAAATCTCTAAACAAAAAAATCCCCCTCCCCCATTAAAGATGTTATCAAAGGAGAATGGTACCAGAGGGAGTTTGAGCAACTTTGGCAATTACTCAAAAGTTTTATTGTATTGCAGTTTCTGTTTGCTAATTTGTCAGCAAATGGACTTTTCTGACTGATGAGGACTTGTAAACACATATTTTGCATCGTTTATGCTATTTACTCAGTTTACATGATTTGCATATGATGTGGTTATATAATGAATTTTCAAAGGCATTGAAAAGGGCCAGTTCTTTGTTTATTGTTTTCTTGGTGGTTTATTTTGTTGATTATGTCACAAGGCACAACAGAGTTATGTAAACGCTTACATTTATTTTATTACAAGAGGTAATTTGGCATATTAAGCATCATCCCCAGTTTTGGCCAGATTTATTGATACATAGTCTCTTGTTATTTGAAATAGTTAAACTATTGTGTAAAATGTGAGCTTTGAAGCGCAATTTAATTGGGGTGCATAGAAATCTATGCACATCACTGTTTGTTTCATGACTTTTTGTGCCAGAAATCTACAGGCATTTTTAACATACTGAAATTGTGTTTTATACTCCAACTTTCTGATATCAGGACAAATTTTTTTTTTCCCTGAATCCTATATATGACAGATGGTCAGTCCAAAATTATCTTGCTCTTTCTGGACAGCTGCTCTGTCTATAATCTATCCATTTTTCTTTATTGCCAGCCTGTCACGTTTTTCTCAGGTATTCTGTCGTATATTCTGTTTAGAGCCGAATAACATTGTAACATTTCCTGTGTATTGTTTTAGTCCAACAAGACTTTCTTTTTGTGTATTGATCACTTAGCTTGATTCTTTTTAGTCATATCCTTCACATTAGCCATGTTTTTGGACCAGCTGAATGGGTTCTTTTCAGAGTTCATTTCATGGTTTATAAGGGACTGAAAATGGTAGGTAAGGTCACTCATTTTTAAATGTTTCCATTGGTTATTTTTTCAATGCAGATTATATTTAGATTATACTGTAGGGTTTTGGCTTTATTCTGCTTTATGCGCACTATGTACCCTGAGGATACTCTTTCAAAACTCTACATGAATGGCTTCAAATGGGTTTTTATTCCAATTTTGCACTGCCATATAATGCATTAGCTTCTATAGCTGAATGGATTTCGAGCCAGATTTTAAGTGCCATTTCAAATTGGACAGACATCAAATGTCCTTTTTTTGCTTTCTTTTTCCGGTTATTCATTAAGCTGAGGTTTGCACAAATTTTCAACCAAAGACAGGGTACAACATTGCTGAAGGCACACAAGTAAACCAAAGTGTCTTTAGTCTATTTGTACACTGCATGTAGTTTTGGGCATGTTTAATTTGGATTTACCAAAAGTGAAGCTGGGATATATAATCAGGTGGTAATATTCAGACCAACAGCATGTTTGCAGTGTAATATTGATTTTACAGCAGTTCTACAAATATAGAACATGACAACTTTTCAAACCACATTTCAGACAAAATATGACAAGTTAGTTTGTATGCTTTTTTTCTTCCTCCATCAAAAATAGTTCAATTTTTTTAAGGCAGACAAGGTGTTCTGAGTATTGCTTGGAAACATGCATTACAAAGTATGTGAGCTGAGTGGAGAGAAGGCAGTTTTCCCATTCTCATTAAAAGAATTGGGTCGTCTATCCATTCCAGGTCCACCTCAGGTTTTTCATTTCACTCTTTAAATAAATAATAATAAAAAAATCACACAACTTTGCTCTGCACTGCTCACATACTCTAGTCTGGAATGTCCCAGTACTGCTGGACTCTGTCAGCACCCTTTGGAATGCCGCCTGGCCAATCAAATTACAGGGCTGTAACTAATAACGTATATATTGAAGAGGGTCAGTGATGGTGTCTCAGTTTGCCCTTGAGTGAAGAATTCAGTTTGAATTCAGCCTCTGCCTCTGTGTCTCTCGCACACATCCTTTATCCGCTCTTGGCTTTGTAATTGCAGTAGGAGACAGGATTAATGGCTGCTGTGTTTAGTGAAGTATTGATCCTGTTAAAAGCAGTTATTCTGTGTTAATAAGCAGACTGCAGTCAGAGGCTCCTCTTTCCCTCTCTTTATCTCTCCCTGCTGCCTTTCCTTCCTGTTATTTCTCTCTTACCTGTTTTGTCTCTGCTATCTTCTTCCTCTTTTCCTCACTTTGTTCTGGCCTGTTGTTGTTTTCCAGCCTGTCTTGCATTTTTCTCTCTGCCATTGCTTTTTCTGTGTCTCTTTCTGGCCCCAAGACATCGTTCCTCCAGCCAGTATAGTCATATCCATTAAACATGTGTTAAGGTCCATAGGGGTTACGCTCTGTAGACAATGGATAGGTGTTGGGCTCTGTCCAAATGGCCAAATGCAGCCTGCAGCTCGCTCATTTTGTTGTATTAACACTGAATATGATAAGCTGTAACACAATAAGCACATGCAGGCACCATTTTTACCCACACAATGTTGAGACCTGTGTGTGTCCTATGAATGTTACTATATGTTGTGTCTTGCACAATGGCGTGTACAGAGGGAAGCCACAGGGGCTCATACCTGTTAATTCTATAATCTAAATGTGCCCATGTGTTCATAAAATAATAATAATAAGTACAGTTATTTTGATTGGAATTATGGAAGCATAAGTGTAGCAATATTCAATTTGCAATGCAGTATGCAAAATGGCAATGCAGTATGCAAAATGGCAATGCAATATGTAAAATGGCAATGTATTTCAGTATTTAAATTTACATTTTACATACCATGTGTGCAACATTTGGAGCAAAATGATAATTCAAATTGAATAATATAATTTACATTTACTAGTTCCTGCACTAGTTTTAACATATATTTTAAACACATATTTTAACGCTTTATAAGTTGCAAAATTAAAATGAAAATGTATTACAGAAATGATTAGATGTGTTTAACATGTTCAAGCAAAAATTGTAGCAAAATGATCATTTAAATGTTACTGCATCGAGGCGGGGCCAGGTGTTGAAAACATGGCGGCAGCAGAGCTATTAGAGCGAGGCATTTACTGGCAGATGAAGTGGAGCAAGAACAGAGAAATGATTATGCGCATCTGTCGGTGACTGTTCTGTTAGACCAGTACGTTATTAGAACCATAGATATTTATGGTTAGAACGTCTCGCAGAGAACGCGCCTGGCACTCGTGCACCTTAACAAGAGCGCGGTCGCGTGTCTGCTGAAGTGCTGAAGTGAGGTTATTTTAACAGGTTATTTTACTCTCAAATAATCTTAGACAAGCTGTTCATAATTATTGTTTGCTATATCAGTATAGTTGTATTTTTCTCTCTTTTTACCATTCTGATTGTTGTTTCATGCATCAATTATATTAACAAAACAATGTGTAGTTCATCTGGATGGTGATGGGTGTTATTTATAACAGTAATAGGCCTAATAATAATAATAATCATTTCTGTTCCCAAAAATAACTCTGGTGATGTATAAACCCATCTTTCACATCTAAGCATTTTGGTCTGATGTGAACAGGTGCTGGTGGTGTGATGGATATTTTCTTGGCACACTTTGGGCCTCTTACCATTTGAGCATCATTTAAACGCCACAGCCTAGTATTGTTGCTGGCCATGTCCATCCCTTTATGACCTCGGATTTTTCAGTCTCGCTCCCACAAAAATATAGGCTATGTTAACTTCTCCCGCCCGCAACATTCACGTTTTGTCCCGCTCCTGTCCGCATAAACGTAGGCTATAGATTATTTTCTGTATGTCAATAAAAATTCCATGAAATGGTTTCAAGTTACTAGCCTACACATTCCCGCATAAACGCTCCCGATAAATTACTTGTTATTAAAGCATCAGTATTCACAAACCACTTTAAACAGAAAAGCAATAGGCTGCTGCGTGGGTGGTTTAGCATGGTAGAATGCGTGCAAAGTGCACTCCCTAATCCTTAAAAAGCTAAAGGATGTACTGGAGCGGGAGATTTGTACAATGTTGAAAAACATTAGCAAGTTGTGAAGTTTTAAATAAAAAAAGTAATTTTTTGGGAATAAAAATTATTATTATTATTATTAGGCCTATTATTATTATAGCTAAATAACACCCATCACCATCCAAATGGACTACACATCGTTTTATTAATATAACTGATGCATTAAACAACAATCAGAATGGTAAAAAGAGAGAAAAAATACAACCATACTGATATAGCAAACAATAATCTTGGACAGTTTGTGTAAGATTATTTGAGAGTAAAATAACCTGTTGTAAACCACCGCTCACTTCAAGGGATAGTTCACCCTGAAATGAAAATAAAGCCATCTTTTACTCACCCTGCTGTTGTTCTAATGCCCTATGTCCTTCTATCTTTTTCGGACCTCAAAAGCAGAAATTTTCAAAATAGTCCGGCACGCACTCCTTCATATAATGGCAGTGAATAGCGACCAGGCTAAAACATTACAAAAATTATACAAAAGTATCACGCAATGATACAGTGAGACGCGCGCCTATATGGAAAGTGTTCAGGAGGCATGCTACAAGGTTTTGTGAGAAAGAAACCGTATTATTCAGTCAAAATACTGAGCTCGGCCGTTACTCTGTGCACGTTCCTGTGAGTGCTCTGCAGCCACTCACGCAATGTTGTCATGACAACCGGTACACAAAATTCACTTTAGGAGGTTTACCTTATTATTAGTATTATTGTATTATTTCTTATCATATACCTTATAGAAAAGACGAGAGTCACGTTTGTTTCTATTGAGCCTGGTTTCTCAAAATGGTGCGTGTGTGCTTATCCTGGGTACATGACAACAGTGCGGCTGCTGGCTCGCACGCACTCACAGGAACGCGAACAGAGTAACGGCCTATTATTGTTATAAATAACACCCATCACCATCCAGATGAACTACACATCGTTTTGTTAATATAATTGATGCATGAAACAACAATCAGAATGGTAAAAAGAGAGAAAAATACAACTATACTGATATAGCAAACAATAATTATGAACAGCTTGTCTAAGATTATTTGAGAGTAAAATAACCTGTTAAAATAACCTCACTTCAGCACTTCAGCAGACACGCGACCGCGGTCTTGTTAAGGTGCACGAGTGCCAGGCGCGTTCTCTGCGAGACGTTCTAACCATAAATATCTATGGTTCTAATAACGTACTGGTCTAACAGAACAGTCACTGACAGACGCGCATAATCATTTCTCTGTTCTTGCTCCACTTCATCTGCCAGTAAATGCCTCGCTCTAATAGCTCTGCTGCCGCCATGTTTCCAACACCTGGCCCCGCCTTGATGCAGTGATTGACAGGGCGGGGCGGAGACTTGATCGGCTCGGATTGCATTTTCAATTCCACATTGAATTTTGCTACATTCACTGCGGGACATATAGTGTAAATGCAATTAAGAAAAATAACATTTAAATTATCATTTTGCTACAATTTTTGCTTGAACATGTTAAACACATCTAATCATTTCTGTAATACATTTTCATTTTCATTTTGCAACTTATAAAGCGTTAAAATATATGTTTAAATTGTATGTTAAAACTAGTGTAGGAAATAGCAAATGTAAATTATATTATTCAATTTGAATTATCATTTTGCTCCAAATGTTGCACACATGGTATGTAAAATGTAAATTTAAATACTGAAATGCATTGCCATTTTGCATATTGCATTGCAAATTGAATATTGCTACACATATGCTTCCATATGGAATAAGCGTTGGACCACTCCAGACAATCTGAACTGGGATAATAGTTAACATACCATTAATAAGTTTTGAGAATAATTATTTTTATTTTATTATTAAGTTTAAGAAATTATTTTTATTCAGCAAGGATGCATTAAATTGATCAAAAGTGATGGTAAACGTGTATAATGTTACAAAAGATTTCAGTTTTAAATAAATGCTCTTCTTGTGAACTCTATATCATCAAAGAATCTTGAAAAAATGTTTTACTGTGTCCACACAATGTAGAAAATGCCTAATACTAACTCGTATACAGTCCTGTGAAAAATGTATTTTTCCCCGATTTTTATTTATCCCCCTGTGTATTTTTGCATATTTTCACACTGAATGTCATTTACATCTTCATTAAGAACCTATGAATGCATAAAAGTGAACAAAACGTACAAAAAACATTTTTTTCATGTATTTATTTAAAAAATCCATATATTTATTAAATATATTCCATATTTAATATTATTATTATTATTATTATTATTAATAAATTATATTCCATAAAGTCAGTAACTGGTTATTAGCAGCAATAACTGCAACCAAACATGTCACATTTGTAGAATTAGGAGCATTATAGCACATTTCAGGTCCTCTAACTTGATGCGAGCACTTTTACTGTGCCATCCGAAAACTTTAATTTTCTTGTTTTTCAAGCGTTTTGTTATAGACTTGCTTGTGTGTTTCAGATCATTGTCTTGCATTGTCTAAAACAATCAAAAACAGGCAATAACAATATTAAAAAAATGTGCAAACTCTGAAATTCAAAGGCAAGGACTTTTCACAACATTTAAAGTGGCCTTTTTTCTGCCCCTGTGGAGGTCTGCGCAACCTGCTTATCTAACTTCATCTTTTATTCCCTGCCCTGTTTGTGAGTCAGCATGCTTTTTATGCCTTTTCGCTCTCTTTCTGTGTTCTCCAACCCCTTTCCTTCTCACACGTCCACCCTCACGTACAGCATCAGCAGACCTGCTGGATAAATGGACTTGGCAGTCATTGAAGGTTCATATAGTAATTTATTGATAACCCAACTCTATAAAACATTTCTATGCATCAGAATTGCTATGGGATATTTCTCTGGTGCAGTAAAGTTGTTTATCTTTACTGAAAAGCCATTCAATTAGAGCGAGGTGGAGGGCCAGTCCACACGCCTGCTTATGAAGTCACTGTGGAGATAAATTATGGAAATCAGGGCAGCGCTAACATAAAACATGACACCTATAGAATCCAAACCTGACATCAGATTTATGGTGGGTCAGTAACTTCTCACCATAGGCTATAACTCACTGCTTAAAAATATTTTTTTTTGGTCCTGGAAGTGGTCAAACCACAGTGAATAAAGTTTAATGGACTTTGAAGAAGTTGTTTTAGATTAAACAAAATCAATTCTCTAGCACAAGTGGTCCGTCTCAGTATATTAACTCGAACCTTAATGTACTTCATTTGGTTCGGGGGACAATTGGGGGGAAAAATGGCTGTGCATTGCCTTGATTGATTCACTACAAGCAATTTGTAAAGGTTGAGTGATCAATGCTTCAACAGACCTTGGTTACAACTGCTCATTGTCTCGTTTCTCTCACCTTCCAGTCTTCCATCTCCATCCATCTCTTATTTCTTTCTTTCTTCAGCCTCTCCACCAAAAACATTGAGGGCCGGATGGAAGCTCTGGGACTGTTCGAGACTCTAAAGAGTGACCCTGAGTCATTCTACACACATATGACTAAATATGTGTATCCCAGTATAGCCGGAACCGACCAGCTCCGAATCCTCTTCTACTTCACTCTATTGGAGAACTGCAGCTGCGCTAACTACTTCCCTCAATCTGCTATGAAGCCTGACACGCACATCAAACTGCTGAAGAAGCTCAAAGCCGTCGCCGTCGGTGAGTAACAGCCAAAGTCTGAACAAATGAATCAGAATTCATCACGTCCAAAATGGTAGTCAATCTTAAAGATCAGGTTTGAAAACCAAATTAGTTTTTTGTATAGTGTGAACAAAAACGCTGGTTGCAGTAGGCGTTGAAATGACTGTAAAAAACGTTTTGAAGAAAGGAGGATTCGATCGATACATAGCCGACCTGGTAACACAAATGAAGTGGTAAATCAGCTCCTGCTTGCAAGCATGCCAATCAACACCATAACCAGAAATTTCCCATGTAATGACACATCTCTCTCCAGCTGAGACGACAGGATATGGGTCGCTAAGCAATAAGGGTGCTAATGAAAGTAATAGAGGAATGTTAATTAGCCCGCATACAATACATTTTTGTTCTTTTCTGATAAGAGAGATTATTATAAAGCACATGAAACATGGAGTGAGGTTTGAATGAGTTCATTAGCCATGTAGCTCTCTCTTTCTCCAGCATTGGGGCACTGCATGTGATAATGCAAACGTAATAAAAATCATAACTGCATACAAGGTGTGTACTTTATGTATGAGAAAAGGCAAGGATTTTTTTTTCCAGATTCACAACTGGTGCATGTTGCCTGTTAATTAGTTCTAAATACAGCTGCATGTGCCTGCAGTTAGTAATTACATACCATATAAGGGCTTTTTACTTTGATCTAGGGCTGTGTCCGAAATCGCCTCCTATACCCTTAAATAGGGCACTATTTGAGGGGACAGCTATTTGTAGTGGTGTCCGAAACCATAGTGAACGTTATTGAGTGCACTCACTCAATCCCACAATGCACCGCAATAACGAGTGTACAACCGAAGTATGCTCAACGGCTAGAAAATACCCATAATGCACTGTGACAGTCGCGCCAAATGAATTCCTGCATCTGACCAGAAGATGTCGCCCGCAGCTGAATCATCCATCCATCCATTTTCCAAACCGCTGGTCCAATGTGGCTACAGCGTAATATCATACTACAGGTATAATAAATTCCTTTTTAATTGGTTATTAAATTGTTTAATTAATGTTTATACATAGTTTCCATGACAGAGTTCAAGATAAATGTTTTAATTACTGGAGCTACCACCAGCTACGTTTCAAATGATTATTAAACAGCAAGCACAAACTATGCAAACGCGGCAGGATATTAGTGGAGTAATATAGGGAATAGTGAATGAGGGTATAGGGGGCGATTTCGAACACAGCATAAGGGTGGGCGATCTGACGATTTTATATCATGATCGATCTTGAAGACGTCCATGATCTACTTTTAGATTGTGATCTTTTATGTCCTCGTAATAGCAGGACTTTTATTTTGACGGCTCTGAGAATGGCAGCGCCTGAGCACAGCGCTCCATCTTCATTAGTTATGGTCGTTGTTTAACAGTTTTGTCTGTTAAACTGTTAAACAAAGAAAGTGAACTGTATACAAAAGAGTATCATAGTGTTTTCTTTTATATTATTAGTAACAGAAAGGCAAACACTATTAATACTTTCTCATACACTGTCAGCATTCAGCAAATGTGCATTTACAGTGGGGAGAACAAGTATTTGATACACTGCCGATTTTGCAGGTTTTCCTACTTACAAAGCATGTAGAAGTCTGTAATTTTTATCATAGGTACACTTCAACTGTGAGAGACGGAATCTAAAAGAAAATCACATTGTATGATTTTTAAATAATTAATTTGCATTTTATTGCATGACATAAGTATTTGATCACCTACCAACCAGTAAGAATTCCGGCTCTCACAGACCTGTTAGTTTTTCTTTAAGAAGCCCTCCTGTTTTTCACTCATTACCTGTATTAACTGCACCTGTTTGAACTAGTTACCTGTATAAAAGACACCTGTCCACACACTCAATCAAACAGACTCCAGCCTCTCCACAATGGCCAAGACCAGAGAGCTGTGTAAGGACATCAGGGATAAAATTGTAGACCTGCACAAGGCTGGGATGGGCTACAGGACAATAAGCAAGCAGCTTGGTGAGAAGGCAACAACTGTTGGAGCAATTATTAGAAAAATGGAAGAAGTTCAAGATGACGGTCAATCTGCCTCGGTCTGGGGCACCATGCAAGATCTCACCTCATGGGGCATCAATGATCATGAGGAAGGTGAGGCATCAGCCCAGAACTACATGGCAGGACCTGGTCAATGACCTGAAGAGAGCTGGGACCACAGTCTCAAAGAAAACCATTAGTAACACACTACGCCGTCATGGATTAAAATCCTGCAGCGCACGCAAGGTCCCCGTGCTCAAGCCAGCGCATGTCCAAGCCCGCCTGAAGTTTGCCAATGACCATCTGGATGATCCAGAGGAGGAATGGGAGAAGGTCATGTGGTCTGATGAGACAAAAATAGAGCTTTTTGGTCTAAACTCCACTCGCCGTGTTTGGAGGAAGAAGGATGAGTACAACCCTAAGAACACCATCCCAACCGTGAAGCATGGAGGTGGAAACATCATTCTTTGGGGATGCTTTTCTGCAAAGGGGACAGGACGACTGCACCGTATTGAGGGGAGGATGGATGGGGCCATGTATCGCGAGATCTTTGCCAACAACCTCCTTCCTTCAGTAAGAGCATTGAAGATGGGTCGTGGCTGGGTCTTCCAGCATGACAACGACCCGAGACACACAGCCAGGGCAACTAAGGAGTGGCTCCGTAAGAAGCATCTCAAGGTCCTGGAGTGGCCTAGCCAGTCTCCAGACCTGAACCCAATAGAAAATCTTTGGAGGGAGCTGAAAGTCCGTATTGCCCAGCGACAGCCCCGAAACCTGAAGGATCTGGAGAAGGTCTGTATGGAGGAGTGGGCCAAAATCCCTGCTGCAGTGTGTGCAAACCTGGTCAAGAACTACAGGAAACGTATGATCTTTGTAATTACAAACGAAGGTTTCTGTACCAAATATTAAGTTCTGCTTTTCTGATGTATCAAATACTTATGTCATGGAATAAAATGCAAATTAATTACTTAAAAATCATATAATGTGATTTTCTGGATTTTTGTTTTAGATTCCGTCACTCACAGTTGAAGAGTACCTATGATAAAAATTACAGACTTCTACATGCTTTGTTAGTGGGCAAACCTGCAAAATCGGCAGTGTATCAAATACTTGTTCTCCCCACTGTATATCGTTTAAACAAATCTTTGAATAATAAACATTTAATTTCACAAACCTTGCAGGCTTAGTCAAATTTAGCTTTCAGATATTCTGAAGTGCGCATTTGTAGCCTGCATGAACGCGTTACTGTGCGTGGCGGTCAGACAGTGTTAATTGAATGCAGACAGGAGTTTCGCTTCACTGAAGACACACAATATATTCAAACTGTGAACCCTTGATTTCACAAATATGCTGCGCTATATTTAGTTGCCCGCTATGTCATATTCTTGTCATTTTCACTGTGCTATATGTAAAATTAGTGTTACTTTGTCTTTATTTAAAAAAATATGATTCCCAGTGTGCACAAACTTAATTACTGAGTGCCCTGTTGGTTAAAGTGTTTTCTTTACTTTTTTTCAAACAATTTCTTTATTTGTGAAAAATACTGTAATATTATTACAGAAAGAAGTTACAATCTAAAGTAAGTCTGTTTAATTTAGAGATTTTTTTTATTTTTTATTATAATTTAATATTTTTTTCAAATTATTTATTTAAATATTAATTCACATATATAGGCTTTATATCGGCCATCAGTCACCCTGCTCTTTAAAATATCGACATCGGCCATCAAAAAAACAATTTTGACAACTGATTGTTTAATGCAATACTGTGTTTTAAATTGTGCAACTAGGTCCATAGGCTTGTTCTAGTCCGGATATTCTCGGTAGTACACCTCAAAATCGTGATTTTGAAGATCATGGAAGACCGCGATTCAGATCGTAGATCGTGTTTGTTTGATATAAAATCGTGATATGAAATTTTGGGAAGATCGCCCACCCCTACTTTGATCCAATAAATGCAGCCTTGGTAAGGGATAAGAGACTTACAAACGAACAGTATATTTAATATCTATTACAGCATATCTATTATTCATAAACTTGTACTAAAATATTGTGGTTCTGAGTAGCTTTATGCCACTTCTTATATCTTAAATATCTTAAAAATAGCGTACTTTTGATTCACTGTACTGAAAGGAGCTAGAACTAATGATTAATGAATCATTTTTCTACTTTGGTAGTCTTGGAGCGAGTTTATTGAAAGGTCAGGAGTTTTTGCACCATACTCTCTCCTGTCTCAACTGATACCTTCACACTTAGTAGGCACCGAAAACACACTCTGTTGCATACATGCTCCCAGACACAGTCCTGTAAAGACTGTTCTTAACATCTGCCACAACCCAAGGGACAGAGATGGCACCTTCTTTTTCACATCTATGTCTGCTAGTGTGTGTATGTGTGTTGAATGCCCTCCTGGCCCCTGACGTGAGATGGGCCCATTCTCAGAGGCAGGTGTTTCAATATTTAATGCCCTGACGAGGCTTT